>OX344764.1:0-600000 GCA_947034895.1 Rhytidiadelphus loreus | reverse complement strand
TGCTAAAATTCCTTTATGCCAAGTCATTGTCATTCTCTTTTTGTTGAATCATTTTTTTTCCTTCTTTTTTGGCTTCATTCCTAAAACTCTTGCATCCAAACTGAATGCCAACTTTTTTTTGTTCAATCATGCCCTTTCCTATTTTTTTCCCATTAATTAGCAAAGCTCTCCAACCCCAACTCTATGCCATTCTTTTTTTGTTTAGTCATTCCCTTTCCTCGGGGGGATCACTCCTTGTAATTTAAGGTATACACCTGAGTTAAGAGGGTATTTTATGTGGGGCTATTTACCTTAATTATTGCATTTAAGATGACCGTATTTTTACATAAAAAGCTAAAAAGGGCATATTTCCAATACCCTATAGTTTTTATAAATTCATTCATGCAAGTTTTTAAATGGATCTATCTTACATATAAAATTTAAATGTCCAATTTTCTCCCACCCCCACCCTTCTTCACAGATTTTCTCTTCCATCTACTGCAACTATATATGGGGTAGACATTGTGAAATTAACAATAATCAATTGAATTCAAGTGGCAATTTTTAACCCATAAAGGCCAATTGTCCATTGAATGAACAATTGAAACTTTGGGTAGGTCCCCATGAAGTCAATTTTGGTCAAATGTTCATAAAATTTTGACACAAGATGTGAACATGTATCTTCTTAGTGGAAATATAATTTCTTTCTGCTCTAAATTTTTTTGGTAGCCCTTGCAATTTGAGCATCTTTGGGGCGTCTTTTGCAAAAAATCTCATCAACTATTGAAATTTGGCATTTATGTTACTAATAAAATATGACATACAATTATCAAAAGTAATTTAGTTCTCAAATCACATTCTCAAAGGAGTCAAACTTTATTAGCTATGTTAGGGTGGCTTCAAGAAAAATAACCTTTTCTTCTAACCTCAAGCCCTATTATCTTGCAATATGTGAAGTCAAAGTTTTTGAAAATTTTCCCAAATATTCTAAATATTTGTCTCTAATTTTTAACCATTTGGATTCTAAATTAAAAAATATCTCTTTGCACAAGAAATCATCAAAAAAAGACTAGTGTATTGCCAATGCATTTAACCTCTTTGCATTGCAAGTTGATTCAGATTTTTTATGAGTGAATCCAACATCATATATTTATGAATAGTCAAAATCCTCATTTTTCTGTAGACCAAATATTTTACTCTAAGAGGGCTTGAAGTTTGTTGATCCTAGTTTGCAAGAATGAAAATAAAGATTTTTTTTCTCACTTCAAACATTATAATCTTTCAATCCACATAGTCAAATGGGCTGAAATTGTTTCTACACGTTGTTATAACTACATAATACACTTTTATACAATTGGATTTTTTTCAAATAATTTTTTATTTTAGACAATGCATCAAAATTAGGAATTTTGGATTCTTCCTCTTCCAAAACACCCTCTAGTCTTTAGGGGTTAATAACATTGAACACTTTAGAATTCCTAATGAAACTATTCCATGAAAATCTCATTCAATATGAGTGTGATTAACACATAAGGTAGCAACACCCATAACCGTCAAATTAAGCAATTCAACATAGTTGGAGGCACTTTTTTCTAGAAAAAATATTTTTTTAGTATTAGCAACTAAAAATCATGAATTTAAAAAAAAAGAATTAGAATTTTTGGATAAGGCATCTAATTTCTGTGAATTTTCAAAGTAGAACTCACTAAAGCACCCTAAACCACACTCTACTAAAGTTGCCTTGATTGTAGTTCCAAAATCTAATAAAATTAGAGCCTACCAACCACAATTAAGAATTGGCATGGTTTCAAAGTACATTTGGAGACACTTTAAGGGAACTCTACTATCGAAATATGGGTACACTAATGGTTATGGGCGATGCTACCTTATGGCTTCAAAGCTTAGAGTTAAATGAATTATTAATTCTATCTTCATATTGTACAATTTTCAGTTTGTTGAATCCACTAAGGTAAATCTTCCTATTCATACAATGTGACAATTTTTCCACTTTTAGTTGATGTCTTACATTTACATTTAGTTTGTTTTTATATATACACTACAAGTACCATGGCACAATTTTAGTGGACCGCCTTTCATCATAGTTTTCTTGAATATCTCCATTTTATCACCCATATGAAATTATTTGTCTACATCTATACTCATCATATTATGAAAAATTTGCATGACTTCTATTTGTCAAGGCTAACTTATTAATAAAAATTCCTATTATATGATGTTTTTACATACCCTAATTTATATATATTAGAGTGTGTAGCATTTCATGAACCTTATAGTAGCTCTACAAATTATATAAAATTTGCCCCCTTTGAATTAAATGAACCCTATCTTTTAACTCACGTAGTTTTCTAAAAACCGTAAGTGTTCCCCCCGGGTCCCTTTCTTATTTTTTTTCTTTGCTTCATTCCAAACACTCTTCCATCCTAAGTGATTGCCATTCTTTATTTGTTGAATCATTCATTTTCTTATTTCTTTTGCTTCATTAATTACCAAACCCTGAATTCCAATTCAATGCCATTTTAATCCATCATTCCCATTCCTATTTATTTTTGGTTTCATTCTTAGAACTCTTCCATTCGAACTCAATGCCATTCTTTTTTTGTTTAATCAATCCCATTTATATTTTTTTGGCTTCATTATTTCACAAACTCTTCCATTCCAACTCCATGTCATTCTTTTTTTTTGTTCCATCATTCCCTAAATTCATTGCCATTTTTTGGAAATATATATTTTTTCCTTCATTAGAAAAACTCATGAACTTCTTTATTTGTTGAATCATTCCATTACCTTTCCTAATTTTTTTTGGCTTCATTGATTACCAAATCTCTTTCCTTCATCCTCACTGTCATTTGTTTTTGGTCCATCAACCCTTTTATCTTTTTTTTCTATTTTTTTCCTTTATTATTTACCAAAACCTGTTCATCTAACTCAATACCATTCTTTCTTTTTCCATCATTCTCTTTCCTTTTATTTTATTTCATTAATTACCAAATTCTTTTCCATCTGAACTCATTGTCATTCTTTTTTTCGTTCCGTCAATCCCTTTTCTATTTTTTTTATTCATTAGTAGAACTCTTCCATCCCAACTCAATGATAAATGTTTTTGATGGTAACAGTTTGGAGTCTTTCCATTCACTTCCCATTTCTCATTTAAAAAAATTGGAAATCAAAAACAATATTTGTTTCATATATCTTTCACATTTGTTTGCTTTTATTAACATCATTTAAAACGCATTTTTTTTCCAACTGAATGACATTTTGTTTCCTTCCCTAATTTTTTTCATTGATTGGAAATAAACCCTACTCCAATTCAATGACATTTTATTTGGAGAATGCTGCCGCATGAGCTTGGAGTGTAGAACGTAGAGCACAGAGCGTACAATTAAAATTAATTTTTGAAAAGATTTTGAATTAAAAGAATAAAACAACCTATTACCGTGTGAAAGCAGAGACCTAAGACTGTGTGGAAAGTGGATATTTTTGGTAAAAGGTTATTGTGAAAAAAAGAAAATTTGATGATATAAATTAGACCAAGTACTTCTTTGAATCATTCTATGAAAGTTAATATTTAATCTCCAAAAGAATGGTGGAGCTACGTGTGTTAAGGGTTTAGATCAGCCTATATTTACATTGTATAAACATTATTGAATATGAGAATGCACCCTTTGAATTTGGTGATCATTTAAGTAAAGATGGGGAATTTCGTTAAAATGGCGGTATTCCATTAAAATGGCGGTTTAGAGCTCCCAAGTCTGCATGAAATCCGACCGAAAATGGTAGCCGGGGGGATGAAATCCTGCAACAATGATGGGCTCCTGTGATAAAAACACGTTTTCCTCGATTCAATCAAAGTTGGAGGGGTCCATTTCAGGACAAAATCATATCCATTCAGTGCCTTCTTAGAGCGGGCTACCTGAAAGAAAGTTCCAAAACAACTCTAAGTGCCATTTGTTGTGCGAGGCGTGCATGACTTTTACAATTTGGGGTGGATCACAAAGACACATCACATGGCCACTTGGGTTTGGGGCAAAGGGGCCAAGAGGAAAACAATTCACGAATCTGGATGCGCGGCCATGCACGGGGAGAAGAGGGGTGCAAATGAAAGCGCGGCCTCGGTTTAAAGAAGACAGTCTTTATTGAATAGGGTAATTATAGTGGATTTTGCATAGGGATCCGAACCCGCTTACATCATTTCTAGCTCTCTTCTATGGGAGAAGGTGCAGTCCAAGAAGAAACTATTTACGCCCAACTTTGGGGGACTATGTGTTGCAAGACAAACTCAAAAATGGAGGAAGGTACAATCTGAACTATACCATTCTAAGTTCACGCCGGGACGCACTACTCGTTTTTCATTCGCCGACGCAGAGGGTTGAATCTGTACTCCGCATTCTCAAATCGCGCCTCCTAAACCGCATGCAACCATCTTTGAGTGAAGGGTCTTGAGTTTCATGAACAAAAGCGAGCGCTTATTGGCCAATCATGTCGTTGGAAAGTCTTTACAGGGCAATCAGAGATTCCCAGACAAATGCTCGTCAATTGCGACATGGACCACTTCCGGCGTTGCCTCTTTGCCGAATACATCAGGGTTGAACCGGTCGACCGCAAGAGGTAAAAGCAAGAGCACTCACAACCCATCCACGTTCATAGGGGAAGTCAACTTCCTCGTCGGAAGACGTTGACACATGGTCACCTTTGAAACACAACAGGACCCACCTCGCGAAAAGGGCGTCGCCGGCATACAAGGAACTCATCGACGCAAGGAAGGACGGCGTTGTCATCCACATTTTTCGACAGCAGTTCGAGTGTACCTGGTGGGAGCAACCGCCATCCACCGTCCGTGTCCTAGCATCCAGAGTTTTTGAGGGTGAGAACCAAAAACAGTCAACTTTTCTCGGGAAGTGCACCGGTGTGATGAGGCTGTTGATCGGAATACCTATTGGCTGCTCATAACTCAAGTCGTCCAGCGGATGTGGGGTCGTCCGCATCCAACCTTGCATAGTGAGAGCCAAGTTGGATATGAAAGACCCATGTGCATCCACACGGCGGCTTGAGTTATGAGTAGCGAATACATAATCCGATCGACACCCTCACCACACCGATCCACCGTCCCGAGAATAGTAGACCGCATCTGGCACATGCCCACAAAAACCTCGGATGCCGGGAGAAGGAAGGTGGATGGCGGTCGCTCCCACCAGGTACACTCGAACAGCTTGAGGAAAATCTGCATGACAACGTCGTCCTTCCTTGCGCCGATGAGCACCTTGTATGCCGGTGACGCCCTACGAAGAAGAAGGCCCTCGATTCCAGTGCCATGAATCCCCTATGAATATTCATGTTCGGACAGAAGATGGGCCGTCAGCGTCCCTACTTTTGCTCTACACAGTCAGCAAGTTCAACCATGAACGAGCCAGCACGATAACAACGCCAGAATGGATCCACACCGCACTTGACAAGCATTTGTCCACGTGTCTACGAATGCCCTGCAAGGTCCTCACAAGCGACATGAATAGCAAATAAACACCCACTGGTGTTGGTGAAATGGTGGTCTGCTGACAATCTACAATTTTGCAAACTAGAGGGGCAGTAAGCAACGTGGGGAAGTGATTGACACCCGGAAACTAGGTCGCCCACTCCGCATTCTCAAATTGCGCCTCCAAAACCGCATGCAGCCAACTTTGAATGAAGCACTAGAAGAAAACTATGTTAGAATCCCTAAAAACATGTCACCTTGTTTTCGTGAAGTTCCCCTTTCAAAACGTAGTCAAAACGCAGAAAAATGTTTTTTCTGCGTTCTTCCGCATTTTGACTGCGTTTTGAAACGGGAACTTAACAAAAACAAGGTGATGTGTTTTTAGGGATTCTAACATAGTTTCTTCTAGTGAAGGGTCTTGAACTTCATGAACAAAAGCAAGCGCCTATTTGCCAATCATGTCGTTGGGAAGCCTTTACAGGGCATTCGGAGATTCCCAGACAAATGTTCTTCAATTGCGACATGGACCACTTCCGGTGTCGCCTCTTTGCCGAATACATCATGGTTCAACCGGTCGACCGTGAGAGGTAAAAGCAAGAGCACTTGTCGTACGCGCAGTCTAGGCGTAGGTATCTTTAACACCACAAAAGCGTTAAGATGACACGAGTTATCATCCCAGGGAATTCCAGATGTTGTCGCGATAGATAAGTATCCGGAACTGCGGATCTACCCGGAAATGACAATCCGCAGTAGGATCCGGCACAACACAAACCCAAGTTCCGGAAATACTGTCTTCCGGAATCAAATCCGGATCCTCCCTGATCCGGATTCCTACTCTCACTATCCGTCACACCGGTTTTTGGTACCTCTGTTTTACCCTCAGAGGGTCCTCACTTGCTCTTTCCGAGGGGTGGGGAACATCACCACTCAAGTAACACACATATCAACTCCTAAACAACAAACAACTATCCGTCCTCAAAGTTCTCAGTCCGGTTAAGGAGGAAAGATGGTCCCTCTCACAACGTTCCGGGTGGCCACCCAGAAGGTAGGTCACTCAGAGTTACACCCACACCCGTCCTTACTACAACGACACTCAGCTATTTTCCGGATCAAGCTTTCACCTACTCCTGAGGTTGGCAGACCTTCCGGTGGTTTGGGAATATTCCACTAGGCGGTTGCCGACTTCCGCACGGGACTCCTCCCGAGTTCCCGGACTAGCTCCTTGACCACTACCGGATCCCACCGGATCACCGTTCCAGCAATTTAAAGGCACCACGCACAGCTCCTCACTTGTAAACTAGACTCAACTGCAAAACAACCGCGGATAGTTGGAATCCGGAACTAAAGGACTTACTTTCTAGCTGTCGACGACTCTTGAGGTTGGCAGACCTTCCGATGGTTTGGGAATGTTCCACTTGGCGGCTACTGACTTCCGCACGAAACTACTCATGAGTTCCGGATTAGCTCCCTGACCACTACCGGATCCCACCGGATCACCGTTCCAGCAATTTAAAGGCACCGCGCGCAGCTCCTCAAGTTCAATCTAAACTATTCTACAAGACACCTTTAGCCGGATCCGGATAACAACCAATCCGGATTCCTACCTTGCACACTCTCCCGGATACACCCACACACAAGTAATCAAGACGCAATACGCAAGATAATGATTCCCAAGGTGTTTATTCTTGGGTGCTCAGATTGAATGACACAAAATGGAATGACAGGCCACAAGCCGGCCCGCCCTTAAAAACCAAAACAACACGACCAAAACGGTCCAAAGAAAAAGCGGCCAACGGCCAGCTGAAAATCCGGACAACGGCCAAGTGACCGTTCCGGGAAAAATGGAAAGCCGTTAAATTCCTAGAAATCTGGAACTACTTAGCATTCCGGATCAGCGGGTCCCACATCTGGAAAACCCGCGATGAAGACAAAATACTAAAACTAACAATCCAACTACGCAACCTAGTCATTTACCCTTCCGCGCCTTCTTCGTTGACGTTCCGCCCTTCGTAATCCGGGTCGGCGCCTTCGGCCGGATCTGCTTCGTCGGGGTGGACTTGGTTGCGGATCGGGTCCTTGGCGGACCCGGATCCGTCTCCGCATACTCTGACTCGGAAGAGGAGTTCGTCACCGCCTCCTCTTCCTCCGACTCGAGAACCTCCACCGGATCGCTGCTGTTCTTCCGCTGGGTAGCCTTCTTCTTCTCCAAATCAATGAACTTGATGGGAGTCGATGGTGGCGGCCGCGGAGGAGTCTCCTGCTGCATGTGGGTGAACTCCTCCGGATGGGTCCGGGCCGGATTCTGAATCCCAACCGGATCCTCCGTCATCGCCGTCACGTCTGCAGTGGGATCCTGGAGAGGTGGGAAGAGGTTCACTGAGGTAGTCCGGGGCGTTAGAACCGGATCCGGAATCCTCCTCCCATCCGTAATATCCTTCTGCCCCGAGGATCTTCCGGGTTGCTGGACAGACGATCGTTCTCCCAAGTTCAACTGAGTTGTCTCTGGAAACTCACCTCCGGGTATCTCCGGAAACTCCTCCAATCCACTGAGTGGATCGAAGTGGCCCACCAAGTGCCGCATTTCCTTCAATGCGACCTCAATCCGTGCCTCGAACTCTACCAATATCTTCACAACCTTGGTTCCGGAAATGTGGCCTTCCTGGGTCATCTGGTTGTTCCAGAGCGCGGATCTGGTGATGATATCTGCTGGCGGGTCGATCAGGTCTCTCAACTTCCGGACCAGCTCCGTCGCACCCGTCGCTCGTTTGTTGGCGGTGTGCATCTCCCTCTCCGCCCACGTTGCGCGGTTTTGAAGATGGTCGCGCTCCGCCTCTACTGCCCGGATCCGTCCCTCCAACAGGCGGATCATCTCCGGATCCGGTCTGCTCTTGATTGCCTCCACGATCTCCGTCTCGTTTGCTACCTTCAACACCGTGCAAACTTTCCGGATCAGGGTGGCCATCCGTTCGTTGGCAGTCTTCTGACTCCGCAGCCAGGAGATTGTCGTCTCGAAGATATCCAATTCCGGATCAGTGTTCCGGGATGGAACAAGATCCGGAAGTTGATTCTTTCCTCTTGAATCCGGGTCCGTGCTCTTCCGGCGTGATTTGTGCCTCTCTAGTGAGTCATGCTCCAGTTCTGGCTTCACGTCCTCTTCCGGCTCCTCATCTGTCGGATCCGAATCCGGAGGTAGGTCGTATCGGAGTAAACTATCTCCCTGCCGGTAGATGATGTCTTCCGGACTACTCAGTACCTCCTGCTTGTGATACAAGTGGAGGAGGTACGGACTGATGGGGCTGGATTTCTTTCCCACCAGGTTTCCGGAAAGCTTATCTACTATGGACTGGATGATGAGCCCCCAGCTAACTGGTCTTGGGGCTGGTTTCCCCCTTTCCCCTAAGGCCCCGAATACCGTGTTTGCCAGTGTTACTGTAATCCGGCTGGGCTTTTCCGGATACAGGATGGGGCTCAGAAACTCTAAGAGTCTCTGGTCCCTAGGGTTCCGGCAGTCGGATGCAGTGTATCCCTCCTTCGGATCCGCCGGGTTCCGGAATCTATCCGCGGCGAATTTCTCTGTCCGCCCGGCCCATCCGGATCCTCTAGAGGATGCGAAATAGACTCCGGCCCATATCTCTGCTGTCCAGGACTTTGGACGACCTCTAACGGTTAGGTGGTACTGATTCGGAGCGCCATAGACTAGCTCATCTATCATCTCCTCGCTCCGGATACTCCAGGGTCTCTTCAGAAACCCCAGGCACCCCATATCCGTCAAGTCATCCTCCAACATCTGGTGGTGTTCCGGATTCTCAGGGATTTCCGGATTGATCATCCGGGCCGTGATCCCTGACTTCCGTACACTGGGTCCTGCCATAACTACTGCCATACGCTATCCTCACTTCCGACTCACTTCCGCTAAGTTTCCGTTAAGTTTCCGTCGCCTGATCCGCTAAGTTTCCGCTAATCTTTCGTTCTACTTTCCGGTGCGATCGGCACCGGCCTTCCCTTCTCTCCTTAACGCGTTCCTATCTCACCACACTTTCACTCACTAAGCGCCATCGCGATAATTACGCGGAGAAAGAGGGAGAATGAAGAAAACAGCGGGGGTTAAGTAGCTTTTCGGCCTGGCGTTCCCGCAAGTTCCCTAGCCGGACTAGGCCCTAGGGCCTACTCGGCCGGAACTTTCCGGTTTCCGGATTAGGGTTAGGGTTTCCGGATAGGGTTTCCGGATCCGACTGTAACCCTAATTACAGTTTAAGGTTTTTCGTAAAGCCTCTAATTTCTATTTCCGGTTTTAGGCTTCCTATTCCCTACCCATTATGGAAATTTTGAAAATTTCTACTCTATATAATTACTATTGTCTATTATTTCTGTAAATGTAGATAATGCGTACTCCCACAGCACTCACAACCCATCCACGTTCATAGGGGAAGTCAACTTCTTCGAAAGATGTTGACACATGGTCATCGCTGAAACACACCAAGACCCACCTCGCGAACAGGGCGTCACTTGCATTCAAGGAGCTCCTGGGCGCAAGGAAGGACAACGCTGTGATACACATTCTCCCCAAGTTGTTCGAGTGTACTTGGTAGCAGCGACGGCCATCCACCGTCCACGTCCTAGCATCCGGAGTTTTTGAGGGTGAAAACTAGAAATGGTCGACTTTTCCCGGGAAGTGGATTGGTGTGAAGAGAGTGCCCATCGGAGTATGTATTGGATGCTCATAACTCAATCCGTCCAGCGGATGTGCCGTCGTCCGAATACCACGGTGCATAGCGAGAGCCAAGTTGGTTTACAACGACACACATGCACTCGACGGCTTGAGTTATGAGCAATCAATAGATACTTCGATGGACACCCTCCCCACACCGATCCACTGCCCAGAGAATAGTAGACCGCATCTGACACATGCCCACAAAAACCCCGGATGCTGGGAGAAGGACGGTGGATGGACGTTGCTCCTACCAAGTATCTTAGAACAACAAGAGGAGAATGTGCATGACAACGTCGTCCTTCCTTGCGTTGAGGAGCTCCTTGAATGCAGGTGACACCCTACGAAGATCAGGGCCATGGATTCCAGTGCCATGAATCCCCTTTGCATATTCGTGTTCGGACAGAAGATGGGCCGCGAGCGTCCCTACTTTTTTGCTCTACACCGAGTTAGCAAGTTCAACCATGAACGAGCCAACACGATAACAACGCTAGAATGGATCCACACCGCACTTGACGAGCACTTGTCCGCGTGTCTCCGAATGCCCTGTAAGGTCCTCACAAGCGACATGAATAGCAAATAAACACCCGCTGGTGTTGGTGAAATGGTGGTCCGTTGAGAGTCTACAGTTTTGCCCAGTCGAGGGGGTGTAAGCAATGCGGGGACGTGGTCGACACCTGGAAACTACATCGCCTTGCTATTGGAGAGAGACCAAGTAGCCTGCACAAAAAGGCCAACGGTCATTTCCGGACTTGGGCGGGCCGGACAGCGCAGTTAAAGACCACGTAGGGTACTGATAAGCCCACCTTATAATATACGGAGTCCTTGACAATCTCATTTACAATCGCACCAAGGTGACGTCCATGCCTTCCTCCTTTGGGGCCACGCAGCCGGAGCCAGAGCACTCGGAGTCCCAGATTCGTCTGCCTTTAATGAATGTCGGGGCTCCAAGAGAAGGGATTGGTGGACAAGTATTGTGACACCATTGCCGGGATGGGGACTATTGTGAACAGGGTGCCTATCAAGTGGGAGTTGGAACATTCATATCCAACACCTGTTGGCTGCTCAAAACAAGGACCTTCAAGTGGGAGTGGAACATTCATATCCAACAATGCGCAATCATCGAACACATGCTGTTATGCATTTTTCGAGGAATGAGCAGAGTTGGATATCATTGCTCCACTCCTAGTTGAGGGCTCGCATTGTGAGCAGCGAACAGGTGCGTCGATAGGCCCCCTGTCCACAATAGTCCCCATCTCGACAATGGTAGAGCGGCTGCGGTCAAAGCCTACGGAGACGGAAGGATGTCGCGGAGGAGGACGACGCATGACGGTGGCTCTCATGGTATACGTCGAACGATGACGGAGAGAGGGGTTCATGGCAATGCCTCCCGTCGTTGCCCTTGCCATTCCCGTGAACGCAAGGCACATCCAATTCCCGTTAATGCAAGGAGCAATGCCTTCCGAGTTCTCCGCGTGCGAGCTGATGATGCTGCCCACGGTTCAGACCGCACGGTCTGAACTGCAGGCACCGACGCTCCAACCATCGTCACTTTGTGATGATTCTCCAGCTTGATCAACACCAGCAAGAGCCTATTCGCCAATCACATCGTCGTGAGGTCCTCACACGGTACTCCGAGGTTCACGGTCAAATGCTCGTCCACTACAGTGCGGACCCATGCTGGCGTTGTCCCTTTGCCGGATGGATCATTGTTGAACCCGCTTTTGTGTTCACGAGAATCCACCCCGTAACAAAGTACGCCTTGCGTTCACGGGACTTCCAATGCGCAACGACGGGAGGCGTTGGCATGGACGTCCTCCTCGCATCGTTCAAGGGCACCGTTATCGAGGGTTGGCACCGAAACCGGTCAACCTTGTCGGGATGGGGACTTCTGCAAAAAGGTGCCTATCAGCGCACCTGTTGTCTGCTCATAACAAGGGCCTCAAGTGAGAGTCGAACAGTCATATCCAACAATGCGCAATCATTGAACACATGCTCTTGTGTATTTTCCGAGGAATGAGCAGAGTTGGATATCATTGCTCCACTTTCACTCGAGGGCTCACATTGTGAGCAACCAACAGGTGCGTTGATAGGCCCCATCCACGGTAGTCTCCATCCCGGCAATGGTAGACCGGCTGTGGTCGAAGCCCACGGAGACGGAAGGATGTCGCGAAGGAGGACGACGCATGACGGTGGCTCTCATGGTATACCTCCAACGATGACGGAGGGAGGGGTTCATGGCAATGCCTCCGGTGGTTGCCCTTGGAAGTCCCGTGAACGCAAGGCGCATCCGCTCCACACAAGAGACGAGTTCAACAACGATGCATCCAGCACATTGACATCGTTCGAATTGGTCAGCACTACAATGGACGAATATTTTCCGGACCTTCTCAAGGTGCCCTACAACGACCACCCACACGATATGATCGGCAAATAGATGCCTATTGGCGTTGGAGAAATGATGTTACGACGAAGGGAACCACGCTCTATGGGATCGAGGACTCATGTTAAAAAAATGCGGGTATTTGTATTAGTCTATCCAATGTGGGAAAGAGTATATTGTTGACAAGAATGATGAACTGAAAATGTTTCTAAAATTCTGAAAATGTTTCTAAAATATCTCTAATGAGATGCATCTGTAAATGTCATTTATGTTGTATGGGAAAGTCATCCGTGGCTCATCATGAGTCCACGTTCAGCAATGTTAGTGTGGAGCTATTACTAAAAGCAATGAAGGGTAGACCGGACTTTGGACTTGAAACGTGACTGTGCAGCCTTCCGTCGTAACCTTGGCAGATGAGTTGAGGATGCTGCCCACGGTTCAGACCGCGCGGTCTGAACTGCAAGCGTTGACACTCCAACCTTCGTCATGTCGGCCACTTGGGGAGGTGACTGCCCGGAGGGATCCTGTACAACGAAGACAATGGTCACGACCGTGCAAACATGATTGCGATTTTTTGGACGAGCTCCGGAAAGACAATTCAGAGTGGGAAAAGAGGAGCAACGAAGTATTCGATGGACAAACAATTTCACCCCATCCTAGACTACAGCCTAGTGTAGGTCGGGAAAAAATTATTTCTCCATCAAACTCATCCGTCGTCCCCTGCGTACCTCAATTCAACCATTCAGGGGAGCGAACAACCCACCTTACCACATACGTACATCGTCGCACCACGTGCTCGTCAACAGTGATGTCTTCTTATAGGGAAGTCGAGGTCACGTCCTCGCCTACGTCGCCCGCCTTGCCCGGCGCCTCGCAACTGTCGAAGGAGCCTACTCCTTCCGTCGCTTCATCCGTCGAGGGCCCCTTCGCGCACTATCGACGGAGTGCCCGCCGATAGCGCGAACGCGGCGCAGCCCCTACACACCCATCCATTTCCGCTTGGTGCATCAACCCTTTTCTTTCTTTTGCACCACGTGCTTCGCTCTTCGACATACGAAATGATCGTTCCCGTCTCTACTGTACGTGCCGACGAACTCTGGATACTCCAGCAAGAGAGACCTGTCCTGCAACGTAGCTAACCCGCGCACATTGAGTCTGAAAAAGGGCGTCGTGAGGTTTCCGAAAAACGGATTCTGAGACACGTACTGCGACACGCTAAGACCGGACTCTAGCAGGCCTTTGAGATAGAGTCGCAACGTCCTGTCCAGGGTGGAATCATGCGGGCTGCCAATGTACGACAACGGGAAGATGGCATTGTGCACGGGATTGAGGATGCTGCTCTCGGGGGAGGAATCGATGAGTAGTGTGTTGCTGGAATTGGCCCTGAACGTGCCAGATTTGAACCTATCTCCGTCCCAGACGGCCTTGTACAAAACCTTGAGCCTCAACCTCCCCTCGGGATGGTCGGGGAACTGAATGTACATGTCCTTGTCCACATCGGTATCCCACTCGGGGTGGTAGGGGTGCGCCGGACAAGGCCACGAGGGGAGGTGTAGGGGGGGCCTACACTTGCACAACCGCCACAATCATCTCTCCACGATGGAGGTGCAGTCCTCGAGCGTGAGCACGCGCATGGACGAGCGCTCCAAGCCGCGAAAGAGGAAATCGATCATGGGATTAGCCACGACGGCCGGCAGCCTCGTCTACATAGACAAGCGAAACCTCTTCGCCAGGCCTCTGAGGAATTTGCGCACTTCCGGACGACACGAGAGGGAGAACTCGCCGAAGACGTGGCGTTTCGTCAGATCGTAATTGTCCTCCAATGGTGCGCTTGCTGCGGGCGAGCGAACGGATCCGAAGGGCCCGACGTGCTCAACTTGGCATAGGACTCCTTCCAACTCCAAGACAACAAAATAACTGTACAAGGGCAAAGCAACGGGAGGCGGCGCCGTAGGCAACGGCAACAAGGCCTACGTATGCGAAATCCCTTGTTCAAAATAGTATTTGAAAATTGAATAAACGGGAGTCCACAATTGAAAATGCGCCCCCCCCAACAGGTGTGGAAGGCTTGAACACAAAGACGTGAACCCTTGTCTATTATCATACTATTTCTAAACGAGATCCACGTCTGATACCTACAAACTATCTAGGCAAGCACTACGGAGGCAGTGAGCACAGGGATGTAAGGAGATCGAGCCTCACCTTTGTTACATCCGGAGTGGTGGCCGCGACGGGAGTGGTGGCACGCCTCGTGGCGGCGCGAGTCTGGACACCCGCGACGATGGGAGACACGACCTGTGCAGCTTGTGGAGGGGGGAGTCCACCGCAGAGACCGGAGGGGGGACTTTAGCAATGGCGGGAGCCTCCAGTGCCATCGGTGGCAGACAAGGAGGGCAACTCAATCGACGGAGTACCAGTGCAGACTCTTCGCCCAATCCAAGAGCATGGCCACCTTGAACCGCAAATGCCAATTGCCAAGAGCGTAACTAGATTGCCCAAAAGGACTTGGAATAGAAAGCACAATGCACAATACTCTACATTGCACATCACTCAACACCATGAATTCCCGAAAACACGAATTGCCAAAAAATGAAACCAATATATTATAAATAGAATACAATGTTTGTACAAACTTTACGAACAGTGTTTCATGAACAATCCGAAAATCACGTCTGTACAACTAAAAGGCCTCGCCAAAAGGGCTCCTACATCTATGGGCCTGTCGCTCCATGGACGGTGGACCCGTCGAGACGACCTTCGATCGGCCCGACGTAACACCCTCACATAGCTTCCACACCTGGAAGCGCAATTCAAAAGATGGGGAGCTATATAGAGGGGTTACCCACCGTGGGAGTCTGGACGTCCTCGGAGGGTGAGTCGACTGGCGCATGCTCCTCGTGCCTCGCAGGGGGCTGCGCCAGAGCGATTGGGGTGTGTAAGGGAGCATATTGCTGGGTCAAGTTAGTGAAGGAGACCTCCATATCTCCCAAGTCGACTTCCAAGTCGTAAGGATCATCGTCGTGGATGCTCGGACGATGCAGTGGCCCAACGACATGTACAAACGGAAATTGACTGAGGGCTAGGTCAGCAAATCTATCTAGATCGTCAACGACACTCACCGAAATATTTGCAGCCTCTCCTGAACCCAGCTGTCGAAGTCCGGACGCTGCGGTGGCCGTGGTGGCGGAAATCGAATTCGTGGTGGAGACTCCGGAGATGTTGTGGAGCTCGCTCATAGGAATGGGAGTCGTAGCCATCGGAGGGGCACTTGCTTGCGTGGCCTGCTTCGCCAGAATCTGCTCCTGCAGTTGCTTGGGCAGCAAAGTGTTCGTCTCGTGATCCCTCCTGTACTCCATTTCCTTCTCCGCCTGCAGCCTTCGCTCCTCCACGAGTTCCTTCTCCTTCTGCGCCTTCTTGGCCTTCTGCTTCACCTTCTTCTCCTCCTCCACCCGCTCCCTCTCCTCCCTCTCCCTCTTGAGTTCCCGATTCTTCTCCCTTAAATCCCTCACGAGGTTGTCGATGGTGTCATTGCGCTTGTCGAGCGCCCCCGAGTGCCTCTCCCTTGCCTGCTCGAGCATCATCTCCACGTACATGAGGTTGACCCCTGCCTTGACGTCCATGTGGATAGGTTTGGCGTCCATGTCCACCGCGGCCGGAGTCCCTCCTGCCTCGGTTGCAGTCCCCGCGTCCGATGTTGCCGCTTCTGCCGCGCCCTTGGCCATCTTGCTGTACTTGTCTCTACTGGTTGCTGCCAAGGCCAGTCGGTTGTCCAAGTCTCCGTCGTCCATCTCGTCCAGATCGATTGGGCTGCTCTTTGTATTCGTGGACGCGAGGGCGAGTTGCCGGTACACGGCACGCGTATGGGCCATGAGCAGAAGCTCGCCTACGCTGGCGGCAGGCAGTTCCGACTCCAGGATGTCGACGCTGACCTACGCACCGATCAGCTTCATCATGTTCCCATCCCCACTGAGATCGGATGGATCGCGGATGGACCTCAATTCCTAGACAATCGCTTGCGACGTCTGAATCCTACTTTCCAGGGAGTCATCACTGGGATTCGCGGAAGAGGTGGCGAGGTCGGTCCTCACACTCGCCACCTCCGCCTGCCTGGCCGAAGACAGTAGGCTCTGCAATTCAGCCAAATCAGCTTGCAGGTCCTGAATGAGCATTCTCGGGGGAGGGGGCGGAAGAGACTCCTCCGCAAGAGTAGACACCTCTACTGTAGCCGCTTGCGGTCGGGGAGTGGGAACGCGGAAGGCATGTGCCCGTGTTTCAGACCGCGCGGTCAGAACTGGAGCGCGGCGATCCTCGGAAGATTGGGTGACGGGATCCGACTGCAGGGCCGGATCTTCAGGTCGGGGGGAAGCAGTGGGAGTGCGAGGAGATGGAGGTGGAGGTGGTAGGGACAGTTGTTGGTTTGCGGAGGGAGACGGGGGGTTGGAAGGAGAGAGAGAAGTGTGCGGGTGCATATCAAACCGCACGGTCTGATCCGTCTCCCTCTGGACAGAGTGGACACCGGACACCGAGGCATCTCCGTGGTCTGAAACGTCGTCACCTTTGCCGTGTTGGCCTCTCATGCGGTCGACGTCTTCATCTTCGTCCTTGTCCTCGTCGTCCTCATCCTTGTCCTTCTCCTTCTCCACTTTCGAGTTGGAGTCGCTTCCATCGCGGAGGTTGAGGGCGCCTTCTTGCGATTCCTCCTTGCCCTCTCTTTCATCATCCGAAGACTCGCTCTCCACGGGGTCAGGGTCCTGGAGCCTCCGTGTCTGGGACTTGGGGTCGTAGATGAAGTCGAGGGTGTGCGGCTGCGGCACCAAGATGTCGGGCCACATCTGTGTACCGATTCGAGCGTGCACGCTCTGGCGCAAGAGGCAATTATCGGTGGGGCGCACGAAGGAGACGGAGCTCCGACACAACATCTGCAGTGCCAAACAAGTCACACGGCATGAATTCTCCGAATGACGCATTCAAATGGTTAGATGAGCTCTATATTGGAAGCGAGAAAGGGACGAAGTGGAGAGCTTACCAAGCACACGGAGATGGTCTTGGATCCCGCAAAGACGAGCATGACCGTTCCCTGGTCCCTGCAGAACTTGTCGATGAAGCGGAGGTACACTTTGTATCGCAGTTCGCAATTCGTCAAGATCCAGGGGTTATCATGGCGACAGAGCTCCCAGGTCTTGTAACTGACGTCATCCGTCACCAGAGGCTTGTCCTCGGCAGCCGAGAGTCGGGGAATCGGTTCCTCGACTTTGACGAGTGGGGAGTTCGTGAAATGCTTCGTGGTCCGCTGAATGTACATGACCCTGTCCCTCACCCTGGTGTAATAGTTCGGCTCGCCCTTGGAATACACGTACGTCGCGATGCGCCGACTGTTATGGTCGGGGAAGAATTTCTCGAGCGCCTGTTCCACTCCCACCACCCTCTTAGCGCCCATGATGAGCATCCACGTGTGGACCCCCTTGGCCATGGTATTTTGGGAGACCCGCGCGACTTGTTTGATGATTTTCTTGTACGCGTAATGAATCTCCATATTCCCGACCGCCGGGAACAGGCGGAAATCCATAATCCCCACCTCGCAGAAGCGAATGTTGGCGGGTCCGTCCACGTATTCCATCCATTCGCGCTTCTGCTTCACGTAGACAAAGGGATCGAACACCCTCGCGGCGCGATCCCACCGGCAGACCGTGGCCCGCGCACACCTCTTGACGGTGTTGCAGCGTTCGTTGTTCGTGAGTAGTCGTTGGATCGTGGCGACGACGTCCGAGGGAGCAACCATCGTTTTCTTCCTCGAGCCACATTGGTGCCTGAGCCACTTCTGTCCAATGTGCATGGCGGCCCACATGTTGTGCCCCCGAATGCACAGCAGCGCCTTGAACTCCCGCCAGGCTTTAGGGACGACCTCCTCCTAGGAAATCACCTCCTTGGCCTTGTCGATGCCCAGGACGTCGGCCTTCTCCTTCATCTCAAAGATGAGCACGGCCTTGTGCTTCTTGTTGGTGCACCACTAGGCGAAGGGAATAGCCGCCGTCCAACTGGTCGGCCTCTTCAAGTAGACCTTGGGCGGCGTCTCCAGAATTCTGCTCACGAGCTCCCCTACGACGGCATCATCCATCCCCAGAAGGTTCTTCATCTGGTTGTGATTGATCGCCGTGAACTTATAGATCTTGGAGCCTCCCTTCTCGTCTGGAATTTGGTTGAACGGGACGTCGGTGTTGATGTCGTGCAGCGCCCCGGACTCGTGCTTCTGGAAGACCTCTTGCCAACTGGTCCAGGTCGCATTCGAGGCCATGACGATCTTCTGGTCGCCCATCTTGTCGAAGTCCCAGGTCCTCCCCCCCCCGTTTCGGTGCTTGGCGCTCCCCACCGCCTCGAAGCTTTGGTGCGCCTTCTCTTTGAAATCCTGGACACGGATCGGGGGCGGTGAGTATGTGTCGTGATCTGACTGCGCGGTCTGAACTGTCCCCGAACAATCCACGACACCAAGTGGCGTCGAGGTCTGAATATCGCGGGATCAGACCGCGCGGTCCGAAGTGACCATGAATCAGAAAGGTGACGAGCCTAACGAGGACTGGGAGCCTACCGATATGGAATGGGACGGAATTGCATCACTGGGATTCAGACCACGCGGTCTGAAATGCATATGGAAGTCGTGCGTACCTCATAGACCTTCGGGTCCTCCCCTTCAATGATGACCTTCGCGTTCTTCCGATGTTGCGCAGGCTTGCCCACGTTTTCCTAGAGGTGGCGAACATGCATGAGTGTTGCCGGTAGGGACGACAGATACGGGCCCACGATGTTTCCGTCGTTGCACTTGGACGACAACGTGTGGAGGTGGTCCTTGTTCTGGGACCACACGATTTCACACGTCCACCTGTGCATTTTGGCAACGACCTTCTCATCGTCGACAATAGTATTCCCGGAGATGATGTCCTTGGTGGCCATCCAGATGTGCTACCCGTTGATGATGAGCAGCGGCCGCGCCTTCCAGCAATCCGCCCAGCATGTTGGTCTGGTGCACGTGTCCGACATGACGGTGAGGATTTGCTTGGCGTAGTTCACCTTCACCATCCTGTCGAGGACTGCCAAGACGCCGTCATTCTCGAGTGGCTTCACGATGATTCCCAACTCCTCCTGGGCATTCACCATGTCGTCCACGTCCAATTCGAAGTACTGTCCCCGACCGAATATGTATATGTACGAGGATAGTTCCTTGAACAGCTTGTTGGCCGCCACTTCGGCCTTGAGGCGCGTCCGTGTTTCCAACTCGACGCTGCGTCGCGGATTGCGCTTGTACTCCGCGGGCACGGACACGCTAGCCGGGACGGCGTCGGCATTGAAGGGCACGGTTCGTGGATTCTTGGTCCACTTCCCGTTCACCTTCTTGATCGCAATCTTCTGCGCCTCTTCCTCGAACACCTCTGCCGGTTCCGTGTTGGCCTCATGGGTCGATGAGCTGGGGGTGCCATGCGATTCCTCTGCCACGCGTCTTGTCTGGACCCAGCGCCCTGCATCTTCGTCCGAGGATGCTTGCATCGCCACAGGCGGGCCCGTTGACTTCCGTTTTACAGCCTTCTATTTAGACCAAGAAGTCGATGCTGTGGTGGCTCGAGCCGCCGACTGAGTTGCATGTGGCGGTTGTTGGATGGGTCCACACGCCGGTGGGAGTGGGTCGATACGCTCGGACGCACCAGCAAGGGCTGATACAGGGGGGGGCTGGCTGCGCGTTCCCGCTCCCGACGTCGTGGCGACATTTTTGGCGAATCCCTCTGGCGAAGCCATTGGTCGACTTCCTTCATCCTAGCAGACGTTCAAAGGCGACACTGTCAGTGATTTGTTGGGAATGGCAAATGCTTTGGTGACGTACGAGTTGGCTACCTTTCCGGTCTCGTGGAAGTCACCAGAGACGGCTTCGCAATGTGATTGGGTTTCGGCCATCAAGAGTTGATATGCACGAGGGACGGACGCGTAATTCTTCATGAGGCGTTTGCTACAGAAGGTCATCTCATTTTCTACACGGATGGCGATGACTCCGAATGCATTATTACTGGCATTGACCACGTCGACGAGAATGGCCTCCCTCATCACATGGACATTCACGAGTACCAAAGTGGAGAAGGATTTCCATCGAGGATCCCCCGTCTTTGTGAATCCCAGCTCCAGATTGAAGATGGGGGAACCCATCAGGAAATTTAGTTCGATCGTCCACAATGACTTGGATGCGACAAACTCCAAGGGGAATTTCTTTTCGATGTGCAGCTTCCAGGACTCGTGGATTCGGTCAGGCGAGATGGGCCTCAAGTAGCCCGCAAGCGGCAGATTGCTCTCCAGGAATGACTCCATGCCATTGTCCACAAGCAGTACTTCAAATCAGACCGCGCGGTCTAAATTGGACGACTCAGGAGATTGCTACACGCCCAGCATGTAGTGGTCATGCGATGCACTAACGACTTGAGGATTCATTTCCTACGGTCGTTGACGATCTATTGCATTCTAGCGTACTTTTGATAGGACGATGTTCCATCAAACTATTTAGAGTCGATGGCGTGGTTTTGACCGCGCGGTCAAAACCAGGAACACGATTCATAGCCTAGACAGACCAGGCTAGTATGGCGGTATTTCTACATTGACTTCTGCTCGAGGTTTTGACCGCGCAGTCTAAAACGCCTTCCCTTTCTATTCGGCTGATGACGATGATCCTCACTACGGGACCCTGCGAACGACATTATTTTCGTCTCACCCATCACTTGGAACCGTCCTTCATCTATTAGATCGGACCGTGCGGTCTGATCCTGTCATTCCTAAGTCTACCCCGTATGCGGCGAGAATTAATAGATATTGATCGCAGGGTTGACAACCATTACTTCTGTTATCTTGGGCAGGGATTGGCGTAGGTCCTTTATTCATTATCCGTCGAGGATCTGACCGCGCGGTCTGATTTACTCCTTCCCTGCCTACTTTGGAGATTCTACACAATGTTACGAGCCATCGTGGCGTCTAGTTCCTTTTACTCTGTTTCCAATCACTCATGAATCGATCCTACAATACTAAAAGTATTAGGTTCTGACCACGCTGTGTGATCCATGTTTAATGCTTATTCATGGTCCGTGAGTAGATGAACATGCAGAGGCCCTCTATTCGTGATGCATCTTTGGGTATGGTTTTGACCGCACGGTCTTAATCTGCCAACATTCGGTTATTACTTAGACGTGTCCACTGATAGTTCATCCCCCCCGGCTGTGTTACTAGTTGGCATGACAATGGGTCTAAATTATTGGAGGCGTCGACAATGGATCAGTCATGACAACGACATGAACGCATTTACCACTGAGGAAATCTTTTGGCCGCTCGGTCTGATCGGACCGTTCCCTTCTATTTTATGGTCGGGGGACCAGTTCAGACCGCGCGGTCTAAACCAGTATCTAGAGCAACGTGGACTAATTTGATCAGTAATTCGTCCTTGACATTTTGTAGACGTTTTATCACTTTTGACCGCACGGTCTGATCCTATATCTAGAATATCATGACATAATTTAATCAACAGTTCGTCCAGGACATTTTAGGAGCGGTGCATCACTTCAGACTGTGCGGTCTGAACTTGTATCTAAACTAACTTGTGAAATTTGATCGGCAATTAGTCTAGGTCATTTTTGGGACGGTTCATTACTTCAGACCGCGCGGTCTGAAACTACTTCAACTTGATTAATATGAAGTAAATTGGATAGGTCTAGAATTCGTCCGACATTTTGCGGAAATTGCATCACGAATTCACTTCAGACCGCGCGGTCTAAAACTATTTTACCTAATGTTCTCAGAAATTACTACGTAGACAACTCCGGGCCATTTCAGGGACGCCGGAACACTTCAGACCGCCCGGTCTGAACCATGGCTGTGGCCACATACACTGTGCGGTTATAGGTGCCTCTTCTAAATTTCCGCAAGATTCACGAGTTTGGCGTAGAATTTGCAGACAGCTTACCTCAATTGTGCAGCTCAGATTGCTGTGGAAGCACGATGGCAGATGCAACTTCAATATCGTGATTCCAATGAAAGCAGCAACACGACAATGTTCAAATGCCACTAATCACCAATGAAACCAGATTCTCAGCAATTCGATGACGCCAATTATACTGAAAGCCAATGAAAGCAAATTTCATTAATTCGATGACGCCAAGGACAGTAGATTCTTAACAATTCGTCAATGGTACAAACAAACAAATGAATGAATGCAAGTACGAGAACACAAACAATGAAATCACGAGAACACAAACCCATACAATGCCTACCATGATAGAATACTATACTATGAAAACACAAAAAGCACACGGAAAGCCAGGCACACGAAAGCTGAGAATTCTGGAACGATTGGGTCTACTTCTACGGTGCCACGGAAAGCCAAGCACACGGAAAGCCAGAAGATCAGCCAGGCACACAAGAAGATCAGCCAGGCACACGAAAAGCCAAAAAAAAAGTCCACAAGCATACCTACGCAGCTCCAGTAGAAGAACACCGCCCTAGCAGAAAAACAACGCTCCAGATAGCCGAACGCTCCGCCGATTAGTCAAGAAAGCCGCCGATCGAGAAAGCCGATTGGAACGCTCCGCCGATCAGTCAAACCAGTCTCCTCCGCAGCATACAGAACCAACGACAGAAATGACGAACAAGCAAGACGGAGGAAGGAGGAACAACAGAAACGAGTAACAACAGAAAGGAGTAACAGCGACAACAAATCACAAAATGCGGAGCAACAGCGAGGAACGCGAGGAAAACAAAACACTGCAACGAAACCCTGGCCGACGGAGAAGACAACCAACCGAGCCTCCCCAATCCCGAACCTGCATCGAGCCTCCAAGCTGGTACGGAGCTCCTCTGAGCCTGCACGCGCATCCCGAAGCAGTCCTGAGACTCCCACGAACCTGCGCACACCACACGAAGCTGCCCCAAAGTAATCATGTTTAATGGTCAATTTAAGGTTAAAACAGTGAGACTTAAAAGCGAGCTTAGAAGGGACCAATGAAGGGCGGCTCTACCTTTTTCATAGGCTTTCGTGGAAAGGAAAAAAAAAGGGAGCTCTTTACAAAAAGAGAAATACATGTGCAACCTAACACAAGTAGTTTCGTATTTTTCTAAGCGTTTGTTAATTACTTATAAATTTGCAAAGATGGAAGATATAAGCACGTACTCGTGGACATAGGTCTCCCAAAATACGTCCACTTGCAACTTGTACAGAAATGTGAGGAAATCAAAGACAATGATTCACTCCTTCAATACAAAAATAATTTTTCCTCCAGGCGATGAATTCAATTGATAAAGCTCAGTGCTTCGTTGAAGAATCACCCCATCTCTATTTTGCACTTAAAAATAGGGGTGGTTTGAAGAAGAGGGGTGCTCTTAGAACACACATTGTAGACCTTAAATCAACCCTAGTTTTTTCAATCAATTCACCCAAAAGCCCATTTTCCTAAATTCTTGGAAGTTGTACAATATTGAACAAGCTCTAGGATATTCGAGGCACGTTTCTATGAATTTTCAATCCTAGAAAATAAAGATTTGGGATGGGCATGGGAAAAAATTAGGAACATCAAAATCATAATCAATCATTCCAAAATTGGATTTCGAATGCTAAAATGAACTTCCAAAAGATTTGGATCATTTGCACTTGGCACTGATGGACAAACATGAAAGGGACTTGCAACATACTCAAAATAGGCCATATGTACATTAACTCTTATTCAAATCTCACAACTCCTATGCACTCGTGCACTCCCTACAAATTAAATCAACGATTACAACATGTATATTATGCTTAGTTCTGGAAGGGTGAAGAATTTGCTTAATTGGAGAGGATTAGGAGTCCTACTTATTCTTACTCAATCATTTAAAATGTACTTCAGAAGATCGAGGTATTTACCAATTCACATGGGAAATCTTCAACCAAAATACAAAAAATACAAAAGGCATAAGGGTTGCTTTGTAACCTCATAAATGTCCACAATAAACTTATGCATCGGTATTTATGTAGCATAAATTGTAAAGGGTCATTTAAGTCATTGATTTTTGAGAATTAAGGAAAGCAACTCAAACTCCAGCAAGGCTCTAGAAGCAAACATGATTTAGAGGTACATTTCAATGTATCCGTTTTAGAAGGGGTTTTGTTTTGATGACCATTTTTTGTGAACTTCAAGAATTTGTAACTAATTTTACAAAGCTTGAAAAAATAGGAAGTGACTTCGGTTAGATGTCTATTCTACTTGTCTGTTGAGGGAAATTTACTACAAAATATTTAAAAATGTTTCACTTCCCAAATTTCAATTTTAGCCTTGAATTGGTTGATTTGTAAACCTCCTACCTCATTTATAGCAATTTGTACTGTTGGATGAGTTTCATATTTTGTTAGGTTGAAGAATCTCCCTTATGGAAACACCTTGTACAGTTTGATCTAAGACTGCATCTTTGGAATGGACACAAAATTCATTTTCTAGAAAAACTAGGCCCGCCTTCCAAATCAACCACGGTCACTAAAGGGTTAACTTCCTTAGTGACCAAAACGTGGTCACTTTGATTTCTAAAGTACTTATTCAATTATTTGCAATATTCAGATGATATGGCACTTTCAGGGATCCTTTGGAGAATCAAATTCATTTGGTCATCTTTCGGTACAATTGGATTTACATAACTAGCTTTTATGTAAAAAGAAAATCCCAAACTTTGAGTGTTTGGGTACTTACCCCGATAAAGCAACAGGTTGGGGGATTTGGTCAATGAAAGCATATATTACACCATTGACTTGTCCATCCGCCAACTAATGCTTGGCGCTAGCGGGGTTAGAGCTTCATTTCCTCCATGTATTGTATAATCCCATTTAATGGTCAAGCAACCACGTTATAATCACTTCAGCGTCCACAATAAAAAGAACACAAAATGCGACCGCGAAGAATTGGTATTCAATCTTGTTCATAAATAGTTACATATTTTTCCACTCATAACACACCATTCTAAAATGAAAAAAAAAGAATTTAGAATTTTGCAACTATCATATTTCTTGTGAACTAAATCCAAAAATACTTGATATATAATTTGAAAACACAATACTGGGTACTTAGAAATATAACGAACTTACTAGGATGGTTTATTAAATTTGGGATTTTGTTATCTTGATTTGCTTGTTTGAATTATGGTGTTTCGTTGTTGCTATTCTAGAAGTGGAGGTATTTTAATCTAGATCAATGTACCAACTCTTCTCAATTTCCAACATCTGAAACTATGTCCGAAATTGTACCTGGCCAAGTTGCTGTTCCTCCTACACTTCACAACAATTATGTGAGTCTATTTGGGATATCAAAGAATGCAACATGGCTTGCTCTCTAAACTTGTCACCATTCTTTCATTTATGAAAATTGAAACTTACACAATTCTATTAATGTACCATGATGCACAAATTAATTTCTTCTCTTCTTCAATTTTATTCACCATTGCATTCATATCTCCTATTTTTTTTTAAATCAAGACATTTTCCAATACCCTATTTGATATATAATCCTATTTCAAGAATGAAATGTAGGTTGAAGTAGACATTTGAATCATATTTTATATTCGATATTAATTTCTTCACTTAGTCTATCTTTTGAAGATGGAACAATAATTTCAAATCATCACAGACTTAGACTCTTACATTAACAAATTCTACACACAATGAGATTCCATCATAGAAAAGAAAAAATTGCAATTTATATCACACCTTGACGATTTGAAAAATGGGTCTATACTAACTAAGACCTTATAGGGATTCATGACATTGTTAGTAGCTCAAATATTATTGACACCTAGGAATTTTGAATATTGTGCTTTTATGTGAATGCTAAACAATTGATTTATAACCATGATATTTTAAATAGCACATACGACAATAAACCAAAAAATTTCTTTCAAATTTTGAACAAGCTCAGTTATACGCTCATTAAGACAAACGTACAAATACCTTCCATCAGCCCTAAGAAGATCCATGCTACTACAAAATAGTGACCAACAAAAATGAAATTGTCTTCACCTAAGCTATTTCTACATATAATGAATTATTTGTTATGAGCAAATTTTTGTTTCGAAAATCTGAACAAGTCTACAGACTTACAAATCAAGACGGAAGTATTGATACCCTTTCATTCAGGGTTGCTAGAAGGCGAGCGTGGAGCGGTGAGCCTGTGAGCCTGTGAGCAAGAACTTTTGTATAACAAAAATTATAGTTGGCTACCTATAACCGTGGGTTTAAACATTTGGGTTTAATGTAAGATACCTGTATTTTTCCGATCTTTGTTATCTCAAATACCTATAACCGTGGACAATGTATATAATAGAGTTGACATTTAGGGTCTATTTTGTAGACCTAAAGTATTTCTTGAATATTTAGGAGAGTTTTATTCTAGAAATATAACAATTTGGTAATTTAAAGAGCAATATAGGGTAACAGAGATGATGGCTAAAACCACAAATCGAGTAAATGGAAGATAAAATATTAAAAAAAAAGATTTGGACAAGACAGTTGTTGAACCAATTGTCTTCAAAAAGTATAAGGGTGAGAAATAGGGGTAGTACCTATGATTCCGTCGGATCCGACGGAATTATAAATATTGCTTTTTGAGGTAGTAATTGTAAAAAAAAATCGAATATGGAATGACAAATATGGGACTCTTAGAAGTAACCATAAAACACACAAATCCAATCCAATTAAAGACCAATACACAATATTACAATCCAAGAGATACGTCAATCTCAAGAATCCAAGTTGTTTGTCGATTCAGTCACAGAATCTGACTCTGTAGATGACTCTGAGGACTCCCTACCCTCAGATGCAGAAACATCTACATATTGCAAGACATTTAGGGCGTAAGTGTTCTTGCATCGTTTTGGTTTAGAGGAACCAAAAGTTGCAAAAGCGCTTGCCATTTGCTCTGCATAGTGTGGAAGATGAAAAGGTTTTTCTGGACTAACGATAAGCCATTTCTTCTTCTCTATGGCCTCTGCCAACATCAACCTGTCACTCCTGAAAGAAATTGATGACAATGTATTAGTGTTTCATAATGCAAGAAGAAGAAAACAAACAAATAATGAAAGAGGTTTTGAACTTACTTACTGGATTTTCCTTTTCGAACGAACTTGCGAGGTACGATGGGCACGTCCTCTGGATCGATTGGGAGGTTTAAGGGTGTTGTTGGCGTTGTTTTTGGTACCACTGACAGTGCAGACTTTGTCATTGGCTTTAAGAGGGCATTGAAAATGTCCTTGTTCCCTTCCAAAGCCAATATGTTGCGGCCGGTTCCTCTGCAAGCCTTGATGCAAGTACCTACAACATTAAAGCAATGTATTTGAGTTAGAGTGGGCTATCAATTTGCACAATTGAATACAATTCAATTTTACAGAATTAGAATACTAACCAGTAGAGGCTGAGCAGTCCATAATGATATCGCCTTCATTGCTTGTGGCCTCGAGGAAGAGAGTGAAGAACCTTGGATCCTTCTCGCGTGCGCCTCTCCATGGCTTGCTTCCATTCATGGAGAGGTCATCTTCATGCATATAGTTCATGAGCATGTCGTCAATTTCTACATCCACCCCAGCCTTCTTCATCGTTTGCGTACGTTTGAAGGCAAATTTTGATTCGCCTTTTGATTGAAGGTCCTTCACAAGAAGCGTCACTCCAAACTTCTGTGTCTGTATTTTAAGAGAACAATAAACATTAGAGTGAAGATAATTTTATGTAGAAACAATTTAAAGACAGGAACTCAAATATACAAATGCTCTCATCGTCTTTGTGATGTCCAATGTCGACGTGAGGTGCATGCGATTCATGCCAAGCCAATCTTTCTTCTTTTTTAAGTCATACACCTCGCAAGCTCCAGCAATGTCTGACCTCGATGCGACGCTAAAGGAGTGAAAAACAACAATGCATCCATCATCGTGCAAATGCTCTACAACAAATGCACATGTAGATTGTAGAGCATCTGCCTCTGGATCTGCATTCCACTTAGGCACCTCCATTGGCGTTGTTGAAATGCCCGGTACGGGCAAATTTTCAGGGCAGTCAATGAAGATGACGTCCACCCCAGCCCTTGCATTGGCTACACCTTCAAACATCCGGGTCTTCCCAACCGACATCTGAAAAATAGTAATTCAATCCAATGTGAATGTAGTAATAAACTAATAAAGCTCATCTATCTACCATTGCATAACCAATCAATCTACCAAAATGTAGATGGTTTAGGCAAACAATTTGAATGGAGAGTTACACCAAACAAAAAGTCATTTTACACAATTCCCATCGGATCTGACGAAATTATTATAATGTCCTCTATGCACATGACATCTTTTTAAAAGAAATTAAAAATTGACAAGGATTGGTAAATGCAATGAACACAAACATTAAATTTCTGTACATTACTACAACATCAATACATCACAAGTATAGAAAAATGAAATCATAGGAGGTAGAACAAAAAAGGTATCTATAAAGGATAACTACTATACCTTATTCAAGTAGTTCAAGACCTCATCGAAGACACCGGCTTTCTTGCTCTCCATGTCCATTGCAATATCCTCAATGCAAGCATTGAGGATTAAATGCTCGGTCTTGGGCACCTCGTCATCGGAGAGTACCAACGCCTGAGTGACGCGCGAGATTACATCTTCCGTGAGTTGTGACAAAGTGATTTTCTTTTTCACCTCCTCTTGTATCTGGCCCGCTTGATCCACAGTGGAGGAAGTTACTACTTGGCCTTGCTCTTCCTCCTTCTTCTTGCCCTTGCTTTTAGTCTTCTCTTCTTTCTCTTTCACTAAGTCCTTCTCCGCCTTTTTTGCCGCTTTCTTCGCTTCTTTCTTTTCTTTGTTTTGGACAGCGACCTGATTCTTCACTTCTTTCTTGCGATCCACCGCATCCCTCTTATTGATGGCCTTCTTCCTGGCTTCGTCATCCATGCCAATGAACTCATCAATGAGATCCAAATCCACAATCCCTTTTCCCTCCAAGGATTTTCTGAGTTGCGTTTCGGAGTGATGAGTGAACTCCAAAGTGCAATCCAAGTACCAGCCCGCACCACTCAGTGCAGTTGTTGTATACGTGCGCAACTAGTGTGCGCTGAACATGCAGGACGTAGAGTTTCGATCAAGGAAACCCCTGAGGAAGGGGGGGATGTCCAATTTGGCGATGGCCCCTTTTGCTTCTAGCTCTAGCTTAAAGTACTTGCAAATTTGCCAATTTCGTATTTAAAAAACAACGTACAAAGTAGAGTTTTTATAAAAAAATATCAAAATGACACTTCACTTCAACTTCACCTCACTACATCAAAAATATAGGAGAAGACAATACAAATGTTGGGTTATTATAAATACAAGCTCCAATATACTTTAAATAGTGAAAAAGAAGAGAATAATGTCGTATGCAAAGAATTTAATGCATACCGGTAGAGTACTCTCCGGACCACTGCCATAGAGCCCGGGTATGTATCAAAGGTCATTCCCTTCTTGAAATAGTTGTTTCCTTTCAAATAGTTCAGAAACCCGTGGTCCCAAATTTTTTGCCGCCATCCTTCAATGTACTCCGGTAGCTGCTCTGGTTCATCAGGGGTATTGTAGTTGATGGTCAGGTTGTCTTCCTTTACTATTTTCTCGAACATCGCAACCGCAGCATCTTCAATCTGAGATTAGTGTTACAAAGTCAAAATACAAAAAAAAAAAAAATTCAAAAATGAAATTAAATAAGTTACCGCATTATTCGTTTCTTCATTACTGTAGTTCAAAGTCAATAAGAAGAAGAGAACAAGGACTTACCCCTGTATACCAAGTACACTTTACTATGAACTGAGGAAGATGGATCTCCGAGATTGGTTTGGGTGGCAACTTTCGGGCTTCTCAAGTAAGTGTCGAAGAGTTCCACCACTTTAAAATCTTGGTTTTGTGCTTACCAGCCATTTTCGAGGTTCCAACCATTTGCAGCTTCTCCAACGTCATTTCCGACACCTCATCTAGGGGAGGACACTCTCACTACATTTGGGGTAACTACGTGCGGCGGTGGAAAAAGTAATTCATGTAATTCACCTTGAATAAACTATAATTTCATTCTAAAATTTTGAGCTTTGTTTAACAATGACTAAAGGTTTCTATTGACAAAAAATTCAATTCCAAATAACATAAGATATATTGTCTAGAAAGGGTTGAAAAATGAACTAAAATGGCATGTTCTCCAACTAAAATATTTATAGAGCTCACATGAAGATGACTATTGCATCAATATTCAACCAAAATAAACTTTCAATAGAAAGCTATTCTATATAATTTTTTTTTCATTTTTCAAATTTTTTTTCTTATATAATATAGAGGTGTGAAAGTTATTTTCAGCTTTACAGTGTATCTTTTTTCTTCAAAAATTTATAACTAATTACTATTAGCACAAAAAAATACCAATAATTCAAAACATAAACTTATAAAGTAGTAAAATCTATCCATAATTTTTTTTTTGAAAAAGAAATTAAATTTTAAGGTGTATTACTTGTTTTACTTTTTCTGCTGCACGTAGTTTGCTAAAACATAGGGAGTGTCCTCCCCGGGCACCTCATAGTTCCCCCAGTGCTTCTCCACCTGCAAAGAAAGAGAAATGTATAAGTAATACATTGTTGTGGAATAAGAAGAAGCAAAAAACCATGATTCAATTACATTCACCTCTTTAAGGAAGCCCATTCTGTTGCCTGGGTTTGCTACAGCCAAGAGCTTAAACATCTTTGACGTAAGTGCCTTCTTTCTCTCCATGGCCCCTTCCCTCATTGCTTCGGCCGCTCCCTCTGGTGTACTACCAGTCTCTCTTGTAGCCTCTAGATACCTTCTGACTGCCGAATCAGCTGCTTGAGAAATCTCTTGCTGCACAATGTCCCTCCCCAAATTAAATATAAAAACATATGCAATGAAAATTGGGTATATACAAAAGTCTTAAAATCAAGGAGTGTGGAATATGCCCTTACCCTAAAAATGAATGCCGTGAAAATGTCGGGCAAAACTGAATACCATTTCTTGGTCACTGGGTTCTCAAGGCACCTCTTCCTTTCCGCAGGCCTCAAAAGAGTTGCAAATTTTTGGATTGGGAGCATTCCGTAATTTTGAACTTGGTACAAAGTATGAACCAAGTTGGTCTTGACGTGAGAGTCCTCCACAGATCTGCATGGCACCAAAAACTTGGATTAGCGGTAAAGTTGTAGACTGAGATCATATTTAACGAAGAACTAAAAATGAAGTGATTGAGTCTTGCATTTAAAGAGGGAAAAGACCAATTCACTTACTTGTTTATATCATGCATGACCTGCATGATGATTTCGTTTTTTCCTTTTGTATCGAGGATTATAGAATCCACATTGCAATGCCACTTGGAGTGTCTTCCAATGAAATTCATCCACGCGACTCGTCTATGATTTCCGTCGCAAATGAAGAACTTCAAGTTCTTCAAAAATTGAAGCTCTTGCTTTCCCTCCAGCTTCTGAGAAAAGATTTGGTTCTTTTCTCTCCAGATGGGGTCCCATTTCTCCATCTCTGCCTCTGTACATTCTTCCATGTTCCCCTCTTCGTTTGTTGTGGATACATAGAAGACTGCCGCACCATCTCGGTAGCCCCCAGCTGCAAAATCTTATTCCAATTTTGATATATCAGACATGAGAGCTGGTCGGACCATGGGCATGGTCACCAATCTGCACAGTGGAATGTGCATGCGGAAGGACTCCTCCGGCTTCATCCGTAGTTGAGCCAAAACATTGATGGAATCTCCTTTTTGGATTTTGCGTAATTCATCCTCGGTCATCACCTTCTCCTCTGGGTGCTCTTCAATGACATCTTCTAAGTCCTCGCCATCTTCTGCGTCATCATCATTCTCATCATCGTAAACTTCCTCAATTTCAGGTTGTGGAGTCGTTTGAGAGCTAGGAGTCTCGAAGATGGTCTCTTCTTCTATCGTTTTTTGTGGTGTGATGTCCATCTAGAAAAGAAAACATTAAGTACAATAAATAGAAATTGGCCTATAGTGCAATATGCCCGCAAAAACATTGAACAAAATTTTTTACATTCATATTATAAAGTGATAGGCTGTTTGACTGGCAAGCACAATGTGAGAGCAAAATAGTCTAAATGCCGATAAAGCCTGAAAAGGTGATTTATGTAAAATCACTTCTAGAGGAAACTAGTCATAGATTACCACGTCATCATCCTCGTCAGAATCTGAGCTGAGGATAATGAGTTCCGACCCTTGGAAACTCGCTCTAAACCCAATACTCTCGTTTGTATCCAAGATCTGAAGACACCCTTCACTGCTGGAGTTTTCAGGCTCTGTGTCGTACGGAAAGTCGTCCTCTGAACTATAAGTTGAGAATACGAAGCGCTGGATTGCATTACCGCTCTGGACACTTGTTTCAAAAGCCTCTATTGCCCTATCAGCTGCATCCATGACATCGTCAAAACTCACCAAGTTCTCTTCAGCCCCTTCATCATCACTTGCGTGTGCCCGGCCTTCTTCTACCAAAGTCTTCTGCTTCGAAGGCCCTCCAGTCTCGAGGTCTGGAGTTAATTCCACCATTGTTGCATCCTCAGAAGAAGATGTTCGTTTTAGGCGTTTGCTTCTTGCTGGACCACTCTGTAGAAATCATTAGGGAATACATTAGAAAAAAATTTTGAGCCAAGTTTTAAATTCACATATAATTCAATGATACACTCCATTTGTACCAAAAGTAAGAGGTTTAGGGTCACCAAAAAATCAACAAGTTCTAAATGATCTAGGGATGAAATAGCGTCCTCAAACATGTCTTTTTCATAAATTCATATGAAGTTCAAAATTGCTTTAAGAAACTCGAAACCACTTATTGTAGACGCCTCACTTAATTTTCTATGCCAAAAAAATGAAACTAGTATATACCAACACTTTGGCAGAAGACAAGCACTCTTCATCTCAAGGAACTGCGGCTTGAAGATGACGATTTCAAAGAAATTTACATAATAAAAAAAAAGGTATTTCAGGGGGTCCCTTGAGTGCAAAATGAAACCTACGTCGGATCCGACGGGGTCTTTAGCATGAACTTCAGGGGCACCCCAAAAATGAATCTAGAATCTAGAATCTACATCCTCAGATATACTTATTAGATTGTTGAAACTTGAAATTCGAAGTTATAAAAGAAAATGAGAAATCTAAAGGTCCAATGAGGCATTAAGGAAACCCAAGTCAGATCCAAAAAGAGTTTTTTCGAAACCACAAGGTTTCTATGATATTTTTTTTTCCGGATGTCTAATGAATTCGTGATCCGAGACGACGACTTCAATATGACGAAGTTCATGAAGTCAAAAAAACATTCAACATACGGGGGTACCACGATCCCCATCAGAAGTCTTGGTCGGAGCCGACGTGACATTCGGGAAGGCCCATGACGACCCCTGTTACCACCGTTTACCCCAAAATCGGGACGACCCCAGTTAACCAAGAAAAAACTAGAACCCCTGTCACCAAAGAATCGGGACAACCCCATGACGACCCCTGTTACCAAAAAAGCGGGACACAAAATTCAAGAGCCAGAATCCCAAGCCTCTGGATGGGAAAGTCAAAAAAACATTCAAAGTACGGGGTACCACGATCCCCTTCCAAAGTCCAGGTCGGAGCCGACGCAACATTCGGGAAGGCTTCCGATGACCCCCGTGCATGCGTTTTTTTTTCAATCTGATCGCCAAAACAATACGCCAAAGCTGGCTTATGCTTCTGGTTTACGGAAGCCAGTACTGTATCCAATCGGACCTCCGACTGAGCTTCACTCTCAACCGACCACAGGAGAATTTCAAGACCGAATTTTGAGCTACGAATTCGCTACTGAATCCAGGTTTAGGGAACAATAATTTTGAAATTTGACGACTTCATTGGCAAAACATTCAACATACGGGGTACCACGATCCCCATCCAAAGTCCAGGTCGGAGCCGACGTAACATTCGGGAAGGCCCATGCCGACCCCTGCTACCACCGGTTACCCCGAAATCGGGATGACCCCTGTTAACCAAAAAACAACTGGAACCCTTGTTACCAAAGAATCGGGACGACCCCATGACGACCCTTGTTACCAAAAAAGCGGAACACAAAATTCAAGAGCCAGAATCCCAAGCCTCTGGATGGGAAAGTCAAAAAAACATTCAAAATACGGGGTACAAGGCCATATTCATTAAATTGAGACAATATGGTCATTTTGAGAACTTAAGGCCCCTCTTTTCAAAGATAAATTGTTGAAGGCGAAGATAAAAATAGGCAAGTCGTTAGAAGGCTTAGAGCAATCCCACACCAAAACAATTAAGAAACGTGAATGTGCAAAATGTAATTCCACATGAGTTGTGTAACAAGATGTAATATTTATAAAAGCGGGTCCCTTTACATTGAAGAACATGAATTTACTTGAATCAACTACTCTCACTTCTCTATATACTTTACTTCCCGGTATATCTAATCTTGCTAATTCTAATGATTGAATGTCTTGTGTAAAAATGTAGAGGCTATGTGCACACAAAGAGCACTCACCCTTACTAAAAATTGGTTTTTGTATATGAATGACTATTCTATTAATAGTAATGATCCTTCCACAAAAAGAAGACCTCTATGAATGAGGATCACTTGACAAACCATCGTTCTTGGATTAAGAACTGCTATTTGTTGCCTCCTTGGTTGCCTCCAAGGCTTTCAACTTGGCCAATCCTCTAAAGATATCCTCGCGTCGAGAAAGCTTGGGCGATCCACTGTCTTTACTGAAAGTATTGAACATCCCCATCATCATTAAATCCTTGGCCTCTCTCTTCCGTTTTCGTTCACGTCGCGGAATCTCGGTATTGGAAAGAGACCTAGAACCTCGAGGAGGCGGCCGGGGTATCGATCTATTCACAGTGCTTATGTACGAATCGGCAGTTGTTATTGATCGTGTGTAATTTGTCCGCCGTATGTCTCGAAGAGTCGTTCGTCGGGAAATAGGTACAGCGGAAGGCAAAGATATCTTGCCCACAGATTTAGAGGGCAACGAGATAGGAATCTCTACGAGGCATGGAATTTGCTGTGCATTGCATGCACCCAACGGTACACCATTTATCCGATCCCCAACCTTGGGATCTATGTTGAGCTCCCCCCTCTGGACAAATTGATGTGTGATCGTCACCGGCAACAACACTCCAACCTCGAGACGAGGATGGATACCCCGCTCTTCGTCATCTGCATACAATTTTCTGTGCGGTGTGTTTGGGGTTCGCAAAGTCGGCGACTGTGAACGCAATCGACTTGGGGTGGAGTTGGCCCTCTTCATCGGCGACGGTGAGCAAATCGGTGTCCTCACCGGACCCCGACTAGGTGGGCTATCTACCACGCCTTCCTCCACATTCTCCTTCGAGAAGTCGATGGCCGTCGAAGCTGCATCGGTGGCCAAGCCCACGAAGTAAGGCTTAGAATAGGAGGACGGCACGAAGCTCCCTCCAATCGAGCCGGACCTCATTGAAAGTGACACGTCCGATCCAGACAGCAAGCTCCTCCTCAGTGGTTCCCTCTGTTGGAGAAAGTGTAGAATGGATCCTCTGACCTACAGCAATGGCAGTAAACAAACATCTTTCACAACTATCCTCGACCCAAAGATAAAACACATCCTTCACAATTATCCTCGTCCAAAGATAATACACATCAACCACAATTATCCTCGATACAAAGATAATACACATCAACCACAATTATCCTCGACCCAAAGATAACTCAATATAGAAAACAAACACATGTTGAACAAAACAGTACAACCAAAAGAGGCCAGAAAACTTGATTACAAGTTCAAAATTTTACTAATTCACAAGAATGAAATGTACATGAAAATCCGTATTCACAAAAATAATGTACAACGAGTTCTATGATTGATTGAGACACTGAGAAGTCTATTTCTTCCTTCGTCTCTCTTATTCAATCACTAGATTCATCCCCCGCAACACAAATCGCGACTCGAATGCCTTCGCAGACATCCTCATCCCATCCAATATATAATTGGCTTGATCGTCTGATGCGACCAAGGGCGCCACACCTATGCGGTTCCGATCTACGAACTCACGAAGGCGTCTAAGTGGACACCCCTCGTGTAGTTTCTTCAGCCACGAAATGAGAGTGCCGACGAGCACATTGTCTCCACGCATGTACGGGTTCCAACTCTCAAGATATATGCAATTCCCGTTCTCATTGAGGATGCCCTTTTGTGGAGAATCATCGATGAGAATGGTATTGTCCTTGTTGAAGGAGTTGGGATCCTGAGGGTCTAGGAACAATTCTTCATCAAGCACTTTGAAGAGCAGAGTCTTCCACGGACTCCCAACTTGATGAAGAAATTTCCCTTCCGAGGTTTCTACCCTCCTGTAGTTGTCCTGACCTAGGATGTGGTAGGGAGCCTTGCAATTCTGGAATAGGAAACTCGCAACGGGTTCCACCGTCTTCTTGAACATGGAGCTCCAAACTACGACGCGGTTCGAAATCTTAGAAACCTCGTCTAAGAACTCGCGCACATTGGGACAAATGAAGACGGCCTTCGTCCCAATGAGGGTTGGGGTTCGATGGGAGAATATATTATCTCGGACTGTGTAATGTTTTTTTTTCTTATGGGGCCCTTGACCCTGGCTCTCACACAGCACTCCATTCAAATCGAATGATATTCAACCACTTCTGTCGCGATTGGACCACTAACGAGGACACAGTCCGTGGCACTCTTTTTTTTTGACCTACCGTTACTACCTGATCAAACACAACACAAAAGAGATGTAGTTACCTGTTGAAAGGCAGAATTAGGCGACCCATAAAATGGAGAAAAGCATGGAACCCCACTAAGCGACTGCAGAACCCCTCCGTTAAGTGATTGTTTGAGTGCCAATGGGCGGTGCACACTTCTAAATTGTCCGCGCTGGGCACAAACATGGGCAATATCAATTCATTAGACACTACACGCATTGAAGTGAAGTTTGAGATATATTTATTTCAAAATAATTTATGATACACCCGGTCTAACGGTTTTGTTGATCTCTAGCCGATTGTATACAAGTACCAACTACAGCCCGTTGTGGTAACTACACTATGTTACAACGCAGTCATAGAGTGGCAGTTCTTCCACGCTTCACAATCAGAGACTGTACACTCCCTCCTGTCAGACAAAAGGAATGGACATGAGAGTCTCTCACTACGAATATAGACATGATGGTAGCCAAAACAAACATCCATCATATCACAATGGACAGACTCAATCATGAAATATCGTAGGGGTCTGAGGATGGACGAGAGTGTACCTGGCCGAACTCATCATCCAAATAATCCCCGTAGTCGACAGTCTCTTCGTCGTCGTTTGGGGGATTTTCAAATTCTATCTCTGTCTCTGGTGCACGCGGCTCAGTCGGAGGCGGGACAGGATCCGGTACAACATCACCCTCTTCTTGCGTCTCCGGGACCGTCTCCGCTTGCGCCTCCAAAGTAGGGGGCTGGGTCAAATTATCCTCGACTCGAGGATAATCCACAGCATTATCAACTCCCTCTGTCCCAGTTCCAGAGGGAGCAATCTCTTCCTGGATCTGTTGATCAGATCCAACTGGAAGACAAGAATCCTGGTCTTGTTCCATTGGAGGAGGAGAAGGGGGAGCAATATCCTCTTCGGTAGGTGGGAGAAGATTATCTTCGCCTCGAGGATAATCCTTACCGATGGGATCGGCGGTCTGCTCACCTGTGGCTTCTGAAGCACCACCAGCGTCATGCGCATCAGGTTGAGAGACAGAGGGGTCTTGCGATCGCGTTCTCAGAGAAACATTCTCTTCACGCAATTTCTCTAGTTCCCTCTTCAATGCCTCCTTCTCCGCCAGCTCCTCTTCCCTTCTTCTTGACTGCTCTGCCCTCTTGAAGGCCTTCCTCTCCTCTCTCTGCCTCCAAAAATCCTTGAGCTCCTGCTTCACAGGACGGAGAGGAACATGAGTTGGGTCTGAATGCTCCCTGGACTCGGGAGCATGGCCAGGGTGTGCCTCTGCAGGTGCGTTCGGAGAATGGGTGCCCCGTGATGGACCCGTGCCACCATCATCCGGACCATCATAGTTGAAGTCCTCCATATCCGAATAGTCCTCCACGTCGTTGATGATGATGTCTGGTATAAAGCCCTCCACGGGCTTCCTCGCCGTCCTCTTCTTCTTGCGAGTGGCCTCACCTGACTCTTCCTTCTCCTTCGACGCAGATTCGGGGCCGCGGTTCTCTACGTGGAAGTCCTCTGCGTTGATTTCCACATTTCCTCCTTGGACAACATTGGTGTTTGTCCCAAATTCATCGATCCCAAGGTTGGCAGCCCCCTCATCAGTAGGAAATTCTTGTGGGGCTTCGACGTTGCGATCGATGGAGGGTGTGGAATTCGAGTCCAGGTCTGGAGTTTCCAAGTTACGCGGATGCACGTAACCTGGAAGATATGGTGAGTTCTCATGGCAGAAATCGTTAATGTCTAATTTACTGCCATAAGTCGCCATATCTCGAAGTGTTTGTGATGCATGCCTCTCAGTTAGGCCATAATAATAGAGGCCATACATCTACAATACAAGAAAGCAGTTGTCAATAGGAGCTTCACGGGGGGTGGCACTGCTTGGTTCAGCAAGTTGTCCAACCTCTCAACCTTACTTGGCAGGTAGGTGGACACCTTGACCTCGTACCCTGACATCTTCGACGCCGCAAATTTCTTTGCCGCGTCCATGTCATATGAACTCCCTACAATCCATAACCAGACGTCTGGAGTAGACAACACCGGCCTCAGGTGATCATCCAGAAAATTTAGTAATGGCAAGTAGGGTGGACTGTCACTGGATCCCGGATTTGGCCTTGGAAGGATTCGGAAATCAATAACAGCAAGGCCAAGCTCTCTGATTTCGTAGGGCCATATGTGGGTCGTCACGAGACCTTGGGGATAGCATTGGTGGCCTCGGATAAACACATCTCCTCCCGGTGGCTCCACTCGCTTCTTCATCTTCAAGAAGGTCTTGAACATGCCATAGACCATTGACAATTTTTGATTGTCCTTGTAGTCTATGGCCGTCTTCTTCTTCGCCTCGTTGGTAAGGCGTTTCACGAAGAATTGGTTGGGTGTTGCCATGAGGAGGAAATCCCACGATGCCGACGAAAAGAAGTTGTCGAGCTTCCATTGCCTCCACTTCACATCAATGACATCCCCATTCCTGTCCTTGAATTTCAAAGACTTGTCGAGGGCCATGAACTCCTCCACGATGACCTTCTTACGCTTCCTGCGCTCTACCCAGTGCTCAGCTTTGTAGTTGTCCTCGCACAGGATCTTTGTCGCCCCGACTGAGACCTTTGGGTAATCTCTTGTGCGTCCATCTGTTCTCCCAAGTAGATGGAGGACATAATCCTTCAAATCTTTGTCCGTGAAGTGTCCCATGTGCTTGAAGAATTCCCGTTTCAACGAGAAGTTCTTCGCGTTGAATGTCTTCGCGCTATTGTATGGTTTCCGCGTCACGGGATCAATCAGCGACCCATCAGTGTGCTTCGTGAGGAACTCTTCCCACATCTGATAGGTCTCATCCGCCAAGGTTATTATTCGAATTTCGTTCTTCACATCGGAAGCCAACTTGACTTGAGCGCCCTCCTTGTCCAGGTTAATGCTGCCATATCGGATCATGACACCGTCCACAAATTCCTGAACAAACAGATATTCACGATATCAGCATGTTTCTTTGTGCACTTAGAAGATTTACAAGTAATATTAAGACAATTATCCTCGGGCCGAGGATAACTCTTATAAAGACCACATAATAATTAAAAAGTCCTATAAGAAAAAAGTAAAGAAAACTATAAAATTCCAAATTTTATCTTCGCACCGAAGATAATAGAGGGATACCTTATACGCTGAGACATTGTAAATGGCTTTATTCCCTCTCACCAGCCCCTCGCTGTCTGTGTTGGTAGGCCGCTTGAGCGCCTTCCAAACCTGCCTACATGCGGATATTTGATTTCCCTATGTCGGCTGACTATGAACGAGGTGATTGGAGGCATTGTACCACTTCGAAATGTCAGTGAGTTGAGTGGGATCTCTCGTCCAACCTCCCACGTCTGCAACTCGACCTTGCCTGTCTCGCACAGGGTTGACGAATTGGAGCGTCCAGCCTAAAATCACGTCCGGACGCGAGGACGTCCAGACGTGACGGACGCGGGGGACGTTGGGTAAAACGGAGCCGTCCGTCCGATTTACCTCGGGGTAAATTCCGACGCTGCCTTGGCCGTCGGAATTCTGACGCTGCCTTGGCTGTCGGAATTCCGACGCTGCCTCGAGCCGTCGGAATTCCGACGCAGTCGCAGCTGTCCTCCTGAATTGCAACCCTGGTTGAAACAGGATTAACAATCATATCATCATGATCCTCTAGCCTTTCAAAAGCATTTCAATTACCACAAGTATGAAGCCAAATTTTTTAATTTTTTTCATCATTTTGCAATATATCATGCTTCATTGTAGAAAAGCAACATACAAATGACACAATCAATTGATATTTTGGATTGAAATCATCTTTGGTTAAGTGCCCCCTTCAAAAATAATGGTATTACCACCATCAATAAGTTTAGGAGTATTACAATCAAAGTCTCTAACAATCAATTGTCAGTACGACAATCTGTGCTTTATGTAATATGAGCACATGAACATTTAAGCCTATGTCCTTTCTATTTCTAAGGATTGTAATCAAAATCTCCTTTCACCTCTGCCCCACTACTCTCACACCCATTTTCCAATCTTGCATCTTCGTCGTCGGATGTGTCTTCCATATCATCTGATGAAGAGCCTAGACATGTCGTTCTTCCCTCTTGTACTTGCGTGGATGAAAGGCTTCTTCTTCGTTTGTCCTTTTTGAGTTCTTCTTTTACTCTTAATAAGGATTTCCCATTTTGTTCCTTAATGCCAACAACACTTTTCATTTTCCTCTTTGAAACATGTGGACGTGCATCAAGAGGGTTTCCAATGGCTCTTGTTTTTTTCAACGGGGATATTGCAAAAGGTTGCATGACTCTCTTCTTATTGGCTCTAGGTGATCCCCCGCCCTCTAATTTTATTGTTGAAGGCCCTCCACTGCCTCCATGAATGATTATCTTCGGTGAGATTGAAGATTGTGGTTTAGACACTGACATTGTTGGGGGCTGTCGTGGTGGTGCATTACGAGAATGCCGAATGAACATTGAAGCCAATGTCTCATCCTTGTCATCGTCCGTGGACGATAAAATACCTTGACTAGGCCGCCTTTCTTTTGAAATATTTGCAATCCGTTTTCCAAGCCCTAAGCTCCCAACGCCATCCAAAATTTGACTAGGGGTTTTCAATTGTGCACGTGGAGGGATGCTAGATGGTGGTACTTCAAAATCTTGCATGAGTTCCTTCTTGACTTCTCCATTGATGCACAAAATTGGACTTCTAAACCCCACCACACATAGATCAACATTCTTCTCCGCTTCATTTGCCTTAGGGATTGGAATACTTGGGTGACCACTGTTCGCACTTGCCAATACAATGGTTCACTCAACACTCGTGTTGCCAACGTTCATTTTGACATTCACCTCCCAAGGCTCACGTCCTCCCGTGCCGATGTGTTTGTCATTTTCTTCCGCTCGCAACACTCTTCTAAACGGAGACTCAAGTGGAAAAAGATCTTCATCCATTCTTTGCGTCCCATCATTGGGAATCGTTCTCTCATTGGCCTCTACATAAGCGTCTTCTTTTTCCGATAGAACTTTTTCGCTACTCATGAACCCACTTCCATCCACAAATCTAGCTATGGAAGGTACATCTTCATCATACCCATCATTATCCTCATCCAATGGAAAGTCATAGATGTCTCGATCATTGGCTCGAAGATCTTCATTGGGCCGACTTGGACTATCGAACATTTCATCATCAAAATTGTGCCCGTCGTAATTCATGGCATCTTCGTCATCCAATAGAGGCCCAACTGACTCACCATCCTCCTCGTCGTCCGAGATAAACCCCTCTGAATCTTCCGAATCCACGTTGTCATCGTACCACTTCTTCTCATCCTTTTCCTTTGATGCTGCCAAGACCTTGGAATTGGTGTACACATACACCAAGTCTGCCGCCCTTTGCGTTGTCAACTTGTTCCGAGATTTGTTGTGAACAAAAGAATAACTACTCCAATTTCGTTCACATGAAGACGAGGATACCGGTTGTGCCAAAATTCGCTTGGCTATTGGAGCAATGAGCTTCCCACATGCACCTTCAAAATCCCACCAAGCATGCGCCGACAATTGTTGCTCATCCGGATTCAACATGTTGTGAAACGGAGGTTCCCTATGACGGAAGGCTACAAATTCTTTTACCACCGAGGCGTACTCTCCTTGTTTGCAAATTTTCATTAGAACACGCTTGCATGCGTCCATTGCATCTTGGTCGTCGGCTAGATCCTTATCATGCAGAAGGTATGGATTCAAAAGAGCTTCTGCATAATGTAAATCTGTCTCCCCCATTCCACGGCGTTTGAAAAAGGATCGCTCCAATGGTTCGGCGAGGTTTGTTGCCAAACAAAAAGGAGGCCCTTCTAGGCTAAGGACATGTTTCTCTAAATTCCTCATAATATGCAACACCTTACCCATGCATGGTGTCTTTGCATCCAAATCACGTAGACCATATACAACGGGGGCCACCAATCCTCGCAAATTTGTCCACCGGTCCCAATAATGCTCCTCTAGAATGAACCTCTTCACATCACGAGACTTCGTGCGAGATTTGGCTTTGCCATTGTCGTTGAGTGTATTCACATATGTCACCCACTATGGATCCACCACACTTTGTTGCAATGCTCTTTTGACTTCCAACAAACGATCAATCATGATAAATACGGAAGCAAACCTTGTTTCCACCGGCTTCAACAAACTGTACTTTGTCTCATACTTCCGAAATATAGCAAGTGGCATGTGTCTTTTCTTGAAGAAATTCACTACGGTTTGGGCTCTCTTTACTGACTCTTCAATCCATTTCTCCTTTTCCCAATCTTTGAGCAACAAATTCAAGGCATGCACCACGCATCCTTGAAAAAAAATGTGTGGATATTTAGTGGATACCAAATTCCATGCTGCCGGATTCACTGGAGCATTGTCTGCGCTCACTTGCACCACATTCGTAGGACCCACCTGCTCTATGAATTTTTCTAAAATTGTGGCCAAATATTGTGTTGTCTTTTCCACCCCACTAGTATCCACCGATCCAAGGAATTGCTCACCCGCTGAAGATACAAGCATGGCATTAATCAGTGGACGGTTTGTAACTGAGCTCCATCCATCAATGGACAATGTTGCTCCAAACTTCCTAACGCTGTCTTCGGTCCTTCTATGCACCTTCCCCACGACATTTGCCTTGGCTTGATCAAGCAATTTATGCCATAGATCATGATATGATGGCGGAGTGTAGGCCTTACCATACTCGGAGGTTTTTGTCACCGCTTCTCTGAAAGCTACGTTTCGGGCCACTGAAAAGGGTATATTTGCTGCGTAGAAGAAATTGGCCCACACTGCATTCAAATTCTGTTTTTTGGTTTCTTGAAAGCCATCCAAAAGCCTACTTTGTGTTGGAGGCCTACTGCTTGAGGCCCTGCGAATGTCACATCCGCTACATGTTTGCATACTTGGAGTTACTTCGGAACCCCCTCCAACGACTTCTTCCGGTGTTGTACAAGAATCTTCTTGCATAGAACGTGGCATGCCCCTCCCATTTGACATATCGCTTTCAACCATAGGCAAGTTGTTGACATCCACATTTCCACGAACAGGTCTTTGTGGAAATGCCCCATTGCATCGAAGAAATAGACTTCGAGTTTCTGCTGACAATTTCGGACACAAACTCACTCCCCTATCACGAGAACCGGGAATCGATTCATATCCTAAGTGACTCAACATACGGCTCGTTTTCTTTGAAAACACGTTGTCGCAAGCCTTGCATTGTATTTTACTCGCCGAAAGGACGACATACCAAGAGGCAAGATCCTTGCTCATGGTCACAAGTTCCAAACTTGAACTTCTTCAAATTCGCAAGTTTTGGAAAATGTAAACACAAGTGAACCAATGTTTAAAATTGGGTTTACGGTCGTGCACAAAGCCTTGAAATTCAAGGCCCCCCTTCCACCAAACGATGCATTACCAAGCAAGGGACACAAAATAAATTGCAGCTCCTAGCCCTTGGAAATTGTAGTGTTCAGTGGATTTGGAGTGCCTTCATACGCCTTGTTTCTTCTACTTATACTTTGCAGCTGAATACAGGTGGCGCTGACCAATATTCAGAAAGATGAATTTTAAAAACAGTATCAACGGACTCATTCTCCCCAGAATGGCCCGTCTGATTTGACCATCCCGTCCGAACATTCCGTCGGATCGGGCCAGGCCGTCGGAACAGGCCGTCCGATCTGACCAGGCCGTCCAAATTGGCCGTCGGAACAGGCCGTCCGATCTGACCAGGCCGTCCAAATTGGCCGTCGGATCAGCACGTCCGATCTTTTTATCCGGATTCGGGACTTCTCGTAGTTGAGTTTCAAATAGAACTGTTTCATACTTTCAGCACAAGTGTCCAAGGCTTATCCAAACATTTGGACTTCCCTTCTTCCAATCGGGGAGGTCGCGGGTTCAAATCCCGGCTCTGATTAATACCTTCAAGCATGTGAGTGGTGCACAACACTAGTCAACGGTGCTAGATTGTGAGCCTGCGAGCACGAGCCTACGAGCGGTGAGCTTGGGTTCTGTGAGCATGGAATTCATGTATATATAAATTTTTTTTAAAGAGACCAGTTTCTTCTAAAAAGAGACAATGTTTTTTCAAATTTCCAGTGTTGTGACTATTTTAGGATTTAGGGTGCTTATTACCGTGGACCCATTACCATGGGCTTATTACAAAGTAGTGACGACCACGGACGCTTTGCTCGAGACTTAAAAGCGTGGTATAGGGCTCAGGATTTTTTAAATTCTTTGATTTTTTGAATTTCTTAATATAATAGAGCATAGATTTTAAAGACAAAAAAACTGAAGTATATGAAAATTGGAATTCAGACAAAAAATGGTCTGTATTCAATACATTTGCAAATAACAGTATTGGCCCAAATAACAAGTGATAATTCTGAAGCTATATCTCAGATTGTAGTCTACAATCTTCAAATCTGAAATGCCAATCAATAAAGTACTATTGCACTTCTAAGCGTGTTTATGACTGTCGCTTGTAACCTTGATGATACCAGCCCTAATGAGAAGCAACTTGACCTCATTGAAGCTAAAACTTGGAGAATGGATGAACTTGTCATCTATCTGATTCATTTTGCAGAAGTAACGAAATAAATAGTAAAGATGTTTGCAACTCACATATTGGTGCCGGCCACCAATTGCGGAGACGGCCATGTCTACAAAATCAGGACAAGTGCACTCAGAATACATGCCAAGTGTAATTCGATAAACCTTTTCTGTGGGCTCTGTTCCAGTTTGAAGGGTGATAATGGCTCCAAGTCCGGGTAAGGGGAGCATAGTAACTCCCAAAATCAATCCTTTGACATTAGCAGCACTTTCCCATTTATTGCGATGCTCTATAGTCGGAGCATTTGCAATACGTCGAATGGTCTTGTTTTTTCGAGATGTTGGATATCTGTCTGCATTCACCGGGCTAGCTTCATTGTAAAAGTTTGCCTTGAACACATTAGACATCGTAAACAACCGTCGAGGTGACATAGGTGGGCATTCTTGGAGTAGAAAGCCAGCTTCTTGCAATAGTAGGGTTTCTTGACGAGTCAAACTAGTGTCATTGAGCATTGGCCATACGTCTGGAACTTGGGGCCAATCAATTACCCAAGGACGTTTGGAGCCTCTTACACATCGGTCAATGTCATCTGGACAAAACCAGAAGTCGGTCATGATCTCCTTGTTTCCACCATATTGCTTCTTGCGACCACGATACGTTGGGGCTGGAGTACCTTTAGATCCCTTCGCAATTTTGGCAGTGCAGCGAATGTTTGTCCCTCGCTGTTGAGCGTGACATTTACAACTCGATTTATGAGATAATCTTGCAATGTGCCACTGTGATGTGTCACAGTCACTCTCCATTGCAGTGGAGACATGAGGTACATGCAACAAGTCAACTACTAGACTAGGTTCATTAGAAACCACTATGGGCGTACATGTAGAGCGGATCTGCACTCGTGGTTGAGAGAAGTTGACCTTGTCCGGTCGATGAGAGTCACCATCTGACCCGATAGGTAAGTCAAGCTTACGTTTGTTGCTACCAAATACTTCTTCACCTTCCAAATGTGGAATACATGTTCCAAGACCATCTTGTCCAGGCAGGTCATTCAGGGCCTCCGCAATCTTCTTTGGATCACCACTTCGTCTAGCGCCTCTTAACTTCAACTCTGATTTTGATGGCCCGGACCTTGATGTTGTACCATTCAAGAATGCTCGATAATTGGTCATTTGCATGAAGGCTCAAATGCAATCATCACAAGTGGTGGCAAACAAATCATTACCGCGATTACCAGATTGTTGCAACCACTTGTTGTGAACTGTTTCCGATAAGTTACATGATGGCATGTCTGCCATTTCATCGAGACTCAATCCCTAGAAGAAAACCAAATGAGTAATTAGCTTTTAAATAAAAACATGCGAAAGAAAAATAATCCTACTACACACCTCATCTTTGTAAACCACTGCGATTTTGATCTATCGAGTAAGAGGTCCAGGTTCCCCTCGGCGCCGAGAGGTAAGGCCCCCACTCCCAGTAGTCAACAGAGATCTGTTTGAAGTATATACTAGCCCTTTGGGGGGACGGAAAATAATTAAAATGATATGCAAGTAGTTCTACAGAAATGAAACTATAAGATACTGAAGGATCTACAAGAAACACATACAAAGATAGAGAAAGGATTTCCAATGAAGTACCATTTGCATGAACCCGCCCCATTGGCGATATCGGAAGTGCCAAAATGCAAGCCACAACTCTAGTTCGCGCAGAGAATCTTCTGAGGCTGCTCCAGATGATAGCCACCAAGAGCGGATCGCCAAGTATCGTGTCTCAGCTTCCTCCATAGTCTTTGAATCTTTGTACTGCTTGCAAAGACGATTGTGTTGGAATTGCATGTCTGGCTTGATTAGTTTTTGAGTATGGCGATGCAACGAGGTACTCCAATGTAGGAGACATGTACGTTCACGGTTCACCATCTCTATTTTAGAATCCCCCGTACCATATACAATGCGAACTGCATTCCAATTTGCTTGGGCACTATCAGCCATAAAGCCCTTGAAGTTTGGATTTGGCACGCCATTGCGTCTCATGACCTCGTTCAAGGACCTCCACATAATGACTTGCACCTCAGTGTCTTCGGATTGCATGTCACAAACGGCAATTGTCATGACCTTCCTGCAACCGGTGTCATAGACATGGCAAGCCATAGTGGTCCAATTCTTAACACGTTTGACATGGTCAAACATAATCCATGCGTTCTCTAGATCTCCACCAGATTGCATTCGTTTCACCAAGTCGACTCCACTACCAAGACCTTCCACCAACATCTTAAAAAGATACACCTTTTCTTTCCCTTGTCCAGGGAAGACACTGTCATGAATGTAGTCAAACTTCAAATTCCGCTTCATATTCATAATACTGTCAATAATCCCCCCGTTGCCAGTGCTACGAAAAGAAGTAATGATATTACGGATGTTAGGAGAACTTAGTCTCTGGAACCTGTCCATGACATCCTCTAATAATTTTCCTCGCAACATATCCTTAGGCCCATCACCACTGTGTATCAACTGTCTGTCTAGAAATTGCTTACTAGCTGCTAGGGCAATAGCAGAGTTAGTGGCAGTAGGTGTTTTTGCAACCTCATTCGCGATAAGACCGGAAATAGTGTCTAAAGACTGTCTACAAACTCCTGTTGCTATAGGATGCTTGTGATTCCCTAAATGGATGCATGCTCTAGTCATTAACGCGGTATCGCTGAAAACATAATATATTCTAGCGTCACACAGACTAACACAAGTTGGGGGATGTTTACAGATCTTGCAAAGAAGACTTGAATCCTTCGGGGGATAAACACCAACTTGGAATGGAGCACTAGTATATCCACACCATTGTGACTCGTTTCTTTTGGAGAACCGCTTCAAATACTGACACTCAGGATTAGTACATACCAGATGTCCCGCACAAGAGGACTTTCTGAACTTTAGCCTCTCTTGGTTGTGGATATTGGATGTCATGGTTCGACACCAAGCATGACCATCGTATCGTTTATCCATGCCTTGTAGATTCCCACCGCTACATGATGAAGACGAAGCTTGAAGCGCCGGTAATTCGAATACTACGTCTCCATCAAAATCTGCTGGAAGATACTGCACTTTGTGGTGGATTACTGAATCGAAGTCTAATGCAGCAACTTCATTCCTAGACCCCGGAACTGATGCAAGATTCTTTAGGCATCTAACTATGCTAATCATTCCTATACTATTTGGATACGTTGGGGGGCGAGGATGAATTGGAAGATCAAGATTTCCAGATGGTGTGTGATACATATCTGAAGACATCTCCTGGATATTGTCAAGATCTTCACTCCGAGACTCGACTTGAAGAGTTGGCTGACTAGGGGACTCTCCTTCAGACTCACTCGATATATCTATGATAGGGCCAAGAACTTCTTGTTTTACACGGCAAAGGACTACTGGAGTACATGCAACTGTGACATGGTCTAAATCCTGAGAAGACCGGATTCCCTGCCGAGGGATTGGCATATCCACTATAGAGTGGTCGGATTGGCGAGGTAAAATCTCAGTGGAAACACCCATCAGGGGAGTGGACAAGCCGTAGGCTCTATAGCGGCCTTCACAGAGGTGCCAGACAGAACCAGTCTCATGTTCTAACTTTAAGATGTGGACGTACTCCTTAAGGTGTCTAGAATCGGACATGACCTCTTCTTCGACATATATACTAGACTACATAAAACCGAATCGGACGTACAGAAGGTGCGAAGGCAATGTAGCATACCCGTCTACCCCAATAGGAAGAACAAGTGGAATTTCATGCCCATTTGCTCGAATGGAAGCCATGGACACCTTGTTCACTATGTATATCAAGTTCAATACTATGACTATAACTCGTCGAACCTATGAGACTGAGAGACAATGAGAGGTGTGTTTGTGCAACTTATACGGATCCGTTCGATTGGAGAACGGATATAAATTTCAAGGCATGTAGTGTCCACAAGTAATGACAATGAATGGTTGTCAGTGGCCCCCACAATATTAAATCTAAAACCGTCTTTGAGAGGTAATTTTCAAATGGATTCTGTGAACAAAACATTGTTTATGCTACGGAAGTCATAAATGAACTTAAAACAAAATATGATCAACTGGCAATGGATTTGAAGAGTCGGATCATATTATGATTGGGTAAATATCACAAATTAATTTCGGTCATTTGATGAGTGAGGGTATCCATTAGATCTAATTAATGATTAAAATAATGTATAGTACTCATTTCATTATTAGACTGCATGCCATATCCATAATTATTTGAAAAAATATACGGACAATTCTCTTGTAGGAAGCCAAAAGATACGATATGCAAACAGATTCTGTAGTTAACAAATTTAAGTGGATCCACTAGAAAATATACATGTGATGGCATTGGCAGTCGACATTGATTCATCGGGATATATAAGGACCGGAGTAATGGTTTCATTTCAGAGAACTTGCTGACGATGATCGGTCAGAAATCAAAAGGTAGGGTTTAGGATGATTTCTGAAGCAATCTTTGATACATAATTGATAACACTTAGTACATTTAGGCATCCTATAAGTGAGACCGGTTGTATTCTCTAAAAATATAGTGAATACAGAAGGGGTTGTTCTTTTGAGTTCACATGAACCTCACATTAGAATATACACTCGCAGCACTGCATACATTCAGGTCACGGACGTTACACCGTTTCAAATCTATTAAGTTAGTCTCATGCAGGCTGCAATATGTATAGCCGAAAGTGGATCATGTCGTAGTTTTAGGAAGAGGAGGAAGAGAGGGAAACTGTTGTACTCCTCGCCAAAGGAATTGAGAAGGTCTAGGAGTAGATACAAGCAAATTGTAGTAAGAAGTACGCCTGCACGAAGTGAATCCGTCTCTCAAAATGTCAACGATCATAATAGTATTGATCAAGAAATGCAAAGAACGGCCGTTAAGTTACCATGTATTCGGATTCCTGAGTTCAATGTTGGCAAGCTCCGAATGACGTCCATGACGAGTGCAAGTGAGTGTGAGGTAAGATACTTGAACTGCGGTCGGAGTAAAGGTAGTTTCGCAATATAGCAGTGTACCATATTTATAAAATATTGTTGGATAATAAACTGATAGAAACATTTGTAGAACACTCTGCCGTGCATAATTTAGCTTTTCATTTCATGTGCTCCAGAGGATTCTGTAGAGAGCTTGATTGCTGTAAATTATCTACTAAGTGAACTATACATTATATGAATAAATGAATTCTTGGTCCCCTCTCTTTCTCATCTTCCCCCTTCTTGCTTCCCCCTTCCCCCTTCCCGCTTCCCCCTTCCCCTTCCCCCTTCCCCCTACCCGATTCCCCCTTCCCCCATCCCCCTTCCCCCTTCCCCCATCTCCCTTCCCCCTTCCCCGCCCTGTATGCCTCCCTGCTTCCCAGGCGTCCACCTCCTCGTGCTCCTCGCTTCTCTTCCCTCTCTGCCTCCCCTTCCGCCTTCCCCCTCCCCGATTCTCCGCCCTCTTTGCCTCCCCTTCCGCCTTCCCGCTTCACCTTCCTTCCCCGTTCTTTCTACTACCTAAACCGAATTGCGATTTCTCTTTCTTGCATTAGGTTTTGATTGTTGCCACCCGACTTGCAAACCCCCCTCCCTTAGAATACAGAAATTGATTGTAGGTCGTGACATTGTTCCCTTTCCAGCGGAAGAAGGCCATGGGGAGAAGGCCAGCTACAAGAAGTGCGGCAGCGGAAGAGCAAGAAAGTGAAGGACATGGGAGGAGTACTCCGGTCGTTGGTGATGCAAATATCAACCCTCAGACCGAACTGGCGAACACCTCCGTAAGCATTTCGAATCCTCTCTTCTTTAACCATTCAAAATTCTCTTGCGTCTAGGCCGTAGGAGGGATGCTTTGGGTGTGCATTGAACGTTTGAAGGCTGTCTGACTAAATGTGGGTGGGCTTCGGGGATCCTGTATGGGCCGAGGGGAAGTGAGGATGGGGCAGGGAGTGAATGATCGGGGGCTATCTGTCTGATTGTGCGTGGGCTTCGGGGATCCCTTATGGGCCGAGGGGAAGTGAGGACGGGGTGGGGAGTGAATGTTCGAGGGTTGTCTGTCTTATTGTGCGTGGGCTTCGGGGATCCCGTATGGGCCGAGGGGAAGTGAAGACGGGGTGGGGAGTGAACGCTGGGGGCTATCTGACTGACTGTGGGTGGGCTTCGGGGATGCCTTATGGGCCGAGGGGAAGTGAGGACGTGGCGGGGAGTGAATGATCGGGGGTTGTCTGACTGAATGTGGGTGGGCTTCGGGGATCCCGTATGGGCCGAGGGGAAGTGAGGACGGGGCGGGGAGTGAACGCTGGGGGCTGTCTGACTGAATGTGGGTGGGCTTCGGGGATCCCGTATGGGCCGAGGGGAAGTGAGGACGGGGCGGGGAGTGAACGCTGGGGGCTGTCTGACTGAATGTGGGTGGGCTTCGGGGATGCCTTATGGGCCGAGGGGAAGTGAGGACGGGGCGGGGAGTGAATGATCGGGGGCTGTCTGACTGAATGTGGGTGGGCTTCGGGGATCCCGTATGGGCCGAGGGGAAGTGAGGACGGGGCGGGGAGTGAATGTTCGGGGGTTGTCTGTCTTACTGTGCGTGGGCTTCGGGGATCCCGTATGGGCCGAGGGGAAGTGAAGACGGGGCGGGGAGTGAACGCTGGGGGCTATCTGACTGACTGTGGGTGGGCTTCGGGGATGCCTTATGGGCCGAGGGGAAGTGAGGACAGGGCAGGGAGTGAATGATCGGGGGCTGTCTGACTGACTGTGGGTGGGCTTCGGGGATCCCGTATGGGCCGAGGGGAAGTGAGGACGGGGCGGGGAGTGAATGATCGGGGGCTGTCTGACTGACTGTGGGTGGGCTTCGGGGATCCCGTATGGGCCGAGGGGAAGTGAGGACGGGGTGGGGAGTGAATGATTGGGGGCTGTCTGACTGAATGTGGGTGGGACTTAGGGATCTCGTAGGGGCCGAGGGGAAGCAAGGCTGGGATTGGATTTAGGTGATAGGGGATGTCTGGGTTGAAAATTCTCTCATATCCTGATGACTGGAATTTAATTCCAATTTCATGCTTGATAATGTTCCAGGAAATTATGGAGGATACTAACCAACTCCCGCCTCCTGCGAGCCCCAATGTGGATGCCGCTAGGGTGGATTGCATTGAGGAGGATAACATAACTGATGATGACATGGATAATTCTAATCTAGACTTTATGTCCGAGGATGCATTCAAAAGGTCCCAGAAAGTTAACTCTGTTGCCTCTATAGCGTCATTGAGACTAAAACCTCATTTGATATCTTGTTTGAGAATTCCCTTGTGTAGACTTGTCCAGATGCGAATGGTCCGTCCAGCACTTCATTGTGACCTAACCAGACTTGAGCAAGAATTCGTCCACGGATACAGAGATGGATCTAGTGTTTTCTATGTGTCTGTCACGAATGAGCAGGGAGAGACGGAGGAGGTTTCTGATATTGACAAGGATTTATGGGGACCTATATGGAATGCTGAGAATGATGAATTCAATGCCAACTTACGGGCAACGCCCGGCCTGAGCAATTATGAAGGCTCCAAATTTTTCGTTTGTGACGGTAATCACAGGCTTCTTGCTTGGTCCTCATACATTTCCAAGCACCATGCTCGTGATAGAGAGTGGCACGTTTCCGTGGATTCCATAATCCTAGAGACCAAGGGCAAAATCGGGCAGGTCATGCATGCTATGCATGATATAAACAAGTATGTCTTTCTATCTTGACTTCTTTTTTTGTATATCCTTCATTCACATCACTTGTTGCCTTCTACTAATCACCTTTTTTTTATTCAGGCAAACGGATAATTCGTTTATTAAGACCAGCCTTGTGCACACGCTTTATCGTGTACAGAAGTACGGTGTCCTCCCTTTGGACAAGTTTGCCGAGCATTTGAGTGACTCCGAGATGACTCAGTGCCAACAGAATACAAAGAAGAGTTGGTACACAATGTCTCTGGAGGTTTTCACTTCATTTATTTATCGGGTAATACTCATCTTTCAATCAATGTATGGTGTTTTAGTGTCCCTTCCTTTATTGAAATTACACTACTAATTTCTACGACATTGTGCAGTACGAGATTGCAGCTGCAGCGGATGTGGCAGTCAGGAAATACAAGGAAGTCACTGCGGGTGAGGATCAATCCGAGGAAGGAATCCTGGCTGCAATGAGATTGGGTATTAAAGAGCAAACCACAAAACTGACCTAGAAATTGGGGAAGTTGACAGCTGTCGCAAATCCCAATCTAGGGACGGAGTGGCTGAGAGAGGTACGATGATATTATCAAAGCCCTTCTTCATTTCAGTTGGTTCTTCTACTTGATGAATTGTTCTAATATGATTATTATTTTTCTTCTAGATTGAGCGCCATTGGAGTTCGAATATAACACCAGAAATGACTCTGGACAAGTTACAGATGATAGCCACTTGCAACGTGAAGAGTGAACACAAGGTCAAGTGGTTGCGGTGGTGGAATTCTTCAGTTCAAACACGAGAGGCAAGAAGGTTTCCCCTTAAGCCGATCGGAGAGAATGAGTTAAAGTCCTTCTTGACTAAGGCTTGTTGGTATGTAGGGATACGTGTTTCTCACTGTACTCTAATTTCTTTATCTCCTTCTGCTATTTGCTTCAGTGGATGATTTTTGGAAATGTGGAATTGATTGATATTTGAAGTCCTTGTAATTTACAGATTGAAGATGTTGGGTTAGAAATGTTTGATGATATTGTCAAGAAGGACCAGTTGGCATTGTCTATGGAATCTCCAAAGGAGCCTGAGAGTTTTGGAGATTACATTGAAGGATGGAGAATTCGAGTTTGGGACAAAGCATTCCTGCACAATTTTAAGGGGCAAGACGTTTTTAGGAAGTCTGATGACTTCAAAAAACGCAAGGACAGCGATCTAGTTGTGAAACGTGTACTCTACCGGTATGCTTATTTTCAATTATTTGTAGAACTTCTTCACGATTGTATTTCATTTCAAATACAAACTTTATTTTCCTTGAATTGACATAATTTGTTCCTATAGGTACTTCAGATACGAGCTTCTTCCAAAAGGAGCCATTTCGAAGCGAGATCTGCCTCCTTTCCTTGGAACGTGGTTGGATGTCTCGTCCGAGCATTGTATGTTCTCTACCTCACAGCTAAAATGGTGGACGAGTGTGCATCTGAAGTCGGGCGCTTGGTATTTGGATTGCCCACCGGAGTTCACGCCACCATCAGAGGAGTACCTGAAACAATCTATTCATTCTCATGAGGTGGTAGAAGACATTGACGAGTTTGCAGGACTTGATGAAGATGCAAAAGTTCGGGCTATGAAGAAGAGAGAGGAAGCTGACAAGAAGATAGCATTGAAGAATGCAGAGGCAGTGGAGAAGGCGAAGGAGAGGATGGCTAAGAAGGCTTCTAAACTTGCAGAGACTGGAGAGGCGTCTACAGCTAAGCAGACAAAAGGCAAGAAGGGGAAGCAACAAATTCCGCCCTCTTCCACTAAAGACGAGGGCTCCCAACACCAACAATCTGTTTCACGAGGAACCAAGCGTGATGCTGATTATGTCTCACTAAGTGATGGTGGTATGGTGCATGGACCTGGAGCTGTGGGATTTTTAAATGACTCAGAAATTTCCATCAATGAGTTCATTCTCAATTTTTCTCTTACACAGGTGTTGGCTGATCCACTACCCCAAGTGTATCACGACATCCTAAACTTTATTGATAAGGTTAGCACTTTCCCTAATCTACTTCAAATTACCTTTATATATACTCTTTTTAAGGTCATTTTTTATTTTACTAACATCCGTCCATTTGTTGCAGCATAAAGGGGAGAAGCATCGCTTTTTTAAAGGAGTGAAGAGTGATAAACCGCGCGTTGACCTTATTCTTGCTGACATGCCAGAGGGTTTGCCTGTCCCTGATTTGTCGGTGCCTTCCACAAGCATTCCCAAGTGGAACATGGACTCCCCCATTTGGTTGGAGTCATTGTTTGAGTTTGCTGATGGCCACCTCCATGATGACGGAGGTCTTATCATTATCTATCCCCTGAGAGCTGTTACAAAAGCCACTATTCTGAAGTACGGTACTACATATTCTTTTGAAAAGATGAAGGATTGGTGGGGAATGAACTGGCTACATTTGGCCTCACCGGTTTCACCCTCAAGAACGGTATATTCTTTTTCCATTTCCTTATTGACTCCACGCATCTTCTGATGATACTTGTTTAGTTTATTCGAATCCTTGCAACGGTAATGAAATCCGACGTCTGTTCATATATCTCTGGAATTGTATGCATGCCTCTGTTTTAGTTTTTATTTTTTTAAATGAAGGTTCTGTATTTTTTTCCAATTTACATAGATCTAATGTCTACATTGTTCTTCATTGAATTTATTTGTGCAGACCCAACGATTTGGAATTGCTTTGTTGGTGAGGAACTTCCCAGGGGCTGCCCCTTCTAAGTTCAAATTCCAGCCATGTCCGACCTTGAAGAAACTTGGTGTGGATGTAGCACGCGACGATGTACTACAGAATTTTACAAAGGTTGAAACTTTGACTATGGACAACAACTCCAAGCCTTGGAGAGGGGCGCGAGAAAAGGATCCTCGCTTTCTACAAATGTTGATTGAAGCATGCTCATTACCAAATGATGTTGTCTTGGACTGCACTGCTTCTACTGGTAATATGAGATCCTTTGACTATCTATTTTTTGCTAATCCTTTTACCAATTCTGCTTAGATCCTTTAAGTATTGTTTACTGACTTTGTTGTTGTCATATGGTTGATGCAATTAGGTGCCTCCATCCACGCTTGCAGGATTCTGAGTAGGCACATCGTTGCACTTGAGGAGGACCAAGCCACTTCCATGCCATTTTGGCCCCAATGATTCGGATCCATTCAAGTGTTCCCACCTCTACTGCAACGGTGGTATTACATTCTGATGATGAAGATGCATTGGAAGTTGAAGTTCCACACATCGTGAAGAAATCCCGATTCAGTAAGTAAGTCTATCCAGAACTAGTTTTTTTTTCTAAGTTTAGTTCTATTTCTGTCCATTTTGTTTAACATTACTTTGTTCATTTGCATATCATTTAAATTTTTTTTTGGGATTGCAGCATGATTTCTAAAGAGGCCGGTCTTCGTCCTTTCTTCACTCTACCTGGTTTTTTCCCAAGCCCGGAGAAGTCGTTTGTGCTGCCATCCTATGCAGAGGCTTTAGCTTCAACATTTGCATGTCAATCAAATCCGCGTGTGAGGAGAAATTCTAGTGTAGTAGATCCACGCGTCTTGCAGTTTGTAGATGTGATAGCCTTAGGATCAGACAATGAGACATCATCGTTTGATAGTACTGGTCACTCTGAGTCTATGTCAACATCTTCTACTTGATTTGTTTTGGGGTTGCATTACACTATATGCCTTTCATTTTATCATCTAAAATACAATGTTTTCTAAGCCTTAGTTATCGACATTCTATGTACCCTTCATTATTGTATTTGAAGGGTAATCTAGTTCGCAAAATTAGTGGATTTTCGGTCACAATCTTATCTATTATTTTCTAGTGTTACTGAAATGAAAGGTTGTTTTTCTCATAAAAAAATTCAGGGATTTAAAAATTCAATGTAAATATGATTTATAATAAACGGAATTTGTGACAACAGAATTCAAAATGACTTTCACTAAGCATGCCCTAAACTCATTAAGAAACACAATTTTCGTGACCATTCCCCTTTCCTGCCTAATATTCTGAGGTCACGTCATTATTCTTAAGTCCACGGTCATGGGTACTTCATCAACTTTAAACTCTCAAAAATATATCTTAACATACTCATAGGCTCACACACTCACGCTCGCAGGCTCACAGGCTCACAAAATAGCAACCCTGCAACACTAGTTGTGCAAAGCAATACTAACAAGTTTGTAGGAATTGATTAGAGCCTTTTGTGCCAAAAAATTTTGGAGTTCATATTTTTGCAATGAAATAATGTTACAATGGAAAAAATACTACATATTCTATGAACAAATCATTATATCATAGCGAAAGAAGAAAAAGCGACATTTGACCAACCGATTCAACAAACTAGCATGCATTGAAAGATCCATACTTATCATGAACATTGGAATACAAATAAATAAATATAATTATATATTTATATATATTTATATATATGTATATATAAAAAAGACATACATACGTAGATATTAAAGGCAAAACAAGACATGCCGTGATTACAATTATTTACTACTATTTTCACCTCGTGACATTAAAACAAAAGTCTATCGAGTATAGAGTTCTATTTCTTCTATTGCAATAGACCTATTGGTCCATTTCTATTTAATTCTATCATTGTTGCCATCTCCCGAACCACCAGACAGACCAGAGGACCTTTCTGTATTGCGTTGCGCCACTTGAGCGGCAATCCTTGGACTTCCGCGACGAGAAATTCCCCCAGGGCTTATTGAGTTTAAGAACCGATTTGATTTGGTTGCCCTGTCCACAACAACAAATTGTCGTATTGTTTCCGGTGAATAGTCATCGTCATCTTCAATCTACCGCTTCTGTTTGCGCTTCGGAGTCAAATCCACATCTATCGCCTTTAAGGCTCTCAGAGCAGCATCCACTCGATTTACCAACACATTCACCATATGGTCATCACTAGGGTTGTTTACCCTAAACCCTTCGGTGACTCCTTCCAATAGGAACGCCCTCCATTGACCTATGATGTCGGCCACCCTCTTATCAAATGCCCCGGCCACCTCCACGAACAAATCCCCTTTGTTTGATTCTCCATCCGTTTCCACCTGAACACGAATTGATGCAGCTTCTTCCAGCTTAGATAAGAACAGTGCCCTGCCTATGGGAACGTGATTGTATGCCTCGTACTGTTCACTGAAGCCAAGACGATGCTCCACCTCTATCCAATTGCCATCTGACCCTTTCTGTACTTCTTTTTCGGGAAACCGAAAAAATTTATGGTGTTGCATGCTCCAATGCCCTCCTATACTACGACAAAACAATTCACGAGCCTCGCCATCATCAATGGCACGAGCCCGCAACTCCACTTCCATATTTTGGATCATCCACATGAAGGAATCCACCGGTTGCATGGATGCATCATACAATTCATGCTTCTGTTCCTTTGGATCCCATATGAGGGGTTTCCCCCAATGTGAATAATTCTGAAATTTGTATGGCCCTTGGTCAAGTGGAAGAGTCTATCTATTGTATTCGTGGCCGGGGGGCATACCTTCCAAGATGCCAAACATCTCGTAGAACCTCGGACTCAAAGGATAACGGCACTCGGCACAAGCAGATCGAAACAGAGATGCTTGCACAACGCATTTGATATGAAAAACGTGGCGACAATGGCCCATGGTGAAGGCTCCTTCAGGCCCAAAAGGACCTTGGCAAATGCTACAATGACCCTTCAACATTTCATTGCCTGGATTAGAACCATGCACAACTATCTTCTCGTTCTTCTTGATGTGTGCTGAAAGCGTTGTGTAAGGAGTCCATCCTTCTTCTACTTCAAAAGTCCAATTGATGTCGCGATTGTGGGCTAGCGATTCCTTCTTGGCGTGGTTCAACCGCTCGTACATGGCATCCATGTCTCCCCAACATGTCATTGGCATAGACCCCCAAGAATGTTGCTCGACCGCACTTTTGAATTTCTTCAAAGTAGCCTCAACGACATTGCAATCTTCATCCGACTTCATTGCAAGGGTGCGAACCCCGATCATTGCCCGAGATGCTAAAGACGGTTTGTCTTGAAGTTGTTGTATCCATGTCAACCACCGAGACTCCAATCCACTCGCCGGTAGACATTCATCCATATTCTCCACTCATTTCATCCGGTCCAACCTCGATTGAAGAAGGGCATTTTCTTGGTTTACCTCATTCAATCTTTGATTCAACTCGCTCCAAGTTGGAACCTCATCCACCTTTCTGGTCTCAAGCTCCTCCACTGCTTTGGCCTTCTCAAATGGAAGAGAGAGTTGATCGCTTTCTTGAGTTTCTTGCGACCTCGGTAGTTGGATCTCCACTGTAGAGAGGCCCTTTTCTTCATTTCGTTCCTTCAAATATTTCTTGCTATACTTCTTCCTTGACGCCACCAATTGCCTTCCCAATGACTCACAATTTTCAACGACCCTTCCATACTTTTTACTCCACTTGTCATTCTTCTGCTCCAGCTTCACGATTGTCTTCAAGTAGTTGTACTTCTCATCAAGAAGTGTTAGCGCTCCACTAGCAAACTTGTGAAAAGCCAATCCACCCTTCAATAGTGGTTGCGATAATGTGGATAAATTTTTGGCCAATTCCATAGCCAACGGGGCCATTTCCGCTACAGCTTCAGCAGAACATGTTATTGCTTGAGCGGATGTCACAAAATCGTGAAGCCCAAGTTTGTTTTCGGTTGCCGTAGAGCACTCGGCCTCGTTCACGGGTTCACCTTCTCTCGATCCATCCATTTGAGGTGGGTACTCAACTCCGCACCTAAGTATGATTTCAAGATGCTCCGGATTTGGGATTTGACCCACATATTGCAATCTTCTTGGAGTTAAAGTGCACAAGAGCGGATACTTGCGCACAATCTCCTCGCCATCAATATTGGAGGTCGTTGCCACGTTTTGAAGTCGCTCTACGAACAGACCTGACGGTTGAACTTTACGAATCGGGCTCAATATTGGACTAGGTGGTGTTGGCGAGTCCACGTTTGGAGGAACGTACTTCAAACTATCGAGAGCATCGTTGTCTATAAGCCGTTCAATTGTAGCATTTGCTCTTGCAACTTTGTCTTCATCCATGTCTTCTCGCGACGAGGAAGAGGGGGCAACTTCTTTCACGAGGTTGTGCTTATTTGGAGCAATGCTTTGCTCACCCGTGATTGGTACATGAACCGAGGTGGGTAAACAAGTCTCCGGATCCTTGAAATTGACCTTCTGAAATACACCTCCCAAAGAGGCATTGGTGGCCTCCGCTCCTAGTTGTGTGGGGTCCAACTGTACTGCGTCGCCTACACCCTGTGAAACCTTCATTGTAGGCGTTCTAGTATTTTTAAATACTATTTTAGATTCAGCCGTTTGTGCCCCGTGGTTGTATAAATCGGGAATATCCTTTTGATTTTTCGGAAGTTGAAGCGGCAATTGCGATGTCGTTGGAAACGTGCTCCAATCCACCTTCCGACCCAATATGAGTTCTGCATACACCATAGATGCCGTGCTGTAATTTATGTATCCTTTACTCCTTGCCTTGTTGCCGAAAAGGGCCTTCCACACCTTGTCTGATCGATGTACAAAATGACTATCCTTGCAAGTCCACGGCTTACAATTGAAATATCTTGTGTGGGCTGCGTAGCAATCCCGAGGCCACAACTTGTCAATGTGGTACATTTTGACAAATTGTTTGCACATTTTAGAGCTCCAATATTCAGCCTCCACTTTCTCCCAGTCAGGCTCCGCTTTGATGTTCGGATCATCTAAAATGTCATACTGCAACGCATGTCCGGCCCCCCTTGTTTTAATTTTCTTCGGTGGAGGTTGTGTTGAAGTCGTCCCAATAGCCCCTCCATCACCTTCCGCGGCCATGCTTGGTACTTTGAATTGAAGAGCAATTCAAAGTAAAAAATTCGGTCAATTGAAATATATGTGTAGGTAATTTAAATCTGCCAAAGTCACACCGTAATAAAATATGTTGAACCCCTTCTCTCCACCAAGTAAGAGCAACTAGCACTAGAGGCAACAGCAGCACATCTGACTTGGCAAGCTTGGAGAGAAGAAGTGAAAAGAAATGAAGGGCCCGTCCGATCATATAGCCGTCCGAAACCAACCCTAATACCGGTTCGGTTCCGGACCGAGATCCGTCCGACTTTGGGCCGTCGGATCGGGTAGACCGAACAGGCCGTCGGATCCGACGTCACCAGCCGATGAGGCCGTCGGATCGAACGCTGCCGTCGGATCGGGCCGTCGAATCAGGCCATCGGAAGACCAAGTTTCGGAGTCGCCTGCGCCCGATTAGGCGGACCGAACAAGCCGTGGCCGTCGGATCAAGTTGTCGGATCAGGCTGTTGGATGGATTTTAGGTCTTCAGGTCTCCGATCAGGCCATCGTCTCCTCTGCACGGACCTACTGAACCGTCATCCTCCAGCTGTGTACGCACTGTTCAAACAACGGATCCTTGAAATAGTTAAATCACTGTAAAAAATAATCAATGAAATGTAGAAAGCATCCAATGTGTGAAAGCTTATTGTTCATTTTCTTCCCTACATTGTGAGATTGTTTTTAATGCTAAACCCTAAACCCTAAACCCTACAAATTATTAAATTTCCATATAAAATATTCACGTGCTCAACAAAAAATTGGTGCAGCATGCGGCATCACTTTTACGATTTCACCGAGTATTCCCACCATCCCAATATCCACTAGTAGCAATTTTGGCTCGCCCTCTATACATGGTTACATGGATACATTATTACATTGCAATTTGAAGACATTTATTTTTTTGGATCCACAAAGTACATGACTTCTTCTATGATTTTAAGATATGATTTTAAAAGTCAATGTGGAAATGTTGGTTGAAAATTGAAATGTAATTTGAATGTAGAGACCATTGTGTAATTGATCCATTGAACTTGTAGTCTACATGTGATAATTTAAATGTACTATACATGTGAACCTTGTCGACTAATTAGTTCTTCATTTCTATGTTTCCGGGTATGAATTATTACATGGCACCGTGGAAATTCATAAAGTGAAAGGTTGTCCCACAAAATTGACAACTGAATATGATGATGAGATGATCACTCATGTACGAGAATTAATAGAAGGAGAACGTCACATATGATCATTTGAAAGTTTTTTATTTACTTGTAAAATGTACTACTCATTCATGAATTCATGACATTGTAATATGGAAATTTTTTCACCATATACCCTATATTGATATATTTTTTCATTTCATTGAGAAGGGGGAGAGAGGGGCCAACTTGAAGGCCTTCACCAATTTTTCTAAAGTTGAATTCATTAATCTATTAATTTAGGTTTCATTAATTATATGTATGACGAAATGTTAAGCTTTCATACCTTGCAGTATTGCACAAAAATATATTATATTATAGAATCATGGATAATCTCTTTATTCAAAGTTCTAGCCTATTAGAGCATGTTCTTGAGTGTTGCCAAAATAAATCTATAAATCGGTAGAGTTCATTTCTGCATGCAATTGCTAGTGAGATTGATAACTATTAACTAGAGAAGAAGTTCTACATGTTTAAGTGGAACTGAAAGAGAGTGGGCACATTTGAGCAAAAAATAAATATTTCTTCAAATAAATTATGGAAAGGTAGTTTTTCTACTTTTACATGGTCAACAATTATGGAATCTCTCTTTCTTTACTCAAAAAATGCAGTTGTAAGTGCCCCATAAGGCCATAACCGTCTTGGGGGGTGCACTTAGTTCTACTATATTACTATAAAAAATCACGTGTGAACAAGTGGTTCTCTAATAAACTATAATTTCAACCTAAAATTTTGAACATTGTTTAATAATGACTATAGCTTTCTATTGCCAAAATTTCCAACTCAAATAAAATATGAAATGATTTCTAGAAGAGGTTGAAACTTGAAAATGAACTAAAATGGCATGTTTTTCAATTGAAATAATTATAGAGGACACATTTAGATGACCATTGAGTCAATATTCAATTCAAAATGAGCTTTCAATAATGAGTTATTTTTAGGAATTTTTTGTTCATTTTTTAGACAATTTTGTCTTATATAATAGAGGGGTGTGAATTGTGAAAGCTATTTTTCAGTTCTACAGTGTATCTTTTTACTTCAAAAATTTGTAACTAATTATTATTAACAAATAAAAATATCAATAATTCAAAACATAAACTTTTAAAGTAGGAAAATCTATTCATATTTTTTTAATTTTGTTTTATTTAAAATTCAAAAAGTATATAGGGGGTCCAAAGTTTTGTTCGCACTTGGTTTCTAATGGACACTCTAAATGACCCCCCGAGATAACCGTAGTTCATGAATTTCTACAATTATTTCAAGAAAGCGAATTAGAGGATGTACATGATTTATTAAAAAAATTACGCATTTCGAAGCAATGGGATCCTAATTTTTCAAGGGCATAGCCAAACCCTCATGAATTTGGGAATTCAAAAATTCCATACTTCTTTCTTCTTATTATTTTCCTTCTACATGTTATACAAGGGTTTAGTGTGTTACAAGCAACATTTTAGATCGTACGGTTCAGTCCCCAAATTTTTTACGTGCTCACAGGGGGGGCCAAAAAAGGGTACGCTGAATTGCCCCCTTCGTTGCCCCTGCTGCAGGGCAAAGCCTGCAATTTCGAAAGGGGCAAAACTTCCCTTGTTCTCCAAAATTCTCCTTGCCGGACGGCCCCTCCACCCTTCCAACGCCCCGTCCGAGCTGTTCGTCCGCATGTCGGTGCGTCCGCACTTTCTCGGTGACCGTGCGATCCATCGTGCGATAGTTTCGGGCCGCACGATGGGGGCGTCGGAAAACAGGCCGTCGGATTCGGACGGACCCTAAAGCGCCGTCGGAAGCCATAAATAGCGTTTCCGACGCCTCATTTTTCCACAGCCGTTTCCCTCCCGAAGTGGGTTTTCCAGTGCCCGATGTGAATCTGTGGCTTTGCGCGCCCCTTTCGGTTTGGTGTGTGAACGGTTGTGCTTGGATACTTGGTGGTTTTAAGTGATTTGGTTTGAATAATTTCTTGTATGCGAGGAATTGTGAATTAGAAAACCGTTTCACTCCATTGCATTTGAATTTTGAAGTGAGAAGAACTTGGTGCACTTGGTGCAATATTTTGGGAAAATTCGGACATCAATTATCTTCATTGTAATCAAGGTTATCATGTCTCGCCCTAAACCATCAAGTAAGAGTAAGAAAGGGAAATCTCAAGATATGAATTGGGTTGACTGGGAAAACCCTAATTGCGTAGCTGAAGATGGATGGGAAGAAGAGCCAAAGAAAGTTTGGGACTGCACCACATGCAAGAAGTACGTGAAGATGACTCACCTCTCTAAAATGTGGTCACGAGAACGTGCTGAAGGCCAAGTTCGTCGATGGGAAGGACAAATGTCCACATGTACGAGCCGACACTTTCTTCACCGTTACGAAGAAGTAACGCGTTCAGCGGGTTTACGTGACTCCAAACCTAATATAATGAACTATTCTAACATGGCTATGGTTTGGGCAGAGATTGTACTCCACAAAGATGTGGATTGGCGTACCATTTATGGGAAACATGTGGATAGTTTGAATCGGAATGATGCAATGATTTATACTAGCTGGACTGCTGCAAGTGATTGCCAGCCAGAGTGGTCCAATCGAGGGCAGTTTGGATTTCCTGCAGTTGTGGTGCCACATGGAGAAGATGAATGGTCGAGTGACGGTGATGAGGGTGAAGCTCCAGCACCAGTGACATTGGGAGAGGAGCACGAGCGTAAAAAAGATCGAGAAGACATTGAATACGAACAACAAATGCAAGAAGCGATGCGTAGAAGTGTAGAGGACCGTGGTCGACAAGATGGATATGATGGATTCTACCAACGTGACCATGGTGCATATGACCCACCACATGGGTCCTATGGTTCACACTATGGCCATGACCCCCAACATGGCTCTCAAAACGTTGGAGGCTCTTATTATGGCGGTTCAACTCAAAGAGGATCACTCCATGGTGATTCAATTCCTCCTCCAACTTTTGGAGGTCATTCCTCCGGAAATTATGGACAAGGAGGTGGGCAAAGCGGATATGTTCCCGACTACTATGGCGGAGGACCATATCTCGGTGTTTATGGTGGTGGTCCTACAGGCCCAAGTCAGAGAGATGACACGGATTCAAATTCCGAATGAAGCCGAATCAAACACTAATACACTATTGTATTGTTTGTCTTACAATATGGGCTCTAAATTTAGATTTAGTTGTTTTCCATACAATGATGCAATATAGAATGTAGCAAGCATAGTGTAATGGTGTCAATGAGTGGTCGTCCGTCGTCACGTACAATGCAAAACCGCTACAATTGCGATGTATTGAAATATATTATTAGAATGATAGATTTCTCATGTTCATGGTATTATTGAATGCCATTGCTATGCAATGGATCAAGCCATGGTGTTTTGGAAGCTAAATATAGCAATGGCCCAACTTTTACCATTATGTTTTTGTTGGTGTCCGTGCGCAATTTTTTTTGCACCATAACCTATTAACTTCTAAATGGGTGAGACCGAGCAACCCAAAAAATCCACTAGAAATTTGAATCAAAAATGATTTTTTTTTCTTGTATATTATATTGGATTTTTCTAAATGGGATGCTTTGATTCATTCCAATTGGATTCATGATGCGAAAGTTGTGGATTTTCTTGTTTTGTGGGCTATCATAGAATTATCTTGAAAGAAATTCTTTTCTTCCACTTGGAATGCTAATTCATGATTTTAAGTTACAAACTTTGAATTTTCGTATCGTGGAAAGTATAATCTAAATGAAAAATTTCATTATATCATTAGCTTGAGTGAAGAATATTGCATGCAAATTCTCCATTTGTTTCAAGCAAAAAAAAAAAGAATATTGGATGCATTGGTTTAAAAGAAATATTTTTATTAAAATAAATAAAAATCTCCATATAAACTCTTCGAAATTGTTGCAAAAATGTGAGTCCAAAAATGGGCTTCTTAGGAAGTAAAGGATTAACCCTTTAGGGCCTAAGGAGCCCCAAGCAAACTCTTGAATTCGTTTGGAATCAAATTTTCATATCAAAATTTTATCATTTAATTTAAGTTATTATTTTTCACAAATAACCATTCATGTCTTCTATGAGATCTGAATTTTTTTTAAATTTTGGGAAAAAAATGAAATTTATAAGATTTTCTAGAGTTTCTATCTTTGAAAAATCGTAGTTATTACAAAAGAGCTCACTTTATAATGAAATTTTTATAGAAAATAGGAAAAATTATAATGAACATTATGGTGAAGTTTTCATGCTCCCTTTCGTTATATACAAATAAATTTGATAGAGAAACATGTCCCACAATGTATTTTGAAACTTTCTAAATCCCAACTTCAAATTGCCATAGATAAGTCATTATTGCTCCAAATTTGATGGCCAATGGCTCATTGGAAGCGAAATTCCCGTGCCCTCACATCTCATTTACACCTCACAGTCAAATGAGGTTAGGAAAGTGTTTTAATTTCCAAAATTCTGTTTAAAACGACCAAATTTGGCATGCTCGGCCCCCCTAAAGGCTTAAGGGGTGAAAATATCATTTATCGTAGCCGTCCGATCTGTCGCACGGCAGCCCGTCCGCCTCGCGGGGGCCGTCGAATCGATCGGCCGTCCGATCTGTCGGCCGTGTCGTGGGCGTCGGATTTCCGACGCGGACCGTGCGTCGGAAAAGGGCGTCGGAAAGGTATAAGAGAGTCGGACGGGCCCATCCGATCCTCACTTTTGTTTTCCCCCTTGCATATTGCAAGAGTGAAGTGGAGAGCTTGGTGGTTCATGCCCCCATTGGTTCCTCTTCTTGGGAAAGCAAGAGTGCGATTTTGGGGGCCCCTTATTGCCATTTTTTTCAGTTTTGGTTCGAGTTTCACTTGAACTTGAAATTATCATTTCATTTTGCGAATATTCATTCGTACAAGAAGTTCATCACGATGCCACGAACAAAGAAGGCTGCAAAGAGGAAACAAATGGAGCATGAAGGAGGTTCACACAATGAGGCAAGTAGGGACATTCCCTCTGATGCATGCAAGAGATTTTTGATCAAGTTGATCGTCAATTTCTATGAGTCGGAAACGACGATGTCACTACACAACAAATACGTTAGGTACAACGAGGAGTGCTCGCAAAAATTCAAGGCGGACATGTGGCAACTGATGATGAATGCACTTAGCGTTCCGGAATGGCACCACGAGACGGAGAAGAAAGGCTTTCCAAAATTCTTGGAGAATAGGATCCATGATGCATTGTGGAATGCATCAATGGTGCTAGCAAGGTACGGCTCTCAATATCGGGAAAATGATGAGGATTTTCGTGAAGTCATTCTGAAAGCTGACTTGTTTGTTGCACGATGCAAGCCGTTTGCAAAGAGCCGTAACAAACGAGGATCTTTGGGTTGGTGGAATAGCACTGATGGAGTGGCTGAACTGGATCGGGGCAGACAACACCTCATAGCGCTTCCCGACACAGCACGAGTAATCGCTCAAGACCAAAAAACCATGAAGGGTGGATATGCAACAATTCGTAGGGTTCGAATTGAAGGGTGTCTAGGGATAGCTACATTTTGGGAGTTTGCAGCAAAGCTATCCAATCAACACCGCACACAACCTCATCTTGCGAGATTGGAACACCAGAACGAGTCAATGGCAGTGCGGATTCCACATCCTGGAGTTCTACGGTTTGCTGCAGTTCATGGAACAACAAATGAAGGGTATTCGTATTGGTGGAATGGCGGAACACTACGGCACATGATGCACTTGGATAATGATTATCCAGACAACATTGCCATTCGGTTGCACTATTCGAGGCCAACAGAGGTAGAGTTGATTGAAGCTTACCGTCTCGGACGATTTAGGAAGAAGCGCACGCAACTTGCATGGGCATTATTGCACATCATGAATGCGGTGCACATTTCTGGACATCTTCACAATGACATCTCTCCAGACAACATAATGTTTCACTTTCCTGAAGACGAGTCACGCGTGTACATTGGAGTCTGCGATTGGGGCATGACTACCATAGCTTCTGAACCAATGAAGTCTTTGTACACATTTACATGTGCGAGGGACATGGAGGAGGCTTTGAGAAAGAGGTGGTGGGTGGACCCGAAGATTGCATATGTGCACAAAAGAGATGCAGATGGGTCAATCATTCCAAATCTATCACGTGCATCAGAAGAATATGCGGTTTGTAAACTCGTTCAACGCATCAACAAGGATTGCATGTCTGAAGAATACTACAAGTTGCATCGGGAATCAGCTGAACTGACGAAGTTGAGTTACCACGTTTTGGCCCTTATGTTTCACTCATACATGGAGCGGCCTTGCAGTGAAGGTTCGAATTACCGTGGCGGTTTGTCTCACATCATCAATTTCTTTTCCGGTCGGTGCAATTGGCCTGTGCCGGATGAGCACTTCCGCCATTCATATTAGTAGTTCAACGTACTTTATAGTAGCATAGAACTATAGAGGTATGTAGTAAATATAGAATGAGGATGTACGCGTGCACACTATATAGTGCCTAATTATGCAATGTCAATGTATGACCATATATGTGGAATATGATAATTATATATTTTGAAAGTTCGGTGTATTTGAGTAAGTAATGCTTATGATTTTTTGTCACATGAAACTATGAAAGATACATATGACTTGAATGAAAAAGGCACTACTTGTTGTTGTTGAATGCTGAGGTGGCAATTAGCAAGGGTGTGTGGAGATTGTTTTCATTTTAAGCTTTGTAAACCCCATCGTCCAAGCAGCTTCAAACTTTAGAAGGTCATAGGAATCTCAGATTTTGAAATTTTCACAAACAAAAATTTCTTGCTTGTCAAATATAAGTATGCCTTTGTATCCATCGTTCGGATTTTCAAAATCTCAAAGTATGTGGTGGGAAAACTGATTCAAAGATGACTTAGTGCATTGTCAATATTTGGGACATTGTGGCATAATGGCATTGCAAAATTTTTTTGGAGGTGTTAGGTGTGTTGGATTTCTTTGAAAATTGGTATGCATATGCCCAACTTCAATACCTACAAGAAATTTTTTTAATTTTATGGTGTGTAGTGCAAAAAAATTGAGCATGAGGCGGTCAAAGGCATCTGAAATTCTGGGGCATAGTGAAAAAAAAAAAGAAAAAGACTTTGAATGCAAATATCTCTTTATCCGTACGGTGAAAACTCCCAAAAAGTTTACCACACCCTCTCATACAAGTTCACTTCAAGATCTTACGGTTACATTTTCAAAGAAAACATTTTCACAACATCGTGAATGATCGCAGCTAGAATGGCATTTTTCAGTGATTTTGGACCCAAAAAATGGCTCGGTCCTTTAGGGCTTAAGAAAGAAATGGTTACAATAAAAATGCGTTGAATTCTACAGTTGGGAACAATACAGAATTTTTAAGAATTTTAATTTTTTCCGAAGTCAAATTACTTTCATGAGTTCAAATGGGGATTCTTTCAGTACTCCCTAAAGTACAAGAATGGGTTAATTTTTGGGCCTAAATCCTTGTTAATTAAAAAAATGACATTTCTATAAAACCCTAAAAAAATAGTACCATCGTGCATTTCGACGCTATTTAGTATTTAGACCTTGACCCTTTTTCTTTTTCTTTTTGTTAGAATAATTTCCATGACCGTCAATAGGGACCTTAAACAAAACTTATTGTATACCGAAGTTCAACAATGGGTTCTATTTCTTTTCATAGCTCATTTGAACCCCTAAAGGACAAAGCGTCCCTTCCGTTGACAAATGGATTTCAGGTTGATACCTATGGGCTGAATTTGTCTCCTGATTTTCTTAAATTTTTTTTTAAGATAGAAAAATGGAAAACCTTTGTGAAAATATAATTTTTTTCTCAATCGGTACCCCTCTACAAAAGTTATGCCCATGTAACTCAAAACTTGGGAGATCGGGCAACACAAAGATTTTTCAGAATTAAAATTTTTTATTTCTAAATTTTTTTAACTCATACATTATACTTTTGTCAAGGAAAAGGGCTGGATTAAACCACGCCGTCGGATCGGACCTGGCCGTCGGATCGGATGTGGCCATCCGATCAGACCGTCGGAAGACCATACCCGATCGGACCGTTCGATTAGGCCGTCGGATCGAACCTGGCCGTCGGATCAGGCCGTCGGATTGGGAGTGGCCGTCCGATCGGCCAGGCTGTCGGAAGGTAACTTTTTATTTACCCTAGGTAAAAAACAGAAAAACTGGACGTCCGAGGGGGTCCGGACGCGGACGCTGGACGTCCGGACGTACGTCCTCACGTTCGGACGTCCTGGTAACCCTGGTCTCGCAGCATCCGCCTTGTTGAAGCATTTTGGCTGTAGTGACACTATGTTGGCCGTCAATTATGTAGAAGCCTCCAGCCTTGATGGAATCCCAATCTTTAGGACACTCCTTCAAAAGCTTCTTACTGGCGTCCATAGGGGTCAAGCAGAGTTTTTGTCTTTGCTGTGCTGAACCAAGGTGAATCAGGGTCTCCTTTTGCTCATCCACCAATTTCATTTCAAGCTTCTGGATAATGTATCTTTCCGGGGCGAGGAAGCATTGCTTGATATTTACAGGAAACACCTGTGGATGAAAAATGAAGCACTTGCCATTTTTCTTCCAAAACTCCGACTGATATGCAGCAGCAACTTCGTGCTTCTCAATTGGCTGTGTACCGGCTGGCTTCCTTGGATTCACGTTTGTGAGTATTGACCCGGAACTACCAGCGGTTGTGGGACGACTGTCCGAGACGACTTTTTTGCGTTTGTCACTCGGTTCACCGGTACTCGTATCCGGGTTCTTTCTCTTCTGGGCCTACACGCGGGCCGTTCCTCTCCCACTTCCTCTGCTCGCAGTCCGACCACGCACTGCGGACCCTGACCTGGTGTCGGTTGCGATTTCCGGCCTTGGCTGACCCCGACCTTGACTTGCACGAGCAGGCTTCTGGACATGTTCCTTAGCGTGCTGTGTTAGTTTATGGAATATAAATCCGACTTTCCTCGCCGTTACCTTGGCGTTCCTTCTCAACCACGGGTGAAACCGATTTATAAATTCTTCAGCCAGGGCATCGAGGGTTGTTGCGTGCAAGTCGGCGATGAGGTTGTCGAAGTCAAATACTCCCATAAGGTCATCTTCGTGGCAGACGATTGAATGGGTATGTTTTGTTTCGTTTCCTGCGTTGTCCAGGCCTTGCAAAGTGATGACAATGAATTTGTCCTGGTGGTTTTCTATGAGAGCAACCTTCTCATTCAAGTTCCAATTCACGTACATCCCAGTGTCCTGCACTCGGTGACGCAGGTATATGTAGTCCTTGGACTGGTTGACACCGAATGTCCATGACTCAACGACGGCTTTGAATTGCCAGAGCTTGCTGTATAGCTCTGGCATCTCCGATATGAAAGGCTCCTCTTCGACCCATTTGCTGAAAGGCTCAAGGAATGGGAGGGTAGCTGAATAGTCGTACTCTGACTCAGTTGCCATGTTGATATCAATCTGGACATAGAGAAACCATGATCATCAGAATTGCAATTCTTATTTTTATCTTCGAATCGAAGATAATTGACGACGGGTGTTCTAACTAATGAAAGTTGATTGGTTAGAAATTATGTCATTCTATACATCTTAGACAAAGCAATGATCAATGAATAGAATTTTACTCCGTCTAGTTGAGAATTCTGCGTCAAGTCTATTAATGTTTTCCTGTATCGTATTTGTGAAGGAAAAATACAGTTTAGTATCTTCGTGTCGAAGATATTTGTTAACGCTTTTACGGATGTGTGAGTTCATATTTTTGTTCATATGATTATGCATGTGATCCTTTTTCTAATATGATTTTGAGTTTTCAATAATTGGATTATCCTCGAGCCGAGGATAACTATTTTATTTGTGTGCTCTTCGTGGGTTTATCCTCGAGCCGAGGATAACTATTTTATTTGTGTGCTCTTCGTGGGTTTATCCTCGAGCCGAGGATAACTATTTATGTTTTATTTTGTTTGTTTGTGTCTTCAATTGTGAGGTATCCTCGTTCCGATGATATCTATTTTTTGTGTCTTTCTACTGTAATTTATCCTCGAGTCGAAGATAAATGTTTAATTTGATTCTTTTTCGTTGGTTTATCCTCGACTCGAGGATAAACTGTTTTCACGATGCGTTTTATTATTGTTTTTGGTTTTTTAGCTTTTGTATACTCCTGTTTAACGTTGTTCCGACGACGATTATCTTCGACCCGAGGATAATCTTTGTTCTTCACTACATTATAATTGACGATAGTTTGGACCAAAACCCTATTTGTAATATTCAGCAGGTGGGAGCACGCAGGATACAGACGTAGAATTCAGTCCACTTTCAATGAACAATTGCATAGAAACAAAATTGAACTAACGCATTCATACAATGAGCAACCAAACTCTAAAACCTAGGTCACAGTGGCATTCAAATTGCAACAATGACAAACAATTGATAAACACAACAATAGAATAGAGAAAAGAAACAACAAACTGAAGATGCAAATTCCAAAAACAAAGGCTGGAAACCTTAAAGCCCAGCTACACCAAATCTTCAAAACTGTACACATGGTATAACAATACCAAAATCTCTGAAAGCCAATCTATAAACTTGCAAGCCTCCAGCAGAACTCGCAAGCCCCTCAGCAGAACTCGAAGTCGGCAAACCTCCTGCGCACTCGTCCCAGCAACAAGCGCACTCGTCCCAGCAAGAAGCCCCTTAGCAGAACTCCCCCAATCACTCCCCCCATCAGCAGGCCCCTTTCGAAGAACTCCCCTCACCAGCAAGCCCCTCGGCAACACTCCTCCCTCACAAGCAAACTACAAGGTAAAGGTTCACGAATTCACACTTACCAGCTCGTGTGATCTTCGTCGTGTCCGTGAAGCCCCCAAAGCGCAGTCTCAGCAGCTCCACTCGAAACGCAGAAGCCTCCCGAAGCGCAGAAGCCCCCCGAAGTGCAGTCTCACCAGTTGGAACGAAGTGCAGCCTTAGCGCATCTTCAGTCGGATTAGTTCGATCCTCACTCCTTCAAACCGCCGAAGCACTCCGCATACTCCGCAAACTCACGCATGACCACTCCCAAGCACCACAGCAACAGCAACAGCAACAGTGACAACGAGAGAGAACGCAGAATACGGAGGAAGAAAAAAAAACACGAAAACACGAAGGAAAGAAGCCGTAGGAAAACACGAAGAGACTCCCCGCTGAAACCCTACAGCGCGCTGCGAGAACGCGCACACCGCCTCATACCCACCTCATACCCGAGCAGTCGCACTGATTCCCGCGTTGATACCCAGGCCACATACCCGCGCCGATACCCGGGCAGACATACTTGCAGTGATACTCGGACAGACATACTTGCGCTGATACCCGCGCACACATACCGACGCACACATACTTGCGGTGATACCCATGCACAAATACCCTTACCGATTCACTTCCCCAAACCATAGATGAATTTGTACTATTACAGAAAAAATTTCAGAGATCAATACTTGTATTTCTTTTCCTATTTAATTTTTTTTACTAATCCAAGGGAATTGAAATTATTGCACTGACCTCGTAAAAGTCCTCCTGCACCGACCTCATAAAAGTCATGCACTGTCGTGCAAGAGCTCCTCTAACGTCCTACAAGACCCCTCCAAGCTCCTCGAAGTCCTAAACGCGAAGCGCAAAAAAAAAAAAAAAAAAGAGGGACCGAAACTTGAGCGCCAAACCCTAATCCGTCGCAACTTATACCAGCAGCTTATACCCTATACCCACCACAGTTTATACCCAACGCAATTTACACCCATCCCAGCTTCGGGACTTTCCAAACGTACTTCCCAAGCTTCAGACCTTCCTGAATTTACTTCCCGAGCTACTGGCATTCCCGAACCTACTTCCCCAACCTTTTTGCCTCCTAAAACCTACTTTCCCAGCGTTCTGGCTCTCTGATCCTACCTCACCAAGCCTGCTAACTTCCTGGAATTTACTTTGCGGAATGTACGTTGCCAAACCTACCTCTCCAAAACTTGTTTCTTCTAAGTTTTAAATCCTATACATGTATGTGTCTTGAACCCTTGCACAATGGGCGGGTCAATGTAGAAATCATCTATTTTGTCATTGTGGGAATTGTTGGCTTAAAAAAATGATAATGTTTTCATTAGAAGATGAACTATTGTAGATGATATTAGCTTTCCGCTCAAATTTTGGAGGATGAATAGTTGCATTTTTGTACTACACAAAGAGGTTTTTGTCATTCATCGACCAGAAGCAACATCCTATTTTTCAAAGAAGCAACATTTGATTTTCAAGAATTAAAAATTCAACCACAAAATTATTCCCTATGGCATTTGGGCTCTATAAATGTTGCTATTAAAAAAAAGTTAACCCTTGAATGTCAGGTCGATCATTATAGAAATCATTTTTTTTGTCACCATGTGAATTGTTGGTTTATAAAAATAGAAAGATACTAATTGAAAGACAAACTATTGTAGATGATATTTCCTTTTCACCCTAAATTTTGGATGATTTATACTTACATTTGTGTCCTATACGGCAAGATTTTTTGTCATTCATTGACTAGGAGATGGCTTTGGAGTTGTTTAGGGATTAAGGAAGGTAAAGAGTCCACATAATGGGATAATTCATCTCTTTTAGACTCTTCCATTTAATGTAGACTTTTTCTTACCACAAGAATCTAGGAAAAAATTCCATATCCATTGGGATTTTTCATATTTTCTAAATTAAAAAAATCTGAATAGAATTAAATCAAATAGTATTTCTAATTTGTTATGTATCTAACCCTCTAAATGACGAACGTGTTTTTTGAGCTTCTTGGAATTCACTGGAAGTTTCAATTGAACCGTGCATCTTTAGAACTTATACACTAAAACACAATTCTGAAATTCCATACCCTATTTAAAGCTTATGTTACATTTAGGGCATTCCATATGAAATACAAAGTTTAGTAAATTTTGCTAAACTTCTAAAGTATTGTCATGAATAAAAGAATAAATAAATAATAAAGTATTTAGTTTTTACAATCTTTTTTTTAAAAATTATATAGAACTTCTATTGTTTAGATGATTCTAACCAATAAAGGTCTAAACAACATTTTTTAAAGATTTAACATTTAAAAAGGTATGGAATAATCATTAAATGAGACAAGAAATAAAATGTAGAAGTTGAAAATATGTTGAACTTGAATTTATGATTTTTGTGAGAATTAGTTTGGTGCCATTTGTTTGGTACTTCAAACCAATTCATTAAAATTAAGTATTAATGTTTTCTAGTTTAAAGAACTATTATTTTTGAATTCATGGAATAAGATAGGGTAGAATGACAAAAGAAATGCAACTTCTACATATTTTTCACTGGACCCTATTCATTAAAATTCCATGATTGTTGTGCATTGGATTTAGTTTTTAAAGTACATCGTATGCTTGCCCTATTTTACTTGTTAATTGCATGTTAAAAAGATTAAGAATTAGTTCAATATAATATTTAGTTTATTGAATAGTTATCATGACAAAATTATAAAAGTATAGCATTCAAATTGGTTCATAGTAGTTAGAAGCTAGGCGTTTCATTTATACAGACCTTTCACTTTCTGAATAATTATGTGTTTTAATAACACAAGATGTAAAGAATTTCTAAAACTTTTAGGAGTATAGTATTTTGTACAATTTAGGAAGTCATTGTATGGAATACATTGTAATACATTCATTTCTAGGAGGTGAACCTCTCATGATGATTATTTATGAGTTTCCCACCATAACGAAGTTAATAATAATGATTGGTTTAGGGTGAATGCAAAGTCCATCATTCATTTCAATGTACAAACAAAGTAGTCTCATTTGAAGCCAATTATGAAATCATGGCTTGGGATGCCATGAAAGGTGGACATGATGACTTCTTAGAACAAAGGTCTTTGAATTTTTTTACTCTTGACATAATTACTAACTTGTAAAAATAGGGGTCCTACTTTGTATAGTTTGGTCTCTTACTTTCTTTTCGAAATATTTTAAACATTTGCTATTTATTTCCCTCATCTTCATAAAGGATTTTGGCTTCTTTTTTTATTGTACTTCTTTACAATATTGTGCAAATTTTAGGTTTTTTCCTTTACATCATTCTAATTTAAAAAACAATTGAACAAAATAACAAACTATGTTGAACAGTCATTATTCTTTCAAATTCTATCATAATTTAACTACTACACTATTTGTTGTTCTCCTATAGTTATCCTCATTAATTTTTTAAGGTTTTGTGATTTAAATTCTATAAAGTACAACATCAATGGCTTCATTTCTTCTTTGGATTCCAACATACTCTACAAGAAGAATAGCAAGTATTTAATGTGCTCCTCTATAAATGCACATTCCTTAGATTGTATTACAACATGATGGAAAATAAAATATAACAAGTACTACAATTTATAGAATTGAATGTTAAGAAATTCACAATTGTACATTGTTCTTTATTTTGGAAAATGAAGCTCAAAGTTGTGTATATTTATTATGACATTAAATTAGACATTCAGCAATGTTTTGGGTAATTTTGAACGTGTACGGTCATTTACAAGTCCACGAATTTCAAAAACAAGTATGAATTGTCAATATAATTTGCAAAAACACAATGTTTAAGAACATTGAATTCGTGAACATGTAATTTACATTTCGTGAAGACTTTGTTGTTGCTCCTAAACCAATAAACCCTGCAGTCCTAAACCCTAAATCCTAAACCCTATACCCTAAAGCCCTAACTTCATTCCCTATTGAAAGCTATGCATTCATCTAAATCAGACATTAGAATAAACTATTTTAAAAAGAACGTTGTTCATGAGTTGGTTTAGAGTAGACAAATTTGACAAATCCGAAATTCCGCTGTACTTTCAAAGAATATTTCCACATTCTCCGGGAAAAGGTGACACCAAAAATTCCACAAACTATAAACCCCCCTATGTAAATCTTAAAAAGATTGGCTACGTCAGATCCTAATTCTATTAATGAAAAGATCCTTCACATTCTACATCGTTGTCATTATTTGGGGGATGAGAATGTCAATGGCCCCCTAATCCGAGGAGGTACTTCTCCCCTACGACCTGGAAATCTTGAAAAATTCAAATGCCGTTGTATTTCCCGCTCATATTCTCCCGCTCCTATGTGCATTGTCTCTCATCCTCGAGGAACTCATTTCCTCTCTCCTGTTTTTGAGTTTTCCATCCTCCGCGGCCTCTTGCAGACATTGCTACCGCACGGCCTTTGAACGTATGTTTTGCATTTCATTTACATGTTTCTGTGACTAGGTGGCTTAGTTTTGCACGGGTTCTCGTAAGTTCCTCTATTTCCCTTCTTCCCTTCTCACCGAATGCTAGATTCCTGCTCTTGCTCCTCAATTTTGAGCACAGGTTTATGCAGTATTACATAGACCTACGATTCCTGGAGTATTGAGAATTCCAGTGCGATGTCTCAAATGTTCTCCTTCGAATGTCATGTTCGATAAAGAACAACCGATTTTCACGCCGTAAATGTCGGAACTGTAAATGTATTAATCTCAGACATGCACGGAGGTTATCTTCGGCTCGAGGATAATCTCAGACATGTATGGAGGTTATCTTCGGCTCGAGGATAATCTCAGACATGCATGGAGGTTATCTTCGGCTCGAGGATAATCTCAGACATGCATGGAGGTTATCTTCGGCTCGAGGATAGTCATTTACGTAGAGAAAGTTGATTCACATAATCACTCTCACCCTCTAATGTCGTGTGTGGGATTGCATAATATCTCTCAATCTTTGCCGTCTGATATCTTCGAATCGAAGATACCTTTGATGTTCTTACTCTTATTTAAGAGTGTTTGGTAGATTAAGTAATAAAATTCTTAATTCTTCGAAGGAATGCAATGACATTACATTAAATTCTGTTTTATGGTTCTGTTGTTCTAATTCTTCGCATTTCCACTTAATTAGTCTAGATGGATGATTATTGTACTTTTTCACAAAATGGTATACAATTTTACCGTCCGTGGAGATCACTGTGCTCTTCATTTTGTGAATATGTCGTACTTAATTATTATCCTCGAGGCGAGGATATTCACAATAGTATAAATTAATTGGTGGTCTTTCATGCGCAGAATGGATACTTCAGATGCCAACGAGTTCACAGTTCCAGTGCCAACTTTGCCGCCGGGTGTCGTAGCCTGCGAGGGATTTCCTCGAGCTTCTTGGTATACCAAGTGCGTCACACTCAAAAATGAAGAAGGGGTAGAGGTGGCAAAAGGAATTTGTCATAATGTAGATGCAGATCTCGTCATTGACATGGATGGACAACCACTCGGTGATGACCGGGTTGCAATTCAAATTGCAGAGTCTTTGTGTGAGGCAGACGTTCCGTCGGAGTGGATGTGGTCCATGCACTCCTGGCACATTTCCAGAGTCTACCTTAATGGTGCTAGCTTATATGACCACGAGCAAACGCATCTCTTCAATACTGCAGTCTCTTCAAACGGTTCGAGGCGGCGTGTTCGAACTGGAGTTTGTTCCTAGAAAGTTCACGTGAGAGGACTGAGCCTACCAATCTCCCGAAGGAAGAAGCCCTCCTCACGGAACAAGCAATTGCTGATGTTTCTAGTATGAAATGTTGCCAGAAGAATTGCTTGCAACCATTTCCACGTGGTCAGATTCAAGCCGTTCGGTCTTTACTTCATATTGATGGTGGAGTGTTCTGGCGCAAGTCACGTCTGCTTGAAGTGCACAAACAAATCCACAGTGATTCCAATGGAAGAGACATGATTACCTTGGCAAACCATGAAATTTGTTCGGTTGCTTGGTGCGCCATCCATGGAGTATCAAAGGCTACCTTTTATAGATATAAAAAGATGTCAAAAGATGACCAGAAACCGGAGCATCATGGCAACCTTGGAATGAAAAAACCTCGGACACACACTTTACAAGCCACAGCAACTCTTCGATTATTAGTGGAGAATGAAGCGGATACGATGCCCCACAAATCGAGGACCCTGGAGTCTGGGGAGAAAGTCCCCTCTATGGTCCTACCCTCTGCATTTCGTTGGAAGGATAAGTTGCCACAGATCAACAATGTCAATTCTTCACTTCAATTGCAACATATTTCAACTAGTGGATTGAGCAACATTCGTCGTCAATCTTTTCCAGAGTATGCTCCCAAGGCTAGAGGAGATAGTTTTGCTCGTTGTGGAACCTGCGATAGATACAGGCAACTCAAGAGTGCTTGCACTCCACGTTCACGAGCGCAAGACGTGTGGTCTAACAAATTGAGAGTGCACCTAACGGGACAAAAGGCGCACAGGGACTTGTACTATGGAAACCGTTCAATGTCCGAGATGTATCCTGACAAGGTTCTGACTATAATCCATGACAAAATGGATCACTCCAAGACTGCTTCCCCTCATTACTCTCACAAGAGTAAGGGGAATGATTCTTTCATGAAAATGTCTGTCGCTGTTACAGGCATGATTGCTCATGGTCATGGAGATGTGCGATATGCACACTATGGCTTGGACATCTTCCCAACAGACTCCAACCATACTATTGGATCCATTGCAAAATTATTGCGAGATCTAGAGTCACAACCGAAGCATTCATCTCGTCAATTGTTTGTAGGAGGAGAGCGTTCTGAATTGACAGAGGCTTTGTTAATAGGCTCAGAGATTTGTACGGACTCCCTTGGGTCCCCCCCTGAAATATTGGTGGAAGCTCAACCTCTTCCTCCAACATTGACTCTTCAGCTTGACAATGCTTCAGGCGACAACAAAAATCGGCGGGTTTTTGCATTTTGTTCTCTCCTTGTCTACAGAGCTATTTTTCGAGAGATATACATCAATTTCCTCATTGTTGGACACACTCATGAGGACATTGATGCTCTATTTGGTCGTTGGAGCACTAAATTGAAGACGAATGACTACCCCACGCTTCCAAGGTTGATGAAGTCTTTCATGGATTGTGAAACACAACCCGTGATTCCTCATCTCATTGAGGAGGTTCCTGATTTTAAGCGATTTGTGGACGGGTATTTGCATACAGGCGATGATTCTCTACAGGGTCATTCTCAAGCGCAGCAGTTCAAGTTTTATAAAGATTCCAATGGGTGGCCATTGATGCAGTACAAGATCCTTTGTACCGATGTGGATTGGTTGCCAAAAGAAGGTGGGGGGATTCGCTTGTGGAAGGAGACAATAGATGGGCACCCTAAGGTACCGAGGGGTAGTCCTCTACCTTTGTCACAGCAACAAATGCGTTGCTTTGATGAGGTTTGCAAGGGTTTAGATGGGTACATTGCATTGTGGGGGGCAATGGGAAATCAAGACTTATCTGGCGAGTTTAGGAGGAAGAATGAGCCGGTGCGGAAATATTGGGAGGGTGTGAGAAGTGCTCTCAATGCTCCACTTGTGGTGCATGAGACATTACGCGATGGATTTTGGCCAAATTCTCGAATTGCCGATGAGGTGGAAGACCAATACCTAGATGATGGCATGATGCGTGAGGAGTTTGCGGAAGATGCACCTTTTGTTGGTCACAGGCGTGATCGTCCACCTCCTTCATTTCGTGTTGGCCGTGATGTATATGCAGGTTACTTAGTTGTTGTGCAACCCGCTGACGGTGACCTCCGTCCATTTTGGCTTGCTCGGGCTCTAACAAATCCTAATCCAGATCCCGGGCATGTCAATTCAATTCAACTTCAATATTGGACACCTATGTCTTTTCAGCACACCAATGAAGAAACATATGTTGGATGGGACACAAAACAAGGGAATTCTTGGTGCGAGGATAAGGCTATCTCTCCGAGTTGGACGCATACAGACTGCATTATGACTGCTTGGAAGCCACGTTTCAAAGAAGGCACTTCTGATCCAAGAGTTAGAATTCCCAAAACACAAATTGCTATCATCCAGACATCAGTGGATGCATATGTATCTGGTGAAAGCAATAATGTATCTTCGGAGTGAAGATGAATAGTTTGTAGTTATAGGAAGTCATTAGGAGTTTCGCGAGTTTGTACGTTATTTTCTTAACTTTAGGAAGGATGACAAAAAAATATGGAAAAAAAAAATTATAAAGAGTTGTAGAAGTTGATAGATTCTTTGATTAGGGCACAAAAAAATATAATAAAAAGTTGTTAGAAAAAAATAGGTACAGTAGATGAAATAGATTTAGTTTTTTTAATCTTTTAGTTCATTGTTTTGATCTTTTTTAGGTATTATATTAGAATTTGATGTTATAGATGTTGTATAATATAATATATTTTTATTTTTATTTCATGTATTGTATTGTATATTTTGTAAGTTCTTCATTGTAATTCTATTGTCTATGACATTTGTTTTGGAACACTTATGAGTACTAATGTTTTCTATACAAAGTAATTATGAACTTCTCTATCTAAGCATATGTCAAATTCTTTACTTTGACATTGTAGTTTTTGATAAGGCTAGGTGTACAAATGTATTCTATCATGGATGATTTCAAAATTCTCTACCTCACAATATGTCAAACTATTTACTTAGATATTTTAGTTAAGTACTTATTATAAATGGTTCTAGTTTTCCATCCAAAATCCCTCCTTTCAACGTCTTTCACTACTATTTTTTTCCTCGAATTTCTTATACTTGTACAAATTCTTTATTCTTCAAGCAGTTTATGGTCTCAATTTTCTGAATTGTCTCAATTTAATGGACTCTTCTACATACTAAATTTAGGAAGATGATTAAAATGAGAATCCACATTGTCTCAATTTAATGAATATGGCCTTGTACCACGATCCCCTTCCAAAGTCCAGGTCGGAGCCGACGCAACATTCGGGAAGGCTTCCGATGACCCCCGTGCATGCGGTTTTTTTTCAATCTAATCGCCAAAACAGTACGCCAAAGCTGGCTTATGCTTTTGGTTTACGGAAGCCAGTACTGTATCCAATCGGACCTCCGACTGAGCTTCACTCTCAACCGACCACAGGAGAATTTCAAGACCGAATTTTGAGCTACGAATTCGCTACTGAATCAAGGTTTAGGGAACAATACATTTTGAGATTTGACTTCATTGGTCGGTCCTCCTACTCCAGCGATCGATCTCGCCCTTAGTCGTGTACTTCTCTCCATCTGCAGGCAAAAGCAACCCGATTAGGATCACCGATTCACAAACTGAAGTTGCTGGAGCACTCACATCCTGGAAGCTCATGATATCAACAGGAGCACGCTATACCGATCCAGTCGTTGAGGACTTCGGTGATGCAGACAGGTCCGCGATCGCAAGCAACGCAAACAGGTCCGCATGAAGTTGGACCCATCGCTAGCGATGGCGAACGTGTGGATCAAGTGCAAGGCGGACCCTTATCCAGTAATGTTGGCAGCCAGTCCTACGTCTTCACGAGGAGCTGCTTTCCTTGATTTTGGTTTGGCGCGCAGGCTGCTTGGCCTCCCTTGGCCAACAAGAGAAAGCCAAAAATAAACTTCGTAACTTGACTTTCAGTGGATCCTTGTTTGCGTGAAATATTTTACAAAACAAATTTTTTTACGGCAAGCATCGTCCTGTGCATCGACATGACTGGAATCTGCATACATGGCACCAATGACCCTTAATCTAACGTGTGGTTGATTCACAAATTCAAAGAGCGAAGGAATGTAGACCCCAGGAATCATCCCAAATGAACGCGTACCCGCCCTTTACAACAGAGGTTGTATTGGACCAGAGATTCGCTACGACGAGAATCCACGAAAATTAAATAATGGACGAGCAGTGGATTCAAGGCAAGAAAGGGGAGCAGAGCAGCCCTTCATTTGCGCGAGCCTGGGCGGATCAACTCATCCCTGCCGAGCATTGTTGACAAGACATCTAATAGCCAAATGGCTGAGTTCAGTAGTTCAACTCTAGATTGAAGTAATTAACTATACACATGTGTTTGATGTGCTTTGGCCTCCTCCATCCATGAAGGATACATACACAGGTACATGTTTCAATAAATTTTACAGGTTTCGCAGTTGAATTGAACAAGCCTAGCTGTTACTTGGTTAAAGACTCTAATGTGGCAGAGGCATGCTTCAGCCATCCGGCTCGACCTAGCGATGAGAAATATATAGGTATATAACAAATTGTAAGGATATATCTGTATATAGTGTGAACATGTGGATGGTTTCGAGATTTTGATTCAACTCTTTATGTACATATGTAGCTTTTAAAATTAATCATCTGCTCATGCATAACTCATTTGGAATTTAGAAAATGAGCATCTATCGCTTGAAATTGAATTTTGGAGAAGTGAAACATCTTGAAATATATTTCTAACTATCCTACCTTGAAAAAACTACAAACCTTGCTTAGCAATGAACATACTCCTGCCAAGAATTGACTTTGTAAACTCGACAAATTCGAAGTACTCGGAACTGCAAATTGAAGAAAAATCTATTACTCAAAGAATTCAAACTACAAACTTACAATCGATGTTTGTTGTGTTATTGGAACTTCCTCTTCCGCTTGCTTCACATTTGGGTTCTTGTCCTGCTCTCCTTCTTGCCTTTGGACATCACCAACTTTGTGCTGCTCTCCTTCTCCTCCCTCAGAGGACTGTGACTTCTGTGATTGACTATTGTCACCTAAAACTCTCTTGTTCCCTGTCTTCTTGGAGCGAACCATTTTTGCTCTCTTTAAAGCCTTAGAAGAAGAAAAATACAACGGCCTACGTTTTCTACGCCCTTTTTTGTGCTCCTGAATGTCTAATGGTCCACTCAATATCTCTAAATGCATCACCTAACAGGAAAACGGAAAGATTGAACCGAAGGACCACCGTCGCACACGATACAAAAAAGGGTCTGAAATGAGAGCTTCCCTCTCAGTTGCTCTTTATATAAATCACCTAAACCGCTTTGTTCGAAATGAATCTCTGTCTCATAACTTCTGAATTCGGCGCTGGCATTTCATCCCACTTGAAGGTCACACTGCCCAAGGTTTTATATGCCGCCAACGTCAGATTCCAACAAAAATTCTATACATTGAAGTTTGAGGGAGCCGTTTTCGAAGGGGCCGCACTGCAATAATGACGAAGTGTGCCAAAGGATTTCTGACACATTCAATCCCCATGCTTTGCTAAATTCATTTGAGAAGGGAATTCCTATACTACCCTAATTCTTATATTCAAAAAAATGACAGTTCTAGAACTGATAATGTACTATTCGCAAACGTGTAGGGTAGTATTAAATGTCGAAGAGGTTGGGTAATTTATTTTCTAGAACGGACCAAATCCTTGAAAAAAAGACGGCCCTACCAATGACCTCTTAATATTAGGAAAAGTATAGGGCAGTCATTGCACACATTAATTTTTTTTTTAAATGTGACGGCAAGCCAAATATTATTTCGTAGCCTAATCCCCTGCACCCCTAAAATCCTATATGCCGACATTTTTTTAATAACTAAAACATATGAAGCACACTCAGTTCATGTATGATCATTTATTATTCATCAACGGACCTTAGACATTCTAATATGAGTCCTACATTTGTTTTCAACTCCGAAGAGTTTTGTGTATATTTGTTTCTTTCTAATTTTGTATTGGGAGCAATATGGCAAGCATTCGGGTAGATGGTCACGAAGTACCTCTTGTGTTTCTACTTGACGTAGACGGTTGGGCGATTGTTTCCAGCCACTTGCTCCATGTTCGATTCAAATTTGCACAGTCTTCTATCTATGTCGAGGAAGAGCGTTTTTCTGATTCTGGTGAATTAGTTCAATCAATACCAGTTCCAAAATCTCTCTCCGATGAAGGTCATTGTTGGTATCTAGGTCTTGGGAACTATAGAGCTTATAGGCTTCCTCTTTCTATGCTAGCTTTGACCACTGAGGTAGCAAGCCACGAGTCCAATAATTCTACAGTGAATAGACCTTGTGTACCTCAAGCTACCAACCCGACTACGCCTACATGATGTTTTCCAGTGTTTGGACAAAATGAAATTTTGTCGCAAGCAAAGGCAAAGATGTTAGAGACTATTGTAGAACTGTCTAGTGATTCAGAAGGCAAGTCCCCTTCCTTGCACCTTTCACCTAACACTTCCGCAGTCAAAGTTGAATCTACTGACATTACACTAGGACAATCACTACATAATTCATGTACTAGTCCTTGTGAGCAACCTATCTTCTCACGCCTAGATTCCCGTTTTAGCACAGCCACTTCAACAAGTATAATGATATGCTTGAAGGGTCTTTCTGGTCTTCACCGTTCCCGAAACGAACTTTCTACACTAGACATCAACGGTGTGACGCACCACCAAGTGGAGTATTTGCCACCTACTTATGACGGAGAGGTCATCTTCGAATTGCCGCCTTCTCGAGCCTCTTCTTCTTCATCTGTAGCAAAGAACTTGGAGGGAATGGAAAACCGCCACGATGGACACGCGTGGTGCAAGCTAGTAACAACAAACATCCACAACTCTGATCATCTCAAGTTCCGTAAGTCGTTCTGTGCTGGCCACCTTGTTTGTGAAAATCCTACCTGTGAGTACTTGTCTAGGACTTCCAAGAAAAATGAAACAGAATGGATAGGGTCTATAGTATTCCCTTTTGTTGTAGGAGTTGTGCCACCACAAACTTGCAAACTGCTCTGCAAAGTCTGCAAAACAATACCTAAATGCCTTAGTTCCTGTGATGCAAGAATGTACTATTGCTACAGTGATAACCCTAATATGAGTAGGGCAGCAATTCATCTAGGAAATCACTCCCATCCAGTAGCAAAAGGCGTGTATAGAGATTCCGCAAAAGAGATTACGAAACTCATAGCAGAACAAGTCTCTAAAATCCCATCAGCCACGAACTCGGCCATAGCCCTATCTGCTAGCAAAGACTTCCTTACGAACTACCTTTTTCACCATGGAGAAGGAGAGAAGAAGATCTTAAAGGGAGATGAAATGGAAGAGGTCATGGAGCGCTTTCAATCACTAAGTAGTCCTAGTATACGGAATATTATCTCTTCTTTTCGCTCCAACAATCAAGGAGGGACCATTGACAACATTATGGCCATGAAGAAGGACTCGAAGTTCGAGTTCATACATGACAGTGTCTTCCCAGGCCAAGGCAAAGAAAAAGTCTACCTCTTCAAGATGCTCACAGACGGGCCCGAAAGTGGAGTGAACTTAGTAAAGCGGATGCAACCGCAAGGTGATCTAGAGAATGCGTGGATGATGTTTGACCACGTGAAGCGCGTGAAGGACTGGACCACCATGGCATGCCACGTGTATGACTCACAGTACAAGAAGGTTATGACCATTGCAATTTGTGATATGCAATCAGAAGATACGGAGATTCAAGTACAATTTTGGAGGTCCTTGAATGCTGTGATGGAGAAACATGGAGTGGCCAACCCATATTTTAAGGGATTCATGGCGGATAGTGCAATGGCCAATTGGAATGCAGTTCGCATTGTATATGGTAGTGGTTGTGCAAATGATGTCATGCCGAATCGGGAGAGGACATGTTTATTGCATTGGAGTAATTCTCTTATGAAGCACACCCAAAAACACATCAAGCAAGCATTACAGCAACAACATATTGCATTATGCAAGCAATATAAAGAATCCAAGACTTTGGATGAAGTGGAGGTTCGCTATCTTGCAATCCGATCATGGTGGCTATCATCTGGAGCAACAACAAAGGACGCACTTCATCATTTGGAGCATTGGCTAGCATTTTGGCATTTTCGTTATTTACAATGGGGAGGTTTCATGACAATGGTACGTTCATTTTATTTGACGTGGATTTTTTTCCTATTTTCAGTGAAGTAGGCATCTACAAATTCGAACTATATACACAATTTTGTTTTCCAAATTATGACTTAAGCCTCTTGAGTTAAATGTTTTGATAGAGATTTTTTTTTTAAACTTTGTACAGAAAGGTTATAAATTGGAGAAGATAACCCTGAAAATATTTGTTCCAATAAAATATGCATCCGTCGGATCCGACGGATGCAAATGTAACATGATTTTAAACACTCACATCCTAGAAGCTTGCATTCTGGAAATTGTTGAAAACCCTAAAGCTTCCAATTTCAATGGAATTGTTTTTATTTTGCATTGTGTATTTCTTTTTTTTTAAAACGTGAGGAGTCGACAAATTCAATTGCCTTCTATTTGTTGAAATAGAATTTGATTATGCAGGTCTAATGTAGAAATTATTCCATGTATGGATGATTGTACAGTGTTTTCAATTTCTTGTTTTTAGTTGCTAGTAGTCCCTAAAACCAAATTTAAATGAAGTCTTTCTTAGTTTCCTTTCAATAGTACATTTGTAGAGTTGATAGATGCCTTTAATTCTTCTCAATTTATGAAGCAATTTGAAATATAAATGGCATGGTACTAGTAACTTGAGATTTATCTTAATTGCATCTGGTGACGGTTGTATTTTAGGGGCTTACTTTACAAGAGATGGCGGACATGCCTTCTTGCAATTTGTCCGAAACTGTACATAACAAGTGGCTTCAAATGTCGGGGAAGAAAGGAAACAGTTTATTCGACGCCACTTGTGATGACAGCATTCGGGCTTGGATGCAAATGACAAACTACCGAGCTTACCTTAGAGGGCACACATCTGGGTCAGGACCATCTAAGAGTGAATTGAAGTTGAGAGTGGCTAGGCGCACTGGGTGTCCCAAGAAAATAGCAGAGGCATTGAATTTCTTGCCTGAAGGTCATGGCATAGGATCTCGAGTACCCCATCTAGAAGGAGAAGAAATATTTGGGAGCACAAAGAGGAGCCTCGACGTTTCTATTGGTGATGCAGGAGATTCACATAGACCAGACAAAATAAACTTCTCGCAACCTCGAGTGAAAACAAGGTCTACAAAGGTGGTAGAGGAATCAATGCAAGGCACCTTAAATTGTAGTGAAGTCAATAATTCTAAGTACGTGACAGTAGCATGCGAAAGTGACTGCGATACATCCAAGTGGCACATTGCTAGAATCAGCCACAAGTCAAATGCAAAATGTTGGGCTCAACAGCAAACATCAAACATCAAGTGTACCTCCCGAATTGCGAAGGGTGGAAAGGGAACCCCTGCTCCTACATATCGTGGTAGGAAAGAAGAGTATGGAACAAAGCGCCCAATGGTGGTGGATTTTTGGTTTTGTTGGGATGATATTGAACGCTGTGTAAAAGGTACAAAATGGAAGTGGATCATTGATAGGCTTGAGGTACCTGAAGTTTGGCCAGTATTGGCAGGGACAAATTTGAATCGCGAAGAAACTTTATTGTTACAGCATGCCGGGTTTTGTCTTCAAGAACGGCCTACCTTGTTGCCCAAAGACCTTTTTGCCATGTCAAGAGTTTTTGAGCCGGTCTTTTTCACCCAACCATGTCCACCAAATCCAGATGCACATCCAACCGTGAGGAACAACCGCGCCATTAAAAGACTCGCAAATCCTCCAATTGTTGAGCATCGGAATAAGTGGGAGAGTGCTCGAAATGTTAAAGGGGAAATTCTAGGAGTGACCCTTGTCCCTCTTCCTGGACTTGGTGCAATAGTGGTGCTCCAGACCGGAGTGGAGTCCAAGGAAAATGTGTATCGAGTTACTGTGGGTACATTCCCTTTGTGCACCTGTCCTGATTTTGTCAATATGGTGGTATCTGCTATTGGAGGCCGAGCACAATACGTCAACTGTAAGCACTTATACTATTTGTATAGGTACTTTTGCAAAATGGACATTCATGATGACAAGTTCATTCATGCACCAAGTTATAGCTTTAATGAGTTGAAGCTACTTCTAGTTCGAATTGGGATCATTTTGATTTCAGAATAGAAGTGAGTAATTTCTTGGAGGGTAGTATATTCATGTTTGAATCTTGAACGTGTGCTACAAGTGAAATTATGATGTCACAGTCCTCATTTACCAAAATTGACTTTTTTGGGAGTACATCCAATATTCCCTATCATTTTTTGGGTCTACTTTTCTGAGTCAGACATTTCTATTCCACCCAATTTTCTGTGGAATAATTTCTAGTGAAATTACGTAAATCTTTGTTATTTACAAAGCCAGGATGCTCATTGGAAAGGTCTTTATTACAGAGTATCGAAATTTGGAATGCATATCCAGAAGTTTTAGTTGACTCCACAAAATCACCCTTACCCTATATCCACGGTTATAGGAGACGCGGTCATAGGTACCAAAGTGAACTATAAATCCTAAATTTTGGTTGAATTTTTGGAGAAATCCGTCACTCCCACAAAATATTTGTATAAATTTTCCAAGAAAAGGTTATTTCAAGCTCACCGCTCGCAATTTTTAGGCTCACAGCTCACAAGCTCATCGCTCCACGCTCGGACCCTAGCGTCATTGCCCTTTCATTGACTTGGTGAAGATCCATGATGCTATAAGACAATGTTCAACTAAAATAAAATTCAATGTGATAAAGATCATTAGATATAAAAATAATTATTATCAACCATTTTTTTTTTCTAAAATCAAAACAAGCCTAACAACAATGCATTAAGAGAAAATTATTAGTACCCTCCCATCAACCATTCAACCCTAAGAGGACCCTTGTTGCTATAAGATCGTAATCAATCATTATTCTATATGAACTTATTTCCATCTCCATTCATCTTTCACATCAATTGAGTTCATGATTGTTATAATTTCTACTTCTAATATTTTAAGAAACATTGGAAATTTTGATTTTCATCTGAATTCTACAAAACCACGGTAATAGGTTCACGGCAATAGGTCTATAGTAATAGATACAATAATCTACTAAAAATAGAAGATTTTGATCTTCAATTTTAGATGGATTTTTATTTTTAGCAATATTCTTAATTTTTTAGTACTTCTTTAAATTTTTGAACTTACCGCTCGCAGAATCCTGCTCACCGCTTGAAATCTCATCATGCTCGCAGGCTTACAAACTAGCACCGCTGACTTTGGCAATTTTTTCAATTTCGACCGGGTAGTCTAGAATGTTCAAATGTCCTAGATTCGCACCTAGATTTCTTAGAACTTCATCATTTTTAAATGTCTAAAATCTACATGAGTCATAGATGGCACTTCTGTAGTTCAAAATACACCGCTTGAAATCTATAGAGATCCTAGATTTCTGAAATCTATATAAATTCAAGATTGTTGAAATCTATACCTGTCCTAGATGTCACTTTTGTGGTTCGAACTAGGTACTTTGAAAATGGTACACAAAATACGTCCTTTTTAACATAGAGAACCTATAAATATTATTGACGTATAAGAATTATAGGGTAGTTGCAAGAAACACCTGCCGGTTTGCGTTCAAAACGGCCACTTCACTCCTGCTTGTGGATTTTGGAATAAATTTTTTTTAAATAAAATAAAATATGGATAATGTGTACAGCATTAAAAAATCATGGTTTTTTAAATGATTCTCACACATATGAACTTGATCATGTATCTCATAGCAAGATGTCTCATCCGATGTTTTTTAAATGCAAGTTTCTTGCTCACGTTTGTGCGTTAAGTTCAAAGCTTACTGTACCTTCTCTAAAGCTCACTCACAACTTGAGAAACTGAGTGTTATATTTCAGACTTATGAAGTTGAAGTTTTTACGGAGTTGCAAGTGAACTCCAACATTATCTAACTTGGATTATTTACAAATTCGATGTAATCATGACTGTTCAAATACTACAAAATGATTGAGAGCTTCACTCCATGATGAGTTCTATGGAAACAAGATATAGCAAAGAAGCATAATTATATGAAATATACAACATAAAATGTGTTGAATTTCCAATGAAAAAGTAGACATTTATTCTATGAGATATCCTAGTAAGTGGAAAATATAGATGTAGAGCATTTGCGGCCCGCCCAACTATGGCTTGAGAAGATCGGTGCTAATATGCTCACATTTGTTGAAGTTGCCATTTCTTTGTATTCGTATATAATTAGACCAATTCATTGAGAGGCTTGTTGAAACACACCATCTGTAAGTCCAATACTATTGCTGAAGAAAAGGTAGAATTATTTGAAAATTCTAAAGCTTAAAGAAACTCAGGATTCAACGTTGTTGAATGAATGACTGTGTGTAGTTAGAGGCTTGTTTTTTTGGATCATTCGGAGGCAACCCATTCTAAGTATTGAAATATGAGAGCCACCCCCCTAGGTAGTTGAAACCCCGGATGCAAATATAGACCACCATAACAAATCTTATATTCATAAAGTCCCAAAATAACTGACATTGGAAGGATCTGGATTGGAAGCCAGAAGTGAAAAACCAAGCAGTATAGATGATTGCCATGAGTAGGAATTCACAGCATACATCTTTCCTTCTAGGAAAACAAGAGACTACGAACGGAATATGAAGCAATATAACAAGGGCAATGACTTTTTTCTATAAAACCTGTTCCCCATGCAATGCTACTCAACAAGAGCTGATTCCTCATAGATACAGTGAGCCAGCAAAAAAGTGCAATCAGCGGTTGCGACGTCGAGCCCCGCGAGGTTGAGGCGAGAGGTTTGCCAGATTCACTTGTGCTTGATTCAGCCGAGCCCGCACTTGCTCAAAAATATCTAGGTCGACATGAACGGCTTGCGACTCTCTGTGGAGATGTTCGGTTCCGTGCTCATCATCCTGAGAGAGTAGTAGTGGAAACACGTATTCCAATGAGTCAATATTGGTATCAGGTACTTCGCAATTGAACCTCGATTAATTTAGAACATTCGTTTACCAACTTAACCGACATCATTGCATATCATGGATGACTTCTTCCCAAGTGGGTGAAGATTGTTGTGTCCCTTCCGAACTTTGACATGGATTTGAGAGTGGAGTCCCTTCGATGACAAGGTAGCATTGGACATATTAATCTTTGTCTATCTCCTAGTAGATGCTATTCGTAGGTAGAGACGAGCGTTTACTACTAACCTGAATGAGTTGTAGTAATAAGGAACCATTCTCGGAGGCTGATAGCTTGTTGGCATCGTCGAATTCTTCCATGAGAGCTCTGTATGTTACGCCGCAGCCCCCACTTGAGCATGATTAGGACGAAAGAAATTGTGAAGTGAAGAATATGATTGCATCGTACAAACTCACTGAGATGTTTGCAAGCCCAAGCCTGCTTTCGACAAATGAATGACAAGAGCAGCTACCTTGGAGCACGAAAACGTAGAACCAAATTGAATATGTAATACTTGTTGCTCCAAATGGGGTCTGACATGATTGACATGGAGTGGTCACCTGAGGTTCTTGCAGTCCTTGCCATGGCGGATGTGGACATACTCCTCCATCATGACCCACACATCCCGAATCGTTGCATCAAATAGTGCACCCCATGCCACTTCCATTGTGTTTTGCAACGCACACATAACTTGACCTATAGAAAGGAAGCCATCAATGTTGTCCAAAGTGGTATTCACGAGCGCGCCATTTAAAAAATAAATGATTTGAATTGAATGCAACATACAAATGCACGAAGCCCAACATGGTCCATATAGCACTCACCCATCTTGCTGTCTTGGAACAGCCCCTTAGATGTATCACAGTGAGAATAATGGGCAAAGCAGTACAGTTTGTATCCTTGCCAGAAATCTTGAGCTCTGTTTGGGAAATCATTCCAATTGGAATTCGCAAAGATTGATGTAAGCAGTAATGGTCATTTCCAGAGTACATGGGCAAACACACGAGCATCAGATTCTACTTTAATTTCGTGAAAATGGCGGGTTTTTGTGGACCATTTCTGAAGTCCGCATTTCAAATAGTGTCTGGCTTCCTCAGTGAGCTGTACCGAGTTTAGACCGCGCGGTCTGAACTGTGGAGGTTCCGTCATTTCTTGCATCATTGAAAGTTTCTGCTGTTGGACAACTTTCTCAAATCTTCGACAGTTGGCGTGAAGCGACGAAGGGAAGGTCACTATCGTCATGGAATTCCGCAGTCTCGGACTCCAGACCGCGCGGTCTGAAGTCCGTAAGTCCTGTCCGTGTCAATTTTAGTTTTTGGACTTCTAGGAAGCATTTCATCTCGTTTTCCTAAATCTAGGACAGTATGGGAGAATCGTAAAAGTGACTGTGTCCCTACAGCGGCCTGGATTTCCTAAGTCGTGGACTTCGACGAACTTCAGACCGCGCGGTCTGAAGTGTGACAGTCCCGTCTATGTGAATTGTAACTTTCTTCCATCCACTTGTGATCTAGTTTTCCGAAATCTAGGACAGTTGTGGATTTCGGACCGCGTGGTCTGAGCTGCAGAAACTTGTAGAGTTGCGAAACCTCGTTGCTAAACCTCGTTGCTGAAATGGCTTTCAATGAATATAATGCTCGGAAAGCAACAACTTGAAGTCAGTTAAACGTACCCGAAGTTTTGATGGTCAAGTATAGTTCTGAGGTTGTGGGAGCACTTGCTGAAACGTGAGTCTGCCATTGAGCCTCGTCGAATGTGCACCTACCCCCAAATCCAAGAAACTTGTATGCTTTAGTTGTGCAATTTGGAGCAAAGGGAGGTACCTTTTGAATCCCACTTCGGAAATGACAAGCATTGCAAGTCAGTAGGGAGCGGAGCCGTGATCCATTGACATCTACAAAGTTCAAAGTTCAAAGTTTAACGAAATTGACCATATAGTCACGTAGTTACTAAGCGGCGAATGAAACATGAAGTGTATTATTTATTTCCTACAATAGGCTACATGAAAGCGCGTACTAGGAGAAAGCATTCTCTCTTTGCGCAGTCTGTGACTCCTATAATTCCTAAACTGAAAACATGTTCTCTATGACATTGTGCAGTGGATGGAAATAGAACTTTTGAGACTTGCATGCATTTGCGTGTCATCTTGACTGAAATCAATCCATTGACAGTGTCCATTTCTTGAGTTGATCGGTTTTGACTAGCGCAATCCCAAAAAAGCAAGAATGGAAACAAATAGGTTTTACCTTGTGAAGAGTGTCGCGAAACTGCCCTCCTCTTCCCCGTTTGGATGTTCGCCTTCTTCCCACCGTCCCTCGTGCTTGAGTTTGTGCCGCCTTCTTCCCACCCGGCTGTCCACCTCCCTTGTGTCGATGTTGCGATTTGTGAAATGTAGCGCAAGTTGAAATGAATGCCACTACCTTGTTGCGCCCAACTACTTTGGACGCTGCCTTGAAGTTCGCCCGAGAATCCCAAGTGAAGTATCCTCGAAGGTACAAGGCTTGCATCCGTTTGCAATGCGCCGCCACTTATACGAGTTTCCCTTAAACTATAGTAAATGGGAGAGTATCACACGAGTTTTCTGTAGATGACCCTACTGTACGTCCCATGATTCTCTTGTATTTGTCACTTCCCTCCTATTTTAAAGCCCGAGCCAATGACAGTGAGAGCTTGATGGACAAATGAATGTGTTGTACTATTAGTAATTCTTGTTCCATCCCACTCTGACTAATTCCTGACTTTCAAAGAAATTTCCTTTGAAATTTCTGTGAAATCAAATTGAATGCATTGCATTGCCGTGGTCGCATGTTTTTCAATAATTTACATGAAATCAAATTATTGTTCCCCTTGGAGCTTCCAAAGGGATCATTCCCTTTCTATTTGAGTTCGTAATTCTGATTTGTGATTATTCAATGACATGTAGAGTGCCTATTAGATTGAATTTCAGTACGCCTTCACCTCGTTCGGGGAATGCTGGGAAGCAAGCGTGGAGCGGCGAGCGGCGAGCAAGGAGCGGGGATTGGTGAGCGGGGAGCTGAAATATTGGAAGGAAAACCAAAAAAATGGGAAAAAATAGATGAAAAAGTAGATGAAAGGTCAAGAATAAATGGACCAAATTGAAAGAAAAAAAAAAATTTTGATGTAGAAATTGTAAAAAAGTGTTTGGAGAAAATGAAATTTGTTTTTGGGAGAAAATGAATGAAAGAAATTGGAAGAAATGAATGAAGTGGTTTGAAAAATTGGATGAAAAATATGGATGAAAGTTGATGAAAAATTATGGATGAAAGTGGATAAAAATTAATAGATGAAAGTGGATGAAAAATAATGGATGAAGGTGGATGAAATATATAGATGACAGTGGATGAAAAGTATAGATGACAGTGGATGAAATAATGGATGAAAGTGGATGAAGAAATATAGATGAAAGTATATGAAAAATATGGATGACAATAGATTGAAAAATGGGTGAAAAAAATTAGTTTCAGTAGAAGGGGATATTGATTTGGGTTTAGGGTTCAGAAAATGGATGACACATGGTCGGAAAATAGTGGAATGAGAGGGAAGACATAGAAGATAGAAGGGTTACAGAGTTGTTAAAAGAACCATTCAGTTGAGCATGATTTCAGTGGAAATAACTTATTTTAGGACCATGAAGGATTCCTACAACAATGGATTCAGGAGTACACATTTTCGATTTTGCAATTAACTTCTTGGTTGCGACCTATACGTAGAGATCACAAGATGAGTGGTGATTTGGCAGTAGCAGAGGAGACTTTGGCCCTCTGAATTGTTGGACCTCTGATCTTGGGCTTAAAATTTTGCTTGAATCTGCATGGGGCTACTTTTACAAAATCATGCTCGCGTGGTGGTAATGGACTGGGACAAGCAAACGGAATTGAACTGCATGAACACAAGAGACTAGGACAAGTGAATAAAATTGAATTGCATCAACACAAGAGACTAAGACAAGCGGTTTAGGGTGAAGTGCACGAACACAATATGATTTAGGGCTTCCTGTAGGGAAGGTGCTAAACATTATTGCTTCACTCTCAGAATTTCAGTCACTATAGTTATCCTACAGTACCTCTTATTTTTTCTGTGAACTCTTCAAAGATCGCCTCGTACGAATCTAGTAGACCTACTTGCTGTTGTTTGCTTATGCCTTCACGGTAGGATTAGCACTTCGAGCATCACTATACAATTGAGTGCTACAACATCACCATTCTTGATTCTAAGAGTCTTTAGGTCGTTGTTTCATGGTCGATGTTTAGTTCAGCATTAGAGCATCAACTTTCCGCCAATCATCATTACATTCCAACTAGCTCACCATCTGCCAGACATTCATCATGCATCTCCTACAGCAGACAACACACTCATCCGTGAATACCATTAGGCTCATGAGTTGCATGTCCACTCCGATACCATTTCAGAAGGAACTCTTCTTGTGGTTGGAAAGGCAAGCAAGTCATGAAGTCTAATGTGTTCATGAAGGAGTATGTAATCTGGCTGAAGAAAATGCATGATGAATATCACAAAGATGACAAGCGTGTTGGATAATGATTCAAGTAAAGATCACTAGTAACAATCTTTCATAAACAAGAAGACTGAACACTTCAAATGAATAACGCACCCCAAATATGAAAACACAGAAATCTGCAATTTCTCTGTCGACTACATGCACTGTAAGTACTAGACTGTAACATCACCTCGTACTACTTCAGTCGTTGCGACACTATCCTTGCTATCTAATGAGCACGACTTAAGCTCTACAACACAGACCTTATCACAACTAGAAGCTTTGTATTTTAGGGAAAGGGCGACAAAGAGAACTTCATCTTCTTCAAATGCCACACTATGGCGACATGTGGCCCACACCTATAAGTTTGCCAGATTTTGTCTTATCCGACTGTAATGGGCGTACTACACAACACGTGCCATTCAACAATAAAGTGGGCAAAATTAGGATTACCCTCATGAAAGGGCACAATGCAATGACACCACGTAGTAGAACCTTCGAAGTGAGGGCATCCAAAGGCCTTGAACTATAATAAGATATATACATGTGGCCGAGGATTCACTTCTTTTGGAATTTCTATATTTCGAAACGAAAAAAAAACAAGGGGGACATAGAGGGGGGGTTGACTCGGTCAACTGTGTAGTGGTTGCCCAACCTCTTGAATTGGGTAGGGGGGCAGGTAGGGCACCCAATCGAATTGGGTAGCGACGGTGGGTAGCAGCGGTTGAAGGTGGGGTATTAAGTCCATCTAGACGGACAAGATTGGGGGCCCAACCCACTGACTTGGACGGGGGGGTGGGTACGGTTTTAGGGAGGGTTGCATAGCTCGTCGAGTTGTCAAAGGGAAAGGGGCTGTTAAGTCTGTTGAATTGGATATGGGGGGCTCCCCAGCTCAACGAGGTGGGTAAAGGGAGGAGGGGCTGTCCACCCAATTGAACTGAGCAAGGAGGGCGGTTTAGGTGGTTTAGCTCGAGGTCAGTCATGTATAGGGGGGTGTAATGATCGGAAAGGGAGTTTTTGGGTGTTGGGTGAGGGTATACAAGAAGGGTGGTAGTGTGAACATAAAAATAAGTATATAAACAACATCAGGTACTTCTCAGAAATAAAACCTTCTAATAGGCTAACGACCATGCTAATAGAATTTCCTATCACTGTAGTGGATGGAAGGGTTATTTTAAACATCCTTTTTACATTAGAATTCATACACACATTACACTTGAAAATTGGATGTGCATAGAGGTCAGTCCATGTTGTTTGAAAATTCATTGATAGAATTTCCATTTGTTGTGTAGACAAACACTTATTTTGAGGGTTTAGGTTTCTCAACTTTGGTGGAAGCAAACAAGGATAGAAATGAAATGGACAAGAGGGTCAAGTCACTTGATTACATACATAGAAACGAAATGCAATTAGGGTCTAAGAGGACGGTACATTCTTCTGGAAATATTGCGAGGCTAATGATATGCAAGTAGTGGCCCTTGTAGTCTCACTACATATTCATTCAAGAGCACGGTAAACACGAAGAGTACTCCTGTTCCGAAAAAAACAACTAAACCTTCACTAAATATAACTTAGTATTCCACTGAGAAGAACTGCCTTCACTTCAATAAAACTGAAGCTCGCAGCATGAATAAAGGCATCAAAGTCTGCTTGTAGATTGCAGATGATTGTAAAAACAAAGTACAGATGTTTGCAATTTGCCCACGTTCCACGCTTCCCCAAGCACTTCAATTTCATCTCCTTGAAATTAGGGCAGGTACAATCGGGAAATGACGAAATCGTGAGCATATACTTCTCCGTCCGAGGCTGCACATCGGATATCAGGGAAATTATGCAACCAAATCCTGGATGAGGGACCATGGTCACCCTTTCTATGCATGCATTTAAAGTCAATGACGAAGCACAGTTGTTCTGATGCTTAGCGGTTGGAGCCTTCGGATTTCGTCTAATAACCTTTCCAGCACGAGTTGTCGGATACACATCTGGATTAGGTGGAACAAGATAGGCATGTACCGATTTTTTCCTCCTTCTCCACCAAAAAGTCTATGCGGTGAAATCACTTGTTGTTGTGGAAGCTGGAAACCGGCCACCTCAAGCGATAAAATCTCGGCTTTTGATAGTTTGGTACCCATTAGAACAGGCCAAATTGACGGAACAGGTGGTACAGATAACACCCACTTCCGTCGATATCCCTTCACGCAACGTTCGATGTCGTCGTTACAAAAAAAGAATTGCATACGATCATTACAATTTTTCCTATAATTGACCATCATACCTGTATATGTTGGCGCTGCTGTAGGTTGATTGTTCTGTACAATTTGAGCAGTACACTTCTTCTTTGTAATTGCTTGGTCGGCAAAGCATGCCTTTGCGGATGTTTTGGGTAATCTAGCAATATGCCATTGGGTTTTGTCGCACATGCTCTCCTAGATACATGACACGTGAGTAGACCGGTGAGTACATTCAGGTTCCAAATTTTGAACATTTCCCATGACATGCTGCATTTCCACATCTACGCTTGGAGAGTGGTCTTCCCTAATGGGATTCAGAGGAGCTGCACTTGTTGACGCTCTTGAGGCTCTCGTCTGAATGCGGGGATGCGAAAAATTTACTTTATCCGGCCTATGAGAATCCTGCTCGCATCCTAGTGGCATTTCTGCCTTGCGTTTGTGAGAACCGAAGACTTCCTCACCCTCAAGTTGAGGCTCCCTATTCACGAACTCCTCAACTTCAGGAATGCTTGAAATAGCTTCCGCCAAGGCCTTAGGATTCCCAGTTCGTTCTGCTGACCTCTGTGCAACACGAAGCATTAGTTCTTCCTTCCCCGGCCCCGTTCCAGCTTGATTACCCTTTAGATATTGATAATACCTCACCATCTGCATGAAAGCTCGAACAAAATCATCTACAGTAGCAATGTACAAATCGGTTCCTCGATTGCCGGATTGCTGAAGCCATTTATTGTGAACAGTCTCTGCAAGGTTGCAAGACGGCATCTCCGCAAGTTCGATATCATTTAGATCCTGAATAATCAATATCAAGTATTGTCATAAGATGTTGAAACAAAATTCATCCTTAAAGCATTAACAATGACAAACAATCAGTGACACACTGGAATAGAGATGCAAACTACTAGCTACCACATCGAAGACATTGTGAGAACATGAAGTCTCAGAAGTCCATAATGAGGCATTAGTGTAAGGCCCATTTGGTATTGGTTGTGCATTTCTAAAGCACCAATGCATGCATACATTGCTCGTTACTCAATAGTCTAAGCAAATTGACAATAACTAAAATCACAGGAACTTGAGAACAAAGACATGAGAACTTACGAGTTGCAGAAAGCCGCTCCATTGGCGATAACGAAAATGCCAAAATGACAGCCATAGGTCTAATCGACGTTTCCCTTCTTCGCAAGTGGCACCTGAGGACAACCACCACGCTCTGATGGCAAGGTACCTCGATTCAGATTCATCCGGAGAAGTGGTGTTCTTGTATTGCTTGCATAGAAGTCGATGCTGATCTTGCAAGTCTCCTCGGATGTCAGCCTTCGTATGCTTTTCCATCGACTGTGTCCAATGGAAGAGGCAAGTTCTTTCACGGTTTTCCATTGCTTCGCTACTATTTCCCGATCCATAGATGGTCCTCACAGCATTCCAATTCGCTTGCGCACTATCAGCCATAAATCCCTTGAACTGGGTGTTGACCACACCATGTCGCTCTAGAATTGAGTTCAAATTCCTCCAGAACAGAATTTGGGCTGACGTGTCCTCGGATTGCATGTCACAAATTGCGATTGTCATCACGCGGCAGTACATAGAATCATACACATGGCATGCCATTGTAGTCCACCCTTTTACCCTTTTCACGTGATCGAACATCATCCATGAGTCCCGAAGATCTCCATCATTTTGCATACGCTTCACTAAGTCCACTCTACTTCCAGGACCCACTTCAGACATTTTGAAAAGGAAAACTTTATCTGATTTTGTTCCTTGACCTGGAAATTTGCTCTCCTGAATGAAAGCCCACGTGTTGGAACCCCTCAACTTTGTAATACTATCAATGACACCAAATCTCCTAAGACATTTGAATGATGTGACCTCGTTCCGAATACTAGGAGAGCTGAAGTACTTGCACTTGTCCAAAACGGGAATTAGGTCAACAAAGTCTAGCTGCTTTGGATGTACCTCATCTTGGCTGAGAAGCAGTTCGCCTAACAGTTCTTTTGTAGCCTCAAGCACAATAGAAGAATTAGTTGCGGACGGGGTTCTCTCCATCTGTTCACCAATTAGGACTCGAGTTCTATCCTTCAAGTCTTGGAGTTCACCATCCTTAACTGGGTGTTTGTGAATTCCAAGGTGTACGAACGCATGAGTCATTCCTAGAATTCCGAGGACATAGTATGCTTTCACAGCACACATGGAAATACACGAAGGAGGTTGTTTGCATATTTTGCAGACAAGAGATGAGCCCGGTGGATGCAGGTCCCCAACATTGACCGCAGAAAGAGACATACCTTCCCATTCCAACTCATTCACAACATCAATTCGATTACCACGATTGACGAACTCACAACTCGCATTTATGCATCTAAGATGCCCCACACATATGGATGAGCGAAATGTCAAGCCCATACGATTACTAATATTTGTTGTCATAGTTTTGGTTCAGACGTGGCCATCGTATCGCTTATCCATGCCCACCATCTGATGAGCATGAGATGGAGGTCAGTTAGTCGACATTATCATCATCAAGAGAAGGAGAGAGTATTATATTGGAATAGTAGTTAATGATTCATTAATCACCGATTAAGTCTATATAGTGCACATCTGGGCGTCAGCTAATCAAAGGAAGAGACGATTAAAATATATCAGAGAGCCCTTAACCAGACACTCATATTCCATTTTCATCTGAGGAACATTATCATATATATTAACCAAACTCTCGAACACAGTGAAGGCTAGAAGGTGTGACATTATACTCTTTCATCGTCAACTGTATATGGTCCATGTTCATGTCCAATGGACTGAATATATAAACATTAAATCTGTAAGTCCATATTGAATTGAACAATGGATTTGATAAGTAGATTATATTGAAGTACCTGAACTAGAACTGAAAAGAAGATTTAGATTGGAAGTCTCTCAATCATAGAACAATATGGATATTCTGAATCAAAATTCCGTGAGATAATACATAAAAAGGATGTGATCAAATTCAAATCGTAAAAATCAGTTTATGAATGCGGATTAATATTCTACCATTCAATACTAGTGCTCGCATTACAAATTGCAATCCATATCCACAACTGATTTGTGAAGAAGAGAAACTATAGAAGCCGTGAAAGACCCGCATACAAGTCGGATCCACTCTGACGTGGAGCCTCTGACAACTGGAGTCCAAAGTAGACTCTGACAAGAACAGAAATCATTTCATGGTCAATCATAAGTCAGGGAGGGGGATATTCATTGACTGTAACATAGCATGCTTAATGTAGTCTAGCAGTACTAGCCACGTAAGCTAATATTTCAATCAGGGACTTCAGAAAGTCTTAGGGCGGCTACGGAATTAGTTGCCCACGACTCGCAAGAATGACTATACATTAAAGTACCCGAACGTGATATTAATGAACGCCGCAAAGTCGATGGCCGAACCTAATCCCCATACGAGGACCGCCACCGCCGACCCGTACCAGCCCTGTCTCCCGAACCACGGTATCTCGTGATATGGGTATTCGCGCCATAGGACTCATCCTTTTCCAGTCCCCACTCACAGTGCCGTCTCTCTACACAGCGTAATTTTCGAACTAGCTTGTGTGTTTCTGCACTTCAATGTATGGGCTTGCATTGTCTTCTCTCGCTTGATGCTAGGTTCTGCGATTCGGTTCATCGCTAAATTCTTACGTCTGTACTGGCACAGGGAACTCGAGATGGACCGGCAAGGCCCAAAACTGAGGTCGCGGCGCCACCAACCTGACGCGCCAGACCCAGATTCTCAACCGCCTCCAGTCCGCACCGATGAGTCTGAGGTGTGTCTCCATTTCTTTTGGTTTGAATCAAGTAATTAGTTCTGCGTGAGTGGAACAGTTTCTACTTTCTGGAGGGGGGTCAAAATCATGGGGGGGGAGAATTCACGATATCTGGTCACCACGGACCGCCTGATTTTAGGTGTTTCTCCCAATGTTTTCCGTATGAGACCATACATTTTCATTGCGTTACTTGATCACTTGTGCAAGCCCGCCTTTCAACGGACTGCCCATCCATGGGAACCGAAGCACGCATACGTGAGCTCTCAATTTCTGGCCACCGTTGTACCTCCAGATTACATGAGTGGCCACAATTATATTGATATCCGTCTAGATCTTATCTTTAAGTTTGTAGCGCAAGGCCCCCCGTCCATTGCAGTCAGTCTCGGAAACATGAAGGGCCACAAATCAAAATATCCCGTTACCTTCGCCGCGCGGCCCCGTATGAGTGTCCACGGCAGGCGCCGCAACTATCCATTTTCCACTGAATCAATCCTGTCCTTAGCTTCGCGAAAGTTGGACAAGCCCTCACTGTCGACGAAGGCCCTCTCGAAGGTTTGCTGGGTGGCGAGGTGAATTCGAGAATCCCTCCTGGCCTGGCACTTGCTGTGCGGGCTGGGATCCCCGTTGTCGTTTTTCCAAAAATGTTCGTTTGCCTTGTTTTCTGTTTGCCAAGCCCCCTCAGCCCTCGAAGGCCCTCTCGGGGCCGAGAGGGGGTCTGGTGGGTGGCGAGGTGAGCTCGAGAATCCCTCCCTCACGCCGTTGGCTGTGCAAGCTGGGATCCCCGTTGTCGTTTTTCCAAAAATGTTCGTTTGACTTGTTTTCTGTTTGCCAAGCCCCCTCAGCCCTCGAAGGCCCTCTTGGGGCCGAGAGGGGGTCTGGTGGGTGGCGCGGTGAGCTCGAGAATCCCTCCCTCACGCCGCTGGCTGTGCAAGCTGGGATCCCTGTTGTCGTTTTTCCAAAAATGTTCGTTTGACTTGTTTTCTGTTTGCCAAGCCCCCTCAGCCCTCGAAGGCCCTCTCGGGGCCGAGAGGGGGTCTGGTGGGTGGCGAGGTGAGCTCGAGAATCCCTCCCTCACGCCGTTGGCTGTGCAAGCTGGGATCCCCGTTGTCATTTTTCCAAAAATGTTCGTTTGACTTGTTTTCTGTTTGCCAAGCCCCCTCAGCCCTCGAAGGCCCTCTCGGGGCCGAGAGGGGGTCTGGTGGGTGGCGAGGTGAGCTCGAGAATCCCTCCCTCACGCCGTTGGCTGTGCAAGCTGGGATCCCCGTTGTCGTTTTTCCAAAAATGTTCGTTTGACTTGTTTTCTGTTTGCCAAGCCCCCTCAGCCCTCGAAGGCCCTCTCGGGGCCGAGAGGGGGTCTGGTGGGTGGCGAGGTGAGCTCGAGAATCCCTCCCTCACGTCGTTGGCTGTGCAAGCTGGGATCCCCGTTGTCGTTTTTCCAAAAATGTTCGTTTGACTTGTTTTCTGTTTGCCAAGCCCCCTCAGCCCTCGAAGGCCCTCTCGGGGCCGAGAGGGGGTCTGGTGGGTGGCGAGGTGAGCTCGAGAATCCCTCCCTCACGCCGTTGGCTGTGCAAGCTGGGATCCCCGTTGTCGTTTTTCCAAAAATGTTCGTTTGACTTGTTTTCTGTTTGCCAAGCCCCCTCAGCCCTCGAAGGCCCTCTCGGGGCCGAGAGGGGGTCTGGTGGGTGGCGAGGTGAGCTCGAGAATCCCTCCCTCACGTCGTTGGCTGTGCAAGCTGGGATCCCCGTTGTCGTTTTTCCAAAAATGTTCGTTTGACTTGTTTTCTGTTTGCCAAGCCCCCTCAACCCTCGAAGGCCCTCTCGGGGCCGAGAGGGGGTCTAGTGGGTGGCGAGGTGAGCTCGAGAATCCCTCCCTCACGCCGCTGGCTGTGCAAGCTGGGATCCCCGTTGTCGTTTTTCCAAAAATGTTCGTTTGCCTTGTTTTCTGTTTGCCAAGCCCCCTCAGCCCTCGAAGGCCCTCTCGGGACCGAGAGGGGGTCTAGTGGGTGGCGAGGTGAGCTCGAGAATCCCTCTCTGCCGTCACTCGCTGTGCGGCCTGGGTGTTTTTTCTATAAAATCTGCGACAGTCTATATTTTCAATGGCCAAACCCCTTCAACTTGGGTTGGGATCCTTGTGTTTTTTTATATGCTAGCGTTGCCGTCGCGAATGATGGCCTAGATCCTCTGGGGTTCTGAGGCATGCTTAGGATATCCCTTGTTTACGGGGATGACAACTTGACGAGTTATGCAAGACTCGGTAGCCGAGATGGACCCTCTCGGTACCGAGAGGGGGTTTGAACCTCCTCATACTATGCTCGAAAATCGGATCCTTGTTGATTACTTATTAAGTGCGACTGAGGTCGGTTCTAGTTAATCGTAATTTCATTTACTGAATGTGACTGGGTTTTATTGACTGTGCTTGGAAGACTTGGTAGAGGAAGAAGGCCCTCTCGGTACCGAGAGGGAGCATGTTGTACGTGTGACTAAGCTCATGGAAAGGGACTCTGTGCATCTGGGTTTAGGTTTTTGATGGTTGTTCTCTGTTTCATTACTGTATATCTTTATTCTTATGTATTTGCAATTCAATCAATTATGCTTGCCTTCCCGATTTTGCATGTGTACCACTCCATCTGTCTATGAGCTCACGGAATAGTATCTGCGATAAAGTATAATATCATTCGAGATTGTGATGGATCAGATTGACATGGAATTGTATCTTTGACAGATTTATTTTTATTTAGAAGACTCTTTATGAAAGTTAATTAAACATAATATCATTATTGAATTCTTGTTTTTATTGCGCAGATGTATGATCGTATGGCAGGTGATGCTCCCGTTATTGCGATTACGGTGGAGGCCCCTCCTCGTGCACTAGGGGTGGACATTGCAATGGTTGATGCTCCCTTGGAAGATGTTCAATTGCCTAGGGCAGGAGATATTGATGTCCCACCTACGTCACCAAGGCAGATGGTAGGCGACCTTGATGACCTCATTCGTGACTTGGATGATGGAGTTGGATTGAGGAATTGGGAGAGTACAGTATCACCACAATCATCATGCTGCACGTCGTTAGGGTCTTGGGACTTAGAAATTACAGTGTCTCAAAATAGAGATGATTATTGCGATGATGACGATGTCGACTCCGGCCCCATGTTTGACAATGACGTCCTCATATTTTGTTGCGGGATGTTCAGGTCCCCAGTAGAGGCCTGTTTGTGTACTATTTTCTAGATCGCACTATAGTATGGCCGCCTTAGTGGTCATACATTGGACCTTCTGACTATAGCAATATTTGATTTATGTACTCTCTGAAATTTCATACTCTCATCGCCAGTTCAGCGTCCGGACTTATACAATCTGTCATCTCAATTTGAATCTAACTTCTTTACTCCAATTGTATCGTCAGGGTGAGGGCCCTAGTGCTCAGAGTTCTGTAGACGTGGCAAATAAATCTATCGGCCAAGATGTCATTCAGTTCCCCACGGAGGAGGAGGATTCCGAGGGAGATCAAATACCAGGAGTTGGTCCAAGCTTCATGGAGGAGGACATTCGTCGTGTTCAATCGTTCGATTCAGTTACGGTTATCAACAGCTTGAAAATGACGTCTGACGGTAACTCACGCATGAAGATTCCACTTTGTAGGTTGGTGCCAATGCCTATGGTGCGGCCCACCTTAAACTGCGATTTGACGCAGCTTGACAACCAGTTTTCTAGAGGATACGACGAGGGTGCGCGAGTATTTTATGTTTCCTTCTCTGACGAGAAGGGGAACACGGAGGTATTCAGTGAAGATGAGAAGAAGGAGTGGGGTCCCATTTGGAACTCCGTGAATGACACCTTTAACGCTCACTTGAAGTCAATTCCGTGCTTGAAGCACCTCGTGGACTACAAGTTTTTCATCTGCGATGGCAATCATAGGAGAATTGCTTGGATGAATCATATCCAGAGGTTGCACAGCCTTGAACCCGCTTGGCATGTGAGTGTGGACTCTATAGTCTTGGACACAAGACAACGAATCGGTGTGGCTATGCAGGCCATGCATGATATAAATATGTAAGCTCTTCTAGTCTCCATATGTTCCATTCTTCGTTGAGTAGATCCAATGCCTACATTGGATGGTTGACATTCGTTTTTCAATACATGGGTTGGAGTCTAACATTGTTGTGCTATGACAGGCACACAGAGAACTCGCACGTGAAAACGAACCTAGTCCACACCCTATACCGTGTCCAGAAGTATGGCGTCATGGAACTGGAGAAGTTCCAAGAGCTATTGACAGAGGAAGAGGTGCAATCATGCAAGTCGTACACTCAGACGAGTTGGTACACTATGCCACTGCATTTATTTAGTGGTTTCATATTCAAGGTAAGTCTTACGACATTACTAATCATGTGAAAATTTGATTACTTATTTTCATTTGTTACTCTATCCCCAACTGGATATGACTTGACCCTAATTTTCTATGTTGTGGTTCCATTCATTCAGCAAGAAATTTCTGCTGCGGCAGATGCGGCGATACGCAAACTGAAAGAGGAAAACCCAGATGCTGAGGTGTCTCGGGGGGAAATCGCAGCCACTATGCGGTCGGCTATAAAGGACTCCACGGATAGGCATTACAAGAAACTCTCTAAAATTGTGGCAGTCGCTAATCCCGCACTTACTCCGGAATGGCTTAAGGAGGTATGTGATCATCCACGTGTAAGTCACTGGTCCTGTCTATGATTTATTATTCCTCGCCGTTATATTTATGTTTGGTCTCATGCAGATTGAGCGGCACTGGAGTCATAATGCAGTACCTGAGTTGACACTTGAGAAGTTGTAACTTATTGCGACTGCTGCAGTAGAGCCTCGACATAAGGTAAAGTGGCTCAAATGGATGAACGCCAGTACTCACACGAGGGAAGCTCGGCGATTTCCACCACGCCCGGTGAATGAGGAGAAATTGTCGATATTTCTGGCGAAGGCTTGTTACTATGCAGGGGTATGATTTTTTACCGCTCCATGTGTTTTGAGCTACACATTTTGTTGTGCAAGGATAAAATACAATACCTAATATTTCATCAAATTCTGCAGGTGGAGGAGGCAACTGTGGAGATGTTTGAGAACATCACCCACAATGATAGCCTCTCCATCGACATGAATGTTCCAGGGGAGCCCCAGTCACTTCTCGAGTACATTGAATCATGGCGGATGAAGCTCTGGGATCAAGCCTACACGGGAGTCTTCAAGGGATCGGATGCCTTCAAGAAGTCGGACTCATTTTCATCGTATAGGGGAACCAACCTTACAGTGAAGAGATTGATTTATAGGTACAGTTCTTTATTCCTAAATACATTGTGTTCATACTCTATGTATGATATGATGATTATTATGTTTGGTGTTACATGTATTGCATATTGGATTACTAGAGTACCATTCGTAGATCACGACCAACACCATATGATTCTGGTGTCATGACAGTTTCGTGTGATTACTTTCTAACTACCATATGAAAGTAGTAAATATCATATTTGACTGACTTAAGCAAATTTTGTGGCTCCTTCTCCATCATGCACAGGTACTTCAAGTTCGAGTTGTACGGGAAGAAGGCCATCAAGAAGGAGGACTTACCCCCCTTTCTTACTACCTGGCTAGAGCGGTCGTCACCCGACTGTATGTTCTCCACCACGCAGTTGCAGAAGTGGACCAGTCCACATTTGCAGACTTGTCCTTGGTATTTGGAGTGTAACTTTGGCGTTACACCACCCGAGGAGGAGGCCCTATTTCAGACACTCAAGGATTCTGTGGTCACTGATGCGGAGTTTGACGAGTTTGCGGGACTGGATGCAGAGGCTAGGGCTAAGGCCATCAAGAAACGGGAGGTCTCAGATAAGAAGAAGGTGGAAAAACTGGAGGAGGCAAAGCGGAAAACTGAGGAGAACCTAAAGCGGGGCGAGGAGAAGAAAAAAAAAAGGCTACTTGAAAAGGAGCAAGAGAAGGAGAGAAAGAAGCGTCAGTTCTCAAAGGAGGACACACCTTTGCCCGAACCAGCTACCAGTGCAGCGGATGCAAACCTTTCGTCGTCTGGCTTCTCCCTCACCCAAGAACGCTTGGGGCAAGGCAAGACCCCGTCCGCTAAGATTGTGATACCCGCACCCGGCATCGACGAGTGCGTTCTCAACGTTGGCTTGAAGAATCTTGACATGGAATCACCGGCTTTCAAGGATGTTGAAGCCTTCTTGGCCATGGTATTTCTCTTACATCCTTATTCTTTTGTATTGCAATCCTAAGTTCATTTATAGAATCTCAGTAAATCATAATGATCTCTAAATTTACCCTAAACCATTGCCACCGTTAATGTCACTCCCTAAAGTAATAAAGCATTGGCAATGTCTTACAATCATCGTTTCATGCAGCATTCCAGTGACAAGACTCGCTCCATTGACGGAGTCAGTGGATACGATCCAGGTGTAGACTTCATGATTGTTGATATGCCTGAAGGACTCCCCGTTCCTACTATCTCGGCAGCACCTGCTTCTGTTCCAAAGTGGAATGAGTTCAAAACCGACTACTTGTTTCCTGTGTTCGATTTCGCCCAGGAATTCCTCCATGACAGTGGTGCACTTATCTTGATTTATCCAGCATCCTCTCCTGTACACCGAGGTCACATTCTAGGATGCTGTCAATCTTACAAGTTTCGCATTCTAGAGACGTATCTCGGCTCCAATCATCTCCACCTGACATCAGCTGCAGATAAGAAGAAAACGGTAGATCTCCCTAACTTCAATTGCATTGAATTGTAGGATTTTTGCATTCCATTCTATGATATTAATATCGTCGGTTATACAGACTCAGCGGTTCTCCATCTCCTTACTCGTGCGAAATGGTGGGCCGAAGACACTTCAAGAATTCCCGTTCCATCTGGTTCCGTCTCAGGCCAAGGTGGGTGTAAACCTGGCTAAGGACGACATCCTTCGAAACCTTGTTTTCAATGAAGATGTGACGATGAATGGGGACGTGCCATGGCGTGGTCCTCGGGAAAAGGGTTGTGAGTTCATGCAGATGTTCGTTGAGGCATGTACAGCACCAGGGGATGTAGTTGTTGACTGCACAGCGGCGACTGGTATGGTTCTTACAATCACTGAAATTCACTATGTTGCATTTTTCAAATACCCTTCATTGTGAACTCAGTTTGAGGTTTTTCTGTATCTCAGGATCCACCATCCATGCTTGCCGTGCAACGCGACGTCATATTCTTGCATTTGAGGAACATAAGGACATCTATGATGCCCTTATTGCTCCGATACTTCGACCAACTGTGGTTCCTGAGGCGATGCCGGCCGTCTCCGCGCTTGACCTTGCCGACGAAGATGACGAGGAAGTCGTAGTCCAGAAGGTCAAGACAACACTTCGATTCAGTAAGTAAGTCACCCCTAATACCGCAATTTAGGCATATTGCTTCACCTTGACCTCACAATATTCTAACATGTGGTTCACTAATTCGTGTAGGCAAAGCCAAGAAGTGACATCCTCCAAGGCTGTCCCTTTTTTTGCGAATCCACGTTTTTTTCCAAGCCCCCCGAAATCGTTTCAGCTACCTCCGTATGCAGAGGCTCTTTCTCGGAATTATGTTGCACAGAATCCTCGAGATACTTCTAGGTCCCGATTCGTGAGTCCTCGCGTTCTGGAATTTGTAGATGAGGAGGCAGTACAATTAGATGTGGATACATCTGATAGTGAGGGTAGTTCCATGTCTGCACTTTAGCTATCAAATTGTGTCTGGATAGGCTATTGATCACAGAACTTTGTTGGATTTCATATATTACTCTTTCTTGGTGCTCTCAAGTGCTTAATTGTTTTTACTTTGTACATTGCAAATTCGCGGGTTAGTCCATATCTTGCCACTTTTTTTTGGCTCTCCAATGGAATGATAGTTTTTAATGCATCTAACTTTCCAGAGAGATTATTTGTTTTCAAACATAAGCTAGATTCTTTATTCTTTGTGTTTGATGTGAATTTCCAAAAGAACATTAAGCATGATAGTACGTTGTCTCAATTCCCTTTAGGTACTGCTTTTTCTCTTTCAAATCGCTTCCTTTCAATGGACACCCAAAAAATTATACAGAGATAATCATTATTTCAGTTGTTGGTCGAAATTGTATAGCATAGACTCGTTAATAGGTATGGTCTTCTTGGAAAACATAAAGGATTATTTTATTAAATATGAATGTGTGCTTTGGGATGAACTAGTTTTTTATAATTGTAATGGATTTGTAAATATCTTGTTGATAGTGTGTATATGTCTCTTCAAGAAATTAACAATGTTGTTTTGCAATGTCATAGCAATTGTGCAGAAGCTTAGGCATGTCTACCCTAAATTCTACCCTTTGGACATGGTGGTGTTAATGCAAATACATGAGATCCTGATGTCTTGATAAATCCTGCCAAGTTTGAGATCCTGATGTCTGATAAATCCTTTGTATAGTCAGTAGACAATGCATACCTCATTGTTAGTGTGCACAGTATTCAGAAGAATGCTAAAAGAGCTCATTACCATGTGCCGTGTATGAATAGATGGCACCATTGAATGTTTAGCCTCAAAGTGCTCCGCAATTGTATAATTTTTTTTACATGGCAAAAGTTGAAAGTGCTTTCAAGATCCCACACAAGGGCCATGGGTTTCTTCTCTTGTAATGTTCAATGGTTTAAATGTGGTGCTGGGCCAATAAATACATCGTAAATTGGTTTTCATCCAATGTTTTCATCCAGTGCTTTCATCCACTCTTTTCATCCATTGTTTTCATCCACTCTCTCCATCCACTATTTTCATCCATAGTTTACTTCCAATTTTTTCATCCAATTTTTTCATCCAATTTTTTCATCCAATTTTTTCATCCAATTTTTCTTCCCAATTCTGTCATCCACTTTTGTCATCCACTTTTGTCATCCACTTTTGTCATCCACTTTTTCATCCACTTTTTCATCCACTTTTTCCTAAATTGTCATCCAATATCTTATACTTTTTTGGCTAGTTTATTTTTCTAAATCAGAAAATCCAAGCTCCCTGCTCACCAATCCCCGCTCCATGCTCCACGCTCCACGCTCTACACTCACATGCTAGCTCCCTTGCACCTCGTTCGTTTTCCGTGAGGTTCGTGACTTTCACATTTGAGACCGTGGGGTCTGAAATGCAAACCTGTCGATATGAAAGGACACTCCGAGGTCAAGCAGAAGGCCTCGTTTGGAGGATTACAAATTTCTATGACTGGATTCCTGTGAAAACGTCCAGTCCCTGTCGTGCAGGAATTTCTCAAGTTCTGCCGTTTTCACAGTTCAGACCGCGTGGTCTGAACTGCAAGTGTTCACTTTCTGGTTTTGTGAGCATGTTTTTGGGAAATGACTTTCGTGACTGAGTTTTGAATGCAGTTGTTCCAATATCCCAGTGGACATTGTTCAAATCGGTCGTCGAACCAGGTCCCCGTTGGGATTTACATAGTTCAAATCCAATTTAGAACAAGTCTATGCATGGTCGGATTCAGTTCTCCCTTTAATTGTGATCCTTCTTTAATTTTTCGTGTCCGATCCAGTTCTGAATGCCTCGGAAATGAAACAAATCGGAATAGGATTATCCTATTTTATCCCCCTCTTCCCTCCATTCGACAATTCAGAACTAATACTCCCAAACTGAAATTGAAATTAGAGTATAAAGTGTGGTCACAATATATATGATGTATATGTCAATGTTTGCGCACATGATTATTTTTTCATAATGTGAACTTTGTTCGTCTTGTGTTATTTGATTTGCTTATCACCAACATCTTTTCTCATCATTCGGAAATTCCGAATTCTATGTCATCACCTACCTGCAGCATACTTAGGTGGAAAAAGATACACAACGAACGGGCTTCCAAGTGGGCCCTACGGGCTTTTATGTGCTGGCCGTCGACTGCATTAAATGAAGGAAGTCTAGGACTCTAGGTTGCCGGCTTCGTCTGCCGCATGTCTCCCTCCCGTCGCCATTCTCCCGCGGGCTCCGTCGCTGCATGTCTTCCTCCCGTCGTCGTTCCCGCGTGAGCTCCGTAGGTTGCTGTTTGGGGTGAATTTTTGATCGCTACTTTGCCGCTCGTGAGTCGCTGCGTTGCCGCTCGTCGACGCCTTGAGTCGGAAGATCACGTCGGACCACCTCCCTTTCAGGTACAGAGACGTCTCCGTGTTTGATTTCGCTTCCTAGTCGGAGAATGTAGGGTTCGTTCCTTTGCGTAGTGTGACTTGCGTGGTCGGAATTGAAGGCTCGGCCTCATCGAATCCTACTGATTTTGGATGAGATGGATGCAAAGGTGTTTTCCGACTTCAAATCAAGTACTTGCAATTTCATGGATGTTTGATCTGCTGTCATTGCCAAATGAATGCTCGATTTCATTCCATTCAATGTTATATTGTCCATTTCAAATGTAAGTCATTCTCTGCGTGCATGCATTTAATTTGTAGCTTACCACATTTTCAGTTTCGGGTGTACCCCGATTTCATGAATTGTGATCGGTTGTTCAATTGTGCTCATTCAGGAATAGCAATGTGCTCAATTGCGTTGTCTTGAACTTGTGGATTTCGCTTCCTACCGCTCACTGGGTCCATTTTGCGAGAATGGCGGCAAGCTTGTCATTTTTCCGGAATGTAGTCACTACTGTGTTATTTTCTCGTGAATTCAATGCCATTTTAATGGAATGTGGTGCCATTACATTGGAATACCGGCATTTCAACTATGAATACCATTCTGGATTTCTAGAATATCAATTCTACTTGGCTGTCATCGTTATATATCCACTCTTCCCCTCTGGTATTGCCTTTCGATTGGTTGGCATATTGGAAGGCATATTGGACAACAGTTCATCATCATTTGTGTTACCTCCTCGATAGTGCACATTAGTTACTTAGATGCTTTGTTTTATTAGGGACGTCTGTACACCGACTTGTTCACGTTGCACGGTGTGAACACATTCAAGTTGGTAGTTACCTTACGAGTGAGGCCTTTGTTGTTTTTGACCGCGCGGTCTGAAACGTTCTGAGACGGATGATTTGATATCCAGAAACTGCACCACCCACTCAATTCAGACCGCGCGGTCTGAAATGTTTGATACCTCACCTCGTGTTCCAACATCGTATTTTCATTTATGTCCGCGCGATGACAACTGTTTCCTGCTCGTACAGCATTCGTCGAAATTCTGGATTCTCATTCCAAACCTTGCGCTCTGAAATGCTCCATGTTACCTCTACTTGGAAGGACTGGCTCCGAGTAGTTCGGACAATAGTTCAGACCGCACGGTCTAAATTGTTCCGAGCAAGTTAGTGCTCTGGGTGGTTCCGCTCATCGAATTCCGAAACATTCATGGTCTTATTTCGATGAATCCACAGACCTCTCGAATTAGACCGCGCGGTCTAAACAAATGACACGTTCACTACCGAAGATATCATCCTCTGCAAGTATGGAGGCTGGCAGTGAGTTTGAGGCCGTCGAATTCTGACTAGTACCGGTTGCCGTAGGTTCATCTCCTTCTCTAGTGGACTTCCCGTGACTCCTCACGATCAGGTCGCGCGGTCTGATCCTGGAGAGCACTTGGCAATTATGAATGACATTTTCTAGACAATGGATGCAGTCTGTCGGATGAGTATCATGTCATGCATGCACACGGGATGTCTGAATGATTTGCATATCCTGTCTACCAGACCGTGCCGTCGGATCGAATTCGTCGGGGAAGCATTTACCACTTCTTGTGACAACTTAGGGAGCTCCCGTGCGAGGCCTCCGTGGAGTGGGAGACTTCGTTTCCGGAAACAACTTCTTGCAGCGAATCTGACGGCGACGAGGTACCCCACTTACCCATCGACCTTGCGTCACCTCTCGGCATTCTGCTCTGCGTCCCAAGTTGATTCTTGACCGCGGCATGCGCAGGGGTTCCAAGAATGTGAAGAAGAAGATGTCGACTTGGAGGCACCTACTCCGGCAGATGTGGACGCCACTCCCATTCCGGATTGTGAGGGCATTGGTCGGGACGCATGGTCTGGCAAAGCACTGCTCCCGAGGCACGCCGACGACACCGATTTCGCGGAAGTCATCATCATCAATGCCAGTCCGAACGCATGCATTGATGGTAACAACAGGCTGGGCGTGGATGATGTCAGCATTGTTGTGCTCGAGGTCCTCAATGGGGACCACAGCGTCAACGACATGTGCTTGCGATGGCCTATGCGACGCGTCTTTTATCACGGTGAACACAGGTATGTCAGTGTTTATGATTACGCTCGCAAACGACGGGCTATCGAGGAAGAACTGTAGGGAAACCGGAAGAGAACAGGCGGACGACAATATCCCTATGACAAGAGAACTCGAGCTGCCGCAACATTGAACAGAAGGACCAAGATGCTATCACATGAGTCCATCACCAAGGTCTACGCGCAACTTTGTTGCGACAAGGAATGCACTCGGAAATTCTCTCCTTCCACCATTTGCGCGTTGCGGATAGAAATGTACATGCAGTCATTTCAAATCAGGAGCACCCGAAATTTGGACGTACACAGGGCGCTACACGAAGCATGGGGAAGCGGAAGGAGGAAAATGGTCACCGTAGAAGGCATAGACATCTGTCCGCATGCTTGGAGGGTTGTGCACAATATTACTTGCCGCACGTTCGAGAGGTACAAAGCCAAGGCCAAGGTCGGCGTCAGAGGCGCTCCGCACGGAAACCACCACCATACAAAGGCTAGGGATGCAACTGTACAAGCCATCGAGACTTTGCGCTCATTATTGGAGGCAAGGGCCGACCACATGCCCCATTTGTCTCACACCTTGCGCACGGGCAAGAAAGTGGGCGTCAAAGTGCTCCCCGCCGAAATCGAATGGGGGCAATTGTTGGCCACCGTGAACGAGGTAAGCTTCCCACGTACCTACAGCATCACTTGAAATTCAGAGAATGAGGCACTGGCTCCACTACGCATTACTCATGACAATGATCCAAAGTCCTTGCTCATTGTGATCACTCATCCAACAACCATGTGCTTGGCACTGTTTGCAGGCCAACTCTGGACTCGGGTTGTCCGCCCTTTCGCAATCTTGTTTCAGTAAGATCCGGACAAAACATTTTTCCGAGTACGTCATCAAGGGAAGAGGAGATTCCTTTGCAAGATGTAGCATTTGCGACACCTTGAAGCAATTACGGGCTTCTTTTGCACCTAGGTGCGAGGACTACGAACGAATCCAGAAGCGTTTCGAGAAGCACTTGTTTCTGCAAGAGGCTTGTCGGCATGCCTACTACCGGAGTAGATGGTTGTCCAAATTGCAACCCATGCAATTGTTATCCATCATGCACGACAAGATAAACCATTCGAAAACAACGTGTCCCGCATTGGCGAGAAAAACGAAGGCACTCGATGGACTCATGAAGTTGCCCATGAAAGTGACGAGAATCTTTGCACACGGGCACGGGGATGGCAAATACGCACATTACAATTTGGACGTGTTTCGGAGCGACAGCAACTTCACCGTGGGATCCATCGCCAAGTTGTTGCAAGATTTGGAAGCCCCCCCCATCAAGTCTTCTCGATCTTTGTTTGCTGGAGGCGGCAGCACAGAGTTGTATCGAGCATTGCTGTCGGGTAGCGAGATTTGTGTGGCTTCTTTGAGAGAGGTTCCTCCACAACCCATCAAAGCCCAACCATTGCCCCCGGTGCTCCACGTTCAAATGGACAACTCGTCGAGGGAAAACAAGAACCGGTACGTCTTTTGTTTTTGGTCGCTCTTGGTGGCAAGGCGGATCGTGAAAGAGGTGATCGTATCCTTCATGATCGTGGGACACACGCACGACGACATGGATGCATCGTTCGGGCGTTGGAGCATACAACTCCGTGAAAAAGACCATCCCACTTTACCGTTGTTGATGTAGTCGTACATAGAAATGGAACAAGGCCCCTTCATTCCCCACCTGGTCGAAGAAGTTCCGGATTTCAAGGCTTACGTGAAACCTTACATCGGGATGCTGAAGCAACAACTGGTGGGCCACTCGCACGGCCGGCAATACAAGTTCTTCATGGACGACAACGGTTGGCCGATCATGCAATACAAAGTGGCGTGTACAGACATTCCTTGGTTGCCGGAAGCGGGCTTGAGGTTATGGAAGGAAGATGCTGAGCACAAGCCTCTACTTTCGCAAGGCGATCCCCTCCGCGTGTCTCCTAAGAAAATGACCAACGAAGCTGAGATCGTGCGCGGACTGAACGGATACATCCAACACTGGACGGACGTATGCAAAGACGAGACGGCGGAGTACAAGGCGCGCATGTCCTATTTGGTCGTGTATTGGAGCGGCGTGAGAAATGCGCTGCGTGACGGAGCGGAAGAAGACCCTCGCGACTTTGATGAGTTGCAGTAGGGGTTTTGGCCTCAGACTCGACAACCTGGGGATTTCACGACGGACTTCATGCAAGACGGCTGGACGCGGGAGGAGCACGAGGCGGAAGACCCTTACATCGGCACTCTGGAGGGGAGGCCCCCGCTAGCGTACAACGTGGCCACTGATCTGCGCGAAGGCTTCTACGTGTTTGTGAGGCCGGGCTTGGATTGCGAGGATCCGGTGTGGCTTGGTAGGGCCGTGGAGAATCCTCAATTCGATCCCGCGGGAGTCCACTTCCGTGAAGTTTTGGTGCAATGGTACATCCCGTGCGGCACCTCAAAGGACACCGCGCGGTTGTACGCCGGGTGGGACATGAAGTCCAGTTTCAGATGGAAGATTGACGGTAGGGCGAGCCAGGCAGACTACGTATCCACGGACAGTATTATGGCCTCGTGGAAACCGAAGAAGAATGACATGAAGAGCTTCATTGCGCCGCATCAACAAGTGCAATTTGCGATGGTCAATTTGCGTCGCATTGCAGAGGAGGAGGTACACTAACTTTTGAAGAATAATTATGATGGGCTTTGCTGGGGAGGGATGTTGGAAGCTATATCTTTGATGCGCGCTCAGCTACCATGCATTTTGGCCGAGTGACGGCGTTTGACATATAATGTAGCCAACGGTGAGCGGTCAATGGCAATCCATGTAGTTTTGGACTTGTGCTTGAGATTGCATTGTTGAGGTCCTTGGTAGACTCTAGGAAGCGTGGCGTGCATGCTGGCCAATTTTTGTACCGACCATTTTCTTCGAGGAGAAATATTAAATGATGCGTTTCGTTTTTTGGGGGTCTCATCCATTTGAAGGAGTCCTATTTTGAGTTCTCTTTGTGCAATATTTGTTGATGCTGCGTTCATGAATGATCACGCCGAATTGTCCATCGTGAGTTCCTGACCCCTACCCCTGATGCCCCCCCCCTTCCATTTGAGGAGGCGACGACAGAAAGCCTGCGGTTCCAAAGATTCCAGGAATATTCCACCATCTCCCCATTCGTTTTGCTTGCCTTTTGCGAACTAGATTTGTGCCTATTGTCTGTCCTTCATCTCCTAGTACGCAGAAATGCATCTTCTCGTGCCGTGGGGTCACTTTGTTGCCCCCCACCATCACATCCAACTAGCTACGTAGCACACATCCTAAACCACCATTCCGGGCCTTCATGTACAAATGGCATTCGGAATACCACCATTTTAACGAAATTCCCTATAAAAGCATTATCTCCTAGGGTAGGGTGATTGCAAGAAACACTTGTCCTATTTCCACAGGGGGGGGGGGGGTGGACCCATGTCTCCCCTGCTGGCTTCACTGCAGTGGCAAATTTTGGGAGGGATGAAGCCAGAGAGGTCAGATTTTTGACAGTCTGGTGAAATTTCGCCCAAAAAAAAAAACCCTGCCTATTTCTTGTCCCCTTGCCCTTAAAAATTGGCTTTTTGCTCATAACTTTTGCATTGTTTGTCCATTTGGTATGAAATTTGGAATGAAGGTAGATGCTAAAGTTGTAGACCTTGAGTGATTTTTCACAAATTTTAAAAATTAGTTTACTATTTTTAACCTGCCTCCAATTAGATGTCTACCTTGGCCATTTTGGGGGGTTTTAGTCCTATTTTTGACCCAAAAATGTGAATTTGAAGCTACAAATTGGACGTGTTGGAGGTCTACTAATACTAAAAGGGCCGATGATGAGTTTTTATGAAAATAGCATCATGTCGATTGCACACATGGGGTCAAAGTGACCTTCCTTTGTGTGAAAGTTACAAAGAGGGAAAAATTTTCCTTCATGAATTTTTTGGTACAATGTGAGCACAATCTTTTCTAGCAAAATGGATTTTTTTATGGAATTTTTTTTAATTTTTTTTTAATTACTAAAAATGAAAATCTCTACAGACCCCTTTTTTGCTATTTTCTGCTCTCAGTGGCTTCTGCAGTATTTCGTAGTAGTCCGTAGTATTGCATAGTACAATATAGTACTAAATCAACGGTATAGATTTACACGTGCCTTCAATCAATGGTGCAGATTTGTCGGGGCGCTTCTAAAACGTAGTATTAGTAGTATTGCATAGTACTGCCAGTCCTATGGCCAAAAAACGCAGTTTTGACAAAAAAACGTGAAGTGTTTCTTGCAACTACTTGGTAGTATATTGATACATGAAGCTTTATCCCCCCCCTTCCCCAACTTTTTGTTTTAATAAAGTTTGGAGGGTAGGTGGGTAAAGCTTCATGCGCCAATATAGTATCCTCTGGAATAATGCCTTGCTGGTCTCCTTATGCTAGCTTAGGTCATGTCATGTCTAACTCGTAATACAAGAGGTTGATATTGCAATAGTTTTTGTAGAGTTCTTCAATGGTCGTCACAAACTTGTTAACAAATTTACAACTATTGTCGCAGCACAAGGTAAGTAAATTCCCTATTATGCTCACAAAAACCACTTTAAAGCATAACAAAGTGACTCTAAAGATCGAACCCACGAGATTCTGTGAAGTGTTAAAGGTTATTAGGAACTTAGAGGATAATAGTCAGTTTCTTCAAGGATTTCCCTTTTTCGGATATGGCTATTCTTAACCCGGAAATCCTTTTTCTATCAACGTGGAGTGTCCGGAATCTTCGTTTCTCAGATCTTGACTAAAATCCGGATACTTCCACATCAAAATCATTACAACCACCCGGACTTCCTAGATCGTCTCGGGTATACTCCTTAAGACCGGATTCTCTTTTACTAGTATCCGTCTTCTTTACTACTTTCCAGTTTAATTTAACCTCTGTTGACTTGTCAGAAGGATCTGCCACTTGATTTTGAGAGTGGCCGCCTCACCACACCTTCTGGATCTTTTAAAGTGATAGAAGAGTTCACTCTATTCTACCTTCTCTCCTATCTAATTAGAGTCCGGTTTGGCTTCTCACAATGACCGGAAAATGAATCCGACCATAGGTCACACAGAAACCCCCCGTACGACCCTCTTCATACTACAACGACCTTGGTATTTCCTGCAATCCGTGAGAAGCTAAGGTGACTATAAGTGTATCCGCACGTGCTAGTAGAATCCGGTATCCTTCCGTTTACTTTCTAAGTTAATGAGACCTCTCAATGATCAGACACTAACCAGATCTCCCATCCAGTCGCTCTAGCACAGTCAGAAAATCCCTCCCCAATTGCCTAGCTTAACAATGGCTATCTCATCCGAAATAACAGATCCAAACCCTACTGAGGTGCCATGACCCACTCCCAGCACTTACAACCTTTTCACATAAACTGACAAGTACAAAAACACCAAGGGGAAGAAAACTCTCTCAAAGTCCGCTCACCAACACTCAATTCCTCACTCACTCACCCGGCCAAAGCATGGGAAGGCAAAAAGTAGCAAAAAAATGTAGTGTACAAACAATATGATGGAAATTCTCCTCCTCTTCTCCCTTGAGAGACTTGTTTATATACAATTTTTGAGTTCATACAAAAAGGGGGGAAAGTCCTAAGAATCCGGCACTGTTTCCAGCCGAGATTGTAGGATCTAATCCTCCCGGAAATCTCGCTACAAAATTGTTCCTTGCAAAAATTGTTCTAAAAATATACATCCTATCTATTCCCTAAAATTCCTAAGGTCCACCACTATCTTGTGTGAGTTGCTCAGTAATTTTACTGATGCTTCCCTCTTTATCTCCCCCTTTTGGAATACGTTCCGGAACTGGAGTAGATGGTTCCCTTCCTTCCGTTGTAGCCGAAGCGGGTACTGGTGTTGTTGGTGCAGGGGTCTTTTAATTTGAACTTGGAGATCCCGGTTTGGGCACCTCCTGCACGTTTGAGTCTCCACATAGACTCGGGAAGGAGATTTTGGACAAGGAAACTGGATGATGCAGATGAAGCCTTTTACTGCTATCATCAATCATCTTAGCTACCTTCCGGAATTCCTCCAACGAAGACTCCATCTGACCGGCAAACTCTGCAAGAATCCATGCTACCCTCCCTTCGGAGATTTTCTTCTCTTTGTGCACGCCTTCTTCAAACAGCTTCGCCTTGGCCATCGCGTCTCCGGATGCCGCCACCATCGAGGTCATCAAGTTGATGGCCGTCTGGGTGTCCTCCTGCAGGATCCGGGCAGCTTTCACTTCCTCCAAGCTGATATTCCAATCCCTCTTCAAGAGTTGATTCTCGCCCCTCAGCTTGAGTATCAACTCGTCCATCTCCCAAAGGGTTATGGTTTGCTTGAGAAACCTTTCTTCCTTTTCCCGGTCCTCATCCGGGTTATTGATACAGTTCGCTACTGTTTCCGGAAGTGAACTATCAACCTTTCTTCCTATCAAGCCGGCCACCGATGCAAGTGTGGTTTGCTTGATCACGCAACGGGATTGGATCTCCCCCATAATATGAATCAACTTCCCAAAAAATTGATTCATTCCGGTATCACTAGATCCGAAAGCCGACACTACAAGAAAAAGGGGGTATAAATGACTGCGGAGTCATTTGTACCCGCACGAAATGATAGTTTCACGACTGCAATTCTCTAATTGTACAGTGTGCGACGAGGACAGACTGTCCAGTCATTTTTCAGTCGTGACCACGACTGGGGGATAGAGACAAGATGAAAAAGTAGGCTTTCTGTCTGTGTTTTCGTCCAGGCTTTGTTTCTTTTCTTTCTGCATGGGCATCGAGCTTCTTTTGTGACTTGGCGTGACTATCTTATAACTGCGGAGTGACTTGTAAATGACTGAGTGCGCCCTCAATGGTTTTTGACATTGCCTACGTGGATTCCGCAACGCTGACGTGTCCACGGTTTTGTTAGGAGTCATTCAACAGTCAAGAGCAGTCATTCTGTGACACTGGAGTTAACATCTTCACGACTTCAGTGTGACTTCTTTGGGACTTTGATGTTGTTTCTAAGCACTTGCGTACCATGTTGACCTAGAAAATAGTCTTTTTCACATTAGGGCTTGCAATTCTGTATGAAAGTTTGAGATACCAGAGAAAGGTGACTGCGGGCTGACAAAAGATCAACATCTACGGGAATGTTTTAAAGTGGAGAGTACTACCAAAAGGTTTGCACAGGGACTTCTTTTCTTTACATTAAAAGAGTTTAAAAGACAAGGCTCTTAGATTCTATGCAAGCTTTCAGTGTCATCAAAATTTTTGTACCCACGGTACGACTAAGACAAGAGTCACAAGACTGCTCCAACTGAGTGTACACTCCTCCAAGACTAAGATATGACTTTGGGTGACGCGGTCATGACTAATATTGTTCCTACGCTAGTAAATTCTCTTCTTTAGACAATTCAATGGCTCCCACAAGATTCACTATGGGATGGGAAATTGGACACATCTCAGAGGCAATCAAACTGGCACTCTCCGACGTGGTGGCAATGAAGGCGTCTACTCTGTCCACATCCTCACGCCTTGACCTTGCTTCTTTTTGTAATACAACTTTCCATCCAGGTTTTTCTACAACATCTGAGAAAAACACTTGCGTGGCTTGACTGGGAAAAATAAAAGGGTCTTCCATGCGAGGTAACTTATGGCGGAAGTTCACAACCAAGAAACTAGCGTCGTCTCGCGTATAAGTTGCATTCCCTCGATTGTCCCGTGTCTTCATCCACTCGCATCGTAGCAATATTATTTTTGTACTGAGAGTGCCGTAATCTAACAACAATACGTCTTTCAGCACTCCGACATAGTTGACAGACAATTCTCGAGCATTCTCTGAGGACATTTCAAAGACTGATGCCACGCCGCTATTGTAGCTTCGCAAACGGGACATAGTTGCATCATCCACTCGGAAGTGGTTGCCAAAAGCTGTGATACGGGAGTACCTCATGGTCCTTTGCGATGGCTTCACGCTCAACAGTAAGCGGTCCCTGTTCTCAGGCTTCCGCATATCTAGATCAGAATTTTGGACAGCACTCAACATCCACTCTGACAACGCGGGAGTAGATGTAGTCGTTGAGTGCTCATCCCGCCATTTCCTGCAAGTCCAAGAAGCATATGTGACAAAGGATTAGGATGACTGCAACACTGTATCTTCCACTGAACACGGACTTCTGACAAAAGACTATGTGGCCGTCACGACAATACAATGACTGCAAGGAGTCCCCATGAAGTCACCAAGAAGTCATGTTTCCCTACTCAGTATTACTTTGTGACATATGAATGACTTATGTATGACTTTTTCGCTGCTTTACATTATTGATGGGACTATTGAAGTAGTATTGAGGTCGACCCATATGCTATTTTAAAGTAGATGCAATGCTCAAAAATTTCATTTGAGCTCTAATATGAATGCTGACATTGTTCACAACAATGTCTTTCCCATGGAGTGAGAAGTTGTTAGTAGGAGGCACTGACGCATAGAAATCTTCCATAACAACCGCATTCATGAGGACATAGTGGTGTGCTCTGTCGCGGAGCTCAATTGGCATTATAAATGGCTTCCCTGCTCCTTGCAAAACCTCCTCAGCATCCCCGAACTCTTCGTCTTCATCCCACACACGTCGCTGCGTGCCATCAAATCTCTGAAGGTACTCTATAATGAACCCAATGCACTCGTCTTTTAGGTATCCCTCTGCCATGCACGCCTCGGGGCGGGCAAAATTTCGAACATGATTTTTCAGCACCTTCATGTATCGCTCCACTGGGTACATCCATCTTGCACTCACTGGTCCACACAAATCCAATTCCTTGGCTAAATGGTAGGGTAGATGCGTCATTATGTCAAAAAAAGACGGGGGGAATTCAATCTCTAGTAATGCCATGCTCTCAGCAACATCTACTTCCAGTGATGCAAAATCACTAGGATTGTAAACCTTGGTGTAGAGGCGTCAAAAAACTTTGCACATCTACATTACAGCCATACGAGGTCCGGGTTTCATTAACCCCCGCAGTGCTAGAGGTAACACTTGCTGCATCAACACATGGTAATCATAGGATTTTAGCCCCCCAAAATTTTTCTTTCGTATACACTTTCCAAGATCTGATGGATACCCGCTTGGTGTCTTCAGTGACTCTATACACGTTGCAAATTTCTCAAATTCCTCTTCTGACAACACGTATGTAGCTTTAGGCTTCACCATTTTATTGGCCTTGCGGGGGTGTGGAGTCAACTATAGGTGTGGCCTTATATTCCGCCTTTGCAAGTCCCTCCAAACCTTCACACTGTCCTTCTTGCCTGTTATGGTTTTGAGAAAGTTTTTTGCCAAATTCATTTCGTAGTGCATGACATCAAGCGTATTGCGAATGAGAAGATCCTATACATGAACGTCATACACAAGCTTTTTGTCATTGATTCTGAGGAATCTTGCATATTAGAGACGTATTAGAAGGTGAGCTAGAGCAGCACATGAGGGCCAAACATAGTCACAAAAGAGACTCCATTTAGTCAGTAAATGTGACTTCTACTTTGTTGCTACTTCTTGGAGACTTTAATGCAACCTCCTAGTCGTGACCTAGTTACATCAAAGTCATACCTCTGTTGCTACAGAAAATTGCACCGTTGAAAAGAGAGACTGACCTTCCAGTACAGCAATCTGAAGAGTATATTCAAGCGCTTCACGCCATGAACTTTTGAGGGGTCCCCTACAGCGCCCTCTCTATGGCCGGCGGTTTTCCAGGCCTCGAATTCTGCTGCATGAGCCAATTGTTCTTCCACTGTGATGGCCCGAGGTTTTGATCTGGTTTCCACAATGCCGTTGAAGTAGTCCTTCATTTTCTCACCTCGATACGGATGGTGCTGGGGTAACCAGCGCCTTGTCCCACCATATGTTTGTTTGCAAAGTTCCATTGAATGTTCAGCACCCAAGTTCATTCCGCACCAGGGACATACTGCGTAGCCTTGATGGGAGAATCCTCCAACTGTCCCATAGCCCAGGAAGTCGTGGATTGTCCACAACAACATGGCGCGGAGTTGAAATGCCCTGCACCCTACATCCTTGGTAATGTCGTATGTAGGAACTCCTGACCACAACTGCAGCAACTCATCCACGACGGGCTCTAAGTAAACGTCGAACACTTCCGAGGTTACGGACTCCCTGCCGAGAATTAGAAGGGTCAAAAGTACAAAGAATTTCTTTGTGCAAAGCCAAAGGGGGACATTGTAATTCAACAGAAGCACCAGCCATGTTGACCAAGACAAGCGGTTCTGTTTGAATGGGTTCACACCGTTTGCAGCCAAAGCAAAATGAGCATTGCGAGGCTCAGTCCCAAAGGTAGGGTCCACGTTATCATGGAAGTGCTGCCAAGCCTTTGAATCACAGGGATGTCGCACAAGGCCGTCTCCTCCGTCTTGGTTGCTACGGTACTCATGATGCCATTGCATGAGCTTCGATAGGGTAGGGCTACGAAACATTCGTCGTAGCCAGGGAATGATTGGGAAATGACGGAGAACCTTCACGGGAAAGGCCTTCCGATCTTCATCTCTAAATCTTTGTCCACCGCACTTGGGGCAGCGGATTGCATCCGCATGTTCTCCGCGGAAGAGTACACACCCTTTTTCGCATGCATGAATGGTGTTATATGACAATCCTAATTTCTCTGTGAGGGACTTGGCCGCATGGTACGTCTTTGGCAAAGCATTATTCTCAGGTAGCAAGTGCCGATTTAGAATGCTAAACAATTCGTTAGCGCAGGTGTTGCTAACACCGTGCACGGTGCATAGATTCATCAACAACACCGTGGCTGCAAGTTTGCTAGACCTTGCGCCAATATATAGGACTTCCAAAGACTCTTCCAATTCCACGTCATCATGATTTTCCGCCTCTACGTTGCCATGTTCTGCCTCCTCTGCTGAAATCGGTTGGTCACGACATTCCTCACTTTCGGCAACATCATCAAGGCCCAATTGCCTACAATCTTCTTGGATGGAGTCCGCCGTTGCAAAAGCGTCCAAAATTTCTTCTTGAAATCTCTCTGCTATAGATGGTGCTTTTGGAACAGAATGTGATGCTTAGTCCACCATGCCACGAACATCTACAGTGGCATCCACTTCAAGGGTATCTTCTTCGCATTCGGCATCCTTCCAGAATTCCTCCTCCCACTCTTCATCAGAAGAGTCCACGTTGCCCGGTCCAGTCCATCTCCGTGAACCGGGATCCCTGCCATAGCGGTTAAGGTGGTCACGAACATTTCGAATCAGCAATCTTCTACGCCCCTGGCATCTACTGCAAGGGCAATGCAATCTCGTGACGTTGTACTCTGAAGCCCGTTGCACCTCTCTGGTCCACAATCGATCATCTCGTAGCTGCCGCCTGTGCCCATCAGATAAGGGCAGTCTAGCGGGTATCATCGTCAGAAGAAAGGAAATGTTGTCCACGATACGATTATAACAGGGTTGTCTATCCGGACGTGACGTGGGCTTTTCACGTCCGGATGTCCTGACGCGTCCGTCCTGACGCATCGGTATTGCCGTCAGCCCAAAAAAAAAAAAAAAAAAAATTTTTTTTTTTTTTTTTTTTTTTTTTGTAATCCCGACGGACGCCAGGGTTGAATCCTGACGGACGGACAGGACATGACGGTGACAACCCTGGATTATAACTGCACTCAAATCACATGCAAACATGAATGTGTGATTGTCATTGAATAACTGGGGTCCGGGAAGGGCGTCGTCAATATGCAACTTCGGCATGACTATCTAATGACTTACAATAGTTAATCTGAAGTCATTATATCAGAAAATGACTGATAAATGACTTCTACCAGTCACCCCAAAGTTGAAGTCTTTGACTCGTAGCACATCACCTTTTGTTGCTAACTTCAAACCATGAGGTCCATGGACTCCAATTCCAAGTTCAAACTATGATCCACATTGCCATGTACTTTTGGATTCAATAATAGCGGTTGTCTTTGGATAATTGACATTACTCATAAACCGCTAATAAAAGACCTTCAATAGAAAAATCTTCAATGCAAGTCGAGGTTTTCAATTAAAATATTAATCGACAATAATTACAGCAATCTGACATTAATGGTGAGCCGCCAAAATGAACCTCCTTAATCATGAAAACCACCTCCCTCATGCACAACGGCAGTAGAAATACAAACCAGCGGCTTGAATACTTCCTCTTGATAGTTCTTGTGGAGACGGGAAGCGCGAAGACAGCAGCTGCAATGCCCACTCCCTCGCGATGCTACACTGTTGCCGGAGTCCTGGAGGCGTACTTGTAGCCGCCTTTGATGCTACGTTACTTTACATCAAGGCAACCAAGGTGAGTCGACGTTGGTGAAGCAGTAATTGGGAGTCAGGCAACACGACGTTGGTGAAGTAGTAATTGGGAGTCAGGTGGTTTCAATGGACAAGGAATCAAAGGAGAAGTCGGAATACGAACTGTGGCGAGACAACAATGTTGTAGAGGTTTGTGCAAGAATGCTGCTAGTCTTCGAAGGGAGAAGCAAGTTGTAAGTACAACACTACAGTTCTCTCTCTTGATTCTCAGTGAAATTGCACGACTACTGCATGGGCAAGGTAGGAGCTGTATGACATTGTAGGATTCAACCTTCAGAAGTCGCCCTGCTACTTTCTAGTCCCTGTTAGACCTACAAGAACCAAGTCCGCTTTCATGGGCATGTATGGCTGTGGATCTATGATGTAAATGATCCAGCAATTTTGAAAATTTACGTTAGAGGCGGCGTACTAGGGTTTCTGACCTGCAGCACCGTTTTCGAGGCGTTGCCTTCCATGTCAGTGCCTGGGCAGTTCTCTCATTGTCGCGAAGAAGTCACATTTTGTGACTTCTAACTTTGCAGAAACTTGACATCAGTCATTTACGAGTCATGTACTAGCTCAACTGCATTAAATGCACCATTGTCTCGGGAAATGGATCCCCTATTTCCACGAAAGGAGGCCGCAAACCCTATTTCCGAGGGGGACCACTAAACCCTTGTTCTTGTGACTTCAGACCACATAGTTGGGACTTCTCAGTTTTCTTGTGCATCAATGAGATGTTAGCATTGCGCCATCTAACACTTATTCTGATAGTTCTTTAGTCGCCATTGGCTTGATTTTGGAGTTCGCGTAGGTAGTTACTCTCCTACCTGTGCCTCGCAGGGATAACCTGAAGGTGAAGAAGAAGCCCGCGGAGGAGGGGAAAGTTGAAAAACACGAGGTGGTGCAGCCAAGGCAGTCGACGCGGGGCCTTCAAGGACGTGAGGGGTCCGGGAAGGAGCAGAGAGCAAGAGCAACGGGAAGACGTGTTCGATTTGCGGACGAGATGAGCGGCCACACGGATTCCTCCTCCGAGGCAACGGAGTCCAATGACAAGGCCATCGCCAAAGGTATGATGAATCTAGCAATAGCATGTTCCCATATGCAGCAACAGGCCACCTCGGAGGCAGTGGCAGCAGGTACTGTGGCATCACGCTTCTGTAAATTGAGATTAGGGTTTTGCAGATTTTTGGCCAAGCTCCATGTACTCGTTTATTTGAATGCAAGAGCTGTACGTTGTTGTGACCAGCATTAGTTGGCACGCGGAGGTTCAAGTGTTTCCACTTTGAACTAAGTGGAGGGGTCGGCACTAAGCGCAGCATCTGGTGACCCTTGACCCTAGACCAAGCTGACCGTGGTGCGTCATCTCTTCCATGTATGCTGCAGCAACTGATTCATTGGACTCCAGCGATGAGGAGGTGTCATTGGAGGAAGAGCCCATTCCCGAGCCAAAGACGAAGAGGCAACGACGGACAGCGCCTCCAAAGAAATCTCCACGGAAGTTTGTACCTACTCAACCGGTAACGCAAGAGCAGCCAACAGATGGGGGAGGCTATCCACCCCAGTGGAATTGGGTTCCAGGGCATTACATACCATCCCAATCTTCACAGCTGTCTGCTCTTTGGTCGCAAGGACTGCCTCCAGCGTACCAACCCGCATGGTCTGGTCTTTCAATGGGCGACGATAGCTATGAGCGTGGCATGAGGCGCCCCAGTCGTGACACATACGAGCTAGGCCGGACTGTGCGTGTTGAAAGCAGTCTGAAACCTACTCGCATGGAAGTCCTTGAGAATGGCGACCTTGATCAAGCCACGGAGGGCAAGAATGCATGGGACGAGGTAGTTCGAAATCTGGTTCCCAAAATACTGGACCTCAGCATTGTTGAGTGGGGAAAGCAAAAGCCTCAAGCTGTGCAAAAGCTTAGAGACGCATTGGATAGTGAGATAGAATACTTGGGAAATCCACTCAGTATGATTGGATTTCGGACAGCCATCACTAGATTTATGAAGTCGCAGCGGTCACGGCTGAAAACTCGATGGTTGAAAGGCAATGTCTCTTGCCCGATCCGCGTGAATGGAGAGCAGTGGAAGCGCCTCATGGCTTATTGGAAAACACCTATTCAACAGCGGAAGGCCGAGAAGATGTCCATTGTACGACAGTGTGTGGCGAATTACAACACGGTGGAGAGAAGAGGAAAATCTGGCAAGTCAGCACAATTGGTAAGCACTTTGGCAAACTCTTTTCTTATGAATTTATTTTCTTGACTTTCACAATGCAGTTCTTCCCTTGAGAACTATAAGTACAAGTACTATTCTACCTCACTGTGGGAGAAGTGTGCATCTTGTTATTGGGTTGTGTACATAGAAGGAAGGAAGGTCCAGCAGCCTGGGTGCCGCTGACATCACCGAAGGCATGCACACAAGTCCAGTGGCAGGAGCTACGATGATGGTGAGTTTCCCTGCTCCTTGTTACATGTCGGTTGAAGCATGTTATATTCAAGGTCTTCTGTAGCCAAGGATGTTGTAAAGGGCTATCGGGTTTGCTGGTATAGGGTTACGATATTTTAATGTTGGGCTTGCACATTTGTTGGCATTGAATCAGTGTACTATAGTGGTAGGGGGACCAATCTAGATCCTCTACTCTGTATCACCTTGTTCTTTTCCTATTTTGTACTGAAAGTATCCTTGATGTTGAGGTTTAAGTATACATTGTGAATCAATTCAAATATGCAATGGTGTTGTAGTTGTACAAGCTACCCACATCTGTCTTGCGGCCAAATCAGTGCGGAGTCGTGAAGTAGTGACATTGTAGTCATGCATGAGTCACTCCAGAGTTTCCGTGATGTCAGTTGAAGTCGTGAATGAGTCATGGTGAAGTTGTAAAGTAGACGCATAGTTATGCATGAGTAATTGAAGCGTGAGTAACCGTGTCGAAGAGTGCTGCGGTAGGACGTACAGTTGAATGACTTGCATTTCATCCTCCAATTTTCTGTGGACAATAGCATGCAGAGGCAAGTGAATTTGTCACAGTGGCAAGCATGGCAAGGTGGAAGAGGGACGTGGATACTCAGTTTGATGAGTTTGTGAAGACCGCATCCAAGCAGTCCGCAGCACTCGAAAAGCAATCCACCGCTATGGAGGACCTACGCGACATGTTCCAGAATTTCTTGAGCCGAGGTAGTCTGGACTGTGGCAGCCATTCAATTTCGAAGTCGGCGCTGGAGAATCAAGAGGGAGCTGAACTACGTCTGGAGGTGACGAAGCATACTTTCAAACAATTGGCAACCGTAGCGGAGGTGACTTTGCCCTCAGATGACGAACTTCCATTTGAGTTACCTCCACAGGCACAATCTATTGAAGCTCCGCGGAAGAGGAAAGCGGCAACACGAAGTAAAGACCCAGCACCATCCGCTCGACTTGGGCTCTCTTTTTCAAACCGCAGCGAGCCCACTGTCACAGAGCCATCCGAGGGCCCCTACATTGATGCGCTTGCTGAAGCAAACGTACCGCCAAGCGAAACACTTGCCATGGACTTGGCGTCACCGGGACGTAGGGAGAGGTCGCCGAGGGATTTGTATGGGGAAGGAGTGGTAGATGCCACCGGACACAACAGCTCTGACTCAACAGCGGCGGAGGAAGCTGCTGAACCTAGTACCGATGACTCAGTTTCGTCCGATGACTCACTGCAAGTAGTATTACGGTCGGTAACAAAAGGGTCACCAAGGGAGCGCATTGGGGAGGGCCACAAAGAATCAAACCCAGGCCACGCACGCGCGGTAGCCGTGATTGAAGGTGACGTCCAAGCCGAGGCTGTCCCTCCTCCCTCCCTTCAAGTGGAACCTTCTCAGAAGAAGACAAAGAAGGCTACAAAGTCTCATGTTTTGGTACATGCTGCCTCTGAGGGCGTAATGGAGGGCCACAAAGAATCAAACAAAGCAGATGTAGGGAAGGTAGTCGTAGTTCCTGCTGCCCATGAAGCCGAGGCTGTCCCTGTCCCCCCCCTTCCCGCGGAGCCTTCTCAAAAAAAGACAAAGAAGGCTATCAAGTCTCCTCCGAACCTTCACACTGCCTCTGTGGCCGCTATAGAGGGCCACTTGGAATCAAGGCAAGCAAGTGCAGGGAAGGTAGTGGCAGTTCAGGGTGTCCATGAAGCTGAGGTTGTTCCTGCCCTCCCCCTTCCCGCAGAGCCTTCTCAGAAAAAGACAAAGAAGGCTACCAAGTCTCCTCCGAACCTTCACACTGCCTCTGGGGCTGCTACAGAGGGCCACTTGGAATCAAGGCAAGCAAGTACAGGGAAGGTAGTGGCAGTTCAGGGTGCCCATGAAGCCGAGGTTGTCCCTGTTCCCCCCCTTCAAGCGGAACCTTCTCAGAAGAAGACGAAGAAAACTACAAAGTCTCCTGTCAAGGTACACGCTGCCTCTAGGGTTCCTCAAAAAAATTTGATACAGGGGAGGTGTGAGCCCTCAAGTTGGTACTTGGAACTCTGAACTTATTTTTCGCGATTTTTAATTAATTTTTAAGTGAAAAATAGGAAAAAACATATAAAAATACAATTATTGTGGATTTTGGTAGAAGTCCCTACCAAAGGGGTGTGTCATGGCCTTAAATGCGTGAAACATGAAAAACGTTGCATTTTCACTAAGTTTAGGTCTTATTAGTATAAATAAGTAGTTAAGTCAGTAATTCCGAGCGATGTGAGAATTTGAGAGTTAACCAGTCCTAGTGTCTTGTTCATGTAATACAACAGCTATAAGTATACATGTAACAAACTAGTTAAAAGTTAGAGTCTAGTCAGAGTCAGTCCAAATCCAACTCGAAAGAGTTAGATTTATTGTTTGTAGGTAATTTTGAGAAATACAATCATTCGCAGATCAAGATGGAGGAAATGATGATTGGAACATACAGAGAGGTGCTTTTCTAGGTCAAAGCATGCCAGGAGGTCAAATAGAAGCCCGATCATCCAAGATTCCCCCGGTATCAAGAATAATTTCCCCCGGGTAGAAATTATTAAAGAATTGCTAAAAATAGCATTCTTATTGGAGATTTGGTTTTGCCCTTAGTTGATGGACATTTTGTACAAGGTTGCCCAAAAGTTTTGGGATTTTACAAAACTCCACGATGACTCCATGGGAAGTCAACCGCTTAAAATTGCATTCGTAAATTCCTAGAAATTACCAGTGTTGCGGTAAAATCTCACTAAAAATTAGGATAGTGTTTTGTGTGCCAATAAAGAGCCCTATCAAGTTTGAAGACATTCCGACATTCCCAACTACCAGAATTAGGACCGACAACGAATTTTACAAGAATTTACAACTTGGCGGCGGGTTGACCGGCGAACCAGGAGCTAGCGGTGTCCGAACGGAGCGTTTCAAGGGTCAATTCTTACTCCCACAAATATTCTAAACCACCCAGGACTGACAGTTTCATCAAAAGACGCAAACTCCAAAAGTTAGCTTTTTAACTTTTGTTCTGAGTTACCGTGACTCAAATTTGCGCTTTAAAACGACTGGAGAGGTAGGGGTAAGGGGTCCCTTAGGCTAGTTGGGGTCTTCTGAACGCGATGGCACAGTTTGTTTTCAGTTTCGAGTTGTCCCTCAAAAGATAGAGAGCGGCAGTCCTTAGTTTGACTTTTAAAAGGTAATTTTGGATTAATCTGGGTTGATTTTGCAAATATCTCTTGTAAAATCGAAGATTGGATTTGCCCAAGATACTTGTCTTGCGTAAGAAGCCATCTTTTGGACTAAAGAAAGACAATTTAGAACTAACCCTAGATTAAAACACAAAATATCTCAGTTAATTAGGTAGGTTTTCAAAATATCTTTGGGAAAATCAAATATTTGATTTGGGAAAAGATTCTAAGGCCATTTAGGGCCTAGAAGGAACTCGCTTGAGAACCTTCCTTCCCATTAAACAAAGATTATTTTGAAAATATGTTTAGGTAGTTTAGCGAAATATCTAGATTGAAAGTAAAGATAATTTTACGAACAACTTACCGAGGGGGGGCCGGGAGCGAGTATATAAGGCCCTTCCTCGAGGTTGTTCGTGGCCCTCATTCTTTGTTTCATTCTTGTTGTTGCTCTTGTCGTGCTACCGACACTTGTCGGAGCACTTTTTTAAGCCAAATTTTGGCTATTTTCTTCTGTTTTCTTGTTCTCTCTTGTATTTTGAAGGTCCGGAGGGCCCCTTCAAAGCTTTGTGTCCTTTTCTTGCTTGAATTTGGAGGCTTCAAGCCCTAAAACTTTGCTTTTCAAAGAGTTTAGGTGGAGGAAATCCCTTAACTCTAGTGTTGTTTGTATTAACTAACTTATTTCTTGAATTTGGAGGCTTCAAGCCCCAAAACTCTGATATTTTGGGAGTTGTGGGAGTAGTGCCCAAACTCTACTTTGATTTTATTGTTCTTTTGGATACTAACCAACCATTTGTGCGAATTGATACTAGTTTGTGAACTTAAAACTTTAAAGCGGCAAGGCTGGACTTTGCCAAAAGGTTTTGAGAATCACCACGTGCCAAAACTCGTTGTATAACGGGTGTTTGGTTTGAATAGTTGCTAATGTTCGGTTAAACACTGTCATGTGTATCTCTTTTAGTAATTAAACTAGAACTTTGCCTTGAATTTTGGAAATTAGTTTGTAATGTTCGGTTAAACACTGTCATGTGTATCTCCTTTAAGAATTAAGTTTCAAAATACTAGTTTGGATCCTTGGATCCTGGTTATTCCTGGGGTTGCTCCCGCACGGCGGAGCTTTAACTTTGAAACCTGAAAACGGGTACTTGAAACTTAAATTGTCAGTTATTTCCTGGGGTTGCTCCCGCACGGCGGAGCTTTGACTTTGAAACCTGGAAACAGGTACTTGAAACTTTGACTTGACTGTTAATTCTTGGGGTTGCTCCCGCACGGCGAAGCTTTGACTTTGAAACCTGGAAACGGGTACTTAAACTTTGATTTGTCTGTAAATTCCTGGGGTTGCTCCCACACGGCGGAGCTTTGACTTTTAGGATTAAAATTCACCTTGAGCAAAAAATACTAATATGCCATATTTAACTACTTTTGGACTATGTAAAGTCCAAAATTTAAAATCTCCCGATGTTTGGTGTTAGGCAATACAACGGGAGATTTTCCAATGCCTTCAAAGTTATTTTTGTGAGGGTGTTGCATGGCTCGCGAGAGGTCCATTGAAACATAGGAACATGGATCTCAGGGTATACATTAATTGCAAATCATGAAGTAAATAGCCTTCAAATGCTTGAATAGTGTTATACAAGACATCGGGAGATATTCAGATACACTGAAGTTTATTTTCCTAAAGGTTAAATGATGAAGTAAATGCTACCAGTTGGAATGGAGGTTTTAAAGGTGGTAACTAATTTACCTTGAAGTCCCCCGATAGAGAACACAACTTATAAGGCGAGCCAGTTCATAAAGTATACCCTATATACTTTATTGTCTTCTACATCTTATGTCTTATTGAAGTATTCGTTGCGTGAACATAACGAATGTGAAAACTTAGCTTTATTCTATATTAACATAGTAGTTGGCAATATTGCTATTTCAGAGCAATGACATCGTAGAATGAAGATAACGACAAAACAATGTCATTGACAGTGGAATCAAAGAAATGAAGATGAATATTGAGAACAGTAATTAGGAAGGGAAAAATGTCTTGCAACATTGTAATAATCCTTTAGAACATCGAGTACAAGAAAAGAAAGAATAGCAAAGTTAACGGAGCATGGGCATTTGCTACGCCTATGCAATGAGATTTGGAGATTGCCCTTGAGAAATAACAAGAACTTGTACATTCTACTGTTCCTTGGTAAAATAGTCATCCCATACACATCAGCTTCCAGATGAACCATTGAATTAACTAAACTAAAAGATATAGAGAACTATTTCTCTGGAAAACAGACGTATCCACTGTGAAGCCGAACAGAAGGAAGCAGCGGGAGACCTCCCAATAGTAGTGCCACTGTCACAGTGAACAAAAGAAATCATCGGGAGATATCCCGATAGCCATGGCATTGTCACACCGAAGAAAAGAAATCATCGGGAGATATCCCGATAGCAGTGCCACTATCACAATGCATCGGGAGAGGTCCCGATAGACGTATTGCGCCACGACACGTTAGTCGATCACGGGTCCACCTCGTTTGACCTATTCAAATTCTCCAGGGCAGCTTCTCTGCTTTTCTTAGGAATAGTACGTGATTTTGGGTTAACTTTCTTGGACCAATTCGCGTACACTGCACAAGATGCGTCCACCCAAGTGGGAGGCCTGTTTTCAACAACCCATTTCCCGTACCAACAATTTTGGTATATCAATTCCATCGTACTTTCGGAATTATCTGGTCTCCAATATTGGAGCATGAACTTTCCGTGGTTCTCATGCCCTGCCTCTCTGCAAACGTCGGACAATGCTCTTCCTTGCCAGACAGTACAGATTGAGGGGTCATCAAGTCTGAGCAGAACCCATGAACCTGGGCAAATATCAACCCAAAGATTGAAGCTTTCCCTTGGCGCCTCATTTGCGGGTCCGCAATAAGGTTCAAATTCCTCTTCCTTAGGAATGATGTCGATCGGGTTCATCGTCGGCCCCTGGCAAGATGCTTCTTGCACCCTCCAATCGTACTTTGGCCAGAAGCCTTCAACCAATTCCGAAGGACAGTCGGGAAGGGGCTCCTTGAGCTGAAGCAGCACATGTTTCCAATACTCAACGTATGGAGCAAAGGCGGCCACAAATCCCTCGCATTTGGACATTCCGTTTTCCCAGTACTCAATGTACTTCTCAATTCCTAACAGAATCAAACCCTTGCTTAAGGTCGCTTTTCGTGCCGCTTCCATTGCTTTTTCTTGATTTCCCGTGGCTTCCGGAACTTCGCTGCCCCACATGGGCTTGAAAGGAACAGGTTTAGGGCAACCCCGAGGGAGCTTCGGACAACCCATGCGGTCTTTCTTCCACAGACATCGAGAAGGTCTATCAGATGGTAGCCACTGTGAATCAACTGCGGACTTCTTATACTTCATGACGGGGATCCCATCACTATCCACGTAGAACCGAAAGAGGTGCATTTCCCCCAAACCAATTAGTTTACCTGTGCCACTGCATAGGTACCCCTTGACAAACGACTTAAAATCCGCCACCTCTTGGATGAATTCCGGCATGAATGACAATTCTTGGGACTCCATGAAAGCTTTCATGAGGTCTGCGACAACAAACGTATTCTTGCTCTTTAAAGCCTTGGAGAGGTGGCTGAAATACGCATCAATGTCCTCATGAGTATGTCCGACTAGTAGAAAACCGACCTGAATTTCCTTAAAGACTCCTCGCGCAGTAAGCAAAGACAAGAAAGCCATGAGATACTGGTTCTTGTTATCTTTGGCGGAGTTGTCAAGCTGAAGATAGAGTTTCTTAGGAAGGGGGCGAGATCCACATCGACCTTCCTCTGGAATGAATTTCAAGGCGTCCATATACCTAGATTTCCCTCTAAGTAACGCATCGAACATTGCATTTGCGAGCGGATAGGGGAAGAGGTCGCCCGTCTCCCGAATTGGTGGACCTTCAAGTCGCCGAAACAGTCTAGCCAAAGATGAAATGGTGAAGTTTGAGTCGCCCGGCCAGCACGTTGGTCCATAATGGGCATATGCACCGTCGGCATGACCATGAGCCACCATTCCAGTGACACTCATGGGAAGCTGACCCAAACCTTGTGTGGCCTTTGTCGTCACCCGCATTCTTAGGAGAGCCGTCTTCCTTGTATCCATCTTGTCATGAATAATGCATAATATCTCCTGAGGGTTCCTTTTGGATTCTTCACGCCACGAGGCATACAGACGACGACAAGATGCTTGATGATTAAGATGTTCAGTTCGTTGCTTCATGAACTCCACGGAGTCCGAGCTTCCTTTTGCTGATTTCAGAATGAACTGTTGTAGTTCATCGCACTTCGTACACTTCGCGAAAGTGCTCCCAACAGGCTTAATCGAGACGTTGTTGAAGTGCTCTTTCTTTATTCTACTAATAGTAGCTTGGCTCACTAGAGGAAGGCCATACTCCACATTCAGCTGCAAGTTCGAGAAAACAGAAGCCTAAACGTTGAAGGCAGTGACAGTTTTAAAATGAAACCAGTAGACTTAGCAATCACAACTGAAATAGTGAAAATAAGTGATTCCGACGAGAATCATCGGGAAAAGTCCCGCTGAGAAGTCAAACCAAATCAAGTAGCAGAAGAGATCTGTATTGGGAGATGTCCCACAGAGAGAACAAATGAACTGCAGTCCCTATACAGATACTCATCGGGGGTTCATCGAAGTACCTCATTAGCGTCAGCATGAACGCGCTTCCAGTTGTTCCCAGCAGGGAGAAACTTCCATGTGTCGACTCTCCCATTTCCAATGCAGCGCATTTGGTGCGGCATTTGGTCAGCAGTGTTGTCGATGATAGTTTTCATTGTACCCGTGGCCTGTACAGTTCGAAGTCGAGGGCGCTTGATTCCTTTGTTTCCGTGCGTGGAAGAAACAACACCCAATTTGTACTTGTCAATGTAATTGTGGTAGGTGGACTTCGGGATTCCGTGAATTATGTACCACGCTGTGCCACAAACATCCACTCCTTCCAACGTAATGTACTTCCGCTTCCGTGTCCACTCCACAGTGTGCAATTGTCCACCAATGGCGATTCCATACTCTCGACACTCTTCAAAAGACTTCGAAAAAAAACTCTGCCTGACCTTCAGCATTTTTTCACGGGGAAAAAATTGGCAGCACACATTTTCGCAGCACTTCTCCGAACAGACTTTTTGAATTTCAGAGTCTGTCGTTCTGCGTATGAACTGTGTCTCCTTCTGACATAGGGAGGGTTGACGAACAATAAAGCGATAGGGCGCCTTCTCTCTTCCACCCAGATAGGCCAGAGGATCTTGTACATCAGGGAAGGCGGCGAAGTGATCCAATGTATCCTTCAGACACTGACCACCAGGGAACCAGCAGTCCGAAAGGGGCCACCGATCATGGGTCATGATCGCGTCTGGATTACCCACAAAAACGTCAAGCATTGTCACACCTACATGGTCGTCACCAAGGGTAGAACTTTGAAAGTAATCGTCCGCCCTCCAACAACTTATTCGCCCAGATGACATAAGCACACCAAGGGAATCCAGTCGATGCACCTCTCGGCCGGTCCACTCTTCCTGACGAATAAATGGGCTTCCGTCCACATGGGGATCCGTACTAAATTTGACAATGTCGGCGGCCCTCCACAGCACTGTCCGATTTAGAACATCCATTAGTGTCCGAACACCTCTTTGGCAAGGAGTGATTCTGAGGCGCTCAGCTTCAACGACGATCGATGAAGGCCGTACGAGAACAAATATCCACGGCTCCAACGGGATCGGCACACCAAGCCACTCACCCTGCGGTCGAGTCTCCACAACAGACCCCAGTCCAACTTCGCCGAATCCTGGAAGATAAAGCTTGACTATGTCACCATTATTGAATGGTGCAGTCCCTGCGGAAGATTCTTGAGAGTCAGACTCCCCAGTATATTCGCCAACGTATGGGGTGATGGCATCATTGAAAGATTCAGAGGCCGAATCCATTGTCTCCGATTCACTAACTCCAGAAAACATATTGCGAAGAAAGGTAATGAATATTTAACCTGCCAAAGAAAAGAGTCCATGTTAGTCCGCACAATAGCAGGAAAGACAACATTGTGTAAACGTTGGTGGATAAACGACGTGCATGGATACCATGTGACCCACTACCAGAGAAAGAGAAGAACGAAGAAGAAACAGAAATGGAAAGGACAGCCCCAACATAGGTAACAACAGAAGTTTCCCATTAGGATTGTGGACATATACTTGACATCAGGTCAATTGAAGGTGGTAACAACGGGAGGTCTCCCGCTGGTAAGAACAAGAGATCTACCTCTGGAAACAACGGGATATCTCCCGCTGGTTAGAACGGGACTCCTCCCTCTACAAACAACGGGAGATCTCCCGCTGGTTAGAATGGGACATCTCTCGATGAAAACAACGGGACGTCTACCGATCGTTAGAACAGGACATATCTCGTGGAGAGTTCTTGACAGCGGGATATCTCCCGATGTTTCGAACGACATATCCGTCGATAGAAGTAAGAGGACATCATCTACTGTCGCGGATTCAGGGATCCAGAATATAACATTCACTACGTACGAAAGTCAATACACGTAGTATACGGCCGTATAATGTACGATACGGCGACGACTGCACCACTACGGCATACGACTTCGTTGCTTTGTCCAGTGGCGCAGTGAACAGTTACGATCTCCACTCAGGAGAACATATTTATGGACGGCCTTTGCAACTAGGATGCACACTGACGTTTACAATAGTACCCTCAATACAAGAAAACTTATGTAGGCACATTTCATACTAGTTCAGCATTGCACGCAAGAATCCTCCTTCACCAACTAGCACTCACACGTTACTCAACTAATGTTTCAGTATCAGACTAACAACTTCTTAAGGGAGGACAATCAGATGATTAGAGAAAGTGACCTTCCGCTCGTTCGTCACGGCTGGATTCAATTGACCTGTCATTGCTCCTCTGAACATTCTATAATCTAATGGAAATACTGAATTGTCCGTGAAAGCCTGTACCTCTGGCGAATAGGATTGGAACAAATCATACCTGGAGAGAAAATCAAGAACTATGAAGGATCTTCAAGCGCCTCACATTCCACAGGCGCTAGCAACGACCGACGCGATGGTATCCACACTCCTCGATCGCCACTACTCGGCTCGTTCACGTTTGCTCCAAAAGAAGAAGCAACGTCGAGCGGGGGATTGCAAGAATACTTTGGGTTGGATTCTGGAGCTCTCGTTTCCCACCTTGATTTGGAAAGGATCTACCGGTCCAACATTTTGACTTCCACGTGCGCTCTTCAAGGTCGTGCAGCACTGATGAGCCCAGGTAGGATCTTAAGATGCGGTCTTGTTTGGGAATGTTGACTGCATTCTTGGACAGTGCGCTTCACTGACTGCTGAAATGCCGTGCATGAATTACCTTGCTAGAAATTCGAGCCCTTTCTAAAACTTCATGGGGGTACGTGCAGCCTTTGAATTCAACTGTCATTGAGATTCTTCAAACCCGCAGCATTCACTGCGGCTATCAACGGTTAGTTCCAGCTCCAACCTCGGCATTTCTCGGGTTCTTTATTCAGCATTGAACACTTATGCATTCACTCGTCTGTTAGTGCATGCGGTCTACTCTTTTTCTTTTATTGTGGACACAAATCAAACGGAATTTCATTACTAACACAGGAAAAATTTAAAAGGCACAAGTTGCCTATTAAAGAGAGCGGTTTGCTTTGGGTCAATCTTCAAGGTTTAGGATTCAAGTTCAACGGTCTAGAGTTTAGGGTTTAGGGTTCAGGCTTTAGGCTTTTAGGCTTTAGGCTTCAAGGTTTAGGTTCCACGGTTTTAGTAAACCCATGTGGGTGGGAGCCGCTGGGACCTATTCTAAGATAAGAAGGCAAAAAGGCAAAAAGGCAAAAAGAAGGGGAGGGGGAGGGAAAATAGAAAAAAGGAGGGGGAGAGGAAAAAGAAAAAGGAAAAAAACATAAAAATAATTGTGCTTTTAAATCAATTAACAATTAAAAACAACATTCTAACATCAATACCTTAAAGAAGTTAGAGAGTTTGACCTCGTCATTCATTATCAATCACAAATGTCGAGGCTTTGCTCGCTTCATTTAGTTTAGTGTGCAAAGTAAAAGTTGAATAAAAGTAAAAAAAAAAATACTATGGTAATATTTGTTCGAATTTCTTTTGTATGTAACATTGAGATATCCCTGGTTGTGTGTTCAGTGATCATTCTCTTTATACCATTGGAGAGTTTGACTTAATGAGGGTTGAATGTACTAGTAAAGTTGTATCATTGCTAACCTTCTAGATGTATGATGGATTTGTAAGAAATTTTTAAGACTATAAAATTAATGGAATTAAATTATGAAAAATAGAGTATAGGAGTTTTTGATGTCATTCTTGGCATTGGCAGAAAAGCTTTCAATGAGTACAAATACACCAAAGTTGTTTTGCACTTTTGGTTCTTAAGTGTGAATTCAAAGTTAAAGGGTTCCAATTGAATTTTGTTTTTATAAATTTAATTTAATTATGGATAAATTATTCTAAAAATTTTAAATTATAAGAATACGTAGAGAAATCACATAAAACACTTGAACAAGTTAGTACAATGCCACAGAAGTTGTTTATAAGTCAAACTTTGAAAAATTACATTGATCTTAAATTAAAAAAAGATTATAAGAAAAATTTCTTTGTATAATAATAATAAGAAAAGTTTTAAATTCAATTCATAAATCAATTAAAATTTCTGTAAATAATTAAATAAATCCTGAATAGAATTTTAAAATAAAAAATAAAAATTTCTAAAACAATGTTCAAATGAATGCATTGTAAAATAATATTATTTGCAGTTTAACGGTCAATGTTCTTCTATTATTATTTAATTAGAGTACTTTCAAATTAAGATAATAAAAACATTAATAAAATTATTAAGCATTCATTTGTTGAAGGAAAAACAAATCAATAATGATAAATTGATTAAAAATTCAATATAGTGAATGAAATTATGTAAAATGAAGTGAAAATAAATGAAATCGTATAGTGAAGTGAAGGAAATGTAAAATGATTGCAATAAAAGTTGTCATTTTATTTTTACAAAATAAAATATGTGATTGTTCAAATAGAAGCATACATAAATGAAAATTATTGCTTTGTGAAAGCATCAATAATTATGATTGACAGATAAATTTTCTAAATCATCATAGTTTTATGTGATTGGTAAATCATTCTATATATTAATTCTGTCATGTCTTAAACTACGTTTTTTAATAACATGGCAATCTGGGGCAACTCACTACACCTACTGTTTTAACAACATTACACCCATTGAGATGTTCAATTATTTTTCAATTCCATATTAACTACATTGTTAACAATCATTCTAGTATTTTGAATCATTCTTTACATTTGTCTAGTTACTATTTTTTTCCTATATGTTGTACAATTTCAAATGATCTGTTTTTTTTGAAGCATGTACTAGACAACTTGTCTAGAAGAATGAATCCAATGAAGAACCACCATTTTGGACATTTTTTCATACAAACATGACCTTGTGAAGTGTAGCTACCCTATTTTTAATAGGGCCAAATTTGTTTTTTGTCATTTCAAATGTTGATATCTTGTAATCTACATTGTGGAAATTTCTGAAAATTTTTCCTCATCTTCTGAAACCAACATAGTAAAAGATCCTATGGTTACAAGTGTCTGAATTTTTTTTCTCTTCTAAATTTGATACTTGTACTAGAAATGGCAATTTTGAAGTAGTTTTGGTGAAAACATAGTAAAAAAACTGTAGGAAATAAAATGAGTGGATATGAAGGAATCTCATGTGAATTAAAAGAATCTTCATCAAAATTGTGCTCTCGTAAAAAAGGAATCTCATGGTTGAATCGTAAAAAAGTAATCTGATGATTACTGAGCTTATTACTGTGCAAATTGAGCTGATTACTGTGCCCGCAAGTAGACCATCCAGGACTCAGTCTTGAATAAGCTTATTGTTCATCACTTTAAAGTATTGGCCTACTTTGACCTATCTGAGAGTGAGATCCCACGGGGTAGGAGGGACATCCCTTTATAGTGCCTTCCCTATCAATAAAGTAAAAATCAGAAACTTTGCAAGACTACCAATATCTAAACTAAAATGAACATGTAAGACAATTCCAAACATGTCACTTAGATCAAATAATTAGCCATCATAAGCTACAACTCATCATAACTTGTAAATAAACTATGCAGAGTCGTGTCTGAAACTCCGAGATCACATAGATCACATCACAGTCACTATATGATAGAGTTACCAAAATATCTCTGTCAATGTAGTCATACTAAAAATTCTAAATCTTGCCAATAGAATTGATGTGGCCGCGATTGTGCCACATCAATTGGTATTAATTAATTATGCATTGTAGGCGTTGCACCAACCAAGACGGCTTCACCAAAGCAATTTAGTGTGGAAAAAGAAAATATATTTTTTTGTTGAACGATGGTTGAAAAAAAAAAATTCTAAAAAAATAGGATGTGGGAAGGCCCAAAAACATTCTTTGCCATTTCATACGAACAAGAATTGGGATAATACATCAATAATTGACAAGTCAAATGAATTGATTTCTACACATATTTCTTCTGTGCTTATTCATCTATAATTACCCATTTAATAAAAGCTTCATTTATAGAATTTCAATTCCAATAATCTTAGATAATCCATAGTCTATAATGAACATTGCATGTACAACTAGATGAAGAAAATATAATCTCTCTACATATATAGACAAGTATTGTCTGCCTACGGAAGACATTTTCAATTACAAAGAATGTCCATTATCCGTGGATAAGCCCATGTTGATTAGTTTAATTGGAGTTGTAGCTTTTTGGTGTCCCCACTTTCATCACACACATATGAATGCACATGAAATTAGGCTTAATTGAATGGATACTAGTTGAATGTTTAGGGTTTCATTATACATTAGATGGTTTTTGAGGCCTCTAAGAGACTGCGGGTTCCCCTGCTGCGAGAACGCAGCGAACAGAACAGTTGGCTCGCTACCTCAACATCCGGCATGGTCAAGAGGCGACCAGGTCATTTCCGGAATTTTTTTTATTTTTTATTTTTTATTTTTTATTTTTATTTTTATTTTCTACTTCTTTTACCATTTGAAGAATTAAATTTCTTTTTTAATTAATTAATTAATTCTTTTTTTCGACAGTCAGTTGTCCTTCACTATGGGGAACAGTGAAGGGGAACAACCTTGAAATGGGCTCTCCCAGGCCTCAAAAAAAATGTAATGCTTTATTCATGCACCTCACTTATCCTGCTGCGAGAACGCAGAGAACAAGACAGTTGGCCTACCACCTCAACGTCCTGCATAGTGGAAAGGCGACCAGGTCATTTCCGGAATTTTTTTTGTTTTTTATTTTTTATTTTTTATTTTTATTTTCTACTTCAATCTTTTACCAGTGGAAGAATTAAATTTTATTTTTTTTATTTTTTTTATTTTTTTATTTTTATTTTTCAACAGTCGGTTGTCCTTCACTATAGGGAATAGTGAAGGGGAACAACCTTGAAACGGGTTCTCCGAGGCCTCAAGAAACATGTAAAGCTTTATTCATCCACCTTGCTTATCCATTGCCATCTTCTCCTTATAAAGAATATAGCTAACAAATAAATGCATGGACAAAATGTAGGCTTAGTTTTCAAAAGAATAAAGAATGAATGCTTGTATTTTGGCCTCAGTCTTCCAATAGGAGATATACTTCATGTAATTATGTTCTTCTTCCCATCCTCAATATTTTTTTTTGACTTGTATATTTTAGCCTACCCCTCATTTTGTTTTTCACCATTCAATTTTTGTTTCGACATTGTATTTCATTTTTCACATCCTTTATTTTTTTCCTCTCTCTCTATTATTTTATGTCGAACCTTTAAAATATACAGTGAAGTCCTCATTTTTCTCACGTACCCTATATTTTTCATTTTCATATTTTCCATCCTTTACATTTATTGACACCTTGCAATTATTTTCCACACCAACGGGAGGTCTCTCAATGAAGTCTCCCCGGCCAAAGTCAATAATTCCTCAGAAAGTCTAGAAGTAGTTAAATATGGCATACACCCTACATTAGTTTCAATCCCTTATATTTTCCCACCTTCTACAATTTTCGTAAACGCTTTATATTTTTTTCCAACTTAGATGACGTGTGTTGGCCTCCAAATCCTATTCAATAGATCACCCTTGAATTTAATAATTATTTTTATAAGTTCTATACTTTATTTTGTAGCCCAATTTATTTTAAGTCACTACTTTATACAATATTTGAAGAGAAGTGAGAATCTATTGTGCTTCTTTTATCTAGGAAGACATTGGATTCAATCTACTTCTCGAATTTGACGTTTGAGAAGGGTTTCAATTCATATTTGATTGGTGCTTTTCAAAACTAGAAGTACTAACTTACTTGAGTCTCTTATATTTGTTTCAAATGTCTTTTATGGATAAGATGGCTTATTTAACTATTTTTGGACTTTGCAAAGTCCAAAATTGGTAAAGGGACATCTAAGACAATTGTAGACTTTGACTTTAGTCTATAGATTTTAAGAATCTAGAAATGATATAGATTTTGGACTAGGTGGTTTGAAAAATGTACAACAAGTTTAGATTTTAGATATCTATGACATTGGGAGATCCCCCAATGTACAAAGTCCAGAATTCCCTTAAAAGTCCAAGAGTAGTTAAATATTACCTCTGAGGTGACATTCACATTCATTCAATGATTTTATTTATATCATAATTGTATTGTACATAATCATGAGCCCTTATATTAATGAAAGCAATATATTTAGCAATGATGAATTGCAGGTATTATTTAGGATGAGTTCCATGTAGGATTTAGGCCTACATTATAGTGCAAAACTAATTGCAAGTATCCACGCACATTTTCTTTTTCCAAATTTAGGATACATAAAAAGTCAAGGATGATTGCAACAAATATCCTTACACATAATTGGAAATAGAAAAATCATCACCATCTATTTTTCTAATCCATTTTTTTCTCCTGAAAGTAGACTTTAACAAGAGTTTTCCAAAAATACAAAGTGCTAAGAACATAAACAACTTGGCTGCATTTTAATTTAACTCCAAAATAATTGGGTGCCTTGGGCATTTAGGGGTGAAGGAGTGTGGAATTACAATTCACACACGATCATGACTTAACGGCCCGGAAAAATTGACCCCTCATTGCCCTAGATAAGGGTAAATGTAAAAATTGCCCCCTATTTTGTGCCGTACTAATTTTGTATATCTTCACCTCCCACAGATAATTTGGGACCTTTGATTGCAAATATGAATTCAAAATTGGCAAATTTTATAATGTGACTGTGGGAAATAAAAATTTCCAGTGTATTTTGCAAAGGTTCAATATGGGGCAATGAGGGGGTCACTTCTCCTTGGCCATGACTTGACCCCTACTCATTTGAAGTGTAGGTTAATTCACATCAAAAGAATTACCCCCCCCCTTGCATAGTGAATGGGGATTTAGTTGATGATGGCCATAATCATGCGCCATTTGCATAATGATGCCCCCCTCCCGATGCACATGATCATGACCCCTGACGCCTTGTCAGGGCCGCCAGCACTGGACCCTTTTCCAAGGAGTTCCACCTGGCTCTCCCGTTCGTTTGTCTTCCTCCCGTTGCTTCGTGCGCCTGCAGGACTTCCGTTGGGTTCGCGAGCTGCATCCACCCCATGCGGCTAACTGCTGCTCGTGTATTTCTCCGCTTGGGTTCGCGCGCCTGCGTTTGGTTCGATTTTGTGGGGACGTGTGAGAGCAGACAAGTCCGGTTGAAGTGAGAAAGCACGGGAGTTTGAAGCGCACGTCGTGGAGGCACAAACTAGGAGGCGTTGGGAATTTGAAGCCTAAGAGTTCCAGGCTGCAAGGAGAATTTCACGACCAGCGATACCCTGCGCTTCAGATGCGGTAACTTACCCTAGGCTTCAGACGCGGTGAACTGTTGCTGCAAGCGGGCAAGAAGGTTGACAGCAAACTGATCCTCCGCACGCCCTAGAGGTCCTACCCACGGCACTTCGTGTCCCACACTCGTGCCTCCGCTTGAGTCACAGGCAAGCGCTACCTTGTCCGGATTTTGTTGTCTCACTGTGATGGAATAGCATGATAGTACATTGTTTATAATTTGTAGTCACTTGCAAAGTAGGTTCTTTGTTAGACTCTTGGCAGTCTCTTAGTACGTAAATGCTATCATGCTATGTAAGTGCAGTTATGCGTCTTTGTTGTTGCAGTACAAAATCTAGCGCACAGAGTGCAGGCAGGTAGGTCAAAGTCGGAATCCGTTTTGAGTTTGGTGAGGGCATTTGGAGCCCGTGTGCAGTGAAGCAGGTTTAGGTGAAGCTTTAATGAGCCCGTTCCTATGAATATTGTCCATCACCGAGTAGGTGTATACATTGTGCTGTTTTACTCTACTCATTCAATAGCAATCTCTAAGTGTGTCCTAAAACTGATTTGTATTGTGCAGGAATCAGTGAACAGTCTGATTCACAACAAGTTCACAGCAGGGACGAAGGGACCAAGTGTAGCATACTGTGCGCGCAGACGGCAAGAGTCATGGCAACCACCTCGTTAGCAGAGTGGAATATCCCGTAAGAATCGAGTCCTCTTTGTCAATGTATTTGTGGTTGTTTGTAGTTGTAGAGAAAGTGGTTGTTTATTGTTCATGTTAGGAAAGACACTATCAATTTCACTTTCTAACCGACAGTGATAAAGAAACGCCTGTGGTAGCTAGAAATTGTGTATGATACATAGTGAAATCGGAAGTGCAGCCACGCAGAAATGCCAAAATGCCTTGAAACCTTACAACCAAACATTCCAGTCGTTATTATTATTGGAAGAAATGGCAGTTGCAGACCATAAACCCTAATTTCATGGGCACATCTCCCGATGAAAAGGTACAATATACTGGAAAAGCACTTCTGCAGAAGTCTATGGAGGGTTCTCCCTTAAGATTCATAGTAAACGAATGTTAAAAGAAAGAGAACGTCTACTGGAAAACCCTGAACCGACAATCGTCGCAAAATAAAACGAGGAAGCCAGAACAAAACAACGGGATCTCCCGATGAAATTGACTAGTATATCGAGTTCTGGTTAAGCAGTCGTAGCCATTATAAGAACTCAGGTGTATGTGTTTACATAAAGGACGAACTCAACGGGAAAACTCCCGATGAAAAAGGTATGAAGATAGAGTACAACAAGGATGTTCAGTAGGAGGGATTAGAAAATCAACGGGAAAACTCCCGATGAATAAGGTATGAAGATTAAGTTCAAAGAGGATTTCAGTATGGCTTAGAATATCAACGGGATAACTCCCGATGAATAAGATACGAAGGTAGAGCTGAACAAAGATAATCAGTAGGAGGGCTTACAAAATCAACGGGATAACTCCCGATGAATGAGGAATACAAACAGAGTTGAACAAGGGCGTTCAGTATGAGGGGTTTGAATATCAATGGGATAACTCCCGATGAATAAGGTATGAGGGTAGAGTTCAATAAGGATGTTCAGTAGGAGGGCTTCGAATAACAACGGGATAACTCCCGCTAATAACTGAAAACAGTGATGATAAGGTGAACGTCTAACTTTTGTGTCACACTGCGCAGAGCGAATACCTCAAAGGAACTGCCTTCCACCCTGTCACCTATAAGGTTGTACAAGTTCATAGATTCATTCGTGCATACGTTTGAATACACCGGAGACCACGATCCAGGAGTAGTGTTCCGATGCGATCGAAAAGTGACAGCGTGGGGCCTCGAGTGGATGGACCAGCCAGATGGGTCCGTAATCATATGCCCGAAGCTTTCCTTCGAGAAGAGGGGTCACATTACGACAGGTTTAGACGTGTTGCAGCTTCTTGGGCTAGAGAACTCCACAGTCCTTGTCATTGTTCGCGAGATGGTTCCTAGGACCCAAGACACAAGAACATATGGGTTGATCCTTGATTATGCCACTATGGATCTCGACATGTGCGAGACCATCACACGGAAGGGGATCTTAGACAAGCCAGGCGGTTGCCAGTCCTGGACCTTTGAAGAGATGAAGAATGAGTGGGACCTTATTGACGACCTCCATAACCAGGCAAAGCCCTCCACTGCAGCAGCTGTACAAACTGCAACGCAATCTCCTTCGAAGAAGCCGAAGAAGCGAAAATCCATTGCGGGAGCACCAGGTGATGAAGTTGTGGAAGAAGATGAGTCAAAGGGCAAGAAAAAGAAAAAGATGAAAGTTGTTCCACTCACTATTCACCGTGCTGTGAACATGACGGATGCAGAGGTCAGGAAGCTCCAGCCCGCAAAAATAAGAGAAATCAACAAGTTGTACAACCAGGTTTTCAAGCCAATGTACAAATGGGAGAAGAAGCCATTAGCCAATGCAAAAGGTGAACTCCTCCGAGTGAGCTACAAGTTCCTGCACAAGGCTCCTCCTGGAGTACTTGTGTACAGAGGGATTGAGCCGACGCGATTGGCCGGAATAAAAAATCGCATTCTCGTAGATTGCGACTACCACTCGGAGAACCGGTACATTACTGTTCTCCCCTTAAAGCGAGGACCTTATGGTCCTGACAATAAAGTGACCTTCTGGGACTCGTGTCCAAAGAAGGAGAGTCTAACCGCCAAAACGCACTACTACATTATTGGTGGTCAGCACACTACGCAAGCGCATAGGGAGTTGATTGAGAATGGAGACATCCCCGAGGCTGACAAGTCAGAGGCGTCCACCTTCAACATCATTCCCATATGGGCACCGTATGATACCAAGAAGAATGAAATCATGCACCTTTCCAAAGCTCTAAACCAAAACGTTGCTGGTGAGCAGAAGGAGCAGAGCTTCACTCAGTAGCTTGCACACGCTCGAATAAAGTGGAAGGACATGGGCAGCCCGGTGCCATCATACGGAGGACGAGCGCACTCAGAAGCGTACAATGTAAGTTCAAAACACGAAACTTTGAAATGCTTCACGTACTCTTATTTTTCCTCAACTACAATTCCAGCGAGAGAACTCCCGTTGTCCTCAGGCTTCTGAAGAAATTTATAGTCGTTGAGGTGTAGCTCGATGTTTATGAAACAAGCATGCATGGACCTGAAATAGACGAACAACGGGAGTTCTCCCGATGGTCCTGTGTGTCACAATCTACTGAAGTCGCCGAAACCTTCCCAATTAATAGTGTCGTCGTTCTTGTGCAGGATTTCTATCCGGTGATGTTCTCTATCTTTACAGGGTTCAAGAATCCTGACAACCCGGATTTGAAGATTCCGCTCCTCTTTATGGAGAAGGACGAGGATGTGAAACGTTGGATTCAGATTGACATGGACTTCCTCAGCTTCAAGCTTCCCGACGATAACGGACCCAAATCCAAGGGCAAACGCAAACCGTTGGGATACACCGACTTCAAACCCTTGTATGGAGTGCGCGATGAGGATTTGAACTACTTGGCGGGCCAAGTGGAGAAGGGAATTGTGTGCATGAAGAAAACGGCTTTGAACATCGATTTCTTCGGAAAGTCAGTCACTCCAATCTCTGTGGCAGCAAGCCGGGAGAAGAAGGTGCGGGCCATGAAGAACGAGCTCATGTGCCACTACAGGCAGCACCCCCTCCCGAGTAAAAAGCCTGAATGCATTCCATACACAGCAGCAGCGTGGGATGAATTTGCAGATGAAAAGAAAATCACCAGGGAGCAACTTGAATGGTGGGTGGATAAGAGCATGGACACGGAGCTGGGAAAAGAGTGGCTGGAGGGTCGAACAAAGGCCCTCAACAAGACTAACGATCCAGACAACTGCCCAAATGCTGTGAAGAACATGTGGGAGTCGTTCATGAGCGCTCGTACGGAAGAAGTGGAGGCCGTGGTTTCGAAGGACTTCGTCAAGGACTACCTCTGCAAGGTGATGGACGACCAATGTTGGGACATTACTCAAATTCTGACAGAGGCTTCCGTGAAGGCATGGCGGGGTGAAGCAAAGACCCACATGTACTTCTGGTTCATGTTTGAAGTGTCAAGTGCAGGCCCCCGTGCGAAACTTCTGGAGCAACACAATTTGAAGCGGCTGTTCGATGCACTGGAGTACAAAGACACCACTCGACGCCTTGTGAGAGCCCGTTCACCAACAGTTCTCATCACGGATGCTGCTAGATTCCACGACATTCTTGCACACTTGCAGAAGAGGCGGGAGGAGACGAAGGTCAGGGTCTGGGATTGGCATGTAGTGAATTACATTGCCGACAAAGAGGACGGCTTTCCCAAACAGGTTTCCGGAACGTAGTACAACGTCTTCTTGGTCTTCCTCTTTGCCTACGACGACGTCCACGGTTCAACGAGCAGCTTCCACAATTTCTTCCCGGGTGCACAAGACATTTCTGTTGTGTACCTCTCCAGGGATTTGGAGGAAGTGGATACTTTCTACAGGCGTCCAATGATCCCTTGGTTTTCAATTGCGGCGGCACTCGAAATATTCTCTGACCTCATGAGCGACAGTATGGTCATTGTCAATGTGAACGGTGGTCCGGAGTTCACGTCCCTTGGACTGGTAATCTCATTGATCTTTTTTCTTCAACTTTCTTTTCCTATTCAGTCACTTTGAAGATAGTGCACTGACATATTTTTCTTGAATTATATCAGGTCCACTCGACTAAGGTACTCGAAGTCGTTTTTGACGTGGACACACAGTCAAAGACAATCACGACTGCGAGACAGATTTGGGACCAACTGCATACTGAGAACATTCCTCGTCAGTCGGATGACGACGATGATGCGGAGGAGGACCAGCATGCAGGCAACGAGGAAGCTCAGAACAGTCCTGCTCATCAGTCGGATGAGGACGATGATGCAGAAGAGGACCAACATGCAGACAACGAGGAAGCTGCGAACAGTCCTGCTCGTCAGTCGGGTGACAACGATGACGCGCAAGATCAGTCGAATGACGACGATGACGCGCAGGACCAGCGTGGAGGCAACCGAGAAGCTGAAAACAGTCCTGCGCAGGACACGCCACATCTGAATGACGCGGAACGTAATGATAGAGCTTTGGACAAGGAAAGAAGTGCCACTCGCATCGCGGAGGAGACGGAGAGTGATGTGAATGAGGAAGAAGTTCTGAAGCCACCTCAAGTGAACCACCCATCAGAGGACAGGGGCAGACATGGAAGCGTTGAGAAAGATCCACCCCCGAAAAAGGTTAGTCACTGTATCTAAACAGCGGGAGATCTCCCGCTGTCAGTTCCGAATTCCGCATGACAGTGATCACTTGAGGAAATCTTACGTGTTGCACTCGCAGGATAAGTCAGCAAGGCCAGTGCTGCCTCCGGAGGGCTTGGTGCAGTCATCTTCAAGACATGCCTCACATAGTGGAATTTCTGGAAAACGACGTGCACAGAAGAAGACGGGCACGGTCAAAGTGAGGAAGGTTTCAAGCTCTGCACCAGTGCAGAGGATTTCAGGAAGGCGGGCGGAGTTGAGGACGAAGCGCAAGCTGGATGTACACCTCAGTGATGCTGACCCTCCTCACATTCCTTCGCATTCAAATGTGGAGCCTCGAAGGAATGAGGGCGCAAGCATGTCCTCTCCTAAACCGTCAGGGACAGAGGGTGCTGCAGGTGGGACTCCGGAATCGACCAACGCGGCGTCTATTCTTCTGACTTGTTCAGGAAAAGTTGTTGGTGCTTCTCTTGTTGCCCCTTCGAGTGTGCCTTTGCCCATGGATGGAGGGTCACTAGGTAAAGAACCCTTTCCGGCTGAGCAATGCTTTGGTGCAGCGGGAGATCTCCCGATGCCTGCTGACCGGGTTAGAAGTTGTCATAATGAACGAATGGACGCGGAGCAGCATACTGATGCATCGCGAGATCTCCCAATGCCTCCGACCGAAGAGGTCACCCATGATGCGGGAATGGCCGACAATATAATGCAGGATACTATGGCGGACTTGACTCAAATGAGTCCGAAGGTCAATCCGCTGGTAGCTGTCCCACACCCTGGACTAACGCATGCGGACAGACTTAATATCAGGAATACATTTCAGAATTTAAGTGATTTCCCTAGTTTTCATGCTAGCCAATCGCCCAATTTGAATAGTAGAGCCTCTCGGGAGGTGCAGGCCGTGTGGGTAGCGCACTCATATATCTTTAACGACATTTTCCAGATTGTCTCTGACCGTGGACCGCTGGAAACAGAGGGGAAGGGCGTAGGACATGGGGATGATTTACCTGGGGGGGTCGTTGACGTGGAGGACACGAAGCCTGTGAAGGACGTCGTGAAAGGTACTTCTGTGGACACCCTGCGTAGTTCTAGGTCTTCTGTTGAAAGATCTAGTGAAACAGTCAATGATCTGTCCAAACATTGACACATAATCAACGGGAGCTCTCCCGCTGTTAATCATTCGATGATTTGTCTAAACATTGAGAGATAATCAACGGGAGCTTTCCTGATGTTTTCTTCATAATTCATTTAATAGTCTACTACTTAAATGATCACGCTTCTTGAAGGACTGATCTCTAATTACACTATGCTTTAATGTACTGCAAATTGTGGCGGACTGTCGATGACCCAACCAAAGACATTGAAAAAGGTAGCTCAGCGCAAGTACTCAGTGGTACTTGACCTCAATGGAGTTCTTCTTCACAGGTCTTATAGCCATAATGAAGTCCATGTTGAGCGTCGCCCGCAAGTCACCACGTTTCTGAATTGGCTGCATGGTAGAGCGAACGTTGCATTCTGGAGTAGTGTAAGGGCAAAGACCATGGACAATTTGTTGGACCTTGTCCTTGAAAATTGCTCCTTCAGCCGTCGGGATGTCATTTGTCTAGCTCAGGGGGCATGCACGAAGTCCACGTACAGGGCCCCAGTTGCACCAAATAAACTTGTCTTCTTGAAAGAATTGTCGGAATTTCTGCGCCTCTTTGGTTCATCTTCTTGGGACAATGTTCTTCTAATTGACGACAGTCCAGAAAAGAACCTCTTGAATGATCCACATAGCGCTGTTCACCCTCAGTCCTTCCGCGGTGAAATGAATGACAACTACCTCTGCATGCACTTGATGCCGTGGCTTGATGGCCTCCTGTTGTCTAATGAGGCGGTGCCGGTGTATGTGAGGAATAATCCACTTCCTGGCGGGCAATATCCTGTGGATCCTTTATCCAGTTTGGGCTTCGGAATCATATCGGGAATTCAACGTGCTTGATTCCTATTTGCATGGGGCTTTATCGGGAGAGCTCCCTTTACTGGATGCGGTGTTCCACTTCAACGGCATTGTATGTAGATTAGAGTACAAGTTGTAATTTAAATTGTAAATGCATTTGTAAATTGTTGAGTAAACATGTTCTTGAACTTGTAAATGTCTAATAGTCAAAACATTATAAAATTAGGATCACTAGTGAATTGCTACCTCTCTGTAAATCATTGTAAATGCAAAATCCATATTTTCTGTAATTATGGTTTCTCATTTACACCCTCTGTAAAATGTATGAGTTCTGGTCCTAGGATACTTTTAGCTCCTTACTGCTTCCATGCAGAGGTTTCGCGCGTACGTGTAAGTCATTCATCACCTCTTTATTCCATATGTTTTACATATAGATATACGTAGCGAACAGTGCCCACAATGTACATGTTCTTGGTATTTCAGCTGGAAGATATTGCAATTCCGAAATGGTGAGTATGGACTGTTTTCCTTTACGGCTTTGAAAATACATAGGCTACCTTCAATCTCTTTGATATCCAATTTCTAGTAATATTAGATACTTTTTCTACTGTATAAAGAGATTTCCCGTTTGGTGGAGGTCCCCGTTTTGTTGAAGTCTCCATTTCAACGTGATCATAAGATCTCCCGTTGTTTGGAGTTTCTCCGTGTAGTTTACTGTCCATTTTAACCAGATCGGGAGATTTTCCCTTCTTTTAGGGTTCTCCCTGAAGTTTAGTGTCTACTTTGACCTGGTCGGGAGATCTCCCGTTCTTTAGAGTTTCTGCCTAAAGAGAGTGCCCTTTTAAAGCTTATTGCAAGATCTGTTGAGGTTTGTTGGTTCTCACTGAAGTGAGTGTCCATCCTACATTCATCGAGAGATCTTTGGTTGTTTTAAGGTTCTTAGTGAAATCAGTTTCCTTTTAAACAACATCGGGATATCTCCCGCTGTTCAGGGTTGTCCTTTGTTTGATGAATTCACTTCCTTACTGTTCTCTCGATGCAGAAGGCGGTTCTCGTTGTCCTGACAGGTGCTTTATGCGTTGAAGGAGGTGTTTTGGATCTTCCTCAAATAGTCGACATTCCTTCTGGTTTTTGTCACTTTCTTAGACAGCTTGTTGAACAAACTCACTGTGGGTTGTGTTCCTCCATGCATATGTCCACTTTGGGAGAGCTTGTACGGTGTCTACTCCCACGAAAGACTTTGAAGGGATTTCTCTTTTTCGCCGGTTCGAGCAACCCTAACAAGAATGATCCTTATCCAAACCGTGCTGGATTACTAAAGCGTATCTTAGGTAGCCCTAGAGAGCGCAGCATTCTTTGGAATCAAACTATTGTACTACTTGAGTTAGATCCTTTGAAGTGGCCACACACTAATTTGATAGGTCCCTCCATACGCGTGAGGGATAATATAGATCTTTTGAAAGTAGAAGCTCCGTGTTATGTACACAAGGAGCTAGTTATTCACTAGCATAGATATTGTAGGAACAGCCTTTATTTATTTTTGTGGGCAATTTCTTGTCACCTTCTTTATCGATATAAATAAAATGGAGTGAACCCACCCTAAACCTTTTAATAATTACTTCCAAGTTTCATTCGACCGTACCAACAGTTCTCTTGTACCGTAGGAATGAATGTGGGATTATATCGGGAGATTTCCAGATCCTAAGTAACTATGTGAAGAAATACTAACAGTCTATTGCTTACTTAGTTCTTCTAATAATGTAAGTGAATAATAACCGTCTTCATCGATTTTTGGTGACACTAAAGATCCCAATGTCTTCGATATGCACTACATCGACAAATCTCCCGATGATTCATCTCAATGTGTACGAATAAATGTTCAATAGGTGAAATGTCTTAGTTATTATGTCTCTTTGTCCTCTTCAAGGGTATGCCCAGGGGGGACTTCATTCTTTTTTTCCCACTTTCATAGGCGTTGTGGTCTCCAAAACCTAAGCAACGGGAGGTCTCCCAATGAAGTCTCCATCGACAAAGTCCAGAATTCATTGAATAGTCCAAAAGTAGTTAAATAGGGCATTAATTTGTCATGCACGGCGGAGCTTTGACCTTCTAGGGTGAAAATTTACCTTTGTGAAAAATACTATTTCTTGGTTTGTTCTGCACGACGAAGTTTTAACTTACCAACAAAATAAGATTCTTTTAGAAACTTATTTAAGTGCCAAACTTCATTGAATTTTCTCCTTTCCACTTGGTATACGTGAAGGAGGTACTTGATTCCCAATATTGCCTCTGGTTGTTCATTTTATTAAAATTGTTTTGGTTTCTTATTTTTATTTATTAGAAGTAGTTGCTTCTTTTTAAGGTTTTCATCAAGTTCTCTCATGATTATTATGTTAAGCATGCTTGATTTTTATTAGAAGTTGAGGGCTCTAATAATTCTTCCAAGTTTAAGTTTATCAAAATTTAGTGTTGTTTCTAGAAATCCATTCCGAAGGATTGGACAGCCGAAGCTTGGACCGCAGGGGCAAGGACGAGCTGTGAAAACGGAAGGCAAGGACGAGCTGTGAAACCGAAAGGCAAGGACAGGTTGTGAAGACGGACGGATGGAGCGCCGACGAACCGCGCCCCGCCACGTGGCCGCGGCAGCACGACGAACAGGCTGTGAAGACGGAGGGAGACGGGCTGTGAAGACTGACGGAACGCCGGCCAACTACGCCCCGCCACGTGTCTGCAGCAGCTGCGACCTGCTGGGGTGCGGCAGGGTGGTGATATGTTGACGGGATGGACTGATCGGGGAACAAAGGAAATTGGGGTCGGTATAGGCCAGAGAATCCTTACAGCACTGGAACTTGAAAAAACGAAAATAATTGATACATTCAAACCATAACCATAACCAAGCATAGGCGGTTGTTGCCACGCACACAATTTTTGGTCTTTTTAGAGAAAAATTGAACACCAAGGATCACTTCCAACCTCACGAGCATCTCCAAACAACCATAGCTTGACAACAACAACAATTAAAATCAAAAACAACAAGTGAAGGGAAGAGAAGGATTATAAGAAGTTAGCCAAGGAGAACGAAGGATCAAGATGAGAATCTTCCTAATTAAATTGATTGATTATTTTATTGTTTTGAATGGCATCTTACTATTGAAGTTGGAATTGTTTGGATTGTTTTATTCTTTTTACTATTCATTTGGATTGTCGTTCATCCTTTTATTCCTTTTCCTATTCATTGATAGATTTGTTTTAGATTATTTTATTAGAATACTATTCATTCGGTTGGTTTTAGTTATTAATTAGGATTCTAAATCCAAATTAGTCGTTTGTTTGTAGTTTGGGGAATTTGTTTTATTAGGCATAATAAGCCAAAACAATAAAAACAAACAACAACTAATATCTTGGAATATTTAATAAAATAACTATTAAAGATTTGGCAATCGAATAAAACTACTATTCATTGAAAACTTGGGAAAATTGAATTAAATTTATCATTTAATTTATTTTCTTAAAATCAAAGGATTAGTTTTAAATTGCCAAAACTAACAAACTTGGACTTTTTAGATAGGTTTAGAAACAATAATACTAAGATTTCTTTCAAATTTATGAAAGACAATGGAGAATTTCGAGGAGACAATTATGATGGTGTTTTGCGATGACGGGACGATCGACATTCTTGACACCGAGGTATGATTTCAAAATTTATCTTTTGTCTTTTCTTTTGCTTTCATTCTTTAAAAATTTAGATTAGAAAATTAAAACTAACAAAATTAACCATTAAGAAACCAATAGCTAGTAGAATTTAAATTGTTAGAAAACCTTTGAAAATTTAACTAAAATCGTAAAAGTAATAATTAGATTAACTTTGAATTAATTTGGAAAACGAAATAGTGATCTCATCCAAAAGAATCTCAAAAGGAATCTAATTTAATTTAGGAACCTAGGGAATATTAGAATAATTAGGGGAAGTCAAAACCTAATTTATCTACTTATTCTCTCGAAAATTATTAAAGGAACGAATTCCATCCAACCAAGGGGAATTTTCATCCATTTAAAAGTTTTCACCTAAAAGTTCTAAATTCTTACTTTTTATCTTCACAAGAAGTTAATTAATCACTTTACTCATAAAAACCCTAAAACCCTAAAAATTCACTAAAATTAGAATAATAACTTAGAATTAGGATTAATTAAAGAACAATTAGGAATATTCTCAAGGCACGACTAGGGAATCTTTTGAAAACATAATCTTTTAAAGAATCTTTTGAAGATTCTAAATCCACCTTTTATTTTTTAAATTACTTTAATTTGGAAAGATTAAAGGGTGGATGAAGTTTTGACCTAATTTTGGATGAAAAATCTTAAAATAGGTCAAAATTAGGTTTTCTCTAAAAATTCCATTAGATAACTTAATTAACCTTTCAACCCTGAAATTTAGATTTATTTCACATTAATTCGCTATTTTTAGTCGACGGATGAAGTTTTAGGATAGAATTAGGTACGAATTTCATCCACACATAACTTTCATTAGGAATATCAGAATCCAACTTGCTTTACCATTTTGGAAAGGGCGAATTGTATTCTTTGATTTAGTTTAGGTAAAATTTTAGTTTAGCTAGAAGTTTAAATCACAATTAACTAACCCTTAACAACCTTTATCTCTTAACTATTAGAGTGTTTTGAAGTACTTAAATTAGGTAAAAATCAACATAACAAAGTGTCCATTGCTTGGAAGGCCAAAGAACACTACGTTTACATTTCACCCCTACAATTTACTAACATATGCCGCTAGAACCTGTGTGCAACTTTCTGACTTAAGGGTGGAGTTAGAAACACTCACAGGAGGCCTTCGATGATTGATGGAAATGGGGGGATAGGGAGGACTCGGGTGAGGGATAAATTAGTAGTACTGAATGTGCAAGGGACGTTGCTGGATTGTAGTTTGCTCTCTGAAGCAAATCCAAATAGTAAAATAAGGCCATCCACCAAAACAAGCCTACGAAGAGTGGTTTTCAAGCCTTGGCTGAAACCGTTTTTGTCCCGATGTTTTCAGCACTTTGAAGTGGCTTTTGGGGTCAGCAAGAGCTCGTCTTTCATGGAAGATGTAGTTCCGACCCTAATGGGTGGTCCATTCAGGGATCCAAATTCTGCTCCCCTGTTTGCGTGGTCGGGCAAAGAATACGAGTATTCTGATGGGGGAGCAGGGGGCCTTTCTTCATGGGGGAAAAATGTATCCAAAATTTATGCAATGTGGCCTGAATTTAGTGTTGAGAACACCATCATTGTAGACAGTAAATCTTGTAGGGTTGCTTCCAACCCCCCTACTAATGTGGTCGTGAATATACCGTTCTATTTGATAGAGTTGTTGACCTTGGGTGATGACAAGGAATACTTGAAGTGTTTTTTGTGGCCACTTCTGGAGGCATTTCGTAATTGCGCAGACGTGTCTACGTTTCGTTCAAAGTACCCATCACTAGTGTTTGAATCGAATGATGACATGATTTCTAAACGCCGACAGGGTTCATCATACGAGTTTCTCGATATTGTGGAAGGTGAGGGGACCTGCGGCCGATGTGGTTGCCTGAATTGAACATGTCCCCTCACCTTCACTACACCAGCTTAGCTGACTGCGTTGTTGTGTTTGTGCAGGAGAAACAAGAGACCAGATCAAAGGCAACAACAGAGACTCTGAAAAAAAGAAGGAGGCCTTGTCTAAGAAGGTGCCCCATTGAAACCCACTTGTTTACAATATATGTTTATTCATTAGTGAGGGTCACATTAAGAAGAGTTGGCTGTTAGTTACATCAAAGTCATTCAGAAGTCATACTAGAGTAGCAAAGAAGTTGCAATCCAATTAAGTGCATCCAGAAGTCGTATGAAAGTCACATCTCAGTTAAGCCGCAGTCGTTGAGTACCCACTGAGGGGTTGAAGTGACTGAGGTGCCCGGTACTAGTGGACAAAGACAGAGAGTCCAAAGAAGTCATCGTGCTCGTACAATTCTATTCTAGGATCATGGTGTCCATCTACTATAAATGAATGGAGTGGTCACCGCTGAAGTCCTAGAAAGCATGTAAGAAAGAAGAGGGTCATGTTTGCCACAATTGCTTCTTAATGTGGGTTTCCCGTGGTGGCAATTCTCGAGTCACTTACAATTTTGTCTTGAAGTCACAGGAAAGTGCAGGTAGAGAATGGAAGAAACCAATGCGAAGTGATGCCCTTGTCGCATAGAAGTAACAGTCCACTCACGCAGCTTTGCCATTCACTGTGTTGGCGCAATTGGTCTCCCCTTTTAGTTTTTTGAGTTCGCGTTGTCATTGATTTCTTGTTGTAGATGCAGATGAACATCGGCGACGAAGTTTTCCTTTTCAACCCTCGGTCTGTGCGTCAGAAGGTGGCAAAAGGCACTGTCAGTGGACTTCCCGACGAACAGCGGTTCCACTTCAAGGAAATCCCGGAGACCTAGCTAAAAGTCGACATCTCAAACATTTTGCACCTTGGGGTGTCACTCATGTTCCCAGCGGGTGACCCAGACATGCACAAAATAGAAGATGCGAAGGGCAGCTCCGTAGTGTGGCAAGCCAAGTATTTGAAGTTCACTACTTGAACAGTCCGGTGTGCGGAAGTAAGTACGTCACTATATTGCGGAAGAGAACTAATGAAGACATGATTGTAAGTGTTGAGATCCTATGGACAATGTTTTCATGTGATAATGCAAAACTCTTCATTTTGACATCACTGGTGTTTAAATGGAATGGATAGCTTGACAACAAAGTGCAAATGTGAGTGCCCACTTCTATCTAGAATGCAATTGGAGAGTGCAATTTGATTCATTGATTTTCACAAATCATAGCATAATGTTGAAAAGTGTTGTCATTGTATTGACACAATCATGTCTTTGTACTTCTTGAATGTACCTTGCATGTCCCTTAACCTGTCCATTGTTGGAGTTCACTGCTGAGTACATGTCATTGTAAATGCCAAAACCAAAACAGACTGTGCACTAGAACACAACTATAGAATGACTTCTGCTCAATCAGTGCTCCCCATGGTCTCGTGTGCACACTTCGTTTACATTAGAACACGACTACGAAATGACTACTAGACTACTGACATTATCGTATACAATACACTCTCCATGACTCCGTCACAACTGCGTAATGACTACAGGAAATGGACATGTCTTACTGAACCTCAACTGCACCATGACTCCATCCCAACTTCAAAATGACTGGAAACTACCTCCTATATGTCAGTCCACGTCAAATTTTTCAAGGGTCCATCCTACTAAACTGCGACTTGTAAATGACTAACCACGTGCCCGTCCACATCAGATGTTTCATGGGGCAGACGCTACTAGTGCGCGACTTGGAAATGACTGGCCACGTGGCTGGCCACGTCAAATGTTTGAAGGGTCCGACGCAATTAGAAAATGACTTTGAAATGACTGAACACGTGGCTCTCCACGTGGTCTGTTTGGTGAAAGCATTTTCCACCTCAAACTTTCTCATCCATTGCCCAATTAGAAAGAAAAAGATGGTGATAATAGCTTTGGCAGTAATCTTTATCTAGCTCAACAACAATGACAGTTTCAAGACTCTCTAGCCCAAAGTCATTTTCTAGTCAAAATTCATGTAAATGACTTCTAGAAGTTGTAAAACTGCCATTTTCCGCAGTCATTTATACCCCCAATTTCTTGTAGTGCGAGGCCTTTCCCTTATCTGCTTCCTGGGGTCTAGTCTTGGATGGTCCAGTTTTAGCCAGATTACTCCTATCCGAACTAGGCTTGGCCCGAGTGGACATTCCCTTCATCTCCACCGGAGATGGTTTTCCACCCATGGTCTGTCTAGCCGGAGGCCCCCGGTTACCCACCATTGATTTGAGCCGTTTCCGGGTCAAAAGCGGTACCTCATCATCGTCCTCGCCTTCCTCTGCCCAGTTCCTCATGTTCTCCTTGGGCGTCCTTCTTGGCGGGGTACCATCCAGTTCGGCCTCGGAACTCTCGTCATCCGATGCTCCGAACTTTAAGAGAGCCATCTGGGCCCTCTATTCGCTTTCCTCAACCGTCGTGAGGAGTCCCTACTTCCGGTAGAGATGGAAGAGGTATGGGTAGAATAGAGTTCCTCTGCTCTTCTTCGTGTTGGCGTAGAGTCCGGTCACCAGTTGCCACATGTACTTGGTCCAGTCTACTCTCATCTCTCCACTCAGTGCTCCAAAGATAGTATTGCCCACCACGTGGGTCAATATCATAGGCTTCTCCGGATAAAGTATGGGGAGCAGAAATTCCAAGAGACACTGATGCCACGAGCTAATGCAATCCGATACCGCAAACCCGTCTTTGGAGTCTGCTCCTTGAGCAAACAGTCCCTTCATATAATTGTCCCGGGACCTCGCCTTGGACGTCCCTCCCGTCCAGAAATTATATACTTCCCGCCAGATTTCCTCCATCCACTTCTCTGATACTACCCGGAGGGTACCTGCAAACTGATTCGGAGCGCCCACCTGCAATTCCCGGACCATCTCCTCGTTCTTGAAACCCCACGGCTTCCCACGAAGTCCCTCACAACCCATGGCCACCAAATCGTCCATCAGATCCGCCTTCTCTCGGTTTGACTTTGGTTCCACAGGCGCCACCCTTCTTAGTTTCACCTCCACTTGAGGTCCATTTGGTTTGGTGGCGGCACTGCTACGTTTAGACATCCGTCCTTCCTTCTAATTCTACCTCGCTTTCCTTCTTCTAGCCGCACGTCTTGTATCCCACCGCAAAAACCCGGTTTTGCGTCTCTCTTTCTCTCGGGCCTCAAGAACAATCCTTGCGCCACCTCTGCGCTTCCTCCAATCTCTAAGGGCAGAAAGTTTCCTTACACACTCAAAGAGAAAACTAGACAACTGTGAGAGAGAGAGAGAGAGAGCTAGAAAAACTAAGAGCTAGAGCGCCTAAGTGAAAATGAGCCTCAAAATCCTAAGTCAGAGTTTATATACCTTGAAAAAGTAATCATGACTTTCCTTCCGGTCCTCCGGTCACGATCCTCCGGTTCTCCGGTTTTAGTCCGGAACTAGAAGATTTTCCGGCTTCCCCTCCATTCTGGTTCCGGTTGATAATTGGTTTATTCTCCCAATTATTCTAAGTTCAGACAATTTCCTATCCATTAAGCTCATCCGGATCAGTTCTTTTCGGATTAGGGCCTAAAATCTTGACTTCTAAAAGAAAATCGAAATTCCGGTCGCGATAACTATGCAATGTACTTGTAACTACTTGAGACAACAATATTCTTGGCAATAGTTTAGGCATATATATATATATATATATATATATATATATATATATATATATATATATATATATATATATATATATATATATATATATATATGCATTGGTATATATATATGCATTGGTTCCGTGCTTATGACTTTCGCAACAAATTTGCAGCACTTTTGCAATGTTCACAATAGACCACAAGCTTTAATTTGAACAAAGTACTAAACCCCTACTAAACCATTGCAAGATAATTGATGATGTATTGCACCTACTATTGACTATTGTAGAGTTTGCTTCTTAAGGAAGCATATATGTCTTGTGAAGTCAATATCCTTTTAACAACTAAAAATGAAATCTTTTTTTTCCTTGATCACTTTGTGTGTTGTGGTAGATGTATTAATTGGATGAAATTCCTCATGCTAAGACTATTGTAAACCTTTGTGATTACTCATTTTTAATATCATATGGAAAGGTTTGTTGCCTATGGACAAAGTCTCTTGGTATTGATTGATGAAGTTTTTGCCAATTGCATTTTAGAATTGCTTTGCCTTTTTTAGTAATTTGGGTAGTTTGTCAAGGATGACCAACTGGAGCAAACAAGTTGGTCAAGAATTGTAAATTAACCCTCAAACGACAGACCCAACCCAAGAGGCTGGATTTTCAAATAATCTTTAGAAAAACTCCTCCAATTCTCAATTACATGTGAACTTCCTTGTTATCATCGTGGAACTCTGTCCAAAGAGCCGTAGGATAACGTATAGGGGTTTGATGTGTATGCATAACGATCGACAGGTCTTTATCGTTTATGTTTTGCTGGAGCATCCTGACCGTTCTATCTCAAGTAGAGATTAGGGTAACCATTCTGTTGAGCATTGTTTGCAAAACTGCCATTTTCTTTGCTGCTGCTTAGGGCTAGTTTCTTGGATTGGCATTTTGCAACAAAGTGCGAGTGTTGTTAGTGCAAGGAAGAGTTGATTTCAAAAGAGCTCAGAGATAGAGAGTGCACCTGAAAGACATCAGGATGCTGTGGGTGCTTATTTACCCACCTTTGGTAAATCGGCGAACACAACCAGGTTCTAGTTCTATGATAGTGTCCTACTCTAATGGGTGTCTAAGCGTCAATCCATTGTGCCTTCCAAGCAATGGATCTTTTTTGCTAAGTTCCTAATTGTGACCCTCTAATCGTGGTTCTACGACTCCTAAGCTGACTATCCTGCTATACTATGTTTTTGTGTTTCCTATTTCCAAATCCTATTCTAATGTCCTAAGGTAAAAGATTATCTCACGCCATTTCTAAAAACCTAAGGCTCGTTCAAATTGGACTCTCTAATCGCCCGCTATGGGTGGATGAAGTTTTGACCACACGGCTATCAAACTTCATCCATGGTTTTCTATGGGTTTCCAAATCTGGTTGGGGGTGAAATTTGACCTACGGACCTGACTCCCTATTTTCTATCTAAATCCTAAGTCTCAACTTGGTTGAACGAACACTTCCAAGTTTCATCCGTTTTGGGCTCTAAACTTCATCCATCGATATCTTGGGCATCCTAACTCTGATTCCTATGTGTCTTATGTTTTCGGAAACCCCTCAAAGCCTACTCTAAGATTTCCTCATTATTTCTGACCTGACGTGGACTCTAATGGTACCTAGCTCTCGGCCTAACTGAGACTCTTACCCCTAGTGGGCCAGTGACGTGGGGGGAAGGTTAGGTTCTTACTCCGGCATGGTGTTCCGTGAGGAGGGCGATCAATTCACCTTCTTCCACCATGGTCACTTGCGGCTCGTAGGCCACGTATTTGGTTGGCCCCGACGTATTTGTAATTTCAAGAGACTAACGCTTCCTTCCGTGCATGCCCCTCCTCCTTCTTTCTCCTTCTCCTCAACCCGCGTGCCCTATTGATGGAAGGGGGTGGGTTGGTCACCTACCTACTTAGAAGGTCAAACTACGTTCTAACTACCACTTACGCATCATCTTATCCCAATGTGGAAGGAATCCAAAAGTCAAAATATTGCCTAACTACCTCTTACGCCCGTCTCACCCTAAAGGTGGGATGGATTTCCCTTCTACCCTTTCGATGGTCTCCTCTCCCTATTTAAGTTTTCTCCCCACTTCTCCCATGGCACTTGGAAGTGGTGATGTGTGGGTTGGGAGGGGAGAGTTAGTGAGGTGAGATGGAAACGTCTCCTTGTTTTTTGGGTTGTTAGTATGGGTGGCGGATCCCCTCCCTTCCTATGGCTTCTACTCTACCCACTCGCTAGTACCTTCCTAGGTTCCTATGCTTCCCTACCTTGCTACTTCTATTTCTTCCTAATCTCTTAGGCTATCCTACTTTCTAGTTTGTTCCCCTAGCTCCCTAAGCTATCCTACCTTGCTAATTCTATTCTTCCCCCTCCCCTTTTTTAGTTCCCTAATCTGATTTTTTACCAAAAGGAAAAAAACCAAAAAAAAGAAAAGAAAAGGAAATAGTTAATCGGGGCCAAGGCTGGCCGTTGCTGCTGGGGGGCCTCTTGGCTGCCCCGCTGTTGTTGGGGCCCGCTCTTGCTGCTGGGCGGGGGCCGCTCCTGGCTACTGGGCGGGGGCCGCTCCTGCTGCCGGTTCGGGGGCTGCTCCTAGCTGGGCCTGCCGGGGCCGCTCCTGTTGCCGGTCGGGGCTGCTCCTAGCTGCCGGTTCGGGGGCCGCTCCTAGCTGGGCCTGCCGGGGCCACTCCTGTTGCCGGTCGGGGCTGCTCCTAGCTGCCGGTTCGGGGGCCGCTCCTGGCTGGGCCGCTCCTGGCTGGCTGGGCGGGCTAACTAAAAAAAAAGAACTTAGGTAATGGGGGCACTTTCCTTCCCCCCCCCTTTTTCTTTCCTTTGGCTAAAGGGTTCTATTGTGGGCCCGAGCAGTACCCCAAAGGTTAGAATTACCCTTGTGAACTAGCCAAGACAGGACTTGACAATGATCATGGCCTATAAGACGTAATTTTGGACGCTAAACTTTGGTTTGTCTCCAACACGTTTTGGAGACTAAACTTTGGCACTAATGAGACGGTAAGTTCAAAGCTTCGCCCTTGATTTGGGTTTAACACCAAATCTAGGACTTGATACTACTTTGGAGGTTCAAAGCTTTGCCGTCTGACACTCTTTTAACACACCATCTAGGACTTGAGACCACTAGGAAAGGTAGAGTTTTGTTTCCCGAAGGTAACTACCCCACTCTTTTCCAAATACGGACACGAGGACTCGACTCAATTGCAAAGGTAATAGACTTGGTTAGTAACGAAATACGGAAAGGGACGTGGTTAGTAAAGGAGGGTTAGTGAAACATAAATAACACAATATGAACTGGAAGCCCCCCAAAGCGGCATCGCCAAGGTACGGTGGAGGGTGGTTCCAGGATTAGTACAAGACACAAACGAAAGACACCCGACCGACTTGGGACGGTAAGAAACTCAAAAAGGAACCACACAAGAGTTACAAGACAAGAAAGAAGGGCCCCCAAGGACCTTCAACACTAGAATCGCAACAATAAGGAGGAGCAAGGTGCTCCAAAAACACCGTAGGAAGTTTTGGCCAAAAGTTGCCAAAACCAAGAGAGGTTGGACCTACGGACCCAAAACAAGTATTGGGGGTGTTTTGGGAGAGAGAAGGGCCCCCTTTTATAGGTTTCCAAGGTCCCACTCCCCCCCTCAACGAGTAACCTCATCCATCCGGATTTTCATCCAAATTTGAGATTTTCACCTAATTTTGGGTTTTACGCTGGCCCTAACTTCTAACTTTTGGAGTTTATCTCGGAATTGCAAATGGATTGCGCCAATGGCTTCAAAATGTCATTTTTATCCTAAAAAACCCCCTACCCCCTATTTCTATCACAAAAAACCCATCGGAAACTAGTGCCAACTGGGGCCAATTAAAAGGGTAAAAACCTAACTTTTGGGGTTTACCTCTTTCGGCTTGGGTAACTAGCTAGGGTTGTTGGGGAGGCTCTAGGGAGTAAGAAAAGTCTCCTTGATGTCTTCGTTCCCACTTCGTACGCTCCTGGGACGCCGGTCAACCCCGCAAAGATCTTGTCGTAATTATTAATTGGGGGAATGTTGTTAGTTTCGACTGCTTCCCGCTATTGGAACACCATGAAATTTGTCGAGGCGCGTTATTAACATAAAAGATGCTAGTCTAATTTTTAGTGAGATTTTACCACGGCCTGGGTATTTTCCATGAATTTCCCAACGTGGCCTTTGGCGGTTGACTACTCGGAAAAAGATCCTTTGGAGATCAGAAAAAACCGAGACTTTTTGGGGAACCTCTCATGGAGTTCCCCAAGCCACGTGCCAAGTCTTGGGCTATTCTGGCACATAGTTGGTGGCGAGGTGAAAACTGACTTCGGTTGAATCACCGGCAGTCAGGGAATCTTTCACATGTGAGGGAATCTTGGCGAATGGGTTTTGCTGTGGACATCCCGACATGTTCCAGATCCAAGAACACTATCCGGCGGCTGTGGATTCCTCCATGCAGCTTGTCTGGGACAAGTAACACCTGCAAGCTAACAATTTGGATTCCTAATGTTTCATTGGTGGAATGGGGAAACTAGAACCTATCTTTGGAGATTTACATGGGGACCTCCCTAACTCTCCTAAGACTAATTTAGCCTATCATGGTCACATGCACTAGGTTTGGGCTATTTTGGGTAAGTTCCTAGTAGCCCTATTGTTTCCCACTACTTACGGGTTCTAACCTATATACAAGTGGGTTTTATGGGTAATTTATGGATAAAAGGCTATTTATGACCAAATGCTATACTGGTACGTGACATACCTATTTTGGTTCTACACTCTTTTTTGGGCTTTTTGTAGTACTTTATGCCTTAATTTATAATAAACTAAAAAAAAGAAAACAATGAGTCCCAAGTGACGAATTTGGGGCTCACAAATGCTTCTGATCGTAGTGTGCAACGTACATGCTCTAAATTGACTACAAAATTTGCCGACATAGTTTCAACTTGCCTAAGAAGCTATGATCCAGTTGTACAGCACTTAACAATTGAGAAGTTTCTTGGGCACGCATTGCTTATCGAAATGCTTCCTGATTTCCTAATCGACCCTATCAAAGTTAAACTTAGACATTCATTTTTCAGTAACTTGAAAGGAGACATGATAGATCACCTAACTAGAGTGAGAGAGTCGAAGATTGTCATGGCCAAGGATATTGTGTGTACACTTGCAACATCTTCCAATATGGGAAGTAATAGAAGCGTTGCTGACTTGATAGGGGTGGATAGGAGAAATCTTAGGAGAGGCATGAAAAGATGTTTGTTACTGGACACTCAGCAAAATGCATTCTGGTTGAACTATCGATCAACACGTTGGTCCGATGTCTTGCCTAATCCGGTAAAAAAGGTGGTCCTCAACTTCTGGACTTCAGAAACCACTGTCTCTCCCAATCAGAAGGACATTATTAGACACTGGATTGGAGTGAATCAATACGAGGAGCACCCAACACACTATTTCAAGTATTGGAGGTGAGTTCAAGGACACTTTCTGATTTCCATTTCATCCTTTGATAGTCTTGCTTTGAAATGACTATGTTCATACTTTGTATTCAGTATTTGAGCTTGCTAGTTTTGATATGCTTAGTGCTTGCAGTGTCTTACGTAGGCACAAATTTCGATTGCTTTTTGCTTAAGATCTCTTTAGTTGATGTTTTTAAGGACTATGTACTACAAATGGGATTTTTGGGGCAATAGTCCATGGCTAGTGAGTACGCACTTACATGCTTTAATTCCATGCTTTTACTTACCACTATGTGCTTTTCCTTTGACTCCTTATGTAATAACAGTCATGAATGCCCTTAGTTTCTTAGAATAGAGCTTTGTGCTCATTAGTCCTTTTTAGAATCAGAAAGGATTCCTTATTGCTCATGACTCCTTTGTAAATGAGTCCTTTGTGCATCCATTGTCTAGGACTCCTTTGTGCTTTGAGTCCTTTTGTGTTTGTGGATGATTCCTTATTGCTCATGACTCCTTTGTAAATGAGTCCTTTGTGCATCCATTGTCTAGGACTCCTTTGTGCTTTGAGTCCTTTTGTGTTTGTGGATGATTCCTTTGTGCTAATGAGTCCTTAATGTTTGTAGAGTTTAGGGTCCTTTTTGCTAATGAGTCCTTTTGGTTTGGAGACGACTCCTTTATGCTAATGAGTCCTTAATATTTGTAGAGTTTAGGGTCATTTTTGCTAATGAGTCCTTCTAGTTTGGAGATGACTCCTTTATGCTGATGAGTCTTTTTTAAGGTAGTACATCAATGCTTTCTGATTACTATCTTTCATTCATTTAATGATATGATATTGAAATGTGGCCCAATGACAACTTGAATTCTACACAGCTTTCAAAGAAAAGCATGGGAGCATAAAGTGTAGCCTCACATCTTTCAATCAACTGAAACCATGGTGGGTGAGGCGCTTAAAGAATGCTGCTACAAGTACCACCAAGAGCTAAGCGACCTCAAAGTCGGAATCAACAAATTACATACGGATCCTCAGGGTGTGCATCTAAACTATTCTTGTGTTTGTGGCATGGTGTGTAATAATGGTCCAAAATTATTACCTGCATGTTCAAAAAACACTATGGCTTACGGTAGTCTTAGTAGCTTGTGGGAGTCCATTCTTTGTGCGAAAGAGGATTTTCAGATGTTTCATAGACGTGATTGCTTGCTTGGAGAATGTGTGTCATGTGGCATAAAGCTTTTCAAAACCTGTCCACTTGAGCAGTCTTCAGAAAAGCTTGTCAAATGGAAATCCATAGGGTCTGAAGTTGTTGGTTATAATGAAGAAGGATTGCCTAAAAAGGCACCAGCGGTTCAGTACCGTGAAACAAAGCCATCTAATCTTTTTGAATACCTCAAGCCTCGCCTAGAAGCATTTCTTGTCCATAATTACATCACAACTTGGCAAGATCTGCAGTTCAAGGAGTTGTTCAATTCAGTTCCTAGCGACACTGTCATTTCCTGTGTTGATTTCGCGGAGAACTACTCCATGAAAATTCAAAACAAGACACGAAGTATGCATTGGTGGAGCCAACAAGTCTTGATTTTGGTGCACATAACTTATAGATTAAATCCCAATTGGTCCAACGAAAACAATGAGCCACTTCTGTTGAAAGAAATTCATTACTGTATGTCAGATGATAAGGTCCATGATTCCTTGTACGTTCAACATTGCTTTTTGATGCATTGGAATTTTATGAAGGGTTTGGGCTTCACCCTCCAAAATCACATTGTTTGGTCGGATGGCTGCAGTGGTCAATTCAAATCAGCTCAGGCTTGGTACTTTATCAGTAGATATCCCAGTGTGACTGTCACCGATGGTGTATTACTGGAGGGGTGTCAAATGTTGTGGAATTATTTTGCATCTGGCCATGGGAAAGGGGAGGTGGATGGTGCAAGTGCACTTTGCAAAAGGGAAGTTCGTAAAGAACAGCTCAAAGTCCACAGGCAATGCATCCAAAATGCAGAGTAGATGATGAGGTTTTTGAGGGAGGAAAGTAACAAACACCATCATGGACCACCTTCTTCCAGGAAATATACAAATAAGTATTTCTGGGAGATCAAGGAAGGGGACATCTCCTGTGTGCAAGATCTGCAATGTGAGACGGTACCAAGTAGTCGAAAGCAACATCAAGTGCGTTCCGTGTCCAGTAAGGATCCTACCTTAATTCAATTTCGAGTTCTTTCTTGCTTTTGTTGGTCCTGTTCAGAAATGGACATAGATTTTCCTTGCCATCAAAAATCTCATGTAGGTCCTTGGACATTGTGGAGGTTGAAACCACGATCAAGTTCCCAAGTTAGATTGCTTTATGATTCAGATGAAGAGGTAGAAGTAGGCTCGGGTGGTGAGTGGATAGTGGAGGATGTTTCCATTGGGAAGAATATTGTTGTTAGGGCAGATTCAACTGATGATGAGTCGTTCTGGATCATGTTAGTAGATAAGAGGCTACATGTGGTGCAAAACAAATTCATTGATCTGTCCTGTAGCTCGTATGTTCCTGGGGATCAAGTCTTACGAGGGTACTGGTATGAACGTCTTAGGGCAAGAAGTCGTACTTATTGGTTGAGAGATGATAAGCCACAGTCGTTTGTTTTTTCTCACGTAGTAATAGTGTCTAAATTTTCGATGGTCCCAACTGCTCATGCGGTGAAGGGCTCTTTTGGAAGTTATGAGGTCAAAGAAGATGTCTTAAGCATCATTTTAAATGTTGTGCTTGAAGTAGAGGCCCTTGATTCAGCAACTACCGTACTCTCTACTATCTTGCTTTGTTTCTTTTGTGCATGTGTGTAGGATATTTTGTGCGTGTTTGGTGGTTTAGGGTGGCGTTTAAGGTAGAAGTTCTTTCCTGCAGGATTTGGCAGCTCAAATTTTTTAGCAATGTGTGAATTTTTCTCAGGTAAGGGAAGAGGTCTATTAAATTGTAGACGTCCATTACTACTAAGTGTTGTTTTGTTTTCCATTTTGATTGAGTGAATGTCATTGATGATCTGGAACTAATTCCGCGCGGTGTTGTTGTAGGTTCAAGGCTTGTGGAGGATGAATTGGGCAGAAAGGGTGTTTGGTGATGTAGGTTTACGGTATTTTTTGGCAGCATAGGCATTTAGTGAAGTAGCGGAGATTTTGATGTACTTATGTAGCAATTAGTGTTTTTTGAACACTAAAATATGATTAGTGTTTGTTGAACACTAAAGTACGTTGTTTAGGTTGATAATTGTAGACCCCTTTTCATATATATATATTTGGCATTTGTTTTTAGTTGTGGACAACTTATGGCCTCAATATATACATTGTTTCTCACTCCAAGATTGTAAATGCAAATTCAAGCATGAGTTTAGCGTGACGTTGCAGTAAATTACAAGGATGCAAACGTTAATTTTAGTGACAATGGGGAGTTAGAAAATGTTCTTTTCCATTCCGTCTTCAAGTGTATTAATTGGTGCGGGTTCAGAAACGCTTGTTTCAGTTTCGTGGCGTCTGATGAACTTTGTCAATTTATGGTCTTGCAGTAATTTAAGAATGTGCGGGCACTTTGGCAGGCCCAATCTCCTTTAAAGAGCATCCAAATCCAAAGTCACCAACTCCCTAGGCCTTAATCCCTTTTGAAACAACATCCAAGGTAAGAGCACTCGAGGAGCTAGATTGTGCTTCATTAGGATTTAAACATGCCTGTTCTAATATCCAACCACCCAAAAAGATCATGAAGAATCCCACCCACACCAAACACCATCCTCCTTATGAAATGTTAAATAATACATTTAAAAGAGGAATTTACAAGTATTATTTGCAATTAGACAAAGAAACCCCTTGTAAAAAGGCACCAAACTTTTAGAACTAAGTTAACTTTTAAGGGATATTTTAGACCGTAGATAAAATATAGGTGTATAGGCAATTGAAATTATCCTATTTCATAGAAATGAGTATTTGTCACTACACCAAGCATTGACATAAGAACCCATAATGTAAAATATCATACTCATGGTTCACAATCCAAGGTTCAAGAAGTAGACATGCACATAATAGATTTAGTCCAAGCAGGAAATTTATCCTAAAAAAATAGACACATATCAAATGCAACCTTAGGGTTATTTGATTAAGATTTCAATAACAAGTACATAGAAAAAAGAAGCTCAAGGTGCATTTATTTGGTGAAAAGAAAGGAGCACATAGAAAATAGAACCTTGGGAGTATTCTATTTGGGTCCAAGAGAAACAAAGAGATAGAAGGGTAAACCTCACCTTCATTCAATTAGGGTCAAAAGATAAGGGGATACAGGAAGTCAAACCTACATTAAATTTAAATTTGCTTTTGAAAAACTTAGAAGATAGATTGTAATTGAATAACCTTAGGGGGATTGAATTTGAAAAAAAAAATGGGTAGAATAGAAATTGAATACCCTAGAGGGTCACCGATTTGGAAAAAAAATGGGTAGAATAGAAATTGAATACCCTTGAGGGAATTGAATTTTTTTTTAAAAAGGGTAGAATAGTAATTGAATACCCTTGAGGATATTGAGTTTTTAAAAAAAATGGGTAGAATAGAAATTGAATACTCTAGAGGGTCACCGATTTGAAAAAAAATGGGTAGAATAGGAAATTTACAATTTAATCATACAAGGTTCACAAGATGCATTTGATGAGAATCTAGGTTTTCCTTTCAATTCCCAACAAGAGTCTACAAAAATTAGTTCAATAAAACACTGGAACCCGCATTCTAATTGCTTATGCAAGGGAGAATGCTTATACATGGAATTTAATAATCTTCCACCTCTACACCTTTTTATTTACATTGGATATTTTTATTCAAATTTCTATCTTCCCATTTTTTTTTCAAATTGAATACCTTCTAGGATATTCAATTTCCATTCTACCCATTTAAAAAAAAAATTGAATACCCTTGAGGGTATTCAATTTCCTATTCTACCCATTTAAAAAATAATTGAATACCCTCTAGGGTATTCAATTTCCATTCTACCCATTTTTTTTTAAAATTGAATACTCTTGAGGGTATTCAATTTCCTATTCTACCCATTTTTTTTTTCGAATCGGTGAACCTCTAGGGTATTTAGTTTCTTATATATCCCCATTTCAAAAAAAATTTGAATACCATAGAGGGTATTCATTTTTCTATTGTTTCCATTTTTATTATTTTTGAATACTGTCTACGGTATTAATTTTCTTACCTCCCAAATTTTAGGAGGCCTTTTTCTTGGTTTAAATTGAATCACCTTGGAGTTCTATTTTCTTTGCGCTTATTTCTTAGAATTCTAATCAAGTAACACTAAGGCTATATTTATTTTGTGCCTATTTTCATGCAATGAATGTAAATATCCTTACTTAAGGCTAATTCTAGATATCATCTGCACACCTATTTCTTTCTTGCTTGGGGAATGTGAACCTTGAACATAATATTTTATATTACAGAATCTTATACCAAATGATTGGTGCAATTACAAATAGTTCTACAAAAAAGTGGTAGAGCCAAATCCTTAGGTAGAGCCAAATCACTAGACTTTGCTTCAAAAAAATAAATTTTTGGAAAGAAGAAATCATAGAACAACTTACTTATACCATGTACATCTAGGAATTTCAAACATGACTTGGATGGCTCAAAGTTTGCATTGACCTTTGGTTCATAGGAAATGTTGGGAGTCTTTCTGATTAGGTTGAGTTTGCATTTCCCGAATATACATGGAACAATGACAAATCCATATGCTTTGTTGATGCCAAAAAAAAATTGCCCTAGTTCAAAGTCCAAAGAAGCAAAGTATAAGGACAATAAAAAATAACAATTGTATTCAATTAACAGTCTTAAGGGAGAAAGTGATGACAATTAAATGACAGTTGTGTTCACTTAGAGTCCATAGAAGCAAAGTAATAATGACAATTAAATTGCCCAATTGCTCATGCTTCCTCCACAAGCAAGTCTCAACTGGTAAAACCGTCCATTACCACTTTCTATCAAATTTTCACTACGGCAAGCAATGTCACCTATACCTAAAATTGAATACACTTAACTAGAAACCTTGATTGAATCACAGTAGTGGCAGTTGACACTTCCAGAACCATAATCAGACTAAACATATTTAGACACATCCAAACCTCATGGTTCACAAAATCATATTCAGCCATGAATCACATTCAAATTAAAAAAGGGGACAAAATTACATCCGTCAACTTAGGCTTCTGGCAGTCTATTCAACTTCTGATTCCGGGTTAAGGTCAAATGATTGGGCTCTCCTACTGAGCTGGTTTTGCACTACTACGAGTGACTCTAGCTCTACTGTTATCTGTTGCAATCTCGGCAGCTTCTGATTTTGCTTTTTTGTTGTCATTCTTCCGTGAATGAGCCTTTCAGCTTGCATCTTCCTTCGTTTTATGTGTCCCCTTCTTTTTTGGAGCCTTAGTGGTCAAGACACCTATTCCACTAGGATTAACAATCGGGCAAACCAAAGACAAGTTGATGGTCTTCGAAGTAGGGGCATCTTCGTCCAATGGTCCCGACTTCCTTCTTGTACTAAAAGAATATCTTTGGATCTTCCGCAATGCACCTTTTGGGTTTGTGCTTGGCTTCTCTTTTGGCTGATCTTCCTTCTCTTCACCTTCCACAGCATCAGAATTTTCTTCGTCCTTTAACCCTAATTCCAAGCCCATTGAAAGAATTACTAAAGTTTAAATCATAAGTTAGTCATAATCATGACCACAGCACAAGCGGTGCAACAGACCTATTCAGCAAAGAATTTCAGAAAATGAACGATGAAAACTAGGTGATTGGTGGAGACTCAAACCTTCTTTATCAGCACATTCAATAACAAGTGACACCTCAGTACCCTTGAGGTGCGCATCACTACTGACACCTTGCGGAAGAATTGGTGAATCGCAAAATTCTAGTGACAAACGAATCTTGGACACCCGACTTCTGGGTGGGCAAGTTCTTCATAGGTGATTTGCTTAAATGTGATTTTTTTATAGGCGAATTTACTTCCTCTTTTACATTCGTCCTAGTAAAACTATTATCCATATCTTCTTCAACTGACGGCATTACTGTAGCTTGAGGTTCCGTTTCACCTTTGTTACTTAGAAATGTTGAGCTTGATGATCCAAGGTCACTCTGTTTGTGAGACCCTGCAAACAAGTAATACACCCACCCCAAATCCTCACTCCTTAGTCCCTGAATTCATAAGTACAAAGCACTTCCAAGATTGCTTATGCATAAGCAGGTCCAACAAAAGCAATCTGGTTGAGCACCCAAAGCAAAAGGATTGAATACACAGAGCACTAAAGGAGTATTAAATACCATAAGCGCAAGAAGTGGACATGGACCCAAGTACTAAGCATTGTAATTAAGCAAAAGGACCCAACACCCAAAGCACAAAGCACTGTAATTAAGCAAAAGGAACCAACATCCAAAGCACAAAGCACCGTAATTCAGCAAAGGACCAAACATCCAAAGCACAAAGCACCACAGCCAAAAGGACCCTCAAACCCTAAGCACAAAATATAAACAAAAGGACCGTAAATACTAACTAAACAAAAGGACTAAACAATCAAAGCATAAAGCACTTGAAGCAAGAGGATCCCACACCCTAAGCACAAGGGCAGTTCTAAACTCAACAGTGAACATTGTAAGGAGAAGGACTACTTTGTGAAAGAAAATGTTACCCTAACACCCTAAGTAGAAGGAGTATAGAGCAATTCCGGCCAAGGGTTTGAACACCATAAGCAAAAGCATTGAACTTGCTAATTAAAATGCTATGTACAATTCTGTGCACCACTGTGGAATCCTGTAAGTACCAATTCAGTAACTGTAAGCACAAGTTAGACCACCTAAAGCAGCAGTTTCAAACTCTAAAGTAATAAACCCAAAACCCACATCAACAAGCTACCCAAAGAGAATATGGAATTGAATGAAGGAGATAGCGTTTTTTACTTACAATTTATTACTTGAACCTCGTTGTCATCTTCAACGCCAAGTTTCACATCCTTTCTGACTTTTGTGGGATCCAACTTAACTACTGTTTCTGGGATCTCCACTTCCAAATTTCTGAACCCAAAGGACCGCCACCAACTTGGGTGAAATAATTCACCACACGTCACACATCTATTTTGCTTGCCACAAAGACTAGCAATACAGAATGGGTGATAAAGATGCCTACAAGAAGCAACTATGATATCAAAAAAAGATAAACGTCTGTTGCAAAATGCACAAGGCTACAGCTCAAGGATAGTATCGTCCCATTCACTGTCACCGTGTGGAACAGGTCTTGGGTAGAGAGATACTCCTACACCTTGTTTCATTGAGTGAATGTGGTCCTCAATTGCTACTCTATGACGTGCCATCTTGGTAATTTGCCTCTCTAAAACTTTGAAATTTGAATTAGACTTCCAAAGCCCAATCTCATCATTTTGGTACAATTCTTCGCCTTGCACAACCCTTCTGTTGTTTTCTTCTAAGGCAAATCTAGCAATTTCTAACTTCCTAGCATTGTGATCTCTCTCAACTTTGAGTGTGTTAATCTTCAAAAGGAGAGGCTCACCGTTCGCAGATGTTGCCCTGTTGCCTTGGACTGCAATAACCTGACCAAAATGCACTCACTTACTGTTAAAAATCAAGGCCCACAACCAACAACAGTGGAATCACTTTCGAACAATAAAGTTTTTTGGACCAAACTTTAAGAAAATTCAAACACATTCAAGTCCTAAAACCTAAACTTGCAATCCCGACAAGATCCCAACACTGTGATGTCCAATCATTCATGCATCTAAGAAAAAAGAACACTGAAGCTTTGCTACCTAAACTACATGTACTATAGATATACCAACACCCCAAAATAAGAGAGAAGCTCCTAAAATCCTCAAAACTCCAACAAATTGATCTGAGGTGTGAGCACAACACTTACAGCTTGCATCAGACGAGAAATTTCAGCCTCTATTGATAACAAAGCACATTCAATGGCCTTCACAATCTCTTCAGATTTTTTGGCCGTACTTTTACGATCATCCATGTTGTACTGAAGCCCGATGATTCGGTCTCCTTCTTTCTTGCGAGCTTCACCAAGCAACGACACCCTCTTGTTTGCAGAATCTAACAATTCAATTTCGGATTGCAAGACATCTTGAATTGCTAGAAGATCTGCTTGAGAAACTGGACGCTTCTCCTGCTCAAGACTAGAGCTGAATTTTGTTCAGTTGCTTGACGCCGATCTCTTCGCAATTCCGAGCTTGGTGCTAGGCTTTCCTACTTTATTGGCAAATGAATAAATAGGTGGGCTACCACTTGATGCTCCACCACTAGCTTGGAAATTCCTACCGCATCCTAACCCCGATTCCAGCAATCTGCTCTTATCCAACTCTCGTTGACACTGATCGGCCTTCTCCCTTGCCGTAGAAGCAACCGTTGTTGCCCAGTCGACGTCCTCACCCTTGCATTCCAAAATGAAGCCTTTCACGACCCACAGTATGAACTCATTGTTCGTCACGTCCTCCGTCTCATATATCTTACTGTATAGAGTAATGAGCTCCTGTCTAGTTTCTGGATGGAGCTTGGTGTTCGTTGTCCTATACGTACTAACTTTCCCCCATACCTCTTCTAAATCTTCAGTAGTAACGATTGAAGTATCAACAACTGACTTAGGGTTCAAGCTAGTGCTTGACAAATCCTTAAGACTCACAAAAAAACTCACCGTCTGTTCCTTTAACAAGGCTAAATCTTCGGCTAATTCTTGGGTGGACCTTGGCTCTGGCTTCACTTTAACTCTAGCAATGCGAGTTCTCTCGGCACTCCTCACGCTCATTGGTTTTGTCACGGTACCCTCTATTACTGATTCAATGTGATGCAAAAAACAACAAAACACTAAAGTGAATTTGGCATTGTACACACTAACGACCTAAAACCTTTAGCGCCCAATACCAATAAGGGTGCATACAAAGAAAACAAACTACCCTAAACTTAGAGCTTCAAAAATGACACCGTGGGCGAGCTCGACAACACTCTTGTGACACTCGAAGATCAACTCAAGAATCAGAGTTGAAGTCGCAGCAACTACAATTCAACGTAGCGACAACAGATACAAATTTCCAAACCAGTTAGATGCGTTGAGAGCAAGACTGATCAAGCAGGAACCCTAATCGCACGTTGGAGCAGACAAAAACAGACGCCTCGCTCTCGGCTTCCGCTGTGATCAATGTCTGACAAATTCTACTCTTTGAATTCAAAATTCTCTAACTCGTACGACGCGTAGACAAACATCTTGACTCATCCAACTTTAAACCAAAGCACCCCAGTAAAGCAGTGAAGGTGGTGGCGCAACTGGCTCCTATTATCTTGTTTTGACCCAAATCCAAGTTGGGACAGCCCCTCCTAGCACCTCAAATGTCCTTTCAACAAATAACTTTGCATTATTTGTACAGTAAGGTCTATTTCATTTATGATTTTTTGGACCTTTTTGAAATTATGAGAACTTTGGGAGGCCTGTGTGCACTAAAAAATGAACGAAATTTCAAATATCAAATTGTGTTGGAGTTACACTAAAGTCTACTTTATCATCATTACAAACACTCATATGTAATTGAAAATCATACAAAGAGTTTGATGTTTTCTATACACTATGTACTATCTAGTGTAAGCTGCCAACATTTGTGAAAATTACAACTTGTATTCAATAGTACATATAAGAAATGAACCTTCACAATTGATTTAGTGATACTTAATCTCATACCACTTGAATTGCTTGTATGATTTCTTGCTTGTTCTTCACCCAAATGCAAAAAAGCTTTGACTATCTTTCAAAGAACCTCTTTAAAATAATGGTAGATAGTGTATAAAAGGAATCCAAATTGTTATATGATTTGAAATTATTCATTTTTCACTTGTTATGAAGTTGAAGTACACTTCATTTTGATTCCAACGCAATTTGCAGTTTCAAAATCGGTTCATTTTTTAGTACGCTACAGCTTCTCAAAGTTGCTGAACTTTCTAGTGAACACTGACTGAAAAATTCGTAAATGAAGTAGACCTTACTGTACATGATGCCAACTTGTTCAAAGCTTTGTAACATGCATGGGAATGTATCTTTGTAACATGCATGGGAATGTAACTTTGTAACATGCATGGAGGATAGATCTGAGGAATTTGAGAACACACAAGTGAGTGAAGCCCCAAAGAATTTGCCTATTATTTATTTATATTCAAATCAGTGGACTAAGACTACGTTAGGTATGTTTTGAGAGTAGTGTGCTGATACTTCCCTCCCACCATTCGTTGGAGAAATGGAATTCTCAGTGTCGTGAAAGAAGATGGCGCGCGTCAAGCTCCTCGAATGCGTTCTTTTGGGTGAGTTAGAATGGTTTACTGCCTGCTCCATTGCAAGAATTTGTGAACCTTTAGATGAATTTCATACCATGTTCAGCAGCCAGGATCGTTTTCGTATTATTTGATGGCAGATTGTTCTGTTTTCTTCGTGGTCTGCTTAGTTTTCTTCGTGCTGATCAAGGAGTAATTCTTTTCATTAGACTGTACCTTGTCGACTTGAATTGAGAATTTATGGCGTTCTGCAGCCTTTCAAAACAAGTTCAGAGACCGACTTCAGTGTGAGGTATAACTTACACTGTATATCTTGTTCAACAGAACAGGACGGACTCTAGCAATTGCAGGATCCACTGGATTGCTTGTAACTTACTCCTTAGCGTCTACGCCATCGGACAGAGCCTCCGGCAGAATTGCAGGGCTTCCGATCCCAACGGAAGAACTAACAAACTGACCGCGGCTGCTCTCACCACGAAGAAAACAGACAAGCTCACTGGTGGTGCAAACGGAAGAACGCTCAAACCCTAATCTCTCGTTGCCGCGAATTCTCGTTCGATTTAGATCTAGGGTTTGAAGTGATCGGTTTTAGTCTTAACTTAGGATGCGTCTAAGGATATCCAAGGATGTCAGGTTTTCGGGTAAACAGGGGTCCATGGTTTTGTTGCGGGCCGGACACCATTTCGAGGGGCGAAGAGGATTGCTTAGCCCGTGGATTTTAGAACTTCCAGTTCTGGTGTCACTCAAGGCCTCAAGGGATTCTTGGATTCTAAAAGTCGAACTATCTGCCTTCATCAACAACAGCTATCTTTCCCGAGGCTTCTGAACAAGACTATCAGAATCCTAAAACGCCGTTGCAAAGTGCGACTTGCACTGCTCAACCTCGACTGTAGAAACCTGGTCTTAGGGTTGGTTGGTGAGGCTGACGCCTTTGGTGTCTCGCCATGTCCTCTTGCTGCACCAGATTTACCTGTTCGCTCGTTGAGTATCCACTGCCAGGTGAACCAAACTCTCGGAGCATTATTCCTCCCTGCTGCAGATGATCCTTTCTCTGCAGCATAGTTAAATTTTGAAGCCCTTTGCATATGTTGAGAGCTCGTGGGTTCTCTCCCTGCTTGGAGGTTTACTCGATTAGGGTTTAGCAATTCGGAGGGAAGCGCGGACAGAATTGGAAGGTGGCAGAATAACTCGAGGAGAGCGATTTTTGCATGATACTTTGAGTCTAGATTGAAGTCAAGGGTGCATTGGCTATGGATCCTATGGAGCTGCTTTGAGGGAGCTATTCTTTCTGTAGTTAGGGTTTATCAATTTGGAGCTGAGAGCAGAAACAGCTGAAAGGTAGCTCAAGAACTCGCAGAGATTGATTCATGTATGATGGACTGAGGTTAGAGTGAAGTTAGATGACGGAACTTGTTGCATATATCGGGCGTTGTTCATGTGAAGCTGTTTAGGGTGTTTTAGTGTCCATAGTTAGGGTTGGCAATTCGGTGGGTAGAGCAGACGCAGTTGCAACGGGAGGAGCATATTTTAAAAGGTTGATCTCAGACGATGCTTTGCGTCTAGATTGAAGTCAAGTTTTTGAAAGCTCAAATATTGGGGTTGTTCATGTGGAGATGTTGTGGTTTAGGTTCCTTGCTTTTCATGGGTTCCAATTTTCAGTAGAATTTTAAGCAGAATTTTGTGTCTGCAAGTGCCAGTATCTGTTGCAGGGTTCTTGTAAGGGATGGAGAATCTTAGAGATTGATACTTTCACAGTTGAATTTTCCCCTGTCTACGTTCCAGTCAAGTTTTCTGAGGCTGAAGTCACCTGAAGTTGTTCATGTCGATGTCAAGCTGCTGCAGTTGTTTCTTCCTCCGTGCTTGGTGGCCTGAGAGTTCAGGGTTGAGCAGTGTGGAGAATCGAGCAGACACAGATGAAAGGGAGCCGTACGCTATATGATATTTGTTTGACTGGAGCTTAGTATTAAGGCTCCATACGTTTAGGGTGGTTGATGCAGGGAACTAGTGAGTGTTTTTTTCCCTCAGAATCCTGAGGGTTGAGCCATTTTGGAGGGAGTTCCAGAAAGCAGTTTACAGTTAACGGGGAGCGGAAGATCTGAAGAGAGGGATTCGTACTTGGAACGTTTGTGTGTGGACTGAATTGAACTTCTAGTCAATAATTTGGAAGCGGCAGACCTTGGAATTATTGGTGCTGAAGGCCGAGAAGGAGGTCTAAAATTAGACAAGCAATTGAACAGCCTTGAAGATTTTGCCAGTCATACATAATACTTTGTGTCTCTGCTGAAGTCAAGTTTTGAAGCTTGTGTACATCATTGGACGTTGCTGATGTTGAGGTTGGGATTGCTGAGCGAAACTAGAATTTCTCTTCCTGCCTGGAGGCTTAGCAATTTGAGGAAGAGAAGGAACTCAGTTGAAGGGAGCAGATTGATACTTATATGCTACTTTTTCAACTTTTACTCAAGGTTTCAGACATGGCCTGGATATGCAGAAGGAGCTCTTTTCAACTGATGGAGGGCATACACTTGAAAGGGGGCCAAAGACTTGAGGAGATTCAGTCCTTTACTTTTTCTAGATGAGAAATTGGATTTCTATCTGTGGTGTTACTCTGCTGTTGAAGAGGAACCGTTAGAAGTTTATAGACACCGAGCCACAAGATGTCTGCATTAATGCACCTTTTATTGCATCATAGGCAACAAACGAGAAGTTATTTGGTGCTTGGAGTTGGTGCACGGGTGAGTGAGTGTTGACTTATGACCATACACCTGTTTTACGGAAGTATTTGGATGACTTGTGACCTGTTTGAACTGAACTACCGTGGTCATGTTAGCAACTTATGTTTCCCATACATTTAGGTTCCTCGATAGCAGTATATTTGATCAATACTGTGTTACGCTTCTCCCGAACTGACAGGACGTGAACTTGGTTGGTTGGACGTTAAACATTAAATATTAGTACCGATGACTATCTGATGCCCAAACTGCTACCAATTGAATGTGTTTTTTGACAGACTGTGGGGGATTTGTGTGACCAGGATGCCTGTGTGATCACAGTCTTGAAGACTCCAAGGCTTATACACCCATGTTTATTATTTGTCTCAGCCTCCCATGGAGGAAGGAACAGCGGATCAATTAGGTGTTCATCGTCATCAGTTTGGAGAAAACCCGATGCTTCAGGTATGTTTAATGTGGCCGCTCTCATGTACAGAAGCGGGTGCTTTTTGTCGCTCAGAAAGAACATGAATGACATGTCTGAAGTATTTAACAGTTGAATCAGGCGAAGCACAGACAGTTGAGCAAGATTGGGAGGAGTATTTTGCGGATCCTTTGCAGTGGTGGGACAACAGATTTTACAAGGTATCAGTAGAAATATATCTAAGGCTACCAATTAGTTGATGTTAGATATTTGTGAAAAGACATTGAGAGGTTATTTCTTGCTTGTATAAGGTCCTGGGCAGGTAAACAAGAAGCGTATTACATTTTGATTGGGTTTTGAATTGAATTCAAGGCTAATTAGATGACTCCAATGTTTAAGGGCATGTGTTCCTTGATTGTTTTTTCATATTGGATCGTGGGTTGTTGGTGTGTATAGATGAATCCCAAATCACCAGACTTTAAACACAAGGTGACAATGAAAGTGCTCTGGGTAGATGGTTGGTCAACCCCACCATGGGTGAAGGCGATGATCAAATTGGTGACTTCAAGCAAATTACCTTCTAGTGGTGGTTATCATAGCAATGATTCTCTAGAGATTGTACAACCGAATAGGTATTAACATGAGCAGGAGTTGTCTTCCTTTGTGACAAGAAATTGGTGCAATTGGTGCAATTGGTGATGATGCTCACACATTGAAGGTGGATGTCATTTGTAATATGTTTTGTTAGGTGTACTGTGAAGTACTGTGCTTTTAAGCGGTATAAAGACTGCATACATGCATCTAAGTATTTTTTAAATTGATGGAGCAAGATTTTACAGTACGAAGTATGAAGGTTTTTCTTATGAAGTGTGTATGGATGGGTCAGGTTACCGACGGGCAATTTTGGCAGGAGAAACACTTTGCCCGCTAGTGCGAAAGTGTCAAAGCAAGCTGTTCAAGTTAGTGGTGGGAGAACGCGCATGCAAAGCCCAACGACCGCTAGTGAAGCAATTGATCTTTTGAAGAACCGACTACAACAGGGCATTGCAATAGACTCGTACTCCTATGTTGAAATTCTGAAGCGGTGCTTGAAGCAGGAAGACCTTCCGGCAGTAAAGCAGGTTCATGAGTGCACCATTGCGAGTGGCATGCAGCAGAATATATATGTGGCAACCAACCTATTGAGTGGATACATCAGATGTGGGAGACTGGAGGATGCATGCGGAGTGTTTGACGAACTTGCGAAGAAGGATGTTGTTAGTTGGAACGTCATGATTGGAGGTTATGCTCAGCACAGTTGCGTGAAAGACGCCATGGAAGTTTTCCATCGCATGCGAAAGGAAGGTATGCAACCTAATGCAGTTACTTACTTGAGCATCCTGAAAGCCTGTGCGAGCCCATCAGCCTTGAAGTGGGTCGAGGAAGTTCATGCATATATCAGAGAGGGTGGGTTAGAATCAGATGTTCGTGTGGGGACTTCGCTCCTTAAAATGTATGCAAAGTGTGGAAATGTAAAGGAGTCAAGGAACACTTTTGATAAGTTGGCGAGTCGAAATGTGATTACCTGGAATGTGATGATTGGAGCATATGCCGACACTGGTGATGGTGAGGAAGCATATCGACTTCTTCTCCAAATGAAACGGGAAGGCTTCAAATCAGACGCAATCACTTATATGAGTATCCTAAATGCATGTGCAAGTGCGGGGGCTTTGGAGTGGGTAAGGGAGGTTCATAGCCATGCCCGTGAAGCGGGATTTGAGTCAGATGTGCGTGTGGGCAACGCGCTGGTGCACATGTATGCGAAGTGTGGTAGTATCGATGATGCGCGACTGGCTTTTGACAAGATGGAGGAACGGGACGTGATTACTTGGAACGTGATGATTGGAGCATATGCAGATTGTGGTTTTGGTGAGGAAGCATATCAACTTCTTCTCCGAATGAAACGGGAAGGCTTCAAACCAGACCCAATCACGTATAGGAGCGTTCTTAGTTCATGTGCAAGCGCGGGGGCTTTGGAGTGTGTGAGGGAGGTTCATAGCCATGTCCATGAAGCCGGATTTGAGTCAGATGTGCGTGTGGGCAACGCGCTGGTGCACATGTATGCAAAGTGTGGTAGTGTCGATGATGCGCGACTGGCTTTTGACAAGATGGAGGAACGGGACGTGATTACTTGGAACGTGATGATTGGAGCACTTGCGCAACATGGCTGTGGGTTTGAAGCATATCGACTTCTTGTCCAAATGAAACGGGAAGGCTTCAAACCAGAGGCAATCACTTTTATGAGCATCCTGAATGAATGTGCAAGTGCGGGGGCTTTAGAGTGGGTGAGGGAGGTTCATAGCCATGTCCGTGAAGCCGGATTTGAGTCAGATGTGCGTGTGGGCAACGCGCTGGTGCACATGTATGCAAAGTGTGGCAGCATCGATGATGCGCGACTGGCTTTTGACAAGATGGAGGAACGGGACGTGATTACTTGGAACGTGATGATTGGAGCACTTGCGCAACATGGCTGTGGGTCTGAAGCATATCGACTTCTTGTCCAAATGAAACGGGAAGGCTTCAAACCAGACGCAATCACTTATATAAGCATCCTGAATGCATGTGCAAGCACGGGGGCTTTGGAGTGGGTGAGGGAGGTTCATAGCCATGCCCGTGAAGCCGGATTTGAGTCAGATGTGCGTGTGGGCACCGCGCTGGTGCACATGTATGCGAAGTGTGGCAGCATCGATGATGCGCGACTGGCTTTTCAGAGGATGGAGGAACGGAACGGAATTACCTGGAACGTGATGATTGGAGCATATGCCGACAGTGGTAATGGTGAGGAAGCATATCGGCTTCTTCTCCAAATGAAACGGGAAGGGTTCAAACCAGACGCAATCACTTATATGAGCATCCTGAATGAATATGCAAGCGCGGGGGCTTTGGAGTGGGTCAGGGAGGTTCATAGCCATGTCCGTGAAGCCGGATTTGAGTCAGATGTGCGTGTGGGCAACGCGCTGGTGCACATGTATGCAAAGTGTGGCAGTATCGATGATGCGCGACTGGCTTTTCAGAGGATGGAGGACCGGGACGTGATTACTTGGAACGTGATGATTGGTGGACTTGCGCAACATGGCTGTGGGTCTGAAGCATATCGACTTCTTCTCCAAATGAATCGAGAAGGTCTCAAACCAGACGCCTTTATATATGCGAGTATCCTGAATGCATGTGCAAGCGCGGGGGCTTTGGAGTGGGTCAGGGAGGTTCATAGCCATGTCCGTGAAGCCGGATTTGAGTCAGATGTGCGTGTGGGCAACGCGCTGGTGCACATGTATGCAAAGTGTGGCAGTATCGATGATGCGCGACTGGCTTTTGACAAGATGGAGGACCGGGACGTGATTACTTGGACCGTGATGATTGGTGGACTTGCACAACATGGCTGTGGGTCTGAAGCATATCGGCTTCTTCTCCAAATGAAACGGGAAGGCTTCAAACCAGACGCCTTTACATATGCGAGTATCCTGAATGCTTGTGCAAGCGCGGGGGCTTTGGAGTGGGTGAGGGAGGTTCATAGCCATGTCCGTGAAGCCGGATTTGAGTCAGATGTGCGTGTGGGCAACGCGCTGGTGCACATGTATGCAAAGTGTGGCAGTATCGATGATGCGCGGCTGGCTTTTCAGAGGATGGAGGATCGGGACGTGATTACTTGGACCGTGATGATTGGTGGACTTGCAGAGCATGGATGTGGGCTTGAAGCCCTGGAAGTCTTTAGAACTATGATTGCAGACGGTGTGAAACCCGATGAGATCTCATTCGTTGCAGTGTTGTCAGCTTGTAGTCATTCAGGCCTTGTGGACGAGAGCCGTAGACATTTTTTGGCTATGACACAAGATTATGGCATCGAACCTAGTGTGGTGCTCTGTAACTGCATGGTGGATGTTCTTGCGCGAGCAGGGCACTTGGAGGAAGCAAAGCTCTTGATTGACAACATGCCGGTGGAACCAAATGGTGCAACTTGGGGAGCCTTGCTTGGTGCTTGTAGAACGTACGGTAATGTGGAGTTGGGCAAACTTGCCGCTAATGAGCGTCTCAAGTTGGAACCGAAGGATGCTTCTACATACGTGCTTCTCTCGAATATCTATGCTGCAGCTGGCAGTTGGGAGGAGGTGTTGTGGGTGCGCACTATAATGCAGGAGAGAGGTATACGCAAGGAGCCAGGGCGTAGCTGGATTGAAGTTGATAACAAGGTCCATAACTTTGTCGTAGGGGATACTTCGCACTCAGAAGCGAAGGAGATCTATGCTGAGCTGAGGAGATTGAGTGAGACAATTAAAGCCGAAGGCTACATTCCTGATACTCAGCTAGTGTTGCGGAACATTGATGAGGAGGAGAAAGAGCTTGCTCTTTGCTCCCATAGCGAGAAGTTGGCTATTGCTTACGGACTCATGCGGACACCCCCTGGACAGCCAATTCGGGTGTTCAAGAACCTTCGAGTGTGTTTAGACTGCCATACAGCAACCAAGTTTATCTCAAAGGTGACTGAACGAGATATTGTTGTGAGGGATGCCAATCGCTTTCACCACTTCCAAGATGGTGTGTGTTCTTGTGGTGATTACTGGTAACCAGGTTGGCAATCTTGACCAATTGTTGGCTATCCTATTTTCTGAATCCCTTGACCATGATTTTTGCATGCAATTGTGATTTGAAAATTTTCATTGCAATTTGTCATCATCTGCAAATATATTTATTGTGTTGATCGTTGATTGAAAACAATTGCATTTTTTGGAAATGACTCAAGGGAGGTATTCATTGTCTTTGCATTTTCTTCAATGATGATTTTTGTGAAGTAGTCAAAATCAAAGGATGGCAAATTTTAGTTAGAATTGGCCTAATACCTCCCTATCCATACAATATGCATCCTTTTGTTGGCAACTTCAAAATGGTTGAAAAGCCTATTCACAGAAAAAGTTTCAAAATGATTGTTTTGAAGTTTTTCATTCAAGATGGCCATGCTCAGAGTTATTTTTTCTTAATAGCAAGGTTGTTCTTGTTGCTATTGTAGTTGATTTGCTCATGAATAGGTAACTCAATTTTTGGTCCTTGCCTTGGTGTGAATTTTGGAAGTCAATGTTGAGGCTAGGTGATTATAATTAGTGAGATTTATGTTAGTGTGGCTTTGAGTTCAAGAGAAGTAAATTGATTTTGATGTAAGTTTATTGTAGTTGAAGTTTTAGGTTTAGATGGTATTATCTTTTCCTTCATTTCTTGCTCTTCTGTGTTGTTTGGTTGGGTTTGTCTTTGTTGCCATAAGTGCCCCATTTGCACTCTAGTTTTGGAGCCGCTTGTTTGAGAGATTTGGTGTGAGTTTTAGGCTTTTCAATTGTAGTAGGGGATCCTTGTTTAGGAATTATGGCTAGGTTGTTACTAAAGTGATTTTTTTTGATAGTGTGGGACACTAGTTTACAAGTGACACACTAGTTGTAATATATTTTCTTTCAAATTAGTGTGGCATGAAATATTGAGTGTGTTCTACTATTTCCCACAAAATAAAATTAATACTTGACAAATCTATAACTTCTCTACAATCTATAGATGTTGGGTAGTGTTTGAAAAATTTGTAATTTCTTTAGTATTGTAGTTATAGAAAATAAATTGAGGTAGTGGATAAATCTATAATTTATTCTAGTAATATTGTGATGCTAGTATTGCACACTTATTAATTGGATGAATCAATGGTATTAAAATTAGAGCTAATATTATACTTAAACCTTTGTAATGATTGTCACTAGGGACAAATGGGCTTCTAAATGAAGTTACATATATTTGCAACTTCACATGTGGAAATTGTTTAATTAGGTTTGTACACTATATGGAAACTTTTCAAGATATATATGATTATCTAATTACATGATGTGTCAATAGAGAAAGTGGAGGTCATTGATTTTCTCTCAAGTTGAAATTTGCCAATCAAGAAATAACTCTAGATTCCTAGCATTTCAAATTATTAGAATGTGTCTTTAGGAAGGGCCTAAGACATCGGTTACCATTAATGTTAGAATTTACCATTTGACCAAGAAATTATCCTAGATTCTTTTAAATTTGAAAGATTGTATACTGTTGTTTGGTGAAGTATTATTTTGTTTGTGATGTACATTGTAGGACTTACATTTGTTTCAAGATTTTCTGAGTTTCAATATTTCTCGACAACAATGTATACAAAGGTTTTAGAGCTTGAAAAATCCTATAGAACTTGAAAATGATAAGAGTGGTAGATTAGAAAAATTGAATTTTAAACAATAAACTATTTTTCAAATACTTGAAAGCTACCCAGTATAATTATAAGTGTAACATACTAACATCCACCTTCATAATAACATCATATTCATTATTTTGGGAGTTTTTCAATGAAATAGGAGTCTTTTTCCAATGACATGAGAATCTTTGGAGGCACATAAGTGATAAACAAAGAAGAATTTCAGGCTTGCAAACACGTCAAAAACAATGCAATGACACTAAAAAACAGGTTTGTAGATGAAGAATTCGGAAACGTCATGTACGATTCACAACATGCATTACTATTAGTAGAAAAAATTCATCAAATATACATGTAATTGTTGGATGAATACATTGCCTACCAAAATCCAATAGAAGCATAGCCTACTGTTATACTCCTAACAAAAAAATATAATGTCTTTATCATCCATGTTAGACACTACAAATAGAATGCTTGAAAAGAAGAGGCCATGATATTTAAAGAATGAAGTGGATGTTAAGCTTTGGTCTGGATCTATGCACAATAATTATAGAAACAAGTCATCCAGTCGTCATTCTAGGACTCTCATGAAGGGCACTCCAGATGCTACAATTGGAGTGTCATTTATGAATGTCTTTAAAGCAACGCCTGGATGTTATTGTTTCTACAATATTTATGTCCAGATATATTAGGCCAAAGCTCAACATCCACTTCATTCTACAATTACTATATCTTCTCTCTTCAAACTTCAATTTGTATGACTACCACAAGCAATAAAGACATGATATTTTGACTGCCCAGTTTGTAATATTTAACAATTTGCATTGCTCACAATTCTAGATTTGACCCTTGGCTACATATTAGCCTAGAACATGAGTTTGTTTATTGGATGGTTCTATGACTACTATCGGCTATAGCACCTACAAAATGAAGTCTTGGTGATGGCAAAGTCTTGAAACTGCTTAAATCAACAACAGAGATGAACTCAGGGAACAAAAAGTACAAAAATTAAAGAACCGAACCCTGGCATTTTTTTTGAGAAGTACTCTTACACACTGCATTGTCAAGAATGTAGTCTATAAGGGTACCTCTCACGGAGAATGCTAGAGTTTGGTTCTACAATTTTTGTGCTTTTTCCTTCTATAACATCATATTCATTAAAATGGGAGTTTTCCAATGAAATAGGAGTTCTACGAGCTTAATAAACTAAAAACGCAAGAAGAATTTTATACACACAAGCACAAGAAAAGACAAGATAAGAATACATAAACAAACAAATATACATAATATTTCCAAAAGTAAGATCATAATGGCATATGATCGTGTTATACTCAACATTATGGTAGCTTGAACATGATGCTCATACTACATACTATGACTACGACCTACTCTTCAAAATCTGCATTGCCTTTAATATTTACTAAACATCATGCTAACTCTATATACTATGACTGTAACCTACTCTTCAAAATTTGCATTGCCTTTAATATTTCTGGCCCTCGACTATATCCGGTACTTTTAGCAGATAATTGGCGCGCATTCTCTCGTCGCTGTTTTTTCAAGGACCTCCACTCCCAAGCATCCCACCTACCACAATAAAGAGGAGGCAATCCATCATTTCTTTTACATTGTCGTTTTATGAATCCATCATTTTTTTTGCATTGCTGTTTTACGATATCCAAAGAAGACAAACGAGGTAGTGGGCCTTCAACTACTGCAGTCCGTTTCTCCATTTGTATACTCTTAACGCCCTTTGAAGTGTTGCCCAACATGGTAGGCATTGAATCTTGCACTTGCCAAAACCAATAAAATAAGACATTCATAACCTACAACAACTACAAAGCAAAAACATAAAGAAAGATATTTTTGCACACACATTTAACTCAATCAATGATAACACACCTCCTCAATGGCCACCACACCCACTTCTTCATCATAGAGCTTCCTCTGCATTTCTAGATTCACCATGGACCGATCCCGTGGAATTTGCGAACGGGATTTCAAAGGAGATGGAGAGTGTACTAATTTGGGGCGCTTCCCTCTGTTGGGAGGACTATCAACAACGCCATCATCTATATCCATCATTGAAAAATCCATAGTCGATTGTGCAGTAGCCTCTGAATATATGACATGCCGAATTACAGGAGCCAAAGCATCCCTTAACTCCTGGACACAACACAGAGATATTCCACTGCAAATATGAATGATGAATTGTATTTGATAAAACAATAATAATTACATTTTAAGGCGTACCCTCTCAAACACAACTATATTGTTTACAAATTTCTAGAGGTCCTATAGACAAGTTTGTTCTGGAGGCGGACAAGGACGGAAATAGATGTCATCTTGAGTGAGCTCCTTGCGCTTCGTTGCATGCATTGCAGGTGGTTTCAGCAAAGGAATGATACACCCGAAACTATCCACTTTCCGTTCTCTATAAAGTCTATTAGAGACCGCAAGTGCCCTCTGAAGTTCCCTATACTTGGATTGGTCGACGTCATGCATGAGATGAATGCCCCCTATAGCATTGTCTCTACGGAAAGAAAAAAACTCCCACGGCCTCTCTACATGCAGTCTCTTAATCCAAGGCAGGAGTTCAAATATGAGAACCCCGTCTCTCGACCCCTGTCCGTCAAAACACCACGAGTCTAGGAGCACTACGTTCGAGGGATCATTCATGAAGTGTTTTTCGGGGCTGTCGTCCACTATTATAGTGTTCTCCTGCGTTAAGATGGACCCCTTTAGTTGGTACAACCTCTCCAATGGCTTGAGAAACAGATCCTTGCGCGATCCCCTCAACCTGTAGTTCTTTAGCATGCCATTCTCGTCTCTAGATTTCATGACGGTACATTGTTCCTGGCCGAGGACACCGAAGGGGGGCATCAGGCCGTGGAAGAGAAAATTAACAGCGAGCTTGGCGTAAAGTTGATCTATGGAGCTCCAAATAACGACGTTTGCGAAGGAGGTCAACTCCCGCACGAACCTTCTGACATGGGGTCGAAAAGTGACCCTTTTCATCGGGATGATGAACCTCCCCGCTCTCGGGACTACTTCATAAAGAGAGCACACCCTCCTTTCTTTTATGTGATATCTCATATCATCACAAAAGCAAAGAAGTCCATTCAGATCTAGAATGACATTGAGCCATTTCTTATTGAATCTGGATGTGAACGGACTACGAATTTGAACATCCGCCATTAAATCACCTACGACCCCCTCACTGGCACCCTGCTCATAAGGAACAAAGAGAAATTGAAAATTAAACCGGGGCAAAAACGATAGGGAAGCAAAAAACAACCAATGTATTCAACCAATGTCAGACACAACGACCATGACGAAACACACAGCTATATACAAGACAAAGTACATACCGCATCTTCCACCGAGACTTTGGTAGGCGACATTTCTGTATCTTGTTGTTCATCGCAAGGAACATCATCTGTCACCACCTCAGCCACACCCGGAATAACTTTGAGCACCTCAGGTTCATGGGCAATAATTTCCTGCATCTCAGGAACATCGGGGATAACTTCCATACCCTCCTGGACTTCGTGAATGACTTCGATAATATGAGGGACTTCTGGAATGACTTCGAGCACATCAGCATTATGACCTGTGAGACCATCATCCTTGATTCTAACTTCCGTAGGACACGTCTCATGTGGCGGATCATCGTTGAGATCCACAAACTCTTGAATCATGTGTTGAGGGGACGCCTCTGGCATAGTGTTTGTAGCATCGGAGGCAACATGGAGAGCAACATTTGTGACACACATGGAGGTCCCCACTGCAGAATTCAAGCTAGACAATGATTTGTGAGAAAAAAATATATTACAATGTCTCCATGAAAGAGAAAATGATACAATACTTGCAATGGACTATGAAAGCTCAGTCTATTTTGCTAATCACTGATCTACACTGTCCATGAAAACTCGGAAGCAATTCAACTCGGATCGAGTTAAAACATAGGCTCAAGGAGTCACGAGGAACAACTTGGAGATAAACTGGTCACAGGGTCCTGTGACTCCTCGGGCACATCCACAGGTCCAGATTTGCCTTGGTCCGGTGCTGCTTCGTCTTGGTCCGGTGTTGCATTGTCGTGGTTTGGTCTAGCTTCGATCTGGTCAGGTCCAGCTTCTACCTGGTCTAGCGCAGAGCTCTACTCGACTTGATTAGGTGCAGATCCCGGAGACGCTTGCGCCATCAAATTCTCAGACGCGGACGGTACCCTCGGGACATTAAGTGACGGCGTCTGCGCCAATCTTGCACTATCAGTCGATCCCTGCGCCTGATTTGCTATCATGAGCTGTGATGGCACTACAGTCGGACCGAACATCATCATCGGACGTGCGGCTATCATCTTCATCATGACATCCGGCAAGGACTCAAGCAGCTTCGAGAACATGTCCTTGTTTTCCTGACGGGCCCGCTTATTCTCCTCCCTTATCTCTTCACGTTCTTCCCTCCGTTTTCTTTCCTTGGCTTCATTGTTCTTCTAGATCACATTCAAGATCTATTGTTGACTGACTAGTGCATTAGATGGAGGGGGTTGGGCCTTCCTCTTCTGCGAGATTCGAGGCCGCGAGACTGGCGTCCGATGCTCCTGAGCTGAAGAACCTGAGGATCCCTTCATCTCACTCGGTTCAAGATTGGGAACCGAAATATTTGGCATTCCAGCACTCAATCCCAAGGCAGTCTCAACCGGATCTGTCCATTGTACCGAGCCTTCTTCGGTGTCGTCCGCCAATTCGATCACCTCATCTCCCTATGATAGATCATGGATCTTTTTGCGGTATTGTCGAGCAAGCTCCTTCCCCTTTCTCGAGGATGACGACGGCCGCGCCTTGTTGCTTTCAAAGTCTTCTTCATCTAGGAAGTAAACAGAGTCAAGGAAATCATCCTTGTCCATGTTCTCGGACTCGACGCACAAGGCCAGAAACTCGCTTTTCTTTTTGCTATCGGCGACCACGAAATGATCTAGCGACAGCATCTACAGAAGACGAACAAAATCAAGACATGAGAACAAAAGATTTCACTCGACTCGAGTTAAAGTCTTTTAAGTTCCGACAAAAATTGGAGGGGGCAAGAGCAGTCTATCAGATAACCAGATCAAAGCAATACATTTTCGCTCGACTCGAGTTAAACTTAATTCAAGTTTGACAGGAATTAGTGAAAACTGGAGCAACCGATCTGAACAAAAGATTTAAGGAATTAGTGATAACAGATTCCACTTGACTCGAGTTAAACCAAGTTCATTTAGGGCAGACATTGGGAAGAACGAGAACAGCCTATCTGATAATCAGGTACCAGAAATAATTTCCACTCGACTCAAGATAAAGTGTTGGTAGGGGGATTCACATGAACATATTCTGGTTATGCTAGACACTCACCCACGCAGCACAAGTGAATTTGCCTTCTGCAAAATAAGACAGCACGACATCCCTTGCACTGACGAAGTGATCTAGCACTTGCAAATAAAACTCCATTCGGAGTTCCGTGTCGTAGATCCTGTACTCGACCTCCACTGTCTGCCTTCTGGTGTTGTAGTGCGATTTCGGGGATACGAAAAAAGACCTCGGAATACTACGATTCTTCATGGTGGCCCCATTCTTCACAAGGAAGAGCAGTTGGATAGGATCCCTTGCGCGAGTACTCTTTTCTGGGACATCTCCAATCCTCTCGAAATTGGACAGAATGTAGTCGGCGTAGTGCACCGAGTAGTTCTTCCCAAAAATGGAAGTCCTGACAAATCCACGGAGTTCCAGTTCCACCTCCTTCTCCCCTGCGATCCACAGATACACCTCTAGATCGGTGAGGTCCGTCTCAGGGTCATCTCCAAGAATACCCATGAATTTCTCGAAGTATAGAGACTCGTTGTCGTTCGGACCCTTGTTGATGACACCCGAGACATTTCTGAAGTCGATAACCGCCAGCTTGATCCTCGACTGCACCTCCTCATCCCAGACATTTGCATCCCAATTTTCGAGCTCGTCGTCATTCATTTTGTAGGGTCTGAAAAAAGCGCTCGCCTCCGGCCTCAGGAACCGACCCTTGCTCTGCAAGAAAACTTTGAAGAACTCCTTGGCCATAGGAGACAGCTCATTGATGGTCTTCTTCTTATTGGAAGGCATCTTCATTTGAGTGAAGAAGGTCTCCCCTGGCCCCGTGAGCAGCATGTTCTTTGTGGCCTTTGTCACGTTATAGTCACGCTTGAAGTCCTTCCATGCTTTCTTCCTGGAGTTCCCATCGTTGTCAAACAACCTGAGCTTCGAGTCCAGGTTGTGAAGCTGAATCCTCACAGCGGCCTTCCTCTTGGTTCGTTCGAGCCAATCTTTCGCAGTGTAACAGTCAGGGAGGACTGACTTAGGTGCCTTCATGACAACCTTTGGATGCCCGTGCGCTCGGTTCTTTGTTCTGAACAGGAGATGCAACGCAAGCCTTCCGAGGTCATTCTCGGTAATGTTCCCGATCCACTTGAAGAACTCCCGAGATATGACTCCATCCTTATCTACGTCCCAGCCCTTGACGTCCTTGAATGCCATCAAAGTGTCTGGGTCGATGAGCCCCCCTTGCGACTGACTGGAGATTACCTCGGCCCAGAGGTCGTAGACATCCTGGGAAGCAGTAATGAGTTTGATCTCATTGTGAATGTCAATTTCTCTCTGGTTCTTCTTACTCAGATAGCCTTAGTTCTTCTTGATGTCAATCATAGAAAACCTGAGCTTGATGGCGGTCTTAAACTCTTGCAAATTCACGGATCCACGATGTTAGTGGGAATCTTAACTGGATCCGAGTTAAAACTGGAGAGATGCGGACTAGGAAGAGCATGAAAGATTTTAACTCGACTCGAGATGAAGGTGATGAACTTACCGCAAACAATCTTTGATTGTTGCCGTCAGCCTTCGACTTCCTAGTTGGGGTTACCATCTTTCCAAGCTCTATGGGTTCCCTTGGCGGTGCTGGACTTCCCATGCTTGTCCAGACAGACCTTGATGCCAAAATGTTGGTTGGCCATATTGGTATGAAGTTCTGGAAATGATTGACCATGTTATAATATGTCGAGATTTTCCTAATGACACTGTCATCCTTGTTCCAGACGACAAAGCAATCCCATTTCTTGAACTTCGCCTTCTTGTCATCAGGAATCTGCTCCATCCCTTGCATTTGTTGGGAGGCTGCCACACAGTGTTGGCCATTCACCATCCAAAACTTTCCATCCTTCACGTCCTCGAACTTTGCAGGCTTGGATCTTTGCCCTTGTGGATAAGCACAGAGCGTCATCTTCTTGTCGGGGTCAGGCATATTGATGAAAAAGTTAAGCGAACTCATCACCCCCTGCTCTTCCAACATTCTAATATTGAGATTCTGGGGCGGCTTGTCCAGCTGGTCTATGGAAATCTCAAACTTCTCCCCAATCCCCCCAACGTACGATTCTATGCATGCTGACCAGTAATCGGAATATGATTTACAGGCCACCTCGTAGTCGATGTCCTTAACCTTTCCGCCAATGTCTTGCGGAATGTCTGTAATCTCGGAGAATAGGCTGTTTTCGGGTACCAGGGTATCCTTTCGTTTTGCGACTCCTCGTGGTTTAGGCGCCGTGGATGGAGACCTCGATGGCTCTCCCCGACCAAAACGTTCCATGTGCTTGAGATGTGTGTGGCTTCGACCAGTCGGGGGTGTTACTAGTACGAGAGATCCATGACTTGGCTGACTGCTGTAATCACGTGTGAGAGAGACTGGCTGCAGTCTGTCGCTTCGGCTAGCCAGTGAAGCCTTCAGCTGATCAAATCCGGTGACGAGGGCATTCACCCTCGATGCCAATGTTATTGACTGCAGAGGGCCTCCGTCTTTTGTTTTCCATCTTTTCTCCTCAAGCTGCTTCTCAATGATCTTCTGAAGCGCCTGGTAGTCGGTGTTTTCTAGCGACCTGTAGTAGATAGACACGGAGAATGTTGTTTTTCGGCTGTTCACAACATATGAAAATATGTACTCCTCCTTTTGTTGGAGGTCAACTGTCTTGCAGCAAATGAAAAGAAGTCCATTTCGACCAGTCAAAACCTCTCGCACAGCCTCCGTCAGTGTGACGGGGAGGTTGCCTTCGACTTTCTTGTATTTGGTTCGGAAAGAGAGGTGCTGGTTCATGGGAACGAGGACAATTGTCCAGTACTCAACTTCATGAGGTTCCTGCCACTCCTAGCATTCACCAAGCATGTCGGCATCTCCGTACTCGTCCCGGCTTTCTTCTGGGATGATAAAACGTTTCAGGTACACTTCTAGGCCAGCGACTTGTGCCTCCATTGCTACACAACCATATAACAATTTACACTGTTAACTCGACTCGAGTTAAACATTGTTTCATAATTCATTGAAGTCATTTTCCTTCTGCTACTCCTTCTATGTCTACTGAGTGCTTTAGTGTTTTAACTCGACTCGAGTTAAAATTCAACTATTTGACTCTTCTTATGATTCAGAGTTTCATGTAATTCGAGGGTTTGAGAATGTGAGTATTACTTTCCATGTGAGGTTCCTCTGTAATGACTTAGTTATTTAACTCGGTTCGAGTGAAATGTTTGTAGGTGGTTTTCTTCTTTAACTCGGTTCGAGTTAAATTGGTTTCATAAACTGGCTTTTCTTTCATTTAACTCGGCTCGAGTTAAATATTGCGAGCAGAGTTGTCTTTGTCTACTTTTTAACTCGGCTCGAGTTAAAAAAAGTATTTTTGTCTCTGCTTATTCTTGTGGTCTGGTTGATTGCCGTGTCCGATTATGTCTGTGAGTGATTTTCCTTAGTATTTTAACTCGAATTGAGTTAAAATTTGACGGCTCTGCGACTGAAAACCTTCAAAAAATGCTTTATCGAGTTAAACTACCATCGAGTTAAATTGCCATGAACAACTGATTTTTGAATACTGTCACACCAATTTCCAATGACTAAACCCTAGACTCTCAGCAGTTCGAAATACAGTAGAGCAGGATTCTTAAAAAAAATTGAATCATCAAGAAAACAACTGAATCCAAGGCCACAACCGTATGAGCTTTGAATGGAAGAATTGCACGAAAACTGAGCCAAACTGAGCCACGACTAGCACACACAGAAAACAAACTTGCAACCAATTCAGCGCAATAGCAGACAACCAATTCAACGTAACCAATCTCTCATCGATGAAATTGCAATGCTCCAAAACTAACTGACCAAAACCTCTAACCTAAACCCTACACGAACTACAAGCTTCAAAACTGAGAATTCAAGAGATATGCATTGCAATGTGTTGCAACCGGAATTTTCAATTTTTTTTTAGTAATCAAGAATTTAGGTTTTAAATCAAGAGGAACTAAACCGGAAGGGCTTAAAGTTTAGAACACGGTTTAGATTTAGGACAATTAGGGAAGTGAAATAAACTGCTGGCCCGGAATGGAGAACCGGAGGACCGGAAGATTAGAAGGCCGGAAACCGGAAGGGAAATCCGGACTAAGTTTTCGGGGTATATAAACCCTGACTTAGGGTTTGAGAGCTCATTCTCACTTTGACGCCTCAGCTCTCTCTCTCTCTCTCAGACTCTCTCCAGTTCTTAGTTGTGTTTGTTTTTCTTTGTGTGTGGTGTTGGAGCTCGTTTCCACTTAGGCGCTGTGTGATTTGAGGAGGCGCTTGGCAGTAGAAGGGCGCGCGGGTTGATCGGTAGGCACAAGACTTTAGATTGGGTTTTGGGTGGGATACGAGACGTGCGGCTAGAAGAGAGAACGTGAGGTAGAGATAGAAGTGAGGATGGATGCCTAAACGTAGTGGCGCCGCCACTAAACCAAATGCGCCTCAAAGAGAAGTAAAGTTGAGAGGGGTGGTGCTGGTAGAACCCAAGACGGATCGGGAGCTGGCGGAGCTAATTGACGACCTGACGGCCATGGGCTGTGAGGGACTTCACGGGAAGCCCTGGGGGTTCAAAAACGAGGAGGTCATCCGGGAGCTGCAATTAGGAGCTCTAAATCAGTTTGCGAAAACCATCCGGGCAGCGCCGGATAAGTGGACCAAAGAGATCTGGAGGGAAGTGTATAATTTCCGGGAAGGAGGGACGTCAAAGGCCAAATCCCGGGACAACTATGTGAAGGGGCTGTTTGCCCAAGGAGCGGATTCCAAGGATGGATTCGCTATGGCGGACTGCATAAACTCGTGGCATCGGTGTCTACTGGAGTTTTTGCTCCCCATCCTTTATCCGGAAAAACCGACGATATTGACCCACTCGGTGGGCAATACTATTTTCGGAGCTTTGAGCGGGGAGATGCGAGTGGATTGGGCGAAGTACATGTGCCTGCTGGTGGCCGGACTTTGTGCCAATACCAAGAAGAGCAGAGGAACCCCACTCTGCCCCTACCTTTTCTACTTCTATCGGACACAGGGACTCCTCACGATAACCAAGGAAAGTGAATGGAGGGCCTAGATGGCTCTCGCCAAGTTCAGAGTGTCGGACGATGAGAGTTCCGACACCGAACACGACAGTACTCCGCCAGCCGGAACGCCTAAAGAGAATATGCGGAACTCGCAGGAGGAAGATGAGGAGGACGATGGAGTACCGCTCATCCACCGGAAATGCCTGAAGACGACGGTGGGGAATTGAGGGTCTCCGGTTGACAAGAAGTTGGGAGGTCAGCAGGCAGGAAAGCCATCTCAACCGGATGGAAAGGGGATGGCCACCCGGACCAAGACTAGTCCGGAAGGAGGGGCTCTTCCGGTTAAAACCGGAACACCCAAAAATGGACCTCGGGAAGTGGACAAGGGAAAAGCTGAAGCTTCCGGATCCAACGACACCGAAATGAATCCACTTTTTGGTAAGTTGATTCATGTTTTGGGGGAAATCCAGGCCCGATGTGTTATCAGGCATATTGCAATTTCTTCAATAGCCGGCCTGGTAGGAGGAAAGATTGACAGTTCTCTTCCAGAAACGGTAGCGAATTGTATCAACAATCCGGATGAGGACCGGGAGAAGGAAGAGAGGTTTCTAAAGCAGACCATCACCCTCCGGGAAATGGATGAGTTGATGATCAAGTTGAGAGGCGAGATCCAACTCTTGAAGAGGGACCGGGAAGTCAGCATGGAGGAAGTGAGAGCTGCCCGGAACCTGCAGGAGGACACCCGGAAGGCCATCAGCGCGATGACTTCCGTGGTGGCAGCATCCGGAGACGCGATGGCCAAGGCCAAACTGTTTGACAAAGGCGTGCACAGGGAGAAGAAAATCTCCGGTGGGAGAATAGCACGGATACTTGCAGAGTTTGCCGGTCAAATGGAGTCTTCGTTGGAGGAATTCCGGAAGGCAGCCAAGGTGATAGATGACAGCAATAAAAGGCTTCATCTACATCATCCGGTTTCCTTGTCCGGAATTTCCTTTCCGAGTCTATGTGGGGATTCGGATGTGAAGGAGGTACTGAAGCCCGGATCTCCAGGATCCAATCACAAGGTTCCTGCACCCGCACCACCAACAGAAGATGGAGAACCTTCTACTCCAGTTCCGGAACGTATTCCGGAAGGGGGAGAGAAGGAAGGCAGCATCAGTAAAATTACTGAGCAGATTACACCAGATAGTGGTGGGCCTTGAGAATTTTTTTCAAAGGATAGAATGTATATTTTTAGGACCATTTTGTTAGGAACAATTTTGTAGCGAGAAATCCGGGAGGATCAGATCCTACAATCTCGGCTGGAAACAGTGCCGGTTTCTTAGGATTTTTCCCCCCATTTTGTATGAACTTAACTTTGTATATAAACCCGTCTCTCAATGGAGACAGGGAAGCGAATTTCCACCAAATGGTTTTGTGTACTGTGCATTTTTCTGTCATTCCCTTGTCTTCCCATGCTTTGGCCGGATGAGTGAATAAGGAATTGATTGCTAGTGAGCGGACTTGGAAAGAATTCTTCTTCCCTTTGGTGTTCTTTTACCTATAGTTGTGTGCAAAGGTTTTAAGTGCTGGGAGTGAGTCATTGCACCTCAGTAGGATCTAGATCTTGTATTCCGGATGAGATAACCATTGTTAAGCTAGGCAATTAGGGAGGGATTTCCTGACTGCACTAGAGCGACTGGGTGGAAGGTCTGGTTCGCGTCTGATCCTTGAGAGGTCTCATCAACTTAGAAAGTAAACGGAAGAGATACCGGATTCTACTGGCACGAGCGGATACACTTGTAGTCACCTTAGCTCCATACAAGTTGAAAGAAAGTCAAAGTCGTTGTAGTATGATAAGGGTCGTATGGGGGGGGTTTGTGTGACCTCTGACCAGATTCATTTTCCGGTCATTGTGAGAAACCAAACCGGACTCTAGTTAGATAGGAGATTGAGTAGATTAGAGTGAACTCTTCCATCACTTTAATAGTCCGGAAGGTGTGGCTAGCCGACCACTCTACTAAATCAAATTGGCGAATCCTTCTGATGAGTCAACAAAGGTTAAATTAAACCGGAAATTATTAAAGAAGACGGACACCAGTAAAGGAGGGAGTCCGGTCTCACAGAAGTAAACCCGGAAGTGTTCAGGAAGTCTGGGTGGGTTTGTTGGTTGTTGATTCAAAGGTATCTGGATTGTAGTCAGTAATAGTGGGACATAGATTCCGGATACGCTATACTAATGTAGGAAGGATTTCCGGATCGAGAAATCCTACATCCGATTAGGGAAATTCTTGAAGGAACTGACTATTGACCTCTAAATTCCTAATAGAGTTTAAACACTTCACAGAATCTCATGGGTTCGATCTTTAGAGTCACTTTGTTATGCTTTAAAGTGGTTTTTGTGAGCATAATAGGGAATTTACTTATCCTGTGCTGCGACACATGTCGAGGTTTTGTGGGACGTTAAGTACATGAATGCAGACAAGGTGGGGGTTCCTATTTGCCTGCCCCTCCACGACATTTCTGGTAAATGTCTCGATTGCACTCAAACCGAAGCCTACAGACCCATCCATGATGTCAAAGACTAAAGCGCCAAGGACAGTGACAACTCTATTGATGCACTTAGTCCCCAGAATAACTTATCGCCTGGCAACCGATACGTTAGAAATCAACCACGAAGTATACTACTAATTTCCACACAATGGCAAGTAGTTCTGTTCCTGTCCTCGGTACTACAGATTGTATCGATTGGCAGCTGACATGAAAGCTAATTATCGGCTGCCGGTCGATAAGAATGACTGTACGGACAAGTTCTTGACCCTAAAACGTATAGATGTGAACCAAAAATCCATTCCTAAACCCATAATTCAAATCAAATAAAGCGATTTCAATAATATGCCCCGACCATCTGAGCTAAATGATGCTAAAAATAATATGAATAATTGACAGTTTGTTTCCTACACTAATCTAGAATACACCCTGAACTATTGGGCTCTGTGTCATGCAATCCACCCCACTGCAATCGTATCATTCACTGCATTGGGCCCTGCATCCCACTGAATACTACTGCGCTACTATGCATTCCCCTACAATCTCTACATTCCATTCATCCTTGCAGCATTCCAAACAGTTTGGCTGAGAGCCTAGAAGTAGAAAACAAAACTAAAAGAAAGAACTCCTCCAAGAATTGGACCTATGTGAGGAGGGGAGAGAAGCAAGTTGGTGCTTGAAATTGAATTTGCAGGAGGATGAATTTGTTGTGATTACAAAAACAACCTGAACGTATGTCTTAGGATCAAAACGAAACGTAATGCAAACGGAACGAAACGTACACAACTTCATGCAATGAGTGATCATTACTACCATGTCCTTGGCTAGAAGTCTGGTACTGAATTTGGATGAAAAACAAGTAATAGATGAAAAACTTGGATGAACGCTCATGAGTACGCCTCCCGATTGGCAGCCGTTACTTTAGTGAGGAGAGGGGGTATACTTCCTTGGCCACTTTCATTTCTATTCATTTTTCATTTGCCTCACTTGCTCTCACTCTCGCTCTCTCTTCCTCCCTTTCTTCTTCAATCTCTCTTGTTCTCTATTGCCTTCTCTTCTTCTCTTTAGGGCTCGAAGCTGACACACCGCCCTTAAGTTGCAACCGGAATACCTAGATTTTCTGAGCAACCGAGACGAGTTACTGCGCGGCCAATATTGAGGGCGTCCGAGGAGCGAGAATCTTGTAAGTAGCCAACAGGTTTTAGTGGCCAGACGATAAGGGAGGTGCCTACGACGATGGCGTCCTCAACTCCCGAGACTTTCAGGTATTTTCTAGTTCACTGTGTCGGCTGGCAGTCGATACATCTTCAATCTTCATTTCTTTTCATTATTTATTTCTTGGAGTGATTTTGGGTGATTTAGTCTTATCTGTTTACTGGACCACATGAATTTAGTGTCAGTTGCTAGCCGACATTATATGCAGTGAACGTATTTATCTCGTTACCCAATCATATCGATTGGTAGTCGACACATCTGTCACACTTTGAAATGCATTGCTTTGTTTTGTCGGCTAGCAGTCGATACCTCTATAGTTTGCTCAGAATTCAAAATACTACTGTACAGGAAACCGACTTTGTTGGATAGACTTCTGAGAGAGCAAATTGCAAATTCACTAATAGTGGCAAATGGAATTTGTCCAAGCACTACCTGGAAAGAAAATTCAGCCATCCAAGAATGGGGGCTGTGTTGGAGGGAATTTGTAGACACTGATGTGGAGATTGCGTGTTCCTTCAAGCTGAAGGGGAACATGATGCCGGGTCATGGCAATGTGATATCAGTGATGGGTATAGGTGAGAACGTCCATGTCCTGATCTGTCTTCATCATATCTGCGATTCGAAGGCTGCAGCGGACTATTTTGCAATGGAATTGCCGTTCAGGACATGTATAAAGGAAGCATGCGGCGAAATGTCAATGTCAAAGGGCATGACATTTCAAGGAGCATCGCCATCTAATGCAGATGACCTTGTCCAGGGGTGGGAAATTCTGAAGGTGGAGATGGACGAGAAGAATTCACTCATCCACCGGGACCAGTAGAAGGGCAAAAAAAAGGCTTCCGCAGGAAGAAAGAAGGCTTCCAAGCCGACTGCAACTAAGGACGAAACTGCTATGGTTGAGGCTGGATCCCTAAGCAAATCCAAGAGGAAGGGCAAGGGCAAGGACGACCCCAATAGGTTCATGAAGCTTATACTAGACAAGGCATTGGTTCGGGGAAATCACCTCACGACAAAGACCAAAGAGAACGAGGTGACCGCCATCTACCAATCGCTAGAGGTGGGGTTGACGCATACTTTTCCATACAAGGAGTGACTACCGGGCATCATTTCTGCAGACAAGCTGCACATCGCACTTGACGAGTTGAAGTACCGCAAGATTACTAAGGACCGCCTTGGTCAGGTATTTCATCTCAAATTTATGCCATCACCATGTCTTTCTTTTATCCATTGTGTACTTGATCTATCGGCTCGCAGCCGACACTAGATGCCATCGATATTAACTATCCCGTCTGCTTCCATTTCAAGTGAAGACCATGTACAAAGGGTATGGGGCGATTAGGAAGAAGCCCAAGATTCGTAGCATTCCTCTAAAGCGAGCTCCATTACCAACGGACAAGGGGCTTGACGCGGTCATGGATAGTTATCCGCTAAGGATGGAGACCATGTTTGTGAACGGTGAGTTTGTGGCATGGTGGAAGGCACCAAATGTGCATTGGTACATTATTGGGGGGCAGCATACCATGACGGCTTGTCGGGAACTTGCCAAACAACACTCCAAAGCTCGAATGCAAGGAAGGATCTCCTGGAGTTTGAGGTGATCCCCGTATTCAATAGAGACCCAAGAACTCTAGTCTATGTTTCGAACGCCTTAAATTTGAACATCGCGGAGAAGGTTGCCAAGGAGACTTTCCGATCCTGTGCCGAGATGGGAAGGGCGGTGTAGGTTACGGCCGGCTGCCCGGAGCTGCATCGTGGTAGAGGCAAGCCTTCGCCAAAATTTGAGGTACTTCTCTTTCATTTTTGTTTTTCCTGTCAAGATTGCCTCAAGATCATCTCAATACTTATATTACTATTGTGTTGGCTGCCAACAGATACCAGTTCATTATCTTGTTGCTCAATGAGTTGTCTGCTGCCTTTATAATATATGCCATCTCACCAACATGTCGGCTGTCGGCCGATACCATTTTGTCTTCATCTCATGAACTTGAATTGACAATTGTCTAGGTAGTGAAGCTCAATGTCATGGCGTACTTCGTGGACGAAAATGTGTCGTCAAAACTACCTCTTATTTTTGTAAAAGAGAAGACATGGGAACTCTGGACCGAGGTATTCGACACTTGGGAGAATGGTGACCTCATCGGCGATGACAGGAGTATTCCGAATTCCATCATGAATAGGAAACCTTTGACGCACATTACAAAGACTGATCTCACGCCAACACTGGGACTCCGAGATTCCAATCTCTGTGAATTGGTGTGGGACATCCTAGATCTACGCGTCAGCATAAAGAACACAGCGAAGGCCCGGTCGTCAAGGAAGGAGACACTCTATGACTGGTGTTGGGATAAGAAGCTCAACCGGGTCGTCATGAATGAGATCATGTAGACTAGAAAGAAGTATCCTCTCCCCTATAAGGATGCTGCCTGGGTCTCGTACTTGGACGAAGCTTGGCAAGAACTTGCAGACAAGGAAGGATATTCTGCTATAGTCGTCCAAAACGTGTGGAAGGACGTGAAGAAATTTACGAATGGAAACTCCTTGCTGACGGGGCGTGCAAACCCAATGAATCCTACAATGGATAAGTCCATCGACGGCTTGGCTCCAAGGGTCTTTTTCACGACCTTGATGGAGTATGCCACTATTAATGTGGATTTGGTCGAGGAAATCGAATCGGAAATCATGTACGAATGTCGTATAGGCCAGACAATCACCGACGTCGTTGAGTACGTCCGCGGTGGTGACCACTCTAACAGTCTTGTCATTGGAGACCGCAAGATAGTGGTCGTGTTCGGGTACACCGAGAGTGGGGACGACATCACTTTGAACAAGCACGACTTCTTGGACATCTCAGCGATCGTAGAGGCTCCCCCAGAAGACGATGACTTGGATGCACGAACCACGAACTTATACATACTGTTGTCAATGCTCTTCATAAGCAACTTCCGTTTTAGAGATTCAATCGCCTTAGCAACTTATTCTAGTACATCATCGTGGTACTTCCACACGGTATACTATTAGCCATCTCCTCGTGGTGACTTCCTCAAAAGCGACCTGGAGGCAAAGGCCTTGGTCACATTGTCGTTGACGTACCCGAAGTTGGAGACCCGAGCCGACATGTTAACAATATTCAAGAGGTTCACGGGTATCCAAAAAACCCTTGAATGGTTTGACTAGGATGCCGACGACGAAATCGACTAGAACGTTGGATTGTGCGGTGTAGGGCACGGACTTCTGAAGCAGCTATTGAAGCCAACATTGAAATCGAAGGTCGCCACAGTCATCAATGTTTGGGGAGGCGGAAACATCACGGAGATCGCTTTGGTAACTCTTGCTCACACTCCGAAACAAGGGACCTTCTCTTCCTTGTTCTTCTGCTGTTTATATCGACTGCTAGCCGATACGTGACTTACTTGATTGTTCTATAGGTGGTGTCTAGAGGAACGGCCGCCCCGTTCTAGAATTCGTTCGTGAGGAAGGCGGCATATCCAAGGCACATGAGCGCGTGAAGGGGATGAACATCATAACCGCTTCTTAGTTGGTTCCTATAGACTCTTCCACTAATCATGAAACCAAGACTGTTGGAGGATCGAGAGCGTTGTCGCTACTGTATCCATTAGCTGCTTCACAGCCTCACACAAACCCATCGCCCCTTTTCCCACGGTAGGACATTCCTGGGGCTACTGACCCTCCTCCAACTACAATCAGAATCGGATAGGGCGTAAAGCAAACACCTTCATTCCGAATTCCAATTTCGTGCAGTGATTCGTCCAACGATGAGTCTGAATACGAAGGACTCATCCACCGGAAGCGGTACCACGAAGACAAATCCTCTAGACCTCCTCTGATACGTCCTACTTCACCTAATCCAATTCTATCCCCCGTGCGACCAGAAACTAGGCAAGCAGCCATGGTAGTTGACTTGCATGCTGTCCCATAGTCTGAGGAGATCATAAGATCTGGAATCAGGCCCGAGGATCTTACCACGACTAGCCCTTACACTCAGCGATCATTGAAGGAGTGTTCCATTAGCGTGCCTGTAATTGGGTCTGAGGTTTCTGTCGGCAGGCAGCCGACACCTACGGATTCTGCACAAAGTGAGCCGCGATGGGGAAGGAGCAAATGACCCCCGCTGGAGCTGCAAACGCATTCTGTGGACTCCTATGGATCTGGCCGTTCCAAAAAGAAACAAAGTCGACATACTACCTAGGATGTCGAAGTCGTGGCGACTAGGGACTTGCCCAAACTAGACTTCCTAAACGAAGCGTTGTCTCCTATTCGAGAGGGACTGTCTATGGGAACCCGCTCTGGAGATTCGTAGGCGATAATCATCTTTAGGGAAAACTTTGTAGTCTCTACAATAATAATATGACAGATAGTTATGCCTAGCTCTGACTTGTTCTGTAGGACTTGTCAATGTAAGCCTCTAGCTCTACAGACTAGGGTACTTCTCGAATGTGTTAGTTGCCAGCCGATACATGTTAGTGTTGTTGTTCGATTCTTGTCCTTGTATTGCATCTCATGTGTTATTTACTTCATTTCTCGTTGCAGATTCTAGTTTAGGATCATCATGGCATCATGAGAGGATGAGGTCTGAGTGTACTGTGGAGTCGGACCAACTGGCTGTCGATACTGTAGCCACCACTTCGATTCCGCTAGCTCCTCAAGTAGCGCCTCCAAAAAATTTTCTGTTCCTTGAGGTCCTGGAAACATTAATGTTCTACGAGCCAGGAATCATCAAGTTAAAGAGTGTGACTTAGAGGTCTTTTATTAGAGACCGACTTGGACTTCAGGAATTTCTGCACTTCTGTCTTAGTCAGGACATCACGAATTCACGATGGTCTTCTAGTCGAATCTGCCTCTCAACAAACTACAACATCGCTTAGGCAAAATTAGGTGGAAGCTGCCGGAGCGGAGAGCGGACTATATGGCCTTCAGGCAAGAGTATTGTGACCTGAGCGCTTATCGGGATTCGGAAATTCCTGGAAAACCAATTTTTTTGAAGCGTCTAGCACGGATTCTTTGCTTACCACAGTTGTTCGATGCTAGGGCCACTATAGATAATTCATTGATCATCAATCATGTTCCCTATAGAAACTGTGGAAGTACGCAACATCTAGATAAATAGAAATAATAGATAATAGTAATTATAAAGAATAGAAATTTTAAAATTTTCCATAATAAGTAGACAATAGAAAGCTTAGAAATAGAAATAGAAAATAGAGCCTTCACAGAAATCCTTAAACTGTAATTAGGGTTACAGTCGGATCTAGAAACCCTATCCGGAAACCCTAACCCTAATCCGGAAACCGGAAAGTTCCGGCCGAGTAGGCCCTAGAGCCTAGTTCGGCTAGGGAACTTACGGGAACGGCAGGCCCGAAAACTACTAAACCCCCGTTGTCTCCTTCATTCTTCCTCTTTCTCCGCAGGATTATCGCGATGGCGCTTAGTGAGTGAAAGTGTGGTGAGATAGGAACGCATTAGGGAGAGAAGGCAAGGTCGGTGTTGATCGCATTGAAAAGTAGGACAGAAGATTAGCAGAACCAGTTAGCGGAAAATTAGCGGTTTTGGTGACGGAAGATTAGTGGAAGTAAAGACGGAACATGTCGGTAGTGATGGCAGGACCTAGTGTGCGGCGGAAGTCAGGGATTACCGCCTGGATGATTAGTCCAGAAATCCTTGAGAATTCGGAATACCACCGGCAACTGGAGGACGACCTGACGGATATGGGGTGTCTGGGGTTTCTGAAAAGACCCTGGAACATCCGGAGCAAGGACATGATAGACGAGATAGTTTACGGCGCTCCCAACCAGTACCATCTAACCGTCAGGGGTCATCCAAAGTCCTGGACTGTACAAATGTGGGCGGGAGTTTACTTCGCGTCCTCTAGGGGATTCGGATGGGCCGGCCGGACGGAAAAGTTCGTGGCGGATAGATTCCGGAACCTGGCGGATCCAAAGGAGGGTTACACCGCGTCCGACTATTGGAATCCTAAGGATCAGAGACTCCTAGAGTTTCTCAACCCCATCCTGTATCCGGAAAAGCCCAGCCGGATTACAGTAACTTTAGCAAACACAGTTTTCGGAGCCTTAGGGGAGAGAGGAAAACCGGCCCCTAGACCAGTTAGCTGGGGCTCATTATCCACTCCATCGTGGAGAAGCTTTCCGGAAACCTAGCGGGGAAGAAATCGAGCCCCATCAGTCCGTACCTCCTCCACTTGTACCACAAGCAGGAGGTACTTAGCAATCCAGAAGACATCATCTACCGGTAGGGAGATAGTCTACTGTGGTACGGTCTTCCCCCGGAACCGGATCCGACGGATGATGAACCAAAAGAGGAAGAGAAGCCGGAACCAGAGCACGACTCACCGGATAGGCATGACTCCCACCAGAAGAGTACGGATCCGGATTCAAGGGGGAAGAGCCAACTTCCGGACCCTGTCCGGAACACTGAGCCGGATCTGGACATATTCGAGTCCACAATCTCTTGGTTGCGGAGCCAGAAGGCATCAAACGACCGGATGGCCACTCTGATCCGGAGAGTCTGCATGACGTTGAAGGTAGCGGACGAAATGGAGATTGTCGAGGCGATCAACAACAGACCGGATCCGGAGATGGTTTGCTTGTTGGAGGGCCGGATCCGAACTGTGGAGGCGGAGCAGGATCATCTTCAAAACCGCGCGACCTAGCCAGAAGGGAAGATGATCACCGCCAACAAACGGGCAACGGATGCGACGGAGCTAGTCCGGAAACTGAGGGACCTCATCGACCCGCCAACGGATGTCATCACCAGATCCGCTCTCTGGAACAACCAGATGACTCGGGAAGGTCACATAACCGGAACCAAGGTCGTAAAGATTTTGGTAGACTTTGAGGCGCGGATCGAGGTCGCACTGAAGGAGATGCGCTAGTTGGTCGGCCACTTCGATCTGCTCAGCGGATTAGACGCTTCTTTGTTTCCGGAAATACCCGGAGGGGAGTTCGCGGAGATGACTCAGCTCAACCTTGGAGCATGAACATCAACCCAGCCAACACCCGGAAGATCCTCGGTGCAGAAGGAGATTACGGATGGGAGGAAGATTTCGGATCTGGTTCTGACGCCCCGGAACACTTCGGTAAATCTCTTTCCACCTCTTCCGGTTTCCTCTGCAGAAATTACCTTGATGACGGAGATTCCGGGTGGGATTCAAAATCCAACTTGGATCCACCCGGAGGAGTTCACCCACATTCAACAGCAAACTCCTCCGCGGCCACCATCGACGACCCCTATTGAAGTCATAGATCTGGAGAAAAAGAAGGCCACCAAGCGGAAGGTCCCCAGTGATCCGGAAGAGGTTCTGGAGTTAGAAGAGGAGGAAGCAGTAACCAACTCCTCTTCCAACTCTGAGTATGCGGAGACGGATCCGGGTCCGCCAAGGACTCGATCCGCAACAAAATCCACCCCGACGAAGCAGATCCGGTAGAAAGCGGCAACCCGGATTTCGAAGGGTGGAACGTCAGCGAAGAAGGCCCGGAAGGGCAGGTGACTTAGTAGTGTAGTTGGTTTGTTAGTTTTAGTGTTTTGTTTCCGGCGCGGGTTTTCCGGATGTGGGACCCGCTGATCCGGAATTTTAGGAAGTTCCGGATTTTTAAGAGTCAACGGCTTTCCTTTCTTCCCGGAAAGGTCATCTGGCCGTTGTCCGAATTTTCAGCTGATTGTTGGCCGCTTTTTCTTAGGAACGTTTTTGGTCGTGTTGTTTTGGTTTTTAAGGGCAGGCCGGCTTGTGGCCTGTCATTCCATTTTGTGTCATTCAATCTGAGCACCCAAGAATAAACACCTTGGAAATCATTATCTTGCGTATCGCGTCTTGATTACTTGTGGGTGGGTGTATCTGGGAGAGTGTGCAAGGTAGGAATCCGGATTGGTTGGTATCCGGATCCGGCTGAAGGTGTTTTGCGGAATAGTTTAGATTGAACTTGAGGAGCCGCGCGCGGTGCCTTTAAATTGTTGGAACGGTGATCCGGTGGGATCCGGTAGTGGTCAGGGAGCTAGTCCGGAACTCTTGAGTAGTTCTGTGCGGAAGTCAGTAGCCGCCAAGTGGAACATTCCCAAACCATCGAAAGGTCTGCCAACCTCAAGAACGGTTGATAGCTAGAAAGTAAATCCTTTAGTTCCGGATTCCAACTATCCATGGTTGTTTTGCAGTTGAGTCTAGTTTACAAGTGAGGAGCTGTGCGTAGTGCCTTTAAATTGCTGGAACGGTGATCCAGTGGGATCCGGTAGTGGTCAGGGAGCTAGTCCGAAACTCGAGAGTAGTTCCGTGCGGAAGTCGGCAACCGCCTAGTGGAATATTCCCAAACCACCGGAAGGTCTACTAACCTCAAGAGTAGGTGAAAACTTGATCCGGAAAATAGCTGAGTGTCGTTGTAGTAAGGGCGGGTGAGGGTGTATCTCTGTGTGACCTACCTTCCAGGTGGCCACCCGGAAGGTTGTGAGGGTGACCATCTTACCTCCGTACTGGACTAAGAACTTTGAGGATGGATAGTTGTTTGTTGTTTAGGAAGTTGATATGTGTGTTACTTGAGTGGTGATGTTCCCTACCCCTCGGAAAGAGCAAGTGAGGACCCTCTGAGGGTAAAATAGAGGTACCAAAAACCGGTGTGACCGATAGCAAGAGTAGAAATTCGGATCAAGGTGGATCCGGATGTGATTCTGGAAGACAGTATTTCCGGAACTTGGTATTTGTGTTGTGCCGGATCCTACAGCGGATTGACATTTTCGGGTAGATCCGTAGTTCCGGAATCCTATCTATTGCGACAACATCTGGAATTCCCTGGGACTATAACTCGTGTCATCTTAACGCTTTTGTGGTGTTAAAGATACCTACGCCTAGATTGCGCGTGCGACAGAAACATTTTGAATTTGCCCTATAGTGCGGTTCATCCACCTCCTTGTACAATGTACTCGGAGGCAAAATTGAAGGGCGGTAGACTCCCCTGGATCCAACAGACAATGATTCCTTTCTTGGAGAGGTTGCTATCTTCTGGGCTCTCGGTACCTCAATTTTGCGAATTGAACGAGAAAATCGGTTAACTGCGCTACATGCCAGGTTCAACGCTGCATAATCTATACTCTGAAGTGACTCCCAACTGCCAGAAGGGCTTCGAGTTGCCCTACACGGAGGAGGAACTTCAGGCTACGAAAGGTACCAGCGACCCTCGCTCGTGAACCTTCTCGAGGAGGGCACCTTTTGTGTCGGTCGCCAGCCGACATAGTATTTTATGTAGTGTACAACCTCTGTACATATAGCGGACATCTTCTAGGTTTTTTTAAACTTTTGTATAAAACCAATTTATAAGCAATCAGCTATAATAAAGGCATTTATGCCAAGCTATCCGGCTATATTAGGCGGATATTTGTTTCACTCTTGAAGCAATCAAATGCTTCCTTCGAGAGTTTTAACGTTCGGGTACGGACACTGTAATCAGGTATTATGGGAGGTATTGTGCAGTCGTTGGATCTCCATTGTGCAGCCTCTACTACACGTGATGACATAATCGCGAAGTCTTTTGGAATTTTCTCCCAGCATTAATCGACTGCAAGACTATGTCATTAGGTGTAGCAAAGGTTGTGTGGTGGAGTTACACCCGTTGCACATGATCATCTGTAGCACATGATTACAAGGTTGTGCTTTACCTTCAAACTCTTTCAGGATGCATTTGATTGCTTCCAAAATGAAATCGAGCTCTATTATATATGACCGGACTTGCCCCTTTCTTATCTGGCAAATGTGTTTCTTGTCTTTCTTGGGTTTTGTTCATGATTTATCCTGACTTTATTGTTCAATGCTTCTGGGCACTTCATTGTATCGGCTGCCAACTGATACAACCATTAACAATCTTCTCTTTTGTCAGTCCCGGAACTTACAACCTTGCGTTGCCTCATGCTAGTGGGTTTTAGAAATCTACCAATGTGTTTCTTGTCTTTCCTAGATTGGGTTCATTATACATCTTAGCTTTGAGGTCCACTATCTCTTTGCACATCAGTGTATCGGCTGGCAGCTGATACCACCGACAGCAATCTTCTCTACATGCAGTCATGTACCTTAAAACATTGCATCGTCTCTTGCCCGCATATTTCAGGAATCAACCAACAGGAAACCGCATTTGTTCAAGAAATGTGTGGTGCTCTATATCATAGGACTGCTCTGTTTTGTCGACTCGAAAATCAAGGTAGATAACTGAGACCCTTTCCGAAGTTTAGTCAAACGTCTAGGACTCAACGAATTGTTCTCCACATTGTTCGAGAAGTTCCACGTCAGGATCTGGTCGAAAATGCCAATGAATGAACTTCGTCCTTTGCTGGCACACCTACTTCTGAAATGTGTAATTGACAAGCTGGCGTTTGTATATGGGAGAGAGTATTGTGAAGATAGTCAAAATTTTCCTTGGTGCTATAAGACGCTCAAGACTCTTTTTAAGAAGCGCCCCTCAAAGGATACTTGTTGCATTGACCAAGTTCTCATGGTCGACGTCAGCCCGGTTTCATTGCGAAGGACACCTGATCCGGCGTGCTACATTCCATTGTCTTTTATGGGTGAACTGGGCTTTTCAAATAACAATAGAGTTATTCCGAACATTTCAACAGACATTATTGCCTTTATATATTCCATGTACGAGCATGAGTCAATCTCGGAATATGTGAAAGTCTCCAAAAGACCAGGCCAATTGCACTACGAAGTGGCAGAAGCAGTTAAGTACAGGCAACCTAATTAGAAGGGTTTATTCTGGTAGGTAGTTCACGCTACTGTCGGTTGACAGCCGACACCCTTTTCCGGTTTGGTCGATGGACGTGGGACTCCTTCCACTGCCTCAAGGCAACAAGACAAACAATGACAGTTATGGTGAATCGGCAAGTTGGGGAGAACTCCTACATGAAGGAAATTCAATTGGTCAGGGAGAACTCATAAATGACGCCTATGATGCTGTTATAGCGATGTCTAAGGATCTTCATATCCTTTCGGATATTAGTTGCCAGCTGATACTCTTCGACTGTCTACTTGTAGCTCATGTAGTGAGTTTCAGGCATATATATAGCTTAGTGCATTTGTAGCAAAAGTTGGCCATTGTGACCCGCTTTACAATTTAGGCAACTTAGCAAGTATAGGATGTGTGATTTTCTGAATGCTGCCGAGTATCGGCCGGAGGTCGACATTGTCACAACATTTCTCGTCCCACTTATTAACAACTCCCAATATAGAGCTAATTCTAAACTATGTATTGTCATATTTTTAATATATTTTGCTATATCATTTTTGTTCATTGCTTATTGTACTTCAAAAATTTGTATCACTGTTTTATCGGCCAATGGCCGACTTATTTTTGGACTATGAAATTGTCCATAATTAGTTAAATATCCGTTATTTGTAATGGTTCGTTCTAGATCCATGTGATCTAGTAGTGAATTGCCTTCAACGGGTCCCTATGGATCATGCCATTCAACCAAGGTTGTCTTGTCTGACATATTTTTGGGTTTAGGCGTCGCGTATAACGTCTGACGTCGCGTGTCGCATGTCACCAAGTGTCGAGTTTACTTGACATCGTGTCGCGGAGGGGTAAAAAATTTTACCCCATAGTAAATAGATTTTGCCTATATGGCAGGGCTTCGGAACTGACGTGGACAGCCAGCGTGGGCGACTGCGGGTGTGGGCGCGTGCAGGTCTACTTTGGGCGACCTCGGGTGGAAAAATTGAGGCGATTGTGGGTTTAGGGTGGAAGGCGACTACGGGTCTAGGGCGCTAGGGCGACTTCGGGTGAAGGGGCGACCTCGGGTGGAAAAAATAGAGGCGACTGCAGGTTTAGGGTTGAAGGCGACTACGGGTCAGGGGCTTTAGGGCGACTTCGGGTGAAGGGGCGACCGCGGCTTCGGGTACTGAGGGCGACCGCGGGTCCGACAGGTAGGGGCGACTGCGAGTTACAAGGCGACTGCGGGTCGGAGCAGCAGACAGCGATCGCGTGTTCTAGGACGACTGTAGGTTCAGTTTAGGATTTCAGTTTGGCATATTCAATCTTTGAAGTAACACGTCACATAGGTGTTTTATAAGCGTAGAATTAGGTGCTACGTTATATTGGGATTTACAATTTACAAGTGCAAATAATAGAGCCCATGAAATGTAAATTGGACAAACTTCTCTAATTCCAAAAATTCACCTAATATAAGGTCACAATAATAATGTTAACAACAATTATATTAATAAGTCATCGATATTGCTTTGAGGCGGACTTCAAATGTAGTCATACTTGCATTGCACTTTTATAACCTCGTTGCAGTCATCACCTAACTGCCTACCAATTAGAACTCAACATATATTTTAAAACCGGTAATCTGTCCCTCACTCTAATATGCTCATATGCTTGATGAAGCATTACAAAATCCTTACACATCAAGATGAAGACTCAAAGCTTGAACTACAAAGATTTGCTACCTAACATATAAGCTAAAACCTTATAACTATAATTATAACTATAACTATAATTATTGTCTACTTCTCTAGTACTCTAGTCACCAGGCGTGAATGTGGAATCGCTCGGCACCTCATCAACATTAGGATCTGTATCTTCGTAAGACTCTTTATTGCTCCTGTTGTCGCCCGAGCTTTCGATTTCATCATCTTCCCTTGTTACTACTTCGATTTGTACTTCACGCTCTACCTCTGAGTTCAGATTTCGAACTTCTGTATCTACACCACTTAACCCTTCAGTTTGCACAAGTCGTTTCGTGAGCCTCAACACATCCGTAGTTCCATCCATGTTGGATGCAGGGTGTCGCCCTCCTCTACTTGATTGTCCAACATTCTGGGTGGAACATCCCGCTCCAATGGTACACCATTGGACAATTTGAGTGGGTCGTTTAGGGTTTCGAGGTCCCCTCTCATCAACCCTCCTAATACGCCTTTTCTGGCCTCTACTGTTGCGCCCCTGGATTCCTAATGATGATTCGCCAGGGCCAGACACGGATGAAGGTTGAGTGGGTTGTGGAGCTGAGCCGTGAACCTCTTCATCAATCGTCCGTAGAGCACCTCCACGTACCGGTGGCCTTGTTGGAAGGGTTGGGATAGACCTCCTCACTGTTGCCACATTTGTAGTCGTCTCTGGATTCAACGGCACATTCCGACTTCGATTCATAACATATGCCAATGGCACATCATCATCATCATCTGTAGTAACAGTTGTTCCGAGGGTAGATGCGTTCAATACAACGGGATTTGGTATTCCCTCGTGTACAACTTCATTGACTTCGATGGCCTCTTCTTCATGTTCGCTTCTCATTGGAACTTGTGCACTGCTTCTTAAATTGCGGGCCATATTCGGAGGCGAACTAGTTGATATTGGAGATCTAACTTCTTCCTCTACGGGTGCCATGGGAATAGGTACGCCTTTGTTGTTGTTGTCGGGGGTGCTTTTCCTCCTCTGTGATGCATGTGCCGGCGAAATTGCATCCATAGTGTGCACGACGTTCTACGGTAGATTGCGTACAGGTGAATTTCCAGGAGAAACATACCCATCGTCACTAAAGTCAAATGTATTCCCGTATATTGGTCGTGGAGGACTATGTGGCGGCCTAACCATTGCATTCCAAGGATTGTTGCGCAACCGATCCTCTTCATCCCTGTGATTCTCGCGTTCTCTCATAAAATCTAGAACAACGTCGTCTTCTTCCCCTGAAGACAAAGGCCCATCACGCTCGTCCTCATCATCTCCATCTACAAGCATCTGGTCGTAAAAATGGCTGGGTTGTGTCCACATTTTTTACGTTCAAGTTTGTTGTTTGCGTAGATATACACCAATGTCTCTTCCTTTGTCGTGGCCAAGCGGTTTCGCACTTTATTGTGTACAAAGAAATACATGCTCTAATTCCTTTCACACGAAGATACAGAGCACGTCAAACCGAAAATTCGCTTTGCAATTTTTGGAAGAGCATTGCCCCCCACACGATTCCACCATTGATGAGGCAATAATTGACATTCAATGATATCGGGAGCCTCATGTAAAGAATCGAATGGACCTGTCTTCTCTTCAAATTGAGTTAGCTCCTACATTGCTTCTACCACTGACACGTTCAATGGTACGCTCAGTTTTCGTATGACTCGATTCAAAGCTCCCTTCGCATAGCCATTGTTATGAATAGCCTCCACATCACTCAAGTATGGATTTAGTAGTGCCCCGCATAGTGTAGGTCAGTAATCATCAACTTCCAACGAGCATCAAATTGTTTCTCGTATCGTGTTGCCACCACTGGATCAAGGAAAAATGGAGCATTCTTGAGAGAATAAATGTGCTCCTTCAAGGCTGTCATCATTACTAAAGCTTTCAGCATTGTAGGGACTTTTCCATCAAAATGACGAAGACAAAGCAGCACGGGCTCTACCATATGGAGGAAATTGTCGCACTGAACCCATAACTCTTCTGAACGGATATCTTGCCTTGCAAGTTTGGCCTTGCCCATAATGAAATGTCCATTTCTGCGGTTTTGCAAACTTAACTCGAAGGTCATGTATGTCTCATCCAGTGTCACGTTGTGCACTACTTGCTTGCAGTCTACCAAACGATCAATCATCATGAAATTTGTGGCAAAACGTGTTTTGCTTGGAAGTTTCAACACTTTGTTTGGTGAAAATCTCCGAAACAACGCCAAAGTATGTTGGTATTTCTTGATGAACTTCACAATTGATGAAGCCTTTTTTATCAATTCCTTTACTCTCTGATCCTTTCCCCAGTCTTCTAAGAGTAAGTCCAAAATGTGTGCCGCACAACCCTGCCTATAAATGTGAGGGTACCTTTCTTCCAACCTTGCCATCGCCCCCGTCATGACTGCAGCATTGTCCGTACACAATTGCACAACGTTGGTAGGCCCAACTTCCTCAATGTATCGTGCCATCGTCTCAGTCGTGTAAGATATATCCTTCTTCTCCCCAGTACTATCCACTGATCCCAAAAAGACATCCCCGGCGGGATACACCAACATCATATTTAGTAACGGCCGCGAATTAGTATCGGACCAACCATCTGAACAAATTGTCGCTCCATACTGACTTATTGAAACCCTCGTCTGCTCCGAGACCATGGCTTGAACCGATACCTTCTTAACATCTATCATTTTCGTGCGAATCGCATTATACAGTGGCGGTTGGTACACAAATCCAGCTGCTGTAGTTTGTTTAACAGCATTCACGAAGGCCGGATGGCGCACAACATTAAATGAAATGTTTGCCTTGTAAAAGAAAAAAGCCCACAACCTATCCAACTCTTGTCTGCGGCCCGTCTATAATGATTCATCCATGCTTTTTGCCGAGAAACAGATGGCATGTTCCTCCTTCTCTCAAGCGTTGTTCCAGTAGAATCTACTGAATCAGGCGTAGGATTTGGTCTTGCATTTGATTCAAAGGGATTGAGAGACCTTTCTTCTTCGACATCCAACGCAGGTGCGACAATAGACTCTGCAACATGAATTGGTGCATCATGTCTAGTCGGTGCATCATACATCTCTTCGTAACTCATGGACCTTGGAACTTGCCCCTCGTCAGTCCGAAACTTTTCTCGTACAATTCTAGGGATCTCCTTACAACGCTCCGATGTAGTCGAGCCGCCATAGCCAAAGTGAATCAATGCTCTCTTTCGTACAAATGCTTTGCTCCACCAACAAAACATGCATTTTCGAGCATGGGGGAATTATCAATGGGGGTACACGGTACTAGCCAAGGGTCCCAATCCTTTGTGGACCTCCGCGTATCATTCATGGTCCCCCCCCTCCCAACACCTTGTCTAGCCATGTAGTAGATCAACACTGGGTCTTCAAAGAAAATGACTACAATAATCACACTAATACTATGGAAGATGTAATGACAAAGCAACCCGCTTAGAGTGGTCTTATAAACCCTTCTAAACACGGTTGTTGCCCTCCGAAGAAGTTAAACGTCCGCATGAAGCCTCTTTCGAAGGTCCAAGACAAGAGTTTTATCAACGGAGCCAAGGTAATAAAACAAGGGGTACCCCTAGAACTTTATACAAGAAAACTCCTTGGACCCGCGGTCGCCCCATGAGAGAATGCGGGTCCAAAAACCTAAAATCAGTCAGGTGATGGGTGACTGCGGGTCCAAGATTGGGCGACTGCGGGTCCAGGAGTGGGCGACTGCGGGTCCAGGAGTGGGCGACTGCGGGTCCAGAAACAGGCGACTGCGGGTCAGGAACGGGCGACTGCGGGTCCAGTAATGGGCGACTGCGGGTCCAGAAACAAGCGACTGCGGGTCCAGGAACGGGCGACTGCCATTTGTTTGGATAATTCTTGCATCCCCTGGGGTAATTTGGGGCCTATAATTGAAACTATGAATTCAGAATTTCCACTAAAAAAATAAGCCTTGAAAATAAAAAATTCTAGTGTTTGCCTTGGAGTGGCAATGAGTAGGTCAATTCACCCTAGCCGTGACAATTGCTCTGAACTTCAATAACAAGTTCTTTTCCAATCCGGCAAGTTTTTAATTTTCCTTTTTTTTTTAATTCTCTTTTAATTCCGAAAGTCCGAACTCCCAAGGTCATTTTCCTGCCAAAATTCCTAGAATATTCAAGTTTTCACAACATTGCAAACATAAATAACCTAAAATTCATATCTATATTTATGTACTCTTGTCAAGGAACTACATAGAATTCAATGTGCTTGCATTAAAATGTTCAAAATGGATAATATCCTTTTATATATACATAAGATGGAATATACATAGTCCTCAAAAATGTGCTAAAAATGAAAATCATTCAACATCCATTTTGGCCTTTTCTTTGCGGTCATGTGCCTCACATTCCATGTCATACAAGACTTTCCTACCTTCCAACTACAAATTCCTAAGGTATCTATCATCCTTCCCCAACTTCTTTTCCAACCAAAATTGCTTGTATGATTTACTGAACTTCAAAAGCGCCTTCAGTACATCCCGATGTTCTTCCAATTTTGGATCCAATGACAAAGAAACCCCAAGCTTCTTTTTCAAGTCAACTACTTCCGTAAGAGACAATGTTTGTTTAGTAGCTACATCTTTCCAACCACACATTTCTGCAACACGGTCAAGGGGGGCTTTGTCCTTTAATGCTTTCAAGGAATTTAATCTTGATCGTGCTTCTTCCAACCCTCGCTTCTCCAAGTCTATCTGATCTTCCTCCAGCTTGCATGCTTCCATAATTTTGGCAAGCCGTTCTTTCGCAAATTCATTGCTAGAAGAACTAGATCCTCCAGCATGCCGAGAAGAGAATCTAAGGTAAAATGCTTCCAAGTCTAAAATCTTTGTTATTTGCGTTGACAAAAGAACTTGCCGACTTTCAAGTTCAGCACGTAAGCTATTTACAATATCTCCACTCAAAGTTTGCGTTTCTTGATTGCGAAGCTTCTCACATTCTAGATGCTTTTCATCCAACTCATTTAGAAGCTTCTTGAGTTGAGCTTTGTAAACAACTTTGGTGTCCAACATTACTGTGTCAGAGACAATTCCATCTTCAACGAATTCCTCACTTCGGTACATGTCATCAACACAATCCAATTGGAACAAAGAAGGCTTCACATCTTCTTCTGTTTCCATCTCTGTATAAAAAACATCATCTTCTGCTTCTTGCATGCATGCAAGCACATACTGCAAAACTTCGTCCTCTTTATTGCAAGGGACTGTAATTGGATTCACCATAGCAAGAGGCAAAACATCAAGATTTTGTGGTTGCCTAGTTGGTTCACCCTCTTCTTCCATTCTTGGGGAGGTACATTTTGTGAAGTAGAAGCCGCCCACGCCATGTTTTTAGGCTCCATTGGAGGGTCTTCACCAGGATTGTCTTCCTCTGTGGAAGATGAATCAGATGATGTCCATTGAAACTGCTCATCAAGCACTCCCTCCTTCAAGTTTTTCTTCTGGCCTAGCCCTTCACGTGGATTGGTTGATAGAGCCGCCCTTGGGATGTCTTTTGTCGGTGGAAGGCGAGCATGCTTCACTCCCTTGATTGAACTCCAATCCACGCTTCGAAACAAAATGAGTTCCGCATACACCATTGCACATATGAAATACGGGACTTCGCTCCTGGGCACTGAATATGTGCCATACAAGTATCGATAAATTTCGATACAACGTTACACAAATGCATCATTACGGCATGGATGCAAATTGGCTGTATTGTTGCGCCGATTCGTGTAGTGCCGATGATAGGGGAATAACTTGTCGATGTGGCACCACCCCACGAAGGACTTACAAGTCTTGGCGGTCCAGTGGCCCGTAATTCGATCCCAACCTCGGTAGGCCACACACACTGGGTCCAAAAGGATGCGTCGTTGCCTAGGGTGCATGGCTCCTTTTGCCTTGGTCTTCTTCTTGTGGTCCGCCATTGGAGATGCTCTCGAGATTTGGGGCAAGGAATCTAAACTTAACCCTAAACCGCAAAGTATTATTTAGCGATTAGTGAGTGATGGAGTAAAATCAAGAACATGAGCCACATGTAAGTGAAACTCAAAACCCAAGCTCCCGGGCACGCAATCAGCCATTGTAAAGTAGGTGAAAGGCAGTATGCAGCAAGAAGGGAAAGTGGCAAAGTCGGGTGGGGAGACAGCTAATTAACCTGCACTCGCCTTGGGGCGAGTTCGGGAAGCGGCGCGTGCAAGTTTGAGAGCGACCGCGGGTAGGGCGACTGCGGGTCTGGGGCTAGTAGGGATGGGCGACTGTGGGTCTAAGGCTATAGAAGTACTGGGGTCGAAGGCAACTGCGGATAGGGCGACTTCGGGTCTAGGGCTAGTGGGGATGGGCGACCGCGTGTGGAGCACCACAGAGTAATTTCTGGACCCCGACAGTGGGGCGACCGCGGGTGGGCGACTGCGGGTACAGGGCGGGATTTTGAATTTCTGAACCTCTAAGACTTTCACTTTGAAGTTCTCTTACACAAAATTGTGGACATAAATTTTAGTTACCAATGCACTTCATAAAAATGTATTGCACATTTTCATCTTTTATTTAAAAATTCGGGTTATGCATCTTTAGCCATTTTATTAATTATTGTTGCAACTTATTAGATTTGGCATGCAAAAAGAGGATTCCCACCCTAACATCACTTCTGCAATTTCAATAAGAAAATAATCAAACATAAGAAATTTACCATCCATGATTCACATGGTTGCGTTTTATTTTCCAATGCAATCTCTATTATGTTTAGTTTGAATTTGTATAGTGAATCCATTGTAAAACAAGATCCAACTATGAAGAATGTGGGATTCTTGATCAATGTAGACCACTTTCGGAGAGCTCCAAAAGAAGGGGTTTGGGAATTGAGGGATAAATACCTATTATTCATTTATGGTGAAGTGTAATTGACACATTATAAATTGAGTGAGAGAACAAAACTCAATATAATCAATTATACAATGTATAGGATAGGTGTAGTAAGATGGTTGTTCAAATATCCCATAAGGATTGGGTGTGACAGCATGAGCTCCCATATAACTTTCATCATGTGCTTCATCAAGCACCGTGAAGGTGTAGTTAGGAACTAATTGTCACAATTAATTGTCATAGCTATTTCCTAGTTGTTTTCATGGTTTTGTTCAAATTTTATTTATGTGTACATTCATAGGTATCCAAACAATAAAACTTGTTTCATATTAATTAAAAGTGTAGCCATTATATTTACAAACAAAGGGATTAAATCAAGAGCATACATTTGTACATTTTAAATATTTGGGGATTTCAAACTTGTGAACCAAGAATAACGGGGCACAACATTTATGGGTATATATTTTATTGGGGGGGTCACATTTATGGGTATATATTTTTTGGGAGGGGTCACATATGTAAACCATTAAAGTATTGGGCACTAACCAATTAAACATTCATATACCATGGACTGTTTAGCAAAATATAATCATCCATCTGCGATAAACAATCCATGCATTGTTTAGCAAAATCATAGTATAAAAATGTAAAATGAAGTTCTTTGTCAAGCACATTGCTATTTCACATGTCTAGCATGACTTTAGTACTATTATCTTCATAAATAACTTATTTCTTTTTATGATCCCAACTCAAAAATCAAAATAGGGTCTTATGCCATGGTACAAGGCTGCCTTTTGATGCACCGCAACAATGTCTCTAGTCACGAACGATTTTTCCGTGGCACAAGGTTGTTCAAGTTTGCGCGAGCTTGGTTTAACCTATTATTGGTCCGCTCAAAGATATCCGTGGTGTTGATTTGAACGCTCAAAGATTGTGTAAATGCGCGTTCTGTCCTGTGCTCATCATCCTAAGGTGGAATTGTCATTAGTACATATGATATTCACAAAATGGGGTACAAACAATATTAACCTAGCAAGTATATTAACTCGTGTTGTGGTATCCACACATTGCACTAACCTTAATGAGTTGTAACAACAAGCATCCATTCTCAAACTCGGAAAGTTTCTCGACATCCTCAAATTCTTCTAATAAAGCCCTGCATCTCCCGGCCCCCCATATCAATGAATATTAAAACATAACAACTACATATGGGTATTTTTAGCATATAATTTTATAATACAAGTTCTATATATACTAGAACAACCAAATCTGAGGTTTGTGCAATCTTTTCCTTGCCGAACCCACACATATTCTTCCATCATGGCCCACCCCTCCCTAATGGCCTCATCAAATTTGGCTCCCCAAACAATATCGCGTGTGTTTTGTATCAAACACATCATTCGTCCTGCAGCAAATAAGCACTAATAGTGAGATGAAATGTCCACCACTAACTATCCAACTAGAAATGTTCATTAATACATGTTCATTTCATTATTCAAGGATTCAAATCACCTATACAAAATGAAGGGCAATATTTTATTCACCCATTTTGCTGGCTTGGAAATGGCCTTTGGACTCATTGCACTGGCCATAATGACCAAAGCAATACAATTTGTAGCTTTTCCAAAAGTCCTTAATCCTATTTCAAAGATCACAAATCAATTCCAATAGAATAGTCATTGTCATGGTGATTCTCCCACCTATTAAAAAGACATTGTCTACAATACAAGCGGATGACAATAAGGAAGTCAAAGGCAAACTAAACAAATTTTTACCGGAAATAGTCATGGTCGAGAATAATTATGACTTCCTCTGAGCACTTGCTAAATTGAACACCTGCCATTAAGCCTGTAAGGAGCCAAATAACTAATCATTAGCAATGCAAGAAGATTAAATTTGAATAGGCTACATAACAATTGAGGCCCCCCTACGTTACTATAACACCCAAAAATGAAAGAGAATCAATGAAGAACCAAATGAATCATTTTCATTTGAATTGCTAATTGTTTTAAATGTGAATTTAGTGTACCCTTTTTCGGTGACTTTACACCCATTTGTGTGTGCATCCTTATTATTCAACAACTTTGCCACAATGAATGCAATTGCCGTTTCAAGGCCCTCTACATCAAATGGCTTTGATATTCTCACTATCCTAAACTAATGGAAAAGATTTTGGGTTCATTGAATTATACAAGAAGTGTCTGCTGTATTATTGGCTGTTTGTTGGAAACCAAAAAAACCACGAGACCTCCACAACATTGGGCCCACATTCAACCACTACAAGGCAGATGAACTACAAGGCACAGTTATGAAAATTATGGACTACAGGCCGGAACAACCCATGAATTACCCACGGTCGCTAGGGGCGCATGCGCTAACCCTAACAAGGATACTAGGGCGCCTGCGCGTGGGGCGACCGCGGGTCCGATCCAAGGATCCTTCACGTCTTTCAAGGGCGACCTCAAATCCTCAAGGGGGAAACACATTTCAAAATCCCCCCTCCATCAGGGCGACTGCGCATAGGGGGCAATTGCGGGTCAGGGAGAAAATGCAAACTCCTTGACCTGCAGTCGCCCCCTACGCGCAGTCGCCTATATGGAGGGGGAGGGAGACACCAAATAATTTTCCGCCCTCAATTAGGGCGACTGCGCGTAGAGGGCGACTACGGGTCAAGGAGAAAATGCAAACTCCTTGACCCGCAGTCGCCCCCTACGTGCAGTCGCCTATATGGAGGGGGAGGGAGACACCAAATAATTTTCCGCCCTCAATTAGGGCGACTGCACGTAGAGAGCGACTGCGGGTCAAGGAGAAAATGCAAACTCCTTGACCCGCAGTCGCCCCCTACGCGCAGTCGCCTATATGGAGGGGGAGGGAGACACCAAATAATTTTCCGCCCTCAATCAGGGCGACTGCGCGTAGAGGGCGACTGCGGGTCAAGGAGAAAATGCAAACTCCTTGACCCGCAGTCGCCCCCTACGCGTAGTTGCCTATATGGAGGGGGAGGGAGACACCAAATAATTTTCCGCCCTCAATGAGGGCGACTGCGCGTAGAGGGCGACTACGGGTCAAGGAGAAAATGCAAACTCCTTGACCCACAGTCGCCCCCTACGCACAGTCGCCCATATGGAGGGGGAGGGAGACACCAAATAATTTTCTGCCCTCAATCAGGGCGACTGCACGTAGGGGGCGACTGTGGGTCAAGGTGGGAGACACCAAAAATTTTGAAAATGCAATCTCCCCCCTTCCATTAGGGCGACTGTGCGTAGGGGGCGACTGCGGGTCCCCAGATCACTTCCAAAATTAGACCTGGGGTTCTAGGGCGACTATGCTTTGGGCGACTGCGGGTATGGGCATGTTTCACGAGATTTCTTTTTTTTTGGGATCCCTCTCCCTTATTGTTTCTAATTCCCTTTAATCATATGTTACTTCCTCCATTTTCTTTACAAATTCAACAAGACAAACAAATCCTAGGTTTTGCATTAGCTCTCCAACACTCCTTTGGCAAGAAGTTCCAAATGAAAGTTTTATGTACATTCTAATAGTAGGGAGGTGTAATTAGATTTATTTGGGCATGTTTCACGAGATGGTGTTTTTTTTGGGACCTCTCCTTTATTGTTTCTAATTCCCTTTAATCATATGTTACTTCCTCCATTTTCTTTACAAATTCAACAAGACAAAAAAGACATGATTCTATTTTAGGTCTAAAACACTACATCTCGTGTAGGATGTGTAAGTATTTTATGTAGGTTTAAGGATTTGATTCTAGATAAAAGTTTTATTATTGTTTTCCAAAGTCTAGGGTCTAGGGTTTGGGAACCCCTTCACATTGTGAGAATAATTCTTCCATTGCCTTGCCATGTCTTTGATATGAACTAACGCCTAACATTTATTACCAATTTAGTATGTGAGATAAGGAAAAATCAATTAGAATATGCTGCAGATGCTAATTAGTGTTGGGTCAGGATGGTTGTTGGTTTAGGGCGACCTTGGGTCAGGGGCGACCGCAGGTCATCGACAAAGCGAGAAACACATTTGAATCAGGGCGACTGTGCGTAGGGGGCGACTACGGGTCAAGGAGGGAGACTAATTTTTTGGAAAAAGCAAACTCAATCTCTAGTAGGGCGACTGCGCGTAGGGGACGACTGCGGGTCAAGGAGGGAGACTAATGTTTTGGAAAATGCAAACTCAATCTCCAATGGGGCGACTGCGCGTAGGGGGCAACTGCGGGTCAAGGAGACTTCTTTGTGGGTGACCGCGTGTGCAAGTTTCGGGGTGGTTTAGTTGGTACCCGCGGTCGCCCACGATCTACAGTCGCCCTTGATGCGCAGTCGCCCATTTCCGCGCTCCAAAAACGCGCAGTCGCCCATTTCCGCTGTCTTCAGACCCGTAGTCGCCTCTCTTCAGACTCGCAGTCGCCCCTCTTCTGACCCGCAGTCACCCCCTCCTGACCCGCAATCACCCAAACGCACGCGTCTAGAGGCGACTTCGGGTACTTAAGCGTTAGCCCCAATTCCGATTCTCACCTTACTTTAGCCTTGCGCATTATCTTTCACCTACCTTCAGGTGGCTAGATGCGTGCCCGTAGGCTGGGGTTTCAATTGGAGGGGGAATTTTTGCCCTTTCAATCTACGAATTTTGAACTACGGTTTTGAATTGTTTTTAAGTACAACATGGCTTTTCCACATGAAGGCAATACTACAAGGAGAAAGTCTTTATGGGATCTGGACCTCGATGATCCAATTTTTTTCAAGGTTCCGATAGCTGTAAATGAAAACGAAGAAGGAGGGAGTCAAGAGCGACGGAAGGGCAAGAAGCAGAAGTCAGCACATGACAAGGACTCCAACTATCCTCCCTCGAGTTATACCCGATATGCATACGAAGCGTGTCTCCAGTGGTACATACGGAAAAGTGTACAATTCTTGGAGGCAAGCTATTTGAGGTGTCCTACAACTGGTAGTATGGCCTTGCCAAACGATTTATAGGCACGGATTTTAACCAAGCTAAAGGGATCCGATGATTTCGCAGACATTGACTTGACATATTCTTCGAGACTATTTGAATGGCTTGATAACACATTGAAAGCGGTGATGTTCAATACCAAGAAATTGATGGAGGAACATCGACCGTTACTTCCAATAGTAGAGGAATCAGAAGACATCAAGGCATTCCGCCAAAAAATGGAGTGGAGGTCCAACGCAGTGAAGAAATTGGCAAGAAGCTCGGCAAGGGGTTTTAAGTGGAAAAATGCAGCGGTGCAGGCAGCATTTGCACGAGATGGTGGATTGTGTATCACGTGGATCCCCGATACGGCGAAAGTGGTGCCCCTTAGTGCTTTTGAACGTGAAGGGGGGTATGCAAAAGTGCGTAAGGTACGCATTGAAGGAATGGATACAATTCCAAGCTACATCGCTTTTGTTGGGAAAGTATCCAAGGCAATAAACCCGTGCGAAGGGAGAGCGCAACGGTCCATGGAGGCCCTTGCATGCCCCTTGAACCACCCTGGCATCATTAAGTTTTTTGCCATTCATTCTCGCACGAATGAAGCGTACACTTTGTGGTGGAATGGGGGCCATTTGAATGAGTTGAGGCATTTAGATCGTTCTGTATCACCAACCATTGACTGGCATGAAACAGGATTGTCTTGTCTGATAGAATTTCGAGTTTTTGTGTCTAATAGACGTCGCATGTCACATGTCGAATTGTCGAGTTGTTGAGTAAGGGCGTTTTTTGTTATCGTGTACGGATTTTGGATTTCAAATTTATTTACCCCTTGGTAAAACGGACTGTCCTACGTGGCTATGACGTGGCGTGCTTCTTGAGGGGCGACCGCGGGTAGGGGCGACCACGGGTAGGGGCGATCGCGGGTAGGGGGGACCACGGGTAGGGGGCGACCGCGGGTAGGGGGGCGACCACGGGTAGGGGGCGACCACGGGTAGGGGGCGACCACGGGTAGGGCGACCTCGGGTCCAAAATCCTGGGCGACTGTGGGTCCGAATCTAGGGCGACCGTGGGTCCGAAATCTAGGGCGACTGCGGGTCCGAAATCCAGGGCAACCGCGGGTCCTACTTCATGGGCTACAAGTTTGGGGCCTCCACAACATTTTATTTCCAATATTTATTCTTCAACCAACACATTCCACGGCAAATCGGCAATATATAAGCATTGAATTATATGCTCGGTACGTACCAAAGCAAATGAATATGCATTATGTAATGATATATCATGGAACAATCAATTCATAAGTCTAAACATAATAATTATAAAAACAAACGCAATAATCATATTAATTTAAATGGAACTGCGTACATACATAGGGATGATCTTCACAATTGAGTACAAAGACCACTCCTATTTGAAATTGCACACTTATTTGCAAAAAATACGAATACCTTCATTAATCATCATCGTCAACACCAAAGTACCTTTTACAATCTTCCTGACTTTGTGAAGCCAAGTGATGGACTACACAAAATTCAAAATCTACCTATTTCATTACAAGCTTTGGCAACAAATCTTCACTACAAGGCATTGATGTTAAATCCTTATAGTACTATTTGAAGGCCTTCACATCTATAATGCAACACATTACATTGTGAAGGTAGAATCGCTTTCCGCTTCATCTATATTGGGGTCGGTGTCTTCATGTGGCCCACTATTGTCACTAGCTCCTGAGACCTCGTTTTCATCATCTTCTCTACTTCTAGGTTGAAGGATCACCTCACGTTCCACCTCAGAGTTCAAATTTCGCACTTGCGTTTCTAAACCACCAACAACTTCGGCTAGCACTAATCGCTTTGTTAGCCTCGATGCATCAGTGGTTCCATTGATAATAGGGCCAGTCGGTCGCTCTAGTACCTACTGCCCAACATGTTGACGCTCTGCTCTCGCTGCTGCGCTTGATGGCCAAGGATTACGAGTGGAATTTCGTTCTCCAATGACAAATGGATGGATCGCATGGTTTTGACGCTTGAGGTTCCGTGTCAATCTGTCTTGCGTCTTGCGGGTTCGTTTATTTTCTGATTTGGAGTGTTCACGCGATCGCTTGGATGATTCTCCAGGGCCTGACATCAACGAGGCCGGAGTAGGTTGTGGAACTGAGCCATGCACTCCTTCATCAACGATTTGTTGTAGATCTGTCGGAATCCGTAATAGCTTAGTACGGACCTTAATAGACTAAGAAAAATTAAAATAGATCAAAATTGAAAAAAATTAGTTTAGGCATAGACTAGCGGAAACAAATAAACACTTAGAATTAGTTTAGACTTCGTTCCGGAACCAGTACGGAAGCATGACGGAACTTGACATCCGGGTGGACGGATTCATGAGCCGGAACGCAGGAAACCGGAACGCAGGCATTAAATTCAGTAGCTTGCGGCAGTAGACTAGGGATACATTACGGCGTTTCGTAGCCTGCGTTCCCGTTACAGTGAACGTTGGGCGCAGGAATTCTATATAAACCTAGCTCCTCCTCATTTCTCGCCCTCTTTCAGTTGCTCCGGATCTGGTTGATAGTGAGAGAAAGTGTGGTGAGTTAGGGTTACGGCGATAGGAGAGGTGAGACGGATGGTAGGGGTTAGTACATGGTATATAGTACCGGCCCGGAAGATTAGTCCGGTATATCCGCTGCACTTGCGGCAGTTAGAAGACGACTTGATTGTCTTAGGGTGTGCAGGTCTACTGAAGAAACCCTGGAACGTCCAGAGTGACCAGGTCCTCCGGGAGTTGGCGGCAGGTGCTCCGAACCAGTACGACCAAACCGTACGTGGGCATCCGGACCAGTGGACGGAGGAGTTGTGGGCGGAGGTGTACGGGTTCTCCCAAACCGGAAGCGGATTCGCTGCCCGGACGGACTAGTACCACCAACACAAGTTCGTGAACCCACCACACGCGAAGGAGGGCTACGCGATCAAGGATTGCCGGGACGAGAGGCACAGGCGATTGCTCCGGTTCCTGCTTCCGATTCTATACCCGGACAAGAGTTCCTGGGTTACGGTAACCATGGCCAACACGATCTTTGGGGCGTTTCAGGACCGGGTCGTAAACTGGGGCCGGATCGTGGCGAGCGTAGTGGGACGCTGCACCGGAAACTTGGCGAAGAACAAGCCGAACCTACTCAATACATACCTCCTCCACTTGTACCAACACTGGGAACTGCTGACGGAAGACGAGGCGACGGATTATGAGACCAGGCTCATCATGCTCCAATGCAACTGCTCTGATGAGGAGGAGCAAGAGACGCAAGAGTCTGAGGAGGAGGAGGAGGAAGCCAAGCCGGAAGTCAAGGAAGAGAAGCCGGATCCGGAACCGAAGCACACACAGAGGGAGAAGGAGGAATGGGAGCAAGCATCGGGAAGCAAAAGACGGAAGTCTACGATTCCGGCAGCCAGAGGTAAATTCCCGGGTCCCTTTCTCACCCAGAATAAACAGGATTGGAAGGACCACGCTTCTTCGAGTGCGGAGAAGAGTGGATCCGGACTGCGAAGGATTACCACGACAGGCTTATGGAGATTGTACTCAGGTCCGTGGAAGTCGTGAAGTGCGAACCGGAAAATCTGATGGACGCGCTGAAGGCGTTACCGGCCGAGTCGGAATGGAACGAGATGAGGACGGAAATCCGGAACTTGAAGACGGAACGGGACGCGCTCAAGGGGAAGCTGACTTGGACGGAAGGAGAGCTGCACTAGTCTCAAGGGGCGACGCAGAAGGCATATCAAGCGTTCCAGACCTTCCAAAAATGGATGGTCAGTCCGGCGGACCTCTATCACAAGGCGGCACTTTACGATGAGATGCAGAAGACGTCCGCGGCCCTCACCAACACGAAGATAGTCCGGGTAATGGTGGAGATGTTGGGCAGAATGGAGGCATCGTTGAAGGAGTTCCGGTCCATGATGGCGGACATGGATCCGAACAAGCCTCTCGACTTCGGGGGATTTCCGGAAGTTCCGGATGTCATCGCAACTCCGGCAACACAACCTCCCATCTCGCCCATCAAACGGACAAGTCAGTTTGGGTCACTGATCAACATCATCACTCAAGGGGGGCACTCTTCCGGATTTTTGGGACAGGATATGCCGGTCCGGAGCAGTTTAGATGCTCGGATCGACCTTGTCCAGAATCCGGCGCAGACGCATCCGGAGCAGTTCGAGGATATCGAACCACCTCCACCGATGCCTATGCCTACACCGGATCCCATTGAGATATCGGAAGAGGCAGAAGTGGAGGAGGATCTGAAGTCGTTGGAGGAGGCGGAATGGTCTTTAGTCCATACGGACGAGACAGATTCTGATAGTCCCCTTATCCGGAAGACGTCGATCATCACCCGGGCGTCCCTCCGTACACCCCAAGGCAAGAACAGCACCCGAGGACAGTTAGGATTTGACAGTAGTTCGAAGAAACAGCGGAAGGGAAAGTAGGTAGTTAGACTAATAGTTTTTCAGTTATCTTTTAGTTAGACTAGGAGTTCCGGGTCTTAGTCAGAACCCGGATTCCGGTTTTTCAGGGGTAAGTTTTAGTTAAACTTATCCGCCTGGACTTTTAGGGCAGTTTAGGATGGTGTTTAGTGGCACTTTCCGCGGGTTTTACGGCATGTTGTTTTGCTTATAAAAGGAAGGGACCGCTTGTGGTCCTGGATTCCTTTTCTTGCTATTCCTTATTTTTGAGTAGTAAATATATGTTTGCATTTTTATTGTCTTTTTACTCATTGCCTTAGTTTTCTTTGTGGGTTCTTGGTTTCCTTTTCTTTGGGAGTTTTAAGGTTGTTTGGGCGCTTGCTTGAAGGTTGTGGCTAAAGAGTAGAGAGGTGGTAAGAAAGAGTCCGGATTCAGGGTTTCCCGGGTCTGTGAACTGTGTGTTGTCCAGGGAAGCGGTTTTAGCGTGTATAGGAAGTTGTGCGGAGTCCGGCGTTGGTGGTGTGGGTGCGAGTCCGGAAGGCTAGGGAGGGTTCCGTGCGGAGATAAGCAACCGTCTGTGGAAAACCCCCGCTCACCCGGAAAGTTCCATCAATCTGCAAACACAAGTTGGAGTGCTAGTACCGGACCCCGTCTCAGTTTCCGAGTAAATCTTGTATTTGTCGTTGTAGCAAGGGGAGTCGGGTTGTATTCTGAGTGACCTGCTTCTGGAGAAATCCGAAGTTGTGAGAGTCAGCCAGTCTGTTCCTTGTTTGTGACGGAAAGATCTTTGGATACGTATCATTAGGAAGTTAGAGTTAGTGAAATACAAGGAGTGGTGTTGTCCTTACCCCTCCGAAAAAGTCAGTAAAGACCCTCTGAAGGTAAAACAGAGGTATCGAAAACCGTGTGTTAAGTTACGGATCTGGTGTTTGTGATAATCCGGATTCGGTAGAGAGTCCGGATAGAGATAGAATCCGGGTTGGGGAGTGATAGTTTCATGTAATCACATTAACCGGATAAATAAGGAATTTAGAACACCCTCTGGGGTTCCCTGGGACGATATTCCGTGTCATCTTACCATATTGTTGTGGTTAAGAGCGCTTACTACAGTATTACGCGTACGACAAGATCATTATGTGTCGGCGACCTTGTTAGAGGAGTTGGTACTATCCTCGATGTTGTGGCAGTATCTACACTTGCAGGGCGATTGGACCCACGGGTACGGGTCTCGTTGAATACCACTTGCAATGGCGCATCTGAATCGTACACCTAGTTTCTGTTGCAGTGTTGTTGGACGGTGCTAAACTTGGACGGTGCTAAACTTGGACGAACTGCAGGTACCTCTTCAATATGCGACACCTCTTCTTGCCTTTCACCTTGTACATTAACTCGTACACCACTTCGGAGGTTCATTGGCATACTAGGCGGCAGACATGTGGCAATTGGAGACCTTACAAGCTCCACTTCATCTGCCACTGGAATATCTACACCGTCATTGTTGTCATTAGGAGTTCTTTCCCTTGTTGGGTCTGCATTGATTACCGGAAATGCATTTCAAGCCGACACATGAGGGGCTTCGTCTCTGCGGTGGTGTGACGCCTCTGGAGAGCTCAGTCCATCATCATCACCCACGAAAGTGTTGTGGTATCGTCCTCGTAGAGGACTACCTACACGGGGCACCATACCAGCCCACCTATTTCCACGGAGACGTTCTTCTACTACTACACATCTCTGTTCTTCTCTCAAATCTCTAAACCTAACTTCATCTTCGTCCCCCGAAGAATATGGTTCCTCATTCTCTTCATCTGTATCTCCATCTACAAGGTACTTTTCATAGAATAGTGCTGGATTGTGTCCTTGTTTTTCACGTTCCAATTTGCTGTTGGTGTAGATATACACCAACATCTCAGCCTTCTTTGTGGCTAGGCGATTACGCACTTTATCGTGTACAAACGAATACATGCTCCAATTTCTTTCACAAGATGATGCTGAGCATGTCAAAGACAAAACTCTCCTTGCTATTTTTGGAAGAGCGTTCCCACCCACACGATTCCACCATTGATGAGGCAACAAATTACATCGAGTAACATCTGGAGCCTCTTGTAATGGATCAAAGGAACCCGACTTCTCTTCAAATTCCGTCAACTCAGCAATTGCTTCATCTTCATCCACATTCAATGGTCCGCTCAATTTTCTGATGTCTCGATTCAATGCCCGCTTTGCCTCTCTGTTGTCATGAAGCTCTTCCACATCTGTCAAATACGGGTTCAACAATGCCCCTGCACAATGGAGGTCTGTACGCATCAACTTCCAACGAGCATCAAATTGTTTTAGGAACTTCGTCGCGGTCTGCTCATCAAGAAAGAACGGAGCCTCCTTTAAAGTGCACACGTGTTGACGAAGGCTACTCATTATTATCCAAGCTTTCGGCATCGCCGGTATTTTGCCATCGAACTGGCGCAGAGCAAGAATCACTGGAAGAACCATGTGCTGGAAATTACCACATTCCACCCAAAACACTTCTGAAACTATGTCCTCTCGCGCTTTACGGGCCCGCTCTCTTGTAATGAGTCCGTTTGTTCTGCTGACCAAACTATTCTCAAATGGCATATACGTCTCGTCCCCCACCACGAATTGAAACGCTTGTTTGCACTCTACCAAACGGTCTATCATGAGAAAATGCACTGCGAAGCGTGTGGCCGCGGAAAGTCTCAATGACTTCTTCGGCAAGTACTTACGGAAGAGACCCAAAGTCAAGTGGTACTTCTTTATAAACTTCACAATTGCCCTGGCCTTATCCACTAGATCTTTGATCCTTTTTTCCTTTCCCCAGTCTTCCAAAAGTAAGTCCAATATATGTGCGGCACATCCTTGCGTATACATGTGGGGATACCTTGCTTGCAACTCGCGCATTGACCCTGTCATTACAGAAGCATTGTCTGTACACAATTGGACAATATTTCCTAGTCTCACCTGCTCTATGTAGGTAGCCATTGTATTCACCGTATACGCCATGTCTTTCTTCTCTCTTGTGGTATCAACCGATCCCAGGAAGACATCACCCGCAGGGCAAACGAGCATCATATTCAACAAGGGACGGTGATTCGTATCTGACCATCCATCTGAACAAATAGTGGCTCCATATTGGGTAATAGAACTCTTTATTCGACTACTGACCATTTTCATAACAACCTCCTTCTTCACATCAAGTAGTTTAGTGCGCACCGCATTGTACGATGGCGGGGAATATGGAAATCCACATGTCGAAGTTGCTTTCACAGCATTCACAAAGGCTGGGTGTCGCATCACATTGAATGCAATGTTAGCCTCATAAAAGAAAGAAGCCCATAGTCTGTCCAAGTTTTGTCTTTCATTGACCTAGAATGATTCATCCATGCTTTGTTGACGAGAAATCGAGGTTGAGCGCATCCTTCTCACCGTCACAGAAGTAGAATTCGTTGAATCTGGATTACGAGGCGGTGCATTAGGTGCTTCTATCCTGTCGCTTGGGTCCCAGACCCTTCGACTGATGCATCCACAGTATACCCTACAATGGACTCAGCAACAACATCAACCTCAGGATCTGCTCCATGCATCTCCTCCAAATTCATTTCTTTTGGTACAATCCCTTCACAGTTCCTGAATAATTCAAGGACTACGGATGGAATACGTTTACAACGTTCCACTGTTGATGTACGGGGGTAACCAAAGTGACCAAATGCTCGCTTCCGCACGAAAACTTTGTTCCAACCACAAAAAATACAAGTCCTCGTATTTGCAGAACGAGCGGGGTTTGTTTCAATAACCAACCATGGATCCCACTCCTTTGTGGCTCTTCGAGTATCATTTATGTTCGTCCTCCTCCCCGCACCTCGGTTTGCCATATTGTTTATCTGATATGCGTTATTCCAAACCGAAACGTATATGTACCCAAGTGTTTCGGAAAAAAAAGTTATGACAAAGCCACCGCTTCGAGTAGTTTTCTAACCACTTAAAGCAAGGTTGTTTCCCTCTGAAGAATATAACATTGCATGAAGCCTCTTGAGAAGATCCAAGCCATATGTTCATCAACAGAGCAATGAAAATCCAATGTTGTTCCTCTAAATTTATAGTGCTTTCGGTCTTCCCTCCACATGCTCCAAGGATGGTTTTAGGTCGCTACTACCAAATTGTATTACACCCGAGGTCGCCCTACCCGACTATTGGTCCACCTCCAGGCATATGGAGGCGCGCACCTTTGCAGTAGTCGACTTCGGGTCACATGGTGCGAACGTGGGTCCGGCAGGCGACTTCTGGTTCGAAATAGGGCGAACGCGGGTCCAGGGAGGGCGACTTCAGGTCCCGGATGGGCGACTTCAGGTCTCAGATGGGCAACTTCGGGTTCCAGATGGGCGACTTCGGGTTCCAGATGGGCAACTTCGGGTTTCATGGGAGACTTCGAGTGCCATGGGTGACCTTGGGGGAAAGAAGGGCGACTTCATGTGCATAAAGATTAACTTAACCCCTAAAGGACCATTGTCTCCTCAAGGGACAAAATGAATTTTGGGCAAGTTCCTATGATCTCAATTTTTAATGAATTTTTTGGAAACTATCTCATAATATACAAGAGCTTATTACCTTTATGGGAATATAAATTTTGTTGCAATTGGTACCCGGGATTCCGGGAACAAAAGTTATGGCATCTTTAACATAATTTGTAAGGAACGTCTTAGAGCAGAAAAAGAAATCTACAAGAATTTGAAATTAATTTTTTAATTTTTTTCTTCTTAAAGGTCATATTTTTGTCTACATGTGTAGCTTTGATTCATTCCATTTGAATTAGTAATGTGAAAGTTATGAACAATATTGTTTGGCAAGCAATCAAAATGAAATGATTCAAAGTTTTTTACATAGATATAAATCATAAGAAATTAAGAACCAATTTCAATATCAATTTTGTTTTTGGAAATGCCTTGTCATTTGTGAAGAATATCATTAATTTTTCGAGGGACCAATTGAATGCTAAGTATTGAAAACTACTTATCATACAAAAACATTTGAACCATGTAGTGAGAAGTTCTAAAATTTGGTAGGCTTCGAATTTAATCCTTTAAAAAATGTTGTGCCAAAAGAGATACTACAAATTCTATTCATGTTTCCCTTCTAAATATCACTATGATGCCAAAACAAACTATTTCACTCCTTACGGGTTTAGGATTTAGGAATATCTTCAAATCTATAGTAAACTTTATTTATTTTCACATCGTAGGAAGATCTTGCAATTGATGTACATGGCAAACTAGAAATTGTATGAAGTTGTTCAAATATAAATAATTGTTTGGATGTTCGGTATGAATTTCTTAAAAAGACAATGGTATTATTACATTGTTGGTATTTTGTGTAAATGAAAGCACAAAAGTCTACGTAGAAAACTGACCTACAACACATGCAATAAATGTATTTGACATGTGTCTAATCATCAAGAATTAGATCTTCAAAACACATAAAGGCTAATTCATATAGGAATATTTATATATCTTTATTGAAGAAACAAAACATGGACCCCATTGTACAACATGAGGTGGTTCTAAAGGTCAAAGCAACCCTTCCGATACACACAAGTTTAGAAAAACAACTACCTATTAGTCTATTATTTACTAGAAGACTACCTCTAGCCCAAAATCATGCAACATCCATATTGGCCTCCTCTTCCCTTTTCTTCTTCATGACTTCAAGCTCATGGGCGCAATTCTATAAGCACTCTTCAAAAGGGGTAGGTCATGGTTCCACATCTTGTTTTTGATCCAAAAATTCTTGAACATTCTCGCAAAACCAATGTGTGCAGTCCGGAAATCTATGTGCTTCTGAAACTGGTGTTCAAGCTTCTTCAAAGAAACTAACTTCTGCTTCAAAGAAGCTACCTCTGATGTTAGCACACAATGCTCTTCATCTACTAATAATGCATCCAAAGCCATTGGAAGGTCAATGGGGCCTACAACCGTGGTTTCTTTTAGGTCATTCAACCTTGACTGCGCCTCTTCCACAGCTTTTCTTTCGGTATTCAATCGGTTTTCTTCTGCCAAACACTCTTCCATTATTTTGGCCATTCGTTTATCCAAGAACAGGGTGGAATTTGAGGTGGAGCCTCCATCTTTATTGAATTTCAAATAAAATTGCTCCACCTTGTCCATTTCCTTTTGTTGAACTGACAAACGAACTTTCCCGCTTATGATTAGTGCTTCAAGGGTGTGCTCATCGTTGGCCTCAATGTCACCACCAGTGCGTTCATGCTGCCTTTCACATTCCATTCCTATTTCTACCAGTCTACCAAGAATAGCCTTCAACTGGGCTTTATAAGCTTCTTTTCCTTGCCTCCTCGTGTCTTCAAGATATAATACTTCCCTTCCTGCTTCTTGAAGAGGTAGTTCTTCACATGAATCAAAAATCACCAATGCTTGTTCAGCATCTCGTTGCAACCCGATCTCGCCATCCTCCTTGTCTTCCTCCATTTCTCGCATGCGTGCATATACATATTGAAGAACTTCGTCTTCCTCAAGATGACGGAAGTGCATTGGCTCCAACGATCTAAGAGGCGCGACATGCAATACTACTACCCCTTCTGAGTCTCCAACAAAAGGTACCACCGCTGCCATATTTTCTTCAAGTATTGGATCTTCATTTGGGGGCATGGGGTCTACAATGTCTTCTTCATCCGAGTCGGTGGAGGTGGACGACTGGCCCCAATCGTAGACTTCACCGATACTTCTTTGAAATGTTTTTTGGGCCCTAATCCATCCCTCGGATTATTTGATGGATCCGCCCTTGGAATGTCTTTAGTAGTAGGAACTATGCTATTGGGGTTTTTCTTAATGGTCCTCCAATCCACAGTTCGTCGCAATTGTAGCTCTGCATAGATCATTTGGCATATACCCAATGAAACTTGACTCCCCTTCACTGTTGGTTTTTGATATAATGTCCGGTAAACTTAAATGCACCGTTGCACAAATGCATCATCTCTGTAGTAGTGAAGATTAGCATTGTTTTGGCTGATACATTCCGACTATGGCGCTCTCCTTTCTTCTTTGCCTTCTTAAAGGGGGGGCCATGGTGAATATAGGATGTGTTGGTATCCTCCAAATGCTCAGAAAGTATGGTCTTCCACAATCGACGACAGTACAAAAAGTGTCCTAGACACAAGATTCCAGTGCACGAACACGCATCCAGACGCTTGAAAGCATATGGAAGCCGATGCACAGCACTAGAAAAGAAAGTGGCAGCTCGCATCCGTGGCGGCTGCATTTGTACCCGAAGTCGCCCTGGGCGCGTGCGGGATCAGGGTAGGGGGGCAAATGCGTTAAGTGGGGCGACCGCGGGTCTTGGAAGGGCGCGTGCGGCTTCAGGGCGACCGCGGGTCCAGGGAAAGGTAGCAGACTCAGGAAATGCGCAGGGAGAATTGACCCCCTCATTGCCCCCATCAACTTAGGTTTGAAAAAAAAGCCCCCTATATTCTGCCAATTTTTTGGTAATTCTTGCATCTCCTAGAAGTAATTTGGGGCCTCTGATTGCAAATATGATTTCAGAATTCCCAAAAAAATTTAGCAGTGCAAATAAAAAATTCCAGGGCAAGCCCTCAATGGACAATGAGGGAGTCAATTCACCCTAGCCCTCACAAATGGCTCATCTCAAGACTGATCTCCCTTTTTCATGTATTTACTTCAATGAAAATATTTTTAGATCATTTTTCAGACAAAGAAAAATAAAAGAGGAATTTAACACAAGTGATTTCATTTTTTTAAAGTATTTTTTAATTACATGTAAATTTCCAAAGGACTTGTGTCATAGGTCCCTACTTATGCCCCTAGGTCTCCCGTAAAACGTTCACTTGCAACTTCTAAAGAAAAATGGGGAAGTAAAGAGAATGGATTGGCTTTTAGAATTGATAATTTTTTTTTCTCGAATCATTTAATGATTATGGAGGTCAATTTATGAACTACAGTTTGTCCATTTCAAAGCCACTTATAGAGTCCATTTTTAATGCCCACTCCATTTTAGAGCCTTCTACCTTATCTTTACTTTCACATCCTCACAAATGGAGAGAGGAAGTACAATTTATGTATCAATGAATAGGTGGTAGTAAAATCGTGGGCCACCGCAATTAAAAATATTCCCAACCTGTAATGAGTTTATTAGCTTTTTCAAGTGATATTAAGTTTTGGAAGAGAACATTTTAGTGTGCCAATATAATTTGTAGTTCTTCATTTCAACTCCAATCCCAAATTTATTTTTATAAGCAATACACTCAACCATGAAAAAGTAAATTTGGTAGGTTATCATCTCACAACTCTTATCCAATATTGCACCTTCAGGAAACGTGCATACTAAATACACAAGCTAATTAAACATTCCTATGGTTAGGTTCTTGTTTCATAAAACTTGCTTCAATGGAAATAACTATAAGTCCAGGCTCTTTTCATAAAGGAAAAATACAGTTGGAAAGGCATAGGCACTTAGGGGTTCATTAGTAATGCACTCTAATTGTTAAGCTAAACTTATCTTTTGACTCTAAATAGATTATGCAAACACCCCTCTTTTAAAATCAAATTTCATTCACAAGTACATCTTCGTCATTGTCCATAATGACGAACAATTCTAATTAAATAATGATTTAGCACAATTGAATTCTAAAATACTCTATATCATTACAAATTAGTTACTTTAAAGTTTCAAAAAATCCCGTAAAGACTTGAGTATAGGCCAGGTGTTGTGCTTCGAAGGTATGACCAAAGACCTCCTGGACCTCTACAGTGAGATGTTTTCTATCTCACTATGGAGGTCGAAGAGGTCCTTGACCAAACCTATAAGCCCAAATCAGAACCTCGTACATCATGTACACCGGGTTGGGAATCGAACCGTAGACCTCCCAGACTCCACTTGAATTCGAAGAAGTCGACCCTTGTGTGAGAATCCCTTCCACTACTTCACCTTCTCGTTGGTCACATCGGGAATCACCTTCAATGCACCACTCCTTGTCCATCCCATCTTTATTCTTTTTTTTCTTTGATTCTATGGGGCTTCAAAATACCATCAGCTGCCCAACATAAAATCAATTCGAAGGCACCCCACGGCTCCATAGCCCCACCCGAAGTCGCCCAAGTCCCAGAAATGAGAGAATTTCAAATGCATGATTTTTGCACTCCTTTCTGGACCCGTGGTCGCCTCACCCGAAGTCGCCCTATCCGAAGACGCCCCACCCGAAGTCGCCCCACCTGAAGTCGCCCCAGTACCGCAGAAAGAAGTCCCTAATTTCCCCCTTCTCTAGACCCCCGGTCGCCCCTACATCAGTATTTGAAAGAGTCACTTAGAGAACATTGTTGTCATGGTAGGTGAAATCATAGAATATTTTCTACATAGCTTACAATTATATCACATGATCATTTTATTAAATGGTCCCTAACAAGGCTTCAATATCCTCAAGCCCTACAATCATAAACTCCAAACCCTACAAAGCCCTCGCAAACTAGAACCCATACCCAAACCTAAACCCTTGAATGCCCAACCCATTTTAGGATGTTTTATGAATTTGCTTTAACTTCAACAAGAAGCCAACATTTTGAATTATAGAATCAATTTCTTTGTACTTCTCATTTTTCCTCCAATCCCAAAAAACTTTATTTGTGCAAATTATCAAATTGTTGTGGAGGGGGGTAATACACTTGAAGTAAAAAATGTACATTTCTCTTATTCTCTTGTTATAATCTTACAACACTTATGCAATTTTGCACTCAAAATTAATGTGCATACTAACAAGCAAGTTGTTTAAACATTCATACGGTTAAATTCAAAAATAAATAGGAAACTTGCTGCAATGGGAATTATTATAAGTCCATGTTTTTTTTTCATAGGAAAAATACAAGAGGGAAAGGCTTAGGCACGTAGGGCTTAATTAGTAATCCACTCTAGTAGTTAAGTTAAATTTATCTTTTGACACTAAATAGATTATGCAAATACCCCTCTTGTAAAATCAAATTTCATTTTCAAGTATTTATTCGTCATTGTCTATAATGACGAACAATTCTAATTAAATAAAGATTTAGCACAATTGAATTCTAAAATATTCTATATCATTACAAATTAGTTACTTTAAAGTTTCAAAAAATCCCGTGAAGACCTCGATATAGGCCATGCGACATGCTTCGAGGATTGGGCCAAGGACCACTTTGAATACAGAAATGAAATGTGTTTTTCATCTCAGATCTGAACTCAAAGTGGACCTTGACCGAACCCATAAGATTCAACCAGATCCTCCTTTATCATGCACACGGAGTTGGGAATCGAACCGCAGACCTCCTAGACTCCACTTGAGTTTGAAGAAGTCGACCCTTGTGTGGCAATCCCTTCCACTACTTCACCTTCTCGTTGGTCACATCGGGAATCACCTTTGATGCACCACTCCTTGTCCATCCCATCTTTATTCTTTTTTTTTCTTTGATTCTACGGGGCTTCAAAATACCATCAGCCGCCCAACACAAATTAATCTCCCAGTTTTGGACCCGAAGTCGCCCCACCCAAAGTTGCCCAAGTCCCAGAAAAGAGGGAATTTCAAATGCGTGAGTTTTTCCCTCCTCTCTGGACCCGCGGTCGCCCCACCCGAAGTCGCCCCACCCGAGGTCGCCCTAGCACCACAGAAGGAAGTCCCCAATTTCCCCCTTCTCTGGACCCGCGGTCGCCCCTACATCAGTATTTGAAAGAGTCACTTAGAGAATATTGTTGTCATGGTAGGTGAGAATATAGAATATTTTCTACATAGCTTACAATTATATCACATGATCATTTTATTAAATGGTCCCTAACAAGGCTTCAATATCCTCAAGCCCTACAATCATAAACTCCAAACCCTACAAAGCCCTCGCAAACTAGAACCCTAGAATCTAAACCGTAACCCTCAAATGCCCAATGCATTTTAGGATGTTTTATGAATTTGCTTTAAATTGTACAAGAAGTCAACATTATATGTGCCTACTAACAAGCAAGTTGTTTAAACATTCATACGGTTAGATTAAAAAATAAATAGGAAACTTGCTTCAATAGGAATTACTGTAAGTCCATGCTTTTTTTTCATAGGAAAAATACAAAAGGGAAAGGCTTAGGCACATAGGGGCATAGAGCTTAATAAGTAATGCACTCTTATTGTAATGCACTTCAAGATTTTTTCTGAAAGTAGCCAAAGTGACGGTTTTTAGTGGTTCTGACCCTATAATGGCCTTCGAACTTCAGGGGTTAAATTCACATCTAAAGAAACTTTTATTAGTTTTCGATCATGGCTCAAACATATAGATCTTGCAAGAATTTTTTGACCATGTATTCAAAAGTAATGAACCTGGAAGAAGCCTTCAAGGTACTCTTTGTAAAAACGTTTTGTGAAACATTAAAAGGCAAATTCAAAATTTAATTTTTAATTTGTAGACCAAAATGGTTTTGTTGAGAGAAAACGTAATTTCTACATATAAAGGTGAAATTAATTTCACCTAAAAATGGTATATTGCATTTAACCCTTATGTTCCCATTTTTTCTGGCCCATTCAAACCTGAAACCAATTGAGAAATGTTGTTTTTATTGCCAAAAACCTATTAAGATTACAAGAAAGTCATCCTTTTTTGCCGGATGAACCAATACAAGTGCCGATTGTCAATGCTTTTTAGAAGGAAAATGGGCTCTATTATTCCAAGGCTATACATCTTACTGTAGGATATCTTACTAGAACATTGAGCCTATTTAATTCATTCATTGCAGCAAAATACAAACATTGATATGAGAGATTCAATACAACATACCATGAAGAATAGATCCACAATATTGCCAATTTGGGGAAAATGGCACTTCATATTAAAATTTGATTACATGTACTAGAAGTACTACTCCAAAATGATACTATGGTATTCTTCTATCACACTACAACACGGAGTCCCGAAAAACTAATTCTGGAGGCTTCATATTCCAGGGTGGAAGCATGAGTGAAGCTACCACCTCAGAGCATGTGAGTCTCGTCTGTAAGTCAAGATCCATAAGCGCACGTAACTTCATTGTAAAGAACTTTCCCGACTCAGGGTTTTTGAATAGTTCCCTGTCATATTCACCCATATAACCAATTTTCATGTTCCACATCAATTTACCAATAGAAAACGAATCAGACTTAACCGTATATTTGTACATGGCTTGCATCTTGTCAAGGCTCGTTTCTGAACCCTTTGGCCCAAACACATAGAACAACTTTGGAGCCACCCACCATCTGCCTTTCAACATGTCATCCCTCTCTTTCATGGTTTTGTATCCAAAATGTGAGGGAGCTCCCTCTTGTATACGACTGGCAATTCCCCAATCGCAAATCCCAATGTTTATAACATCATCCGAGTACGGCGGATAATGGATTAATATGTTGTTGGGAGACAAATTGTTGTGTAGAACACCTTCATTGTGTACAAGACTTGTCACATAAACAAGGGCCCATGCCAACTTCCCCTTGTGCCTTCGAAAGAGGCTAATTTGCTTCACCTGCTCTTCTTGAAGTTCCTTCACCAACTTGATTTCGTGCCAATCGGCATGTGGCACGACCTTCTCATTCAAGCGAACAAGTTTGTTCAAATTACCACCATTCCACCACAACGTGTAGGCCTCCATTGTATTGGCGTGGATAGCCACAAATTTTACAATGGCTGGGTGATTTAAAGGACACACCAAGGCCTCAATGGATCGTTCATATCTCGCTTCACGCGTGTTCGTTTGCTTTGACACCTTCCCCGCAAAATGTACATGCTTGGGTATTGTAGACATGCCATCAATGAATACCTTATGCACCTTTCCATACCCCCCTTGTTGGTCATATCCACTAAGCGGAACCACTTTTGCACTAGAATTGATCCACATGAGAGATGATCCACTGTTTTGAGAAAGAGCAACCGTCAATGCGTCCAACTGCCACCCCATCGCCCTAGATACAGTCTTCGATAGTCTAGACGCCGCTTTCTGCCACCATGCCATTTTTGCATGGAATTCGATGGTCTCTTTATTTTCACACCCAGGGACTATAGGTCGGTGCTCTACAATGATTTTTTTGGTATTGAAAATGATTTCCATGAGCACGTTCTCCATCCACTTCTCATAGTTGCCAAAGTACGTTTCATCCACGTCAGCATATTTCGGGGATTCTTTACACTTTTTCAGAATAAAAGTGCTCAAATCTCTCTTCAACTTAATGATGCCTGATTCTTTATGCCTCAAGTATGTAGACTCTAGGAATTCCACAGTGCGTCCCTCGTACCATTCGAAACACACTCGCTGTGCAAATATTGAATAATCACGTGGAGGATAAGTTGGGTCCTTATCATGTGCCATCTTTGACTTCTTCGACTTTGATGATGACTCTCCACCCGTTGACTCGTACGAGTCAATAGTCACTTGGAACTCCGCGGGATTGTCAAGGTCGGTGCCCCTTACATATTTCCTTGTAGCATTCTCCCATTCCCGGGGGTCATCGTGGTTAATATCTCATAGAGATGGACGCATTGTACTACTCCCTTCCCCTGGATTAGACATAGCTCTTCCTTCACAAAGTTACCCACAATCGATGAATAAATAGAGTCGTGGAAAAAAAGGGCAACAAGTCCACCCTCCAATCACCGCCTTGGCCCACAAGCTCGCATTCAGCCACTACAAGGTGGATGAAAGCCGTAGCACAAGACCAAGGCTGGCAAATGCGGGTGGGGTGACCGCTTAAGTACCCGCGGTCGCCATAGGGGCGCGTGCGGATAAGGGCGACCGCAGGTACCAAAGCGGTCCTGAAACAATGAACCCGAGGTCGCCCCTTACACCCGAGGTCGCCCTGGAACTTGGGACTTCCAACTTTTGTGGTGTTGGGGCGACCTCGACTGGGGCGACATCGGGTAGGCGACTTCGGGTGGGCGACATCGAGTGGGGCGATTGCGGGTCCAGAAGTCGTGGAAAATTCACGCATTTGTAATCCTCTTTGGAGGATTGGGCGACTTCGGATGGGGCGACTTCAGGTGGGGCTATGGAGCCGTGGGGCGACTGCAAGACTATTTTGTGTTGGGCAGCTGATGGTATTTTGAAGCCCCATAGAATCAAAGAAAAAAAAGAATAAAAATGGGATGGACAAGGAGTGGTGCATCAAAGGTGATTCCCGATGTGACCAACGGGAAGGTGAAGTAGTGAAAGGGATTCTCACACAAGGGTCAACTTCTTCGAACTCAAGTGGAGTCTGGGAGGTCTGCAGTTCGATTCCCAACTCCGTATGCATGATGTAGGAGGTTATAGTTGGGTCTTACGGGTTCGGTCAAGGGGCACTTTGAATTGCGCACTGAGATGAAAAACATTTCAGTGCAAAATTCGAAGTGCCCCTTGGTTCAATCCTCGAAGCACGTCACGTGGCCTATACCGAGGTCTTCACGGGATTTTTTGAAACTTTAAAGTAACTAATTTGTAATGATATAGAGTATTTTAGAATTCAATTGTGCTAAATCTTTATTTAATTAGATTTGTTCGTCATTATGGACAATGACGAATAAATACTTGTGAATGAAATTTGATTTTACAAGATGGGTGTTTGCTTAATCTATGTAGGGTCAAAAGATAAGTTTAACTTAACAATTAGAGTGCATTACTAATAAAGTCCTAAGTGCCTTAAGCCTTTCCCTCTTGTATTTTTCCTATGAAAATTGAGCATGGACTTATAGTAGTTGCCATTGAAGCAAGTTTTATAATCCGAAAATCTAACCGTATGAATGTTTAATTAGCTTGTGTATTAGTATGCATGTTTCCTTTGAGTGCAAAATTGGATAAGAGTTGTGAGATGATAACCAAGAAAATTTTCATTTTCTTTATTGATTGTATTGCTTATAAAAGAAAATTGGGATTGAAGGTGAAATGAAGAACTACAAATTATATTGGCACACTAAAATGTTCTCTTCCAAAACTTAATATCACTTGAATAGCTATTAAACTCATTATAGGTTGGGAATATTTTTAATTCTAGTGGCCCACGATTTCACTACCACCTATTCATTGATACATAAATTCTTTTGCTCAGGCAAGGGTGTGCATTGAAGCATTTGACACTCAAGGAAACACTATCATACATATTTTTTTACTTGGGGAGTTTCCCCCAATCCGATGTCCATTGGATTTTAAAGAAGGTTCCTCTCTCCATTTGTTTGGATGTGAAAGTAAAGATAAGGTAGAAGGCTTTGAAATGGAGCAGGCATTAAAAATGGACCGTTTAAGTGGCTTCAAAATGGACAATCTGTAGTTCATAAATTGACCTCCATAATCATTAAATGATTTGAGAAAAAAAAATTATGAATTGTAAGAGCCAATCCATTATCTTTACTTTCCCATTTATATTTAGAAGTTGCAAGTGAACATTTTGCGGAAGACCTAGGGGCATAAATAGGGACCTATGACACAAGTCCTTTGGAAATTTATAAGTAATTATAAAATACTTCCAAAAATATGAAACCACTTGTGTTAGATTCCTCTTTTATTTGTCTTTGTCTGAAAAATCACCCGAAGTCGCCCAGGGACCCGCACCCGAGGTCGCCCAGGGATCCGCACCCGCGGTCGCCTAGGGACCCGCACCTGAAGTCGCCCAGGGATCTGCACTCGCGGTCGCCTTGTGGACCCGTGGTTGCCTGAGTACCCGCAGTCGCCCTTGTGTGGTCGGGGGACCCGCACTCACCCTAATTGGAGGATCCGCACTCGCCCTCCCGCGACCGCTAGTCCCAGTACAAATGGGGTGGGGTGGACTTGCGGTCGTCAGTCCCCCTGCTTCTGTGCAAAGGCTGTCATCCACTTTGAAGTGGCTAACTACATGTGCGTGAGGCAGGGATTGGGGAATGAAGGAATTTCATTCTTCTCATTCCATGCATGTCTAAACCGCGGTGTTTCGTAAACTTGACCCTATCCGCTACGATCTTTGAACCTTGATCATCTACTTTTACTTCCATATTTGTAAATGTGTCACACGTATGATTACTAGTTTCACTTAGTTAGAGTAAGTATTTTGGCATCGAGACTTTTATATAGTATATATTGTTTAGTTATACATACGTTGTTAAAACATGGAGCGTACGACCTCGCCATCTCCTTCTACCATACCTACTCCATTGACTTCACAAGAGAAAAGGGCGATGAAGGACAAGGGTCGAAAACGGTCAGGCAAGAAGCACAAGAAGCGCGTGGCCATATTACTTCATCCGAAGATTAAGGCTTTTAAGGGTTGGAGGGATGAACCAGAGCCTTGGAGTTACCGGACTGTTGCGAAGTATGTGGATTGGTGCCACATCAGCAACTTATTTCCGTTTTGTCGTCACCCTTTGCATGTTCAAAACCAAAAGGTTAACCTTGCGTATGCTACGGACACAAGGTTCATGCGTAGATGCTGCGAAGTATGGACCCTTCTATATTTGGAGACCAAGGTCTACAAAAACGATAATTTCAGTTTCTTTCTTGTACGAATGGTGTATGCCGAAGTTGTTTTGAAGAAGGTAGTGAATTAGACAACACTCCCAGAAATGCCTATTGCGGTCCGTCCGGACCAAAAAGAGTGGGAGGAAGCCTCCAACTTGTGGGCAAAGTATCCTCTTGATATAAGCAAGATGATGACACTGATTAAGCGTGGAGCATCATTTGTTGTTGATGAAGAAGTAGTTTGGTCTTCCACTTCTTCCTCGGACGAGCACACCCATGAGTACAACGGATATTCCTTCTTTAGCGATGATGAAGATGTTTTGGTCACTGAGTCCAAGAAGTCTTTGGATGTGGGCCTTCAAAAGAAGAAAGATCGTGGAAAAGAGCCCATTACCTCAACTAGCCATGAAGAAGTCTTGGAAAAAGTTGACTCCATGGAAGTGGAGGACTTTTCCACAAAGGAGCATGCGATGCTAGAAGGTGATAGTGATTCATCAGACAATGAGGAGACCTTGATTGCCAAAATCGAGAGTGCACGTTTATCGTTGAGTACACAGAGTGAGGAACTGAAGAATTTGAAAGAACGCAAAGTGTCTTCTTCCACTGAAGCTTATTTGAAGCAACAATTGAAGTCTCTCAACCAAATACTCAAAGAGAGAGATGACGATTTTGTTGCTTTTAAGAAGAATGGAGACCGGTATTTAACTAAGCAGAGCACCGGGAAATTGTCGCAAGCTGACCATTGTTTACTGTGGGAATCAAAATTAGAAACCCTGCAACGCAGATGTAGGAAAGCAGAGAATGAGCAGTGAGCACTGTGTGTGCAAATTACCAATTGAAGAGGAAAAGAAATATTACAAAGCGGCCCAAAAACATGTCAAGGAGGTGGACGTTTTGGCAACGGCCTCGACATACGGTAATCTTCCAGAGGAGTTAGAAATGCTTCGGAATTTGTTGAAGTTCCATGAGACTAGAGTACAAGTGTTGGAAGACGAGTTTGTGGATCTGAGAGCCAAAAGCAAGTATTATACGCAATGGATGAAGTGGATGAAGGATACAATGGGAAAGAGAGGTGAAGAATACGAGAAAGTGGGTCCTCCTCCTAATATGAGTGACTTCCTAAACCAAAAAGAGGTTTTTAGAAAGTAGTGTACTGCATTTTGGTGAACAATATTGTAAATTTGTAAGTAAGACCCAATTTTGGATATTGCGGCTCTCTCGTGATTTAGTAAAGAATATGCTACAATTTTTTTGGCATTCAAAGTTCACGTGGTTTTTTAATAATTATTGTACACTTTGTAATGTGTATTGCAGATTTCTGAACTTAGTGTATTCGCAAAATATTTTGTCACAACTTTTGAAACCAATGTAGTACAAGAACAAAAGACCTAATGTTGCTCAAATCAGTTTTGTTATGTCATTTTATTCTGGATTTGTACTAGAAATGTTTATCTTGATATTTATTGGGTGAAAACATAGCCCTAAAGACCTAACTCTATACAGTTAAATAACCAATTGCTTCTTTTTCTAGCTAATTTCCATCGCTACTTACATGGCTTGGTGAATTTTCAAATGATTCCAATAGGTTTTTTCCATTTTCAGTGTTTTTCTAAACCCATAAAGTCCGAAGGCCATTTTTAGGTGAAGAAAAAATCAAAACTGTCATTTCTATAATTCTATTGTGTTTGTCCAAAGAAAAAACTAAACTTTTGTAGAACTGAAGCTGAGGATCTTGAACTTCACTTGTTTAAGATTTTGTGGTTAAAATTGTACGATGTTTGACTGTACAGATTTAGAGATATGAGCATTCAAAGTTGAAGAAGCAATTTTTTTGCAACACTGGACTACACTTTCAAACGACTTTGATTGCTATTTCTTCCAAAAATGTGCACTATGGAATTTGAATTTAAAATTTATTGTGTTGAAGAATTGAGTTGGGAGTGTAGGAAAAAAAATTCAAAAAATAATAACTTCCTTTTCATACTTCAAAAAATTGTCAAGTAGAAGTAGATCCAAGGTTGAAAGAAAAACTAAATTGATAATAGCTCTTACATGGGATTGGAACACAATAATCCGTTAGTCCCAACGGTGAGATTGTTGTAGGAAGCAAACTTCTCCTTTAAAATAAACTAATTAGAGAAAATTTAAAAATTGCATTTTCAAATGAATTCTATAAGTTATTTTTTGAAATATTTGTTTACATTGCCTTAAAAAGAACAGGGTTCTTAACTTGCACATCACTAATGAAAATGGAATGAATCAAATCTTTTTATGTAGACAAAAACATAATGTTAGCAAAAACATGAACAAAATTAAATCTATTTTGAATTTTTGCAATGTTTTTTGTATTGCCTGCCGAGTTTAGTTCTATGTATTTTGTGGCGTAACTTTTGCTTCCGGACACCAATTGAAATAAAAATTATATTCCCTCAAAGCTTATCAAATTTTCTCTTTTCACAAAAAAATTCAAAAAATTAGGGTACAATTTCAACCCATAGAAACTTGCCCAAATTCCAAATTGTCTCTAGAGGGGACAATGGGACTTAAGGGGTTCATCATGTTCACTTTTTCTATTTATGGAACTAAAATGATAACAATTACAATCTTCCATGAAATGAATTGAGATAATGAGATTGCTTACAATGATATACAATTTTGAATTCTAAGTAATAAAATTTAAAGTTTACAGTTGAATTAATTTTAGAAGCTTAAATGTCAATGCAAATGACAATGTCAAAATGAACTTCAACTTTAATAGCTCTTTGATAATAAGCTTCATACAATCAGTTGTACCACATATTTGATTTTGTTTGAAGATAGTGAAGTCTTTGGAGTAGAAAATAATGTAGAATATGTTTCAAAAATGAAGGCACTGTAATATTCTCGGTAATATTGCAATACAAATGTGTAGCATACAATCATAGAAGGCTCGAAGTTGGCCTATGTGGAACAAAACAAAAACACTGAGAGCTACACGCTTCTACCATATATAATACGCTTCTATATACTAGGGGTTTGACATTATATATCTTTGGACGTAAACCAAGTAACCAAAGGAGAAATGAAGTCCATCATTAAATTCTCAGACGTCAAATCCATTTGGATTGTTTTTACTTCTTAGAAGAACTTGCTTCACCATGTGAAGGTTGAAGTGCCTCTTGAAGGACTATCTTCTTCTTTGCACGAGTTCGTGAAGCTGGCCCTTCCGCATTCAAAATGAATTCCAGGACGTTGGAATCTTGGAGAGCTTGTAGGGTCCTTGTGGTTTGTGGAGAATGTGCTTCCAAAAGATAGTCCAATGCTTGACTTTGGTAATAAGGTCCATACGTAGAGTCCATGCAAGCCATGTTAGTCATGTCTTCAAGAGAGGCAAATTGATTGCGATCGGGTCCCTTTTTACCTTCATTATCCCAACGGTGTCCTTCCGGATGAGGATCCCATTTGAATTCTCTCGAGCTCTTCTCGAAGTATCCACCAAGGCATTGGTAGAAGAATGCCCTTCTCCCTTCATTGTGTGGACCTTTTCCCATCAACTTCGGTGCCACTTTGACAATCTCCGCCGGGTCAGTTTCCTAGTTCAATTGAGAGCTACTAGGTGCCTTTTCATCATCATGTAGCCCTTGACGCCAGCTCCAAACGAGGTCACGACCCCATAGTGTCGTATTAGTCATCGTTTCAACGCTATGTTCCCAAGAAGGTGGCATGTACGTCATCAAGTTGAACATGGCATACAAGCGATCATGGAATGGTGCTGAACAAAGTACACAACGTCGTCTAATGAGGCATCCTATAAGGAGGCATTGACGATGGTACACATGTGCACATGACCCGAGAGCCCAACCACCTTTAGGGCCAAATTGCTCTTGACAAATGGGGCATTTTGTATGGTCGAGTATGAAAGCTGCAGGTTGTGGCCATAGTAGCTTTTGGTCCTTCACCTCCATGTGACTAGACATTTGCTTTGCATGGTCCCAACCCTGTTGTGCCCAATCTATAATATTTGTGTCTGCCAACATCGGCATGTTTTCATGAAACATGTCATCTAAGAGTGCCCAGGATGTGAGTCCATTCTCACGTTTAGGTAAAGCTGCAACAAAATTCTTTGAAACCTTATCTAATTCCTTGGCTATTTGCTGCGATCTGTCCACGGAGAGAATGCACGCCACCTTCCAATGGCAGTACGTGGCAACCAATTGATCCAACCGTCGTTGAAGTTTTTCGTTCTGCTTTTCAAGGTCTCTTTCTTTGTCACTCTGCCTTGATTGTTGAACTGTTGGAAATGAGAGTGAATCTTGGGTCCCATGAATATCGTTCGTGTCAGTGGTCGTGTCTCCGCCAATCGTAGTGAGGAACGCACTTCGATTATTTTGCAAAACCTTAGCACGCTTGGAAGGCAGTGGATGGCAAGGAACATCGTCGGTAAAGTCCCCCACAACTTTGTCTAGATGATGTGGATCATGGTCAACAAAAGCCTCATCCATATCTGACAAAGTGAAAGCGCCAACCTGATTTTCTCGTAGGGCCTGAAGCTCGGTAGATTGTCGTGCAATGAGAGCATCTTTCAGTTGGCACTATCCTTGCAATTTCTTCAAGTCACTTTCCAATGAAGCAATCTTGTTGTCTTTGATTTGTATGAGGTTTCGAGCCTTTGCTAGGGTCAGAGTGTTGTGACCTACATCCACTCGGGATTGAAGAGCTGGTGCACCAACAATTGTTTCACTGGGCCCTTCATCGTTGCAACTGAATTCGAAGACATCACTTGGGTTCTCTGCAGGCAATGGTGGATTTGAAGCTGATGGAGAAGCCCTTTGTGGTCCAATTCGTGTAGTGGAACGTCGCACTCTTGACGATTGTCCCGATTTACGTCCCAGTGATGTTCCGACGCCGTGGACAATTTCATTTTGATTTGGGGGGAGGCTGATAGGTAGTTCCATGGCTCGTTCTACCCGAAGCACCCGCGTACCATCTGAATTGTCATCCTCTTCTGGTGATTCTGTGTCAATTTCAACCTGGGCCTGATTCCTAAGAACACTTCGAAAAGGACCCAATCCACCCTATGGAAAAAGGAGAATTCCTTTTGGTATGCACCCGTCCTCTGGACGTTTTACGTGAGGACTGGATTTGATCGTGCTCCAATCGACTTCTTTCTTCAATGCCACTTCAGCATAGGCTCCTCTGGCAAGGAAAAGAGGGGCCTCATTCCTTTCTACAGAGGCCGTATTGTAGAGAGCTTGCTACAATTCAATGCACCTGTTCACGAATATTTCATTCTCACAGAACTTCAAGTTTGCCTTGTTGGTGTCTCGATGATGATGATGACGCCATGTTGGAAAGAACTTGCTGATGTGGCACCACTCAATGTAATCTTCGCAAGTTTGTATTGACCATGGCTCAGGCTCCTCGTTCCACCCCTTGAAAGCAATGTGGTCAGCACTATTCAACACATGCAATCGCTTTCGGTGACAAGTACCCCTACGCTTCCGTTCCTTGTCTTTTTGAATCTTTCGCAATCCCAAACCACGATGTGGACGTGGAACCGATGGAGGGGCTTCAGCAAGAAATTCTCTAGTGGTATTGTCTCCACTAGCCATGGTGGATTGTTGAAATGAAGGTCCTAAAAAATGTAGAGGGATTGTTGAAATCAAACCACTAGAAAAAGAACCTTGGATGAAAGTAGTCAATAGTAAATTTTCAACACCAAATGCTTATGCATGTAGCCAGAAAGGGATACAAGCCAAGAAGCCTTAGTGATGAACATGGGAGAATGAAGATTCGGCAACTTCATATATAGGCGAACCCGGGTGTGGATGCAAAATGGACGCGTGCGGGTCACGTAGGTGACCAGCGGTCCTGGGGGGGCGACCGCAGGTTCTGGAGGGGCGACCGTAGGTCCTGGGGGGGGCGTGCAAGTGACGAAGGGCGAGTGTGGGTCTTGGATGAGGGCAAGTGCGCCCACGGGTGTGGGTAGAGGCGACCGCGACCTAGTACCCGTGTTCGCCTAAGACCTGTAGTCGCCCCATACCCGCAGTCACCCCTACCCGCAGTCGCCCCCTACCCGAAGTCGCCTCCCACCCGAAGTCGCCCCCACCCGAAGTCGCCCCCTACCCGAAGTCGCCCTACATTTGCCACGCAGCTGCCACATGGCAGCCAGGTAAGCCTAGGTAAATGGGGGGTAAATTCCAGAAAAGTCAAAGGGTAAAGTTGACTCTATTAGACGGACGGGACCCTCTACTAGACGTCTTTGACGTCGAGTTTGTCGAGTTGTCGAGTTGTCCGGGTAGACAACCCTGGTCCTACGAATGTTTATTCCCTCCTCCGGATATTTCCGATGCCCTATTACGATGAAGCCGTTTGCTGGATTTTGTATACGAATTTTTTCGCCTCTCTCTTTTATAGTGGACCAATCCACTCGATTCCTCAACTTCAATTTGGCATGGACGCCACGTGCAATGAAAAGTGGAATTTCGTTGCATTTGACTATGGTTTCATCGTACACTTCTTGGTAGACCTCAATGCAACGTTCCTTGAATGCTTCGTCGGTGCAGTGCTTCAAATTTGCTTTGTGGAAGCGGCGATGGAAGTTGTGTCATTCTTCGGGAAAGGCTTTGTCCACGTGGCACCATTCTATGTATTGTGCACACGTGTCTATAGACCATGGATCAGATTCTGCCTCCCAACCCCTGAAGGCAAGCTTTGCTGAATTTCGTAGAATATGCAATCGTTTTCGATGTTTTAAACCCGCACGGATACGGGTCTTGTCTCTCTGTTCCTTCCTAAGCATTCATGGTGTCAACATTGCTAGTGAAGCGCTGAAAAATGTGTTTGATAAAAAGGACTTCACAAAAATGCCCGGGCAACTAGCTCAAAAGAAGTGGAGGACTAGGGAACTTGTGAGGTGGGTTGTGAGCGGCGGGGATGGGTTTATATACCAAGTAGGCGCACAAGCAACTCGTAGGGGCGCAGACGGATGGGCGGCGACGCATTGTGGTCGGGTGGGGACGTGTTTAGGGTTGGGCGAGAACACTGTCGGGCAAGGCAGGGACGTGTTAGGGTTGGGCGGAGACGCGTTAGGTTTGGATGGGAACGCTGGTGGGTGTAAGCCCTCAAGTTGGCACTTAGAACTCTGAATATATTTTTTTCGATTACTAGTTAGTTTTTAGATTAAAAATATAAAAAAATACATAAAAAAAGAATTATTGAGCGTTTTGGTAGAAGTCCCAACCAAAGTAGTGAAGAATGGCTTTAGAACCGTGAAACACGTAAAACCTTATATTTTCACGAATTCTAAGTGTGGGAAACCAGAATACCAAATTCTATTACTTTGTAATATTTAGAATTAGGTTAAAGACATTTTATTTACCTATTTTTTTTGTTGGTTTTAGGGTAAAAGTCGAATAGTTATCATATATTAGGATTAGTAACCATAACATCTCTTAAAAGAGATAAAATGGTGTCGCAACCGGAATTTTCAATTTTTTTTTAGTAATCAAGAATTTAGGTTTTAAATCAAGAGGAACTAAACCGGAAGGGCTTAAAGTTTAGAACATGGTTTAGATTTAGGACAATTAGGGAAGTGAAATAAACTGTTGGCCCGGAATGGAGAACCGGAGGATCGGAAGATTAGAAGGCCGGAAACCGGAAGGGAAATCCGGACTAAGTTTTCGGGGTATATAAACCCTGACTTAGGGTTTGAGAGCTCATTCTCACTTTGACGCCTCAGCTCTCTCTCTCTCTCAGACTCTCTCCAGTTCTTAGTTGTGTTTGTTTCCCTTTGTGTGTGGTGTTGGAGCTCGTTTCCACTTAGGCGCTGTGTGATTTGAGGAGGTGTGAGCCCCAAATTCGTCACTTGGGACTCATTGTTTTCTTTTTTTTAGTTTATTACAAATTAAGGCATAAAGTAGTACAAAAAGCCCAAAAAAGAGTGTAGAACCAAAATAGGTATGTCACGTACTAGTATAGCATTTGGTCATAAATAGCCTTTTACCCATAGATTACCCATAAAACCCACTTGTATATAGGTTAGAACCCGTAATTAGGGGGAAACAATAGGGCTACTAGGAACTTACCCAAAATAGCCCAAAACCCTAGTGCATGTGACCATGATAGGCTAAATTAAGTCTTAGGAGAGTAAGGGAGGTCCCCACGTAAATCTCCTAAGATAGGTTCTAGTTTCCCCATTCCACCGACGAAACATTAGGAATCCAATTTGTTAGCTTGCAGGTGTCACTTGTCCTAGACAGGCCGCATGGAGGAATCCACAGCCGCCGGATAGTGTTCTTGGATCTGGAACATGTCGGGACATCCACGGCAAAGCCCATTCGCCAAGATTCCCTCACATGTGAAAGATTCCCTGACTGCCGGTGATTCAACCGAAGTCAGTTTTCACCACGCCACCAACTGTGTGCCAGAATAGCCTAAGACTTGGCACGTGGCTTGGGGGACTCCATGAGAGGTTCCCCAAAAAGTCTCGGTTTTTTCTGATCTCCAAAGGATCTTTTTCCGAGCGGTCAACCGCCAAAGGCCACGTTGGGAAATTCATGGAAAATACCCAGGCCGCGGTAAAATCTCACTAAAAATTAGACTAGCATCTTTTATGTTAATAACGCGCCCCGACAAAATTCATGGAGTTCCGATAGCGGGAAGCAGCCGAAGCTGACAACATCCCCCCAATTAATATTTACGGCAGGATCTTTGCGGGGTTGACCGGCGTCCCGGGAGTGTACGAAGTTGGAACGAAGACATCAAGGAGCCTTTTCTTACTCCCTAGAGCCTCCCCAACAACCCTAGCTAGTTACCCAAGCCAAAAGAGTTAAACCCCAAAAGTTAGGTTTTTACCCTTTTAATTGGCTCCAGTTGGCACTAGTTTCCGATGGATTTTTGGTGATAGAAATAGGGGGTGGGAGGTCCTTCAAGCTAAAAATGGCATTCTGAAGCCATTGGCGCAATCCATTTGCAATTCCGAGCTAAACTCCAAAAGTTAGAAACTAGGACCAGTATAAAACCCAAGATTAGGTGAAAATCTCAAAGTTGGATGAAAATCCAGATGGATGAGGTTACTCGTCGAGGGGGGGAGTGGGCCCTTGGAAACCTATAAAAGGGGGCCCTTCTCTCTCCCAAAACACCCCCAATACTTGTTTTGGGTCCGTGGATCCAAGTTATCTTGGAATTTTTTGGCGTTTCAAGCCAAGAAACCTCTACGGTGTTTTCGGAGCACTTTTGGCTCCCATTGTCGTTTTATTGCAAGCTCTTTGAAGTCCTTGAGGTCCTTCTACCTTACCTTGTACGTGTGTGAGTCAAGCGGTTTCCATCTACTTGCGTGTGTTTTCCATGTATCTTTTTGGGTGTCTTGTACTAATCCTAAAGTCACCCCCCACCGTACCTTGGCGATGCCGCTTTGGGGGGCCTTTAGTACATGAGTATTGCCTTGTTTATGTTTACCTTGGGGATTCGGTTGCCTCTTGTGTAAGTCCTAACCATAGTCACCCTTGCCGTGTTGTTTACGAGTGGACCCCACCGCCCTTGAGGCGGCGAAGCTTTGAACTTGTAACCTACCCTAGTCTTAGAGTGTGTGTCAAAAACAGGCCTTAGACGGCGAAGCTTTGGACCCAGGGGGCGTCACCAGTCTTAGAGTTGGTGTCAAAACCAATTCGACGGCGAAGCTTTGAACCTCCTATACTTTTTGGTTCCAAAGTTTAGTTCCCAAGATCTTCTTGGGAAAAGCCAAAGTTTAGCCCCCAAGAGTGCCCTAGGTGGTAGACAAGTATAGGAGAAACCCCGCCACTAGGCCGTTGTTTTGTTAGTTGTTAAAACTTGTTGTCTATTTTCCCTAGACGGCGAAGCTTTGACCTTGACCTATCCAATTTTAAGTTGTGTAGTGGGTTCCCATACGGGAACCCGGAGAAGAAGGATTGTAGTAAAAATACTTGGGACCAGCCCCAAGGGGAGGCCCGTAAAGGAGCAGCCAGCCAGCCCGTAAGGAAGCAGTCAGCCAGCCATAAGGGAGCAGTCAGCCAGCCGTAAGGGGGGGCCGGGTATCGGGGAGCCAGTTCGGGGGGGGGGAAGCCAGTCGGGGGGGAGCCAGTTCAGGGAGCCAGTCGGGGGAGGGCCAGTTCGGGAGGGCCAAGGAGTTGGGAGTCTAAGGGGGGGGGGAAGGGAGAAATCCTTACCTTAACTAAATTCAGCACTACGGGACGATGCCCTGCGGGGCCCCACCACACCTTTTTTGGGGGGGGTTATCACACTAAGATTGAAACCCGGGGTCTAGTGAAAAACTAACGAAAGACCAACTCAAAGATAAAGGAAGAAGGGGGGAAGAGAAGTCGCCATCCCACGGGTCCAAACCTGCACAACCTCTCAAAGTCCCTCACCAACAAGCCACTTCACACAATGATGACAAAATTAGGAAGGGGGTAGTTATAGGAGAGGAAGAAGGGAGAGACGATAAATAGTATTGCGTCATAGGATTAGGTAGGAAATCTCACAAGCTTCTTACAACCATTGGGAAGGAGATTATGATGACACCAAAATGACGACGTAAGGGAATAGGTGATTCTTCCATTAGATTAGCGTCATATGGTGTAAGGTCTCATTTAAAGGGTTGGTAGGAATAGTGTTGAAAGAAAAGAAGAAGAGGCAAGGAGGAAGGAAGGAACCATTAAAGGTCTTTAAGGTGTACCACTTCACCGAGGACTAAGCCGTTGGCATTTTACTACGTCAAAATACTTGTCGACAATGGAATACGAGCACGCGGCTGGAGGTATGGAGGAGAATGCCGCACATGCTAACGACAATCAGGTGAGTCATTAAACAGATCCCCGGTGTCTTTTTTTTCCCTTCTAATTTACGTTAGACTCTGTTAGATAGTGAATAATTTTGATTTACAAAGAGGGATTAGGGATAGGCCTTAAGTTTAGGCATAGAAGGTTATCGATAGAAGTATCCAACCCATCTCACACATAGAAGTTAACCATCAGAGTAACCAAATTAGAGTAGGGTAGGATAGGACTAGGAATTAGTAACCGTTAAGGTTAGCACTCAACCAAGAAGCGAACACTAGATTAAGACAAAATAATCCAATTAGGAGCTTGGGTTAATTTAGCAAAACGGACCTTGCCTTAGGAAATTAAATTAGGAAAAAAGATAAATTAGATTAGAAATTAAATTAGGAAAAAAGATAAATTAGATTAGAAAATAAATTAGAAGATAAATTAGATCATTTAAATTAGAAGATAAATTAGATCATTTAAATTAGAAGATAAATTAGATCATTTAAATTAGATGATAAGTTAGATAATTTAAATTAGAAGGTAAATTAGATCATTTAAATTAGAAGATAAATTAGATCATTTAAATTAGAGGATAAATTAGATAATTTAAAATTAGAAGATAAATTAGATAAATTAAATTAGAAGAGTAAATTAGGAAGTCATTTAGATAAATTAAATTAGAAAAATTAAAATAGGGAAAAAGATAACTTAGATTAGGAAGAGACCCAATCAACTCAGGAAACCATGGAAGGGACTTAGATAATCCCTCCTTAGTCCTAGGGGAGGTCAATTAGCCTCAGATTCCCATAGATTAGGATAGATTCGGTGGTAGTTCGCATAGGTTGCCGTTCGGGGACGGTTATCCCGAACTATTCCCTCGCCAATTGGGGACAACTCCATTGTCACCCGCGGAAAATAGGAACTTAGAAAAGAAGATCCATTGCTTGGAAGGCACAATGGACCGACGTTTAGTCACCCATTAGGTTAGAATTTAGTTAACCCCTAGAACCTGGTTGTGTCCGATTAATTACCAAGGGTGGGTAATTAAGCGCCCACAGGAGGCGCTTGGCAGTAGAAGGGCGCGCGGGTTGATCGGTAGGCGCAAGACTTTAGATTGGGTTTTGGGTGGGATACGAGACGTGTGGCTAAAAGAGAGAACGTGAGGTAGAGATAGAAGTGAAGACGGATGCCTAAACGTAGTGGCGCCGCCACTAAACCAAATGCGCCTCAAGGAGAAGTAAAGTTGAGAGGGGTGGCGCTGGTAGAACCCAAGACGGATCGGGAGCTGGCGGAGCTAATTGATGACCTGACGGCCATGGGCTGTGAGGGACTTTACGGGAAGCCCTGGGGGTTCAAAAACGAGGAGGTCATCCGGGAGCTGCAATTAGGAGCTCCAAATCAGTTTGCGAAAACCATCCAGGCAGCGCCGGATAAGTGGACCGAAGAGATCTGGAGGGAAGTGTATAATTTCCGGGAAGGAGGGACGTCAAAGGCCAAATCCCGGGACAACTATGTGAAGGGGCTGTTTGCCCAAGGAGCGGATTCCAAGGACGGATTCGCTGTGGCGGACTGCATAAACTCGTGGCATCGGTGTCTACTGGAGTTTTTGCTCCCCATCCTTTATCCGGAAAAACCGACGATATTGACCCACTCGGTGGGCAATACTATTTTCGGAGCTTTGAGCGGGGAGATGCGAGTGGATTGGGCGAAGTACATGTGCCTGCTGGTGGCCGGACTTTGCGCCAATACCAAGAAGAGCAGAGGAACCCCACTCTGCCCCTACCTTTTCCACCTCTATCGGATACAGGGACTCCTCACGATAACCAAGGAAAGTGAATGGAGGGCCTAGATGGCTCTCGCCAAGTTCGGAGTGTCGGACGATGAGAGTTCCGACACCGAACACGACAGTACTCCGCCAGCCGGAACGCCTAAAGAGAATATGCGGAACTCGCAGGAGGAAGATGAGGAGGACGATGGAGTACCGCTCATCCACCGGAAATGCCTGAAGACGACGGTGGGGAATTGAGGGTCTCCGGCTGACAAGAAGTTGGGAGGTCAGCAGGCAGGAAAGCCATCTCAACCGGATGGGAAGGGGATGGCCACCCGGACCAAGACTAGTCCGGAAGGAGGGGCTCTTCCGATTAAAACCGGAACACCCAAAAATGGACCTCGGGAAGTGGACAAGGGAAAAGCTGAAGCTTCCGGATCCAACGACACCGAAATGAATCCACTTTTTGGTAAGTTGATTCATGTTTTGGGGGAAATCCAGGCCCGATGTGTTATCAGGCATATTGCAATTTCTTCAATAGCCGGTCTGGTAGGAGGAAAGATTGATAGTTCTCTTCCAGAAACGGTAGCGAATTGTATCAACAATCCGGATGAGGACCGGGAGAAGGAAGAGAGGTTTCTAAAGCAGACCATCACCCTCCAGGAAATGGATGAGTTGATGATCAAGTTGAGAGGCGAGATCCAACTCTTGAAGAGGGACCGGGAAGTCAGCATGGAGGAAGTGAGAGCTGCCCGGAACCTGCAGGAGGACACCCGGAAGGCCATCAGCGCGATGACTTCCGTGGTGGCAGCATCCGGAGACGCGATGGCCAAGGCCAAACTGTTTGACAAAGGCGTGCACAGGGAGAAGAAAATCTCCGGTGGGAGAATAGCACGGATACTTGCAGAGTTTGCCGGTCAAATGGAGTCTTCGTTGGAGGAATTCCGGAAGGCAGCCAAGGTGATAGATGACAGCAATAAAAGGCTTCATCTACATCATCCAGTTTCCTTGTCCGGAATTTCCTTTCCGAGTCTATGTGGGGATTCGGATGTGAAGGAGGTACTGAAGCCCGGATCTCCAGGATCCAATCACAAGGTTCCTGCACCCGCACCACCAACAGAAGATGGAGAACCTTCTACTCCAGTTCCGGAACGTATTCCGGAAGGGGGAGAGAAGGAAGGCAGCATCAGTAAAATTACTGAGCAGATTACACCAGATAGTGGTGGGCCTTGAGAATTTTTTTCAAAGGATAGAATGTATATTTTTAGGACCATTTTGTTAGGAACAATTTTGTAGCGAGAAATCCGGGAGGATCAGATCCTACAATCTCGGCCGGAAACAGTGCCGGTTTCTTAGGATTTTTCCCCCCATTTTGTATGAACTTAACTTTGTATATAAACCCGTCTCTCAATGGAGACAGGGAAGCGAATTTCCACCAAATGGTTTTGTGTACTGTGCATTTTTCTGTCATTCCCTTGTCTTCCCATGCTTTGGCCAGATGAGTGAATAAGGAATTGATTGCTAGTGAGCGGACTTGGAAAGAATTCTTCTTCCCTTTGGTGTTCTTTTACCTATAGTTGTGTGCAAAGGTTTTAAGTGCTGGGAGTGAGTCATTGCACCTCAGTAGGATCTAGATCTTGTATTCCGGATGAGATAACCATTGTTAAGCTAGGCAATTAGGGAGGGATTTCCTGACTGCACTAGAGCGACTGGGTGGAAGGTCTGGTTCGCGTCTGATCCTTGAGAGGTCTCATCAACTTAGAAAGTAAACGGAAGAGATACCGGATTCTACTGGCACGAGCGGATACACTTGTAGTCACCTTAGCTCCATACAAGTTGAAAGAAAGTCAAAGTCGTTGTAGTATGATAAGGGTCGTATGGGGGGGGTTTGTGTGACCTCTGACCAGATTCATTTTCCGGTCATTGTGAGAAACCAAACCGGACTCTAGTTAGATAGGAGATTGAGTAGATTAGAGTGAACTCTTCCATCACTTTAATAGTCCGGAAGGTGTGGCTAGCCGACCACTCTACTAAATCAAATTGGCGGATCCCTCTGATGAGTCAACAAAGGTTAAATTAAACCGGAAATTATTAAAGAAGACGGACACCAGTAAAGGAGGGAGTCCGGTCTCACAGAAGTAAACCCGGAAGTATTCAGGAAGTCTGGGTGGGTTTGTTGGTTGTTGATTCAAAGGTATCCGGATTGTAGTCAGTAATAGTGGGACATAGATTCCGGATACGCTATACTAATGTAGGAAGGATTTCCGGATCGAGAAATCCTACATCCGATTAGGGAAATTCTTGAAGGAACCGACTATTAACCTCTAAATTCCTAATAGAGTTTAAACACTTCACAAAATCTCGTGGGTTCGATCTTTAGAGTCACTTTGTTATGCTTTAAAGTGGTTTTTGTGAGCATAATAGGGAATTTACTTACCCTGTGCTGCGACAAATGGTTAAGCCAGATCTTTATTGGCAGGACTCTTAGGTATCTGAGAATTGTCAAATCGATATCGGAAGTAGAAACCGGGAGCTAACGGTAACTACTGGGAAAATAGGAGAGCCAATAAAATAGAAACTATTTTCTGGCAAAGACAAAACGGTCATTTTTAACAGTAGGGAAATCGGATGGAAAAAAGGGAAAAAAAGGTTTTGTAACAGCCTCTTCATTCCATCTTCTCACCTTGGTATTCTCTACTTGTGAGTGAGTGTTTTTCAAGTAAGTATGGCGCTGGAGCTAGGAAGAGTGTAAATTCTTTTCCGGTTCATGTTGAACGGATGGCAGACTGCCTATTTCGTAAGAGTAGAAGTGTGAAGCAATTGTTTAGAAGAAGGAGTTGAGAAGTTGTTAAAGCCATTCTGAGTAGTTTGAGAGCCATGGTGAAGGTTGAAGAAAGTGAGGAGCCACTTTCAATCACACTCCGGTTAGTAACGCCGGGACTACCCAAAAACATGAAGGAGAAGACGCTCTTGCGGGAGGATTTGGTGGGTCTTGGATGTGATGGCTTTATGAGGAAGCCCTGGAGCTTGAAGAACAAGGCGATGGTTGGGGAGCTTCTCGCAGACCAATCAAGTAAGTGGCAGAAGACAATCCGAGCGCAACCAAGTGGATGGACTCCGGAAATGTGGGGAGAGGTGTACAATTGTCCGAATGAAGGGGAAGGAATGGTTGGACGATCAGAGAAGTTTTCTAATGGTATATTTTGCAATCCTATCAACCCTAAGGACGGATATGTAGTGATTGATTGCTCAAACCTAAGGCATAGGAGAATTCTGGAGTTTTTGGTTCCGATCTTGAATCCCACTAGTAGAAAAGGGACTATCAATGATTGTTGTCTATGACTGCATAACTAGTCATTTCGGACACTTATGACAACAATATGACTGAAAGTAGATTTTGGGCTTAGAGTCATAGAGGACGAGTGATTACGGACCAAATAGTCATTTAGGACTGGCTCATTCTTTTCCATCCTTGCTGATGTGGAACTTCATTCGGATGTGATAATATGGGACAGTTGATGTGGTTTGTATACGTGGAGGTTTATTATTGGCTGATTCATGAATGACCCATTTAATTAACATGGAAGATTTCAGATCATGTTAGTCATTTTGTAGTAATGGTTTTGGCTGAAACTATCAAACTTTAGTCATTTTTGAGTTGCATCAGTCATATATGAGTCATACGATAGTCGTTTTTGAGTTACGTCAATCATATATGAATCATATGATAGTCATTTTTGAGTTGTGCTAGTCATATATGAGTCATATGATAGTTGTTTTTGAGTTGTGTCAATCATATATGAGTCATATGATAGTCACTGGTGATGATGTGCTAGTCATTGTTTTGACATTTTTGGTCCATTGAAAATTGCAGCCCACTTCCAACTAAAAACATTCAACAACAAAACCACAAATCAGCAAAACACCAAAATAGAAAATGAACAAATCAGCACAACAACAATTAAAGCAACAAAATAATAAAACAACACAACAGCAAACAACAAAACAACAAAACAACAACTCAACTTACACAAGAACAACAACACAACATAAGAACAATAACAATACAAAACAATAACACAAAACAATACAACAAAACAACACAACAATACAACAAAAAGAAGATTGTAACTAAAGACTTACTTAGAAAAATTGGAGTAAAAACAAGAAGAGAAAATGAGAAGGTGTTCATCAACAAGGAGGAAGAAGAAGAAGAAGATGCACTTAAGTAGGCGGCAACTAATCTAACCCTAACTGTAAATGAGAGAGATGAAATCTCCATCGTTCATCTTTAGCAACTATAGCTGCAATCTACAGATGCCATGTCCCAATGTATTATTAAACTAAATAATGCCTAAACAATGACTAATCAATGACTACTCTATAACTGCCCTAATCAATTACTAATCAATGACTAAAAAATGAAATGCAATTACAACATACCACATGTCAGCCACTATAGAAGTAGAAAGGCAACTGACCTAAAATCTGAGCCATCCACTAGTTGTAGAGATACAATTTGAGCGGTCTATTTATTGTCCAAATATAATCTGACCCGTCCATTAATTTGTCCCCAAAATGCAATTTTCACCCATCCATCTAAATCGCTCAAAAAAGAAGCAATCTGATTTGACCATCTGAATTGTCCATCTGAATTTTCTCTCTGATCCATCCATCCAAGCCATCCATCTGGTTGGAGTGCACTTACAGTTTGTGACTTAAAAATGATTACAATGCAAGTAGACCTTTATAGAGAAGCAAACAATAAATTTAAGTTCAATTTTCATAGTGTCCCATTAACCCCTCATTGCCAAAGCCCAAACATGTCTAAAAGCTTCCTTGCTTTACAAGTGCTATAAGTCTAAATGTCATTGAGGTATGAAAATCTCAACCATACAATCTTGTAGTGTGTGTGTTGAAGATGATGTCAACCGAATTTAAAGTTATTTGACTGTATAGATTGCAAGATTATAATGTTTTAGTGTTGAAAAAAGATGCTGAAATTTTCCTAGAAACACATTTGGAGGTGAATTTCAACTTCTAAATCTACTCAAATGAAAAAACTTTAAACTAAAAAGTGACTCAAAACCAGAAAACAAACACATTGGTGAAAGAGAATATCATTCAATTGACTCTTTGTATCTGCAAAATTGTTTTGAAATGTCAAATAAGAAAAAAAAAAAGTTGCAGAAAACACATCTATGCCTGAACCTCCCTCTGCTAAAATGCTTCTTAGTCAATCATAAATTTTTGGATTGATATGAAATTTTAACCACACAAAAAAAGACTAGTATGCGCAATTTTTCCAAAAACAATTATTGGAATCGGACACTGTATGAAGAAGAAATAAGCCGCTGAAGTTCACTGTATTCCAAAAATGTCTGGATTTTGAACTTTGAATTGCTCCCAAACATTCAAAACAACTTGGATTGACATGAAAGTTTTACCACAATAACTAGACTTTAATTAGAACATAACCCAACAAATTTTATAGAAAACTTACATTGGATGAAGAAGATACAAGCCCCCGAAGTTGCAGCCATCAAAATGCAATTTGGTAAACTCAAATTGAACCTGTGAACTTCGATTGGCTTCCCAAAAGTCTGTAAATCTTGGATTGATCTGAAAATTTTACCACAGAGACTAGACTAGTATGCGCAACTTTTCCAACAAGTTTTATTGAATTTGAACATTGGATGCAAAAGTTACAGCACTTTGAATTGGACTACTAGACTATGTGAGGACACTTTTCGTCCCCTTCAGCGGTGAGGGGTTAATAGTCATTCCTCCATTCTATTGTAGTCATATATTGGGCTCATTTTATGACAGCACAACTCAAATATGACTCAACCAAAACTACATCAGCAACAAGGCCACAGAATACAGACTTAACTATAGATAATACTAATTTTGGTCGTCGATTTCATCTAGAAGTCCATCCAGTACTGTAGGAAGTGACTTCTACATGACTGTGGCCTTCGACACGTCAGCTTTGGTGCCATTTCAATGACTGGAAGTCATTTTTTAATAGCCTTTCAATCACCAGTCATTTCTTCACTGGTCACATTTGACCCTATTTTCTACTAGTGTCCGAAGCGTCCTACCCAGGTCACAATTACTTTAGCAAACACGATTTTTGGTGCCCTGATCGGAAAGAGGAAAGTGAGTTGGGGTTTAGTGCTGAAAGAAGTAGTGGCCAAGATGGTCACAGTGGTAGGCAAGTCCAAACCCTTTGGTCTTTCTCCCTTTCTCTTCCACCTCTATGAGCATAATGATTTATTGAGAGGAAAGGAGGTGACAATGTACAAATCCGCGGATGTGATGCTGCAGTTTGACATTAGTCCGGGACTGGAACCGGAAGAGAGGATAGAAGTGTTAGTAGATGAATCAGAACCGGAAGAGGAACATGAGGTTCCCCAAAAGAAAGGCAAAGAGGTAGGCTAGAGAGGGAACTAGTAAGGATCCGGTTTGGGCAAAGTCAGTTGACCCTCTTGGGTTGGTCATAAATGAACTAAAGGGCATTCAAGGGAAAATGATGAGTGATAAGGAAATGATCCGAAAGTTAGAAAACCGGGTAGCTAGCCTAATCGGTCAAATAAAGGATCTAAAAAAGGAACTAGGGAAGAAGTCAGAGAGTGAGGGTAGACAACTCTGGATGAATCCGTGGACACCCTTAAGCGGATCCGAAAGTTTATTGGGAATCCAGGCGAGGTAATCAACAAAGCTAAACTTTTTGAGGCTGAGGTACTCAAGGAGGGATCTCAGATGGAGCCCAAACTAGTTTCAATCTTAGTATCCTATCATGAGAAGATGGAAACTACTTTGTTTGGGTTAAGGGAACTCCTAGAAGGTGCCGGTTTTCCTTTGGAACCGGAACCGGAAAAGATCAAGAGTAAGGTAAAGGAGACCCCTAACAAGGCCACGCTGTCCAAGAGTTCAGCTGACCGGAAGTTGAAGGAAGAGAAGACCACACCCGCCAACCACTCCAAATTGAGGCTTGATATGGAGACCGGAAAAGGGTTGTCACCCGGATCCCAGACCCACAGTCAAAGTAAGGTGTTGGAACCGGATTTGGATACTCCATAGAGTACACTTTTCGGTCTGTCCCCAAAGCCAGCCTTAACCAAACGGAAATCAACATCAAAGAGGAGCAGGGAGGCATCACCACCACCTGATCTAGTATCTGAGGAGGATGAGTCACCAGAGCCCTCAGAAAAGGAGGAAAGTCAGCCTAGCTCAGAAGAAGAGTCCGAGGAAAAAGAAGAGGAGGAACTGGAACCGGAACTTGTGCCTACAAGGAGAAAAGGTAAAACTTCCACTCCTTCAAAGGGGAAAGTTACTGAAGGGGTTAAGTCCTCTGGCAGTAGACAACAGCCAACAAGAAAAGGTGTGGCCAAGACCGCACCAACACCATCCAAGTGGCAAAAGAAGAAGTAGGTAGATGATTTGTAGGATCAGATTTAGGAGTTAGCGAAAACTCAAGTTTTTGGTAGGTAGGAAACAACTTTCAAGTTACTTTCCAGTCGGATGAACCTGGTCAACCGAATCCAGATTTTTGGGATCTGAGATCCGCTTTTTGTAGGAAAGGCCCGCTGTTAGGAAATCAACGCTGAGATTTTGGAATTGGGAGAATGACGCGTGTCATTCTCTGGTCCGTAGTTTAGGATTCCCTTGGGACCTTTTGGATGCCCATGGATGTGTTATTTAAGGGGTTGAAGTTAGATTCAAACCTAGACAGTTTTAGACTTATATTTTTCATATTCCATTGCAAAGTATTCTGATTTCCATTTCCCAAGTGTTGGTTTGAGAAGTCTTGACACTAGGTTGGTATGCCGGTAATGCTAGAACCATTACTTCGTATGGGTAGCTGTGTTTGTAGGTTTTGAGGAAGATGAGTTGTCCCCGGATGTTTCCTGTATCCAGTTTCCGGGAGTAGCATTTCTATCTAGGAACTTGGGTCGGGAGAATCTGTCGTTGTAGTAATGTGGGGATTGTAGGGGTTTCCTGAGTGACCTTTTATGTCTGGATTAGTTTCTGGATTAGTTGTGAGGAGAAACTGAAGTCCCATTCTTCCATGTCTTTTTGTTATTTTCTTCTTTAAAAGTGGAACTTCTGTCATTATAAAACTTAAAGGGTAGAAATTCACGCAGCCTTCCTTAATGGCAATTCGCGGATCCCTCTGTTATAGAGGCTAAACTTCTATCCGGTTACTAGTTTGAGGATCCAGAAGCTGAATCAAGAAGAGGAATAGAATAGCGACACTCCTTCCAGTTCCGGTTCTGTATCCTAGGATCATAACATTAATTAGTGGGAAAGGGAATGCCATAGTATTTAGACATTTCCTGTTTGTTGGTGTACGAATTGGGATTACGGGAAATAGCCCAACTGAATGAGACGCAAAAAATTAGATAGTTCAAAGCTTTCCGTCCTAGAATCCGGTTCACTTGTGGTTGTGGTAACTTCTACATCATGTTCCGGTCATCACTATTAGAAGTACAATTAGATCTCTGTGGAAACGATACACAAGTCATCCTAAAGACGTTTTAAACATGTTTCAATGTCTACGGGAGGGATTTTACTTTCTTGTGCTACGACACTAAGTCTTATTGGTAAGTTTAGATTGATAATTAATAATTCTGAGTGAAGAAAAGATATATGAGTGTTAGCCAGTCCTAGTGTCTTGTTCATGCAAACTAACACCTATAAATATGCATGTGACAACCTAGCTAAATAATAGAGTCCAGTCAAAGTCAGTCAAATTCCAATTCGAAAGAGTTGGATTTGTTATTTGCAGGTAATTTTGAGAACTCATACCATTTACAGTCCAAGATGGAGGAAAAGGTGATTGGAACATACAAAGAGGTGCTTTTCTAGGTCAAAGCATGCTAAGAGGTCAAATCGAGATTCGATAAATCAAGATTCGATCAACCAAGATTCCTCGGGTATCAAGAATAATTTCCCCCTCGGTGGAAATTATTAAAGAACTGCTAAAAATAACATCTTTATTGAAGGTTTGGTTTTGCTCTTAGTTGATGGACAACTTGTAGAAGAATGGCCAAAAGTTTTGGGATTTTACAAAACTCCATGATGACTCCATGGGAAGTCAATCGCTTAAAATTGCATTCGTAAATTCCTAGAAATTATCAATGTTGCGGCAAAATCTCACTAAAAATTAGGATAGTGTTTTGTGTGACAATAAAGCACCTTGTCAAGTTTGAAGACATTCCAACATTCCCAAGTACCAGAATTAGAACTGACATCGAATTTTACAAGAATTTACAACTTGGCGGTAAGTTGACCGGCATACCAAGAGCTAACGGTGTTTGAATGGAGCATTTCAAGGGTCAATTCTTACTCCTATGAATATTCTAAACTACCTTAGCTGGACAGTTTCATCAAAAAGCGCAAACTCCAAAAGTTAGAATTTTGACTTTTATTCAGAGTTACCATGACTCAATTTTGCGCTAAAAAACAACTGAGGAGGTAGGGGTTAAGGGTCCTTTAGACTAATTGGGGTCTTCTGAACGCAATGGCGCAATTTGTTTTTGGTTTCAAGTTGTCCCTCAAAAGATAGAGAGGGTCAGCCCTTAGTTTGACTTTTTTATAGTAATTTGTGATTAATCTAGGGTGATTTTGCAAATATCTTTTGGAAAATCAAAGATTGGATTTGCTCAAGATACTTGTCTTGCGTAAAAAGTCATCTTTTGAACTAAAGAAAGACAATTTGGAACTAAACTTAAATTAAATTGCAAAATATCTCGGTTAATTAGGTTGAATTTCAAAATATCTTTGGGGAAATCTTAGATTTGATTTAGGCAAGATTTCAAGGCCATTTAGAGCCTCAAAGGAACTTGCTTGAGGACCTTCCTTCCCATTAAACAAAGATTATTTTGAAAATATCTTAGGTTAGTTTAACAAAATATCTAAATAAGTAATAAAAACAAATTTACGAACAACTTATCGAGGGGGGGCCAGGAGCGAGTATATAAGGCTCTTCCTCGTGGTTGTTTGTGGCCCTCATTCTCTTACTCATTTCTTGTTGTTGTTCTTGTTGTGCTATCGACACTTGTCAGAGCACTTTTAAGCCAAGATTTGGCTATTTCTTTCTTTTCTCTTGTACTTTAAAGGTCCGGAGGGCCCCTTCAAAGATTTCTTTTCTTTTCTTGTTTGAATTTGGAGGCTTCAAGCCCCCAAACTTTAATTTCCAAGAGTTTAGGAGGAGAAAATCCTCTAATTCTATTATTGTTTCAGTTACTAAATTTCTTTCTTGAATTTGGAGGTTTTAAGCCCCAAAACTTTGGTATTAAGAGGGTTGTGGAGATAGTTCCCAAACTCTAATTGATTTTTTTGTTTTTTTGGATACTAACCAACAATTTGTGCAAATTGATAACAGCTTGTGAATTCAAAACTTAAAAGCGGCAAGGCTAGACTTTGCCAAAAGGTTTTGTGCATTATCACGTGCCAAAATTCGTTGTATAACGGGTGTTTGGTTTGATTAATTGCTAATGTTCGGTTAAACATTGTCATGTGTACCTCCTTTAAAAATTAAGCTTTTAAAATACTAGTTTGGGTCCGTGGATACCGTTTATTCCTGGGGTTGCTCCCGCACGGCAGAGCTTTGACTTTTGAAACCTGGAAATGGGTACTTGAAACTTTAATTTGTTCATTATTTCCTAGGGTTGCTCTCGCACGACGAAGCTTTGACTTAAAAATTTCTGGAAACGGATATTTTAAAAGTTCTAGTTTCTTAATTCTTTAGTGTTGCCTGAGGTAGCCTCCACACGGCGAAGCTTAAATTGTTTAAATCTTGGAAACGGGTATTTGGAAGTTTAAAAGTTTCTATTTCTTAATTATCACCTAGGGTTGTCCTCGTACAGCGAAGCTTGAACCCTATTAGATTTGAAATTTGAAAAAGATACTCTTTTATGGCTTATATAATGCCCTCAAATTCCATCAAATTCTCTCTTTTGTATTGGGGTGCCTTTGCTTTTGAATTGTGCCATTTATTGCTTTCTTTCCATTATTTTTCTTACTTTCCTTACTTCAAAAATCCCATAAAAATTAGTCTTTAGTTAGATTTTTAGCAATAGTTTTAATTTTTTTCTTACTTCTTAAATTCCCCAAAATTGATTAGATTTATTTATTTGTATTTTTGAGCCTTACAAAAATCCCCAAAACTCTAATAAAAATTAAAATAGCAATTAGTTAAATATCTTTCTTAGTTCACAATTAGTAAACTTTCTGTGAAAATTTGCTCATTCCATTGAAATTACGATCGCATGTTCATACTGGAGTTCTGGACCAGCCAATAGTTCCAACCAAAGAAGCAATAGGTCTCAAACGAGGTCCCAAGATCCCGGTGAGGTCTCAAGGCCTTAAGGTGAGATCCTATTTTTTGCAAGCAATTTGTGAGATCAATTCAATCTGAACTCAGACAAGTCTTTGGCTTGGTATTGGTTCTTGGGGACACGTGTTGTGAATTGTGACAAGCTCTGGTCACTCAGACAAAACATGATCTGTCACTTTGTAATCTCCAAAGTCTACACTCTGTGGTTTGTACTTCCTTGAAGGCTATTGAATGTTTACGGTTCAAATTTGGAGTTTTAAACTTGCTAATCTATCACCATTTTCATACTAACTCTTGGCATACATCAAGCACAATTGAAAGGTAGGAGAGAAGGAAGAAATGAATACACCGGTTGGAGGTTGAAGGAGTGTGAGGAGCATTGAAGTGGTTGGAAATTAAGAGTCCAAAACTTGGAAGAAAGGAAGACAAAACATAAAAGGTTTGAAAGAATAATTGTATTTAATAGGTAGGGCCATTTATTTGATTTTATTCTTTTTACTATTGAAGCAAGTTGTTCTTTATTCATTTTTTTTATTATTCTTTTGGATTTAGTGGTTTGGATTTTATTAAGTTTTGTTTTATTAGGCCTAATAAGCCAAGAAGATAAAACAAAAAGCCAACTAATAATTCCAAAACAATTAGAAAAATGATCAACAATTAGGATTGTAGAAGCTTCTAATTTGATTTGATTTGATTTAGTGGATTTAATTGTCTTTTGGTATTTAAAATAGTTTTGAATTAATTTGTAAATTATTCAAAATACCTCTAAATTCAATTAAAATCCCGTAACCATTTGTAAGAAATTAGAATTAGAACAAAAAATACAACAAACAAACAACTATTAATTTCGAATTTGCGATGGATTAGCAAGATGGATGAAGAAAGGGAGGGTTATTACGAGACAATACACTTGGTGATTCTTGAGGACGGCACCATTGATTTGTTCACCAGTGAGGTACGTTAAAATAACACCATCTTTTGCTTTTTAATTTTAAAAAATTGTTTGCTTGAAAAAAAAACCCTAGGAAATTTAGCATAAAATTAACAATTAAAGAACATCAAATTTAATTAGGAACATTTAGAATTTAAAAAGGGGATCTAACTTGAATTAAGAATCTAGGAAATATTAGAATAATTGAAGAAGTTAAAACCTAATTTATCCCTTTATTCTACATAAAACTTATTGAATAAAGATTTCCATCCAACTAAGGGGAATTTTCATTCATCCATAAGTTTTTACTTAGAGGTAAAAAATTCTTACTTTTACCTTAATAGAAGGGTAATTTCTTACTTTCCTCATAAAAACCCTAAAACCCTAAAATTTCACTAAATTTAGAATAATAACTTAGAATTAGGATCAATAAAAGAACAATTAGGAATATTCTTAAGAAACAATTAAAAAATCTTTTGAGACTATAATCTTTTAGAGAATCTTTTGAAGATTCCATAACCACCTTTTACTTTAAAAATTACTTTAATTCTAAGAGGTAAAGTATGGATGAAGTTTGGCTTAATTCTGGATGAAAGTTCTTAAAATAAATCAAAATTAGGTTTTCTCTCAAAAATCCATTAGTTAACTTAATTAACATTTAAACCCTAAAATTTAGATTTATTTATTATTTATTTATTATTTTTAGTTGACGGATGAAGTTTTTAAGATAGAATTAGGGCCAAATTTCATCTGCGAATAACTTTGACTAGGAATATCAGAATCCAACTTGTTTTACCATTTTGGAAAGGGAAAATTATATTCTACAATTTAGCTTAGATAGATTTTCACATTAGAATAGGTTTACTTACTCATGAAGGTCTTGAACCATATTACGTTTAGATTATTTTAAAGCAATTAAAATTAGATTATCATCATCACAAACAAAGTGTCCATTGCTTGGAAGGCCAAAGAACACTAAGTTTACAATTCACCCATACGAAATACTAACTTATGTTGCTAGAACTTGTATGCAACTTTTTAACTTAAGGGTGGAGTTAGAAACACTCTAAGCCGCACTAGGACCAACTAGATCGTCATCTCAAGACTTTGAGAATTCACAAGAACTAATGTCGACTTTTACCATAACTATTTCTAAGATACTACTTCTAACTAACTTTTACTATTAACTAACTTCTACCACTACTATCAAACTTCGACTAGACACTTTAAGCAATATTCTAATCTAATTTCTATCGTGAGAAAATCTAAAAGGCAAGCTTTTAAATCCTCACTTCTAGCAGACGCACCATTTTGTGAGCGCTTATTTACCTACCCTTGGTAAATAGGCGAACACAACTAGGTTCTAGTCCTATGGTAGATTTCTATTCTAGAAGGTGCTTAAGCATCAATCCATTGTGCCTTTCAAGCAATGGATTTTTTCTAATGTCCTAATCTTATGTTACTAATCTACTTTGTGTTCTACAATTATTTTAAGAGTTCTCAGTAGAGGGTCAGCCAAGGCCGCTGTAGAATCTACTTGATTTTGTTCCCAATATGTTTAACCTATCTAAGGTGCAAGATCAAATGACACCATTTCCATAAAGGTAAGATTCACAGAAATTGGTCACTTCTATCAAAAATGATGGTTGTTTGAATTTTAACTTCTAATCTAACTACCTATCTTTCATTTACTAAATTCTACCATTTCCTACCTCCAAACTATTCTCAAACTTTGGGCAAGTGTCTAAAGTGAGAAAAAACCCTAACATCCAAGTTCGGGCTTGGAGGGATGAAAAACCTAGGAGTTCATCCGTTCTTCAATGGTAACTTCATCATTTCCTAACTTTCTCAATTCCTATCCAAATGGAACGTTCTTTATGTTTTTGGAATCCTCTCATCCTTACTCTAAGATTTTGGAGCTACTTTTGACTTGACTTTTACTCTAAGGAGCTCTATCCCCTAGTAGGCTTCGGCCCCGCCAGCTAGTTTACGTAATCGTTGACAAGAAAAGGGGGTGAATTTAGGACTAATGCAAGATAGAGTTGGGACTAAAGTAAGGAGACAACGACAAGATTAACCACATAGACTTGAGACTCAAGCACAACAAGGTTCAAAGCTTCGCCATTAAGGGGGAAAATGCCCATCAACCCTCAATGAAGGACCAAGATTTGGCTACCACTAGAAGAAATCTATATTTTAGTTGGTGTTCTGTAATTTTTTTAAACGGATTTTTGGTGATATCTAATGCAACATACCCATATTTTTATGTCAAAATTGATATTATGTTGGAAATATTGTTGACATAAAAACATGGATATGTTGCATTAGATATCACCTAAAATCCGATTAAAAAAATTACAAAACGTCACCTAAAACATGATTCTTTTATAGTGTACTCCAACTAGCCACAACTTCAAAAGACAAAACTCCACTCACTCAAGTACTAGAGGCCCTCTATAATGGCATCGCCAAGGTATAGTGGGAGGTATCTCCAGGGTTAGTACAATCTCTCTTCTAAAAACCTCAAACTCCCAACACCATCACCACAATGGGGGTAAAAAGGCTACTCCACGAAGGTGGAACTCAAAACACCAAGGTTTGGCTATTTTAACTAGCCACAACCCCAAAGAAGAAATCACCCACTCAACTTTAAGCACTAGTAGCCCTCCAAAGCGGCATCGCCAAAGTACGGTAGAAGGTGTCTCTAGGGTTAGTACAACCTTTTCAAGAAGCCTACACGAAGAGAAAACCCCAACCACCATCACCACAATGGAGGTAACACTACAACAACAGTAGTGTTTTATGACTGCAAAAATATGACTGAGGATGACTGGCGACTACTCGCAGTCATATTCTGGGAGGTCAATACCTTGGAGAGAAATATGACTGCAAAATATGATTGCCAGTCGTTTTTGGGTCTTGTACTTCACGAGCGTATATTATACGTCCATTGGGAACACCAAAGTATTTCATAGGGAACGGTAGGGAACTCGTTTGAGAACATTGAATTATATTATTAGTCATATTTTCATGGTAGTAACATTTTTTTGTTTTTAGGCAACCTAAAAAAAACATGGGCAATCAAAAAAAATATAGACAAGCCATTGTTTAAAATTTTGAAACCTAATCACCACTTTTTAAGGATTTTGAAACCTTAGCCGTCATTTTTTAAGGGTTTTGAAACCCTAGCCACCACTTTTTAGGATTTTGAAACCCTAGCTGTCATTTTTTTAGGGTTTTGAAATCCTAGCCGCTACTTCTTTTGGCTCTTCTTCCTTACCTTTTGTTGTCTCTTGTCTCTTTGAGTTCACTCTTGCTTTTTAGTTGTTGTGTTTTGTTGCATCTTGAGGTCACTCTTGTTTTTTAGTTGTTGTGTTTTGTTGCATCTTGAGGTCACTCTTGGTTCTTAGTTGTTGTGTTTTGTTGCATCTTGAGGTCACTCTTGGTTCTTAATTGTTGTGTTTTGTTGCATCTTGAGGTCACTCTTGGTTCTTAGTTGTTATGTTTTGTGGCATCTTGAGGTCACTCTTGCTTCTTAGTTGTTGTCTTTTGTTGCATCTTGAGTTACTTTTACTTCTTAGAGTTGTTGTGTTTTGTGGCATCTTGAGGTCATTTTTGGTTTCTTAGTTGTTGTGTTTTGTTGCATCTTGAGGTCACTCTTGGTTCTTATTTGTTGTGTTTTGTTGCATCTTCAGTTACTTTTACTTCTTAGAGTTGTTGTGTTTTGTGGCATCTTGAGGTCACTCTTGGTTCTTATTTGTTGTGTTTTGTTGCATCTTCAGTTACTTTTACTTCTTAGAGTTGTTGTCTTTTGTGGCATCTTGAGGTCACTCTTAGTTCTTATTTGTTGTGTTTTGTTGCATCTTCAGTTACTTTTACTTCTTAGAGTTGTTGTCTTTTGTGGCATCTTGAGGTCACTCTTGGTTCTTAGTTGTTGTGTTTTGTGGCATCTTGAGGTCACTCTTGGTTCTTAGTTGTTGTGTTTTGTGGCATCTTGAGGTCACTCTTGGTTCTTAGTTGTTGTGTTTTGTTGCATCTTTAATTCACTCTTGTTTCTTAGTTGTTGTCTTTTGTTGCATCTTGAGTTACTTTTACTTCTTAGAATTGTTGTCTTTTGTTGCATCTTCACTTTTTCTTTTTGCATCTTAATTCTTTTTTCTTCTTATTTCTTTTTTCTTACTTTTTGTTCTCTCTTTTTGTTTCTTGTTTCTTTTTGTTGCATCTTAATTCTTTTTTGTTGTTTATTGTTACCTCTTAGTAATTGCTCCTTATTGTTTCTTGTGCATTTTAACTTGTATTTGTTGTTATCTTTTAGCACTTGTTGCCTTTTTTCTTCTTGTTCCTTGCATCACCATTGTTTTTCATCTTACCCTAAATTTGTATTACATATTTTCTATTGTTGTAAACTTTTGAAGATTGAGCTTTGTTGTATGTTCATTAAAAATTAACCTCCTATTTCTTTAATTGTATATGTAGGCAACAAAATTGGAACAAAGTTGTTGGAGGCTACTTGCAACTCACTTCATATTATTGTAAGAAATATAGTCTCTATTGACTTGTATAAATAATTCATTGTGATATACATATTTTGTATTTGTGACTAATAAATTATAAATGTCATTGAAAGGAGTCAAATTCCTTCTTAAATATTCCCTCTTGAATATAATTGTTTTTTGTATATCTTTAAAATCATATGTACTTGTTTTTAACTACATGAAATCTTTTATTCAATTGTTAAATCATTTTAATGTATGATTGCAAATATGCTTAGGTATCCTACAACCGTTGTATGATTTGTTCAATTCATAGTTCAAAATACATATCAATAAAAAAATGACTACTTGTAGTCAAAAAATGATTATAATAATTTCCAAAAAATTACTAGGTGTTCTCAATATGACTGAAAAATATGACTGAGAAGAGTTGTTTTACAAATCATCAAAAAATATGACTCACCGCAGTTATATTCCACTTTACTGCAAAATATGACTCACCGCAGTCATATTCCACTTTACTGCAAAATATGATTCACCGCAGTCATATTCCACTTTACTGCAAAATATGACTCACCGCAGTCATATTCCACGTCATCAAAAAATATGACTCAACGCAGTCACATTCCACGTAGAATTTTTTCATTTACCCGGGCAACTCAAGAAAAAGTCAAAGAAAGTCAAAATATACGCCTTGTTGGCATACTATGGCTAATTATGGATATTTATACCCTTCAACTTATATGACTGCCAATATGACTGATGTCTGAAGCGACTGCTTTTAAACGACTGCCGCAGTCATATTCTGAGTCATCTACAGTGATTTCTGCGCCAGTCATATTTTTTGATTTTACAATTGACTGCAGTCGTTTTTTGCAGTCATAAAACACTGCTTTTGTTGTAGTGTAAAAACACTACCCGCAAAAGTGGGACCCAAGTAACAAGGTTTGGCTATTTCAACTAGCCACAACCAAAAGACCAACCACGAGAATGAACAACAAGAGAGTCCAAAAAAAGCTCCAAAAACACCGTTATAAGGTTGTTTGGCTACAATGCCAAGGAACCCAACATAGAATGGACAGAATGGACCTAACTTTGATTGAAGAAGGTGTTTTGGAAGGGAAAATAGAGCCCTTATATAGGTTTTCCAGGGCCCCCCCCCTAAACTTACTACTAGTAACCTCATTTTTCCGAATTTTTATCCTTATCTTTTGAGATTTTCACCTAATTTTAGGTTTTACGTTGGTTACAAGTTCTAACTATTGGAGATCAACTTCGAATTGGAAACCAATTGTGCCAATAGCTCCAAAATGCCATTTTTAGTCTATGGGATCCCCCACTCCCTGCTAATATTGCAAGAATCCTCCCCTAAGCTGATGCCAACCTTGATTAGTAATAGGTTAAAAATCTAACTTTTGGAGGTTACCTTTTTTGCCAAAGGGAACTAATCAGGGTTGTCCGGAATGTTCTTGGGAGTAAAAAAAGATTCTTAGTTGACTTCGTTCTGACTTCGTGCGTTCTTAGGACGCCAATCAATTCTCCGTAAATCCCGCCACGTGGATAATTTGGGGAGAACGTTGCGGATTCGGGGACTTTCCGCTATCAAAATCTCATGAAACTTGTCGGGGCGTGTTATTAGCATAAAAGATGCTACTCTAATTTTTAGTGAGATTTTACCGCCACTTGGATAATTATCGCAAATTTCTTATTTTGAATTTAGGTAGTTGACTGCTCGGAAAAAGATCTTGGAATGATTAGTAAAAATCGAGACTTTTCAAGGAACCTCTCATGGAATCCCCTAAGAGACCTGTAAGTCCGTGATGGCATTCGCATTGTCTGTATGGACGACATTAGACGCTTGATCCATTAATTTACCGACAGTCAGGAAATCTTCTGCACACGAAGGAATCTTGGTGAATGGATTTCGCTTCTAAGTTCTTGGCATGGTTTCGATCCAAGATCACAATCCGGTGGTTGTAGATACCTTCGTTGCCGATCTTGAGGAAGTGCCACCTACATGTTAACAAATTGGGGTTTCTACTATTTTGTTGATGAAATGGGGAAACTGAAATCTTTCTAAAAAATCTCTCTACGGGTTCTACCCAGACTCTACTTACATCTAATTTAGCTAGCTAGGTCACATGCATTGAGGTTTTAGGCTATTTTGAGTAAGAACCTTCAACCCTTCCAAATCCCAGTACTTCTCTAGTTCTAACTTATTTACCAATGGGTTATAGGATCATTCTACGTATAAAAGTACATCTATGACTTAATACTACATTGGCATGTAACATACCTATTTTGGTTCTATACTCTTTTTAGAGCTTTTTGTCAATATTTGTGTTATAAATTACAAAACTTGAAAAAAAAGAAAACAATGAGTCCCAAGTGACGAATTTGGGGCTCACACATGGTGATCCTCTTTAGCTCGACTATGAGTTTCTTTGCATACTCCAAGTATCGAATCACGACATTGTTGGGCACAAAAATTGATTTGAAAGGGATTTCATTAACCTTACTTGAATCTCCATTGTCACTCATCTTAAACGAGCCAATGATTGGAATTGATAGATTTTCTATTTGGATTTGAACTTAGACAATGTTTTCCACAATAAGGACAACCTCCATGTTGGTTGGCAAAACTAGCCCATTTTGAAGTTAATGACGTTTGTTTGAATCATTCTCTCCTTCCTCGAGCCAAATGATATGAATTTGGATATGAACCTTTAGATAGATGGAATTGAGGTGCTCCAACTTCTTCCTGATGCACTGCTGATTTTCAACATCCTAGAAATCAAAAGCCCACTCCAAAATGTCATTGGTTTCTAACATAATTTGAATTGCCTCTAGTGTCAAAGCACCTCCAATGTCAATTTTGCTAAAGTATTCTAGGTCTACACCCTCTCTTCCAATATCCACAACGTGATTCTATTGGAAGTAATAAGAGTCATACTATCTAAACACCCCCTAAGCCCTCTATGTTGTGGAATGTGAATTGGGACAATACCAAAAACCTAAGAGAAGTTCAAATTTGCCCTAAACCCTAATGAGTTCATATAAGGGTTAGGCCAAACAATACAAACCCCTTTGAGCATTCTCAAATATTGTAAAACCCTACTACCACACCCAAAACATAAGACAATCCCACAATCACTCGAATCCCAAAATCCAATAACCCCACAATCCCACAAATTGCTAACTTTTCTAAATTCTAAACTAAAACGCGCAACAATTAGACCACATTCAAAGAAATACATGTGAACCCTACCTTATTTCTCCCTCCAATATATAGCAACCTAGAGCAAAACATAGGTGACATAAACCAATTCAAGTGAACTTTGCAATGTGTTCAAAGATCTTGGAAAAAACCTTCAATTGTAAGAATCAAGAAGCAGATATAGAATTCTAGATTTATTTCAAAAAGGGTTAAATCCGTAAACCAAAATTTGTTTACTAAGTGGAAGGAAAAGTCCTCACCCTAAACTACTTAGTCAGAAATTGTCTAGGTATAGATTGGTCCTAGAAGTGCATGTTTAGAATTCCCTACTGCATCCAAAACCACCTATTCGTAAAGTTTGATCATAAATTGCACTTGGGATCCTTCTAAGACACCTATGATACATTTACTAATTTTTAGATTTTTTTTTGGCAATGCTATTGTAGAAAAAAAAATCCATATTTCAGTATTTTTTTCTATCCTTTATTCTTTCTAAGTTTATTTTTACCATTCTAGAGATGCTATTTTACTTCAAAACCTTTTCAAAATTTTAGGACCAAGGTAATTATAATATCCCTTCATTTGATTGCACGTAAATCCCCCTCCCCCAAATGGGAGTGCAGCCCCCCGGGTCTTTCCAAAAAAAGAAGACTTGAAAATAATCAAACTTTACACACCAACATCCCTCCTTATTCAATCTTTTTATCCACTTCTCACTATTAATTTTCATCTTCAACACTTTTTTTCAAGTTCTTTTTGTAAGTAGTATAGAGTCCCCCTTCTAATGAGGATATGTAGTCTTGGTGTCTCTCATCTTTTCTTTTGAAAACTGATGTGGAATCCTAGATGAATACCATACCTAGCTAAAAGGATTGGCACTTCATGGTGAATATTTAATTAAAGCATTCAAATTATATTTGGCAAATGATATATATATGTATTCTCTCAAATTTTGTATTTTCTTGATACAATTTAAAAAAAATAAAAAATAATGCCCATGATATTTTGGCATATTAACCTTTTAGAATTATTTTTTTGTCAACCTTGATAGCCAGGTATAATAGATTCTTAATTTATGCCAACATAATACGGCTGGATTTATTTCTCTCTCTGAACTCTTCATTTACGCCAACCATTTCAATGGTTGAAATTATCCATTTTTTAAACTGGTTCATTTCAAACTGGAACAGGCAAAAGGGTACCGGTCCAGAGTAGTAGTCTCGTTACGAACCCGACCCCCCGGTATATTATCCCATGTCACTGACACCAGCGAGCGTCGTCAAACCCTAGCGCTCTTTTTTCACCTCTGCTGCGCTGCACTTCTTTGATGCTCATTGTAGGATACCAGAATAGCGCAGCATTTCTGATCACGACGGGGATGTTGGTTTGCTCCTTTCTCACCTTTTGTTGGTTTCCACGTAGGCTAGATCCTTGTCCCTTCACATTCACTCTTAGGACAGTAGTCCCCTGTTGCCGTGGGATCATATTAACAGTCCAGCGTCTGCTTTCGCGCGTCTCGGCCTCCGAGAAGTAGGTTCGTATCGGATGATCCTCTAAGATCGATCCTCAGGTGCGCTTTTCGCGTTGTTGCGGCTGTGCAGATGAGCTGTTTTCTTTTCTCTTTTTTTGAAAAAACGAACAATTCTTTCTCATGTGTCATTCAAACTTTTAAGGTATTTGATTCTTTTTGTGGCTCTGCGAGCCTTAGGTTTTGAAGAGAAGGTTTGCAGTCTAACTCTTGTGGAAGGTGAGCACGACCGTTCTCGGAGGTTAGCGAGATGGGTCGGGGTCCTAGCAGAGGAAGAGGAAGGTTTCGGGGTAGAGGTCGTGGACGAGGAGCTACGTCAGTTGCTGCTGCTGTTACTGAAGTGGAGCTTGAAGCGCAAGAGCAAGTGTCGGAGCAAGACTCACCACTTTCCACGCCTGTGAAAGCCACTAGCCCTTCCAATCTTTTGCCCGTTAGTGAGACCGAAACTTTGGTTTTAATGGAGACAACCGAAGCGGTGGACGGGACGGTTATTGAACCGGAGCCAAGTGTGGAAGTGATTAGTGAGCGGCATTTCGTTTCCGAGATGAGGTCTATAGAGGAGCCGCAGGGTGGTGAATTTATAGGATTGGGTGCTACTTCTGGTAATGTTGCTGGAAATGGTACTGGTGCACGTATGGAGTTCTCTGTTGCTTTTCTCGAGGAATTGGAGAAGGTACCAGCTGAGACAGGGATGACTGCTTCTGCTAACGGCGACGAGAAAATGGCCCATGATGTTGGAATTGTCTTAGAAACTGTAGAATCTAAAGTTAATGTTTCGCAAGAGGCGATTGAGGCTCCTTCCTATGTGAACCTCTCGGCGATTGAAACCTCTCTTGGTAACTCTCTCCAGAAAATTCCTCTCGTGTTACCACACGTCATAGTGAAAGATCTTGAGCCTCTCAAACAGGAGGAAAATGTGAGTGCTGTACTTGAAACTATGGATAAGGAGCAAGCAGAAGTGGTCTCTAATGCGTCTGGATCGCAGTTGCTTTCAACAACACGTATGATAAGTACGTTTGGAAGATCATCGACAGGGCCTTCAGTTGTGGAGCCCATTTCTACAAATATTTTTGATGTTAAGGCTGTCATGGAGGAGAACCCTGCGAAGTTGGAAGCGGGCGTTGTAGAATTGGACTCTGAAACCTACATACAGAACGAAAATCATGCATCTGCGGATGTAGGATCTGTGAAATTGGAAGTAGAAGATGAGAAAATGAACATCAAGTTTTCAGTTGACAGGTTGAACGGAGGTAAAGAAGCTACGCTGGAGAATGCTGGAAGTGCCCGGGACCAAGTCGAAAAGACTTTGGAATGGGAAACGGATTATACACTAGGTGAGTAGATGCATGAAGACTTGTCCGACCTAGTTTTGATGGGTTTTATTTTGCATTGCTTCTCTCAATATGCTCAGAAACACTTTGTTTGACTTCCTTCGGTTTCGATATTGTGCAATTATCGAACAATCTAAAAGATGTGCTTCATTGTCACGTGGGGCAAGCAACATCTCAGATTAAGGGTGTACGCTCGAAAGGTCTTTTAGGGTCATGTCAAGAAACTAAACGAGTCTCATCAATTTTTCCTTAGTTTCTCCAAGTCCGTGTTCTACGTATTTCTTTCTGTATTTATCTCGGTTGCTTTGACGATTGCGGTTGGTATTTTATTGTTAAAGAAGTGGACGTTTCTCCGTGTTTTCTCGATGTCCTAATCTTGATAATCGTAATGTCTGCGTAAACATTCTAAAGTGTAAGGAAGTCAAGGTCTATGGTACACCTTGATCTACATCCATCCAATCTTCCAAATTGCTTCCAACACACATATAAATCCTGATAGATTTCTCAATCCCATATAAGGTGAGCCACCCTATTGTGGCTCCATTGTTTATCTGACTTTTTAGAAAGTCTAGGAAGTATCACGTTATTGTCAGGGAGGCATCGGGAGGCGTACTGCATAACTTTTGCTATTCTCTTCAGGGATGCTATGTGTTTTCAGCGAGTCTGAGATCCATTTAATATCAACCCCTGAGTGCCCGAATGACTGAAAGTAGCCGAATGACTTACATGACAGATGGTATTGAGAAGAAGTATCTGGAGCAAGATGAAGACAGGGACGGAGACTTTGAGGATTCCAAGGAGTTGAGTGGGGAAGGGGCTGAATATGACTCTGAGGCACAGCAGTCGGTACCGTTATCAGAGAGACGGCAGCACAAAAGACTGGAGGTCTATGTCGGTGGACTTGACAAGGATACAACTGAAGAAGAGCTGAAGTCCTTGTTTGAGAAAGCTGGGAAGGTGGTTCAGGTTCGACTGATGAGAAACTCTCAAACTGGCAAAAACAAAGGCTATGCGTTTATTCGCTACGCCTCTGCTGCCATGGCTAAGCGTGCTGCAGAAGAGTTGGGAATTATTGAGGTCCGTATATCGTCACGAGAAATATTTATCAGCAGCAAGGCTGCAAGATGCCTGGGTTGACATATGAATGCAACTGACGTATGAAGTCATATACTTGTTGCTGGGCTTGTGTGTATTTTTTCTGTCCAATTTACCGAAGTCAGATGTTGAAGACTGAAATCCTGTGAAGAATAGCGAGTAGTTTTACCTGCTTATGAACTGGTTAGTATATGACTACTTGGTGATGTTGAATTAGTAGCATCTCGAACTTCTCTTGCATTATCATGTCCTAATATGGCTTATAATCTGTTCTTGTGCACAGATTCGGGGACGAGAATGCACTGCTAAACCTAGCGAGGAAAATGATACCTTACATCTTGGCAATATCAACAAGTCGTGGAAAAAAGAGATGGTGAGTGTAAGCATTGATGCATGAATTGTATGTAAAGAACTAGTGTTTGTCACGGTGCTGTGTAAAATTGTGGCGCTGTGCACTCACAAGAAAGTTTGGGAGAAGAGCTTGATGCCTGGGGTCTTGTAGAAAACTTTATTTATGGATTGATGTGAGCATTGACCTTGCGCGGATCTTGATTTCAGGTATTGGAGACCTTGAAGAGCTTGAATATCGAGAATCTAGAGGAATTGACTTTGATGGACGACGCACAGGTGGAGGGTGTCAACCGTGGCTTTGCTTTTATCGAGTTTGGCACGCACAAGGATGCTTTGGAGGCTTTTAGAAAATTGCAGCAGCCAGATGCGATCTTCGGAACTGATCGCTCAGCGAAAGTGAGATGGGCACAACCTCTTTATGAGCCGGACGAAGACACGATGTCTCAAGTAAGTATTATACATGATTCATTTATGATCTTTATTTTACCTGCTTTTGTTGGGCCTTCATTTAGTATGGGGTCTTCTCTGCAGATTCATATTTTCAGGTTCTTGTTGAAATCAAATAAAACGTGGCAGGTAAAATCCGTATTTGTGGATGGAATACCTTCTACTTGGGAAGAAGAGAAGATTAGGGAGCATTTTGGAAAGTTTGGCGAGATAGAGCGTATTGTATTAGCCCGCAATATGTTATCTGCCAAGCGAAAGGACTTCGGCTTTGTGAATTATGTGGAACGGGATGCTGCGTTGGTGTGTATCGACGCTTTAAACAATACTGAAATGATCGATGGAGATGTCAAGGTACTTCATTTTTGCGTTCTTAGTCGATTAAATTTTCAATTTCGAGTTCTAGATCGATCATCCTGCGTTCTGTCTCTGACTGGCGTCATATTCTGCAGCTGAAGGTGAAGGTGGTGCTTGCGAAGCCACAGGTCAAAAGCAAGTTTGGAAAGGGGATAAGGGGAGGATATCCTGTAGGGTTCCGAGGAGACCATCGGGTGGGAACAAGTCCAGGCCGTGCTGGAAGGGGATGCAGCAGTGGGGTGGGAACAGGACTCAATGATAGTACATGCTATTCAGGTAGTGATCGTAAGATTTTCGGCTATGTCAAATGGGAGTCAGCTCCTCACGTCTTATGCATATTCTCTTTTGATATATTCATTATCAGAATGCAAAAGGATGTAGTTCTAACCCTGTATCAACAAGGATACTTATCACCGGTTTTTTGGTTTTCTGCAGCTCCATCCTGGAGCAACATTGGTCGTTGTGAAAACCAAGGAACATTGGGCGCAGTAAGAGAGATTGAAGCAGATAACAAGATTACAAAGGAGAAACGTATTTATGATGAAATGGATTCCAATTGCCAGGTTTTGGAATCTATGCAGGATCCAGCAGCTGTAGATAGGTTTCTGTTGGAACCCGAGGAGGACAAAACGAGCATAGACCTAGAGCAAACTGATGGCGTACCAGGAGTCAGAGGTGCTGGTATTTCAGCAGAAATCGAAAAACCATCTTCTACGGTTGGAGAGATAGTTATAAAGCCTACTCTTGACAAATTTGAGTGTGCAATGTGTGGGTTTGGTTCAGACGCTCCTGATGATTATGAGGCACATAAGAAAACAAAGGTACATAGAGTTATTGAAGAGCTACGCAAGGACCAGAAGCTACATAACAAGACACCTCTTTCGCTCCTGCATGAGTATGCTTCACGTAACCACTGTGAAGTGAACTACGAGACAAAAGCTGAAACTAATGGTCCGTTTGAAGTTATTGCAATTATTGGGGGAGCTGCTGGTGGAACTACAGGTCCTCCTACCAAGGGGTTTGGTGCGGGTCGTAACAAAGCCCGAGCTAAGCAAATGGCAGCTGCTGATGCTCTCGAGAAAATCATGGAGAAGGTTCCAGAGTTTGAGTTCACAAAACCTGGTCAGTCGAGACAACGTTTTAGTGATCGGGATCGTCCAGGCCGGAAAGGAAAGGGTGGTGGTGGAGGGAACCCTGGTGGCAGTGTTGGTAGTGGCAGAGGTGTTGGTGTTGGTGGGGGTGGAAGCAGTGGGTATCGTAATCCACGCGAACGACCGAATAATGATTGGAGGCCTACGCTGACTAGCACTAATGTACCTGGAGCTCCAAGACTTGGTGGAGTAGGTGGGGGACGAAGTCGACGACCTGATGCGAACAATTTGTATATGGGAGGCGGAGGTGGAGGCGGTGGTGGAGGTGGAGGCGGAGGCAGTTATCCCAGTAATCCGAATGCAATACCTATCACTGGCTACAGGAACGACTTTCCTCGTGCAGGTAGCCGTAGTAGTTATATAGATAGATATGCTGGACGAGGTGGAACAGGCTATAATGTGTCGCTACGGGGAGGGCGTGGTGGGAATCCAAGTCATTCAGAAACTTATGCTGAGCGTTATGATAGAATTCAAGGTGGCAGGGGTTATGGAGGTAGTGGCTATGGTGGACGGGAGTATTTGGGGGGAGTAGGAGTTGGAGTTGGTAATAGCTATGGTGTTCGGGATGTGGGTGGAATTGGGTACGGTGGTAGGGAACTTACTGCTGCTCTTGGTTATGGTGGTCGTGAGTTACATCCTGTTGGAGGATATGGTGTACCAAGTCGCGAATATGAGGGAGCCGGAATCAAGCGACCTTTTGCTACTATGGTACTGCCTCTCCATCTACCTGGTTACCTGTTGTTCCCATAGATGCCATGATCTTGATTCTGAATTCGCGTTGTAGTTTTGACTTCGGTCTCAAAAATATATGGATTCCGAAGATTTATGCTGATCTTGTTTGAGTAAGCAGGATGAAGATGCTCGTTATCTGGATGCCCCAAGAGGCCTTCCCCGACAGCGCTTGGACTCTCTGGAACCCGTTCCTATTCAGCAGAGCGCGGGGGTGCAGGGCTATGGCGGACAGTCCATGTTTTCAGATGCAGCCAGGTTAGTTGTAAATTTTGCTTCCCCAGGCCATGGATTACTGAATGCTGATGCCAAACGTGATATAAGTAAAATGTACAAGAACGAACTTATACCGATCTTACCTTCTGATTGAATGTTTTCTATTTTGAGTAGTTTTATTGTGTTTCGAATTCTGATTACTGGTAGATTTTACTTTCTACCGTTACCAAAAAACTATTATGTGGACGTTGACGTAAAGCATGAACCTTTGGTATTGTTGTTTCATGATTAAATAAAGGGCCGCAATTGTTCAGCTGCCTATGTACACTGACGCATCCAGGTTCGCTTTAGTGATTTTTTTATGTTATTGATTGTGTTGATTGCGCAATAGCGTAGTTGCAAATCATATCATTATGATTAGTTAAGTTCCGTTTAAATCGACAGTAACTTTCAGCATCGACTTTGTACCGTCATACTGTAGAGTAGATGAGTATGTCTGATAGTGTATTCTTTGTGAAATAGGGCACCCGTTGTTCGCCCACAAGAACAGCCCCAGTATAATGCATATGGACAACAATCACAAGGGTTACCTGTGCCTCATAATATTGGCCAGGGACCGCAGATGCCTACACAGCATCTTTCTGTTCAACATGTGCCCTCGCAGCATTTGCCCTCACAACATGTATCCGTGCAACATATCCCTACACAGCAGGTTCAGACCCAACATGCTCCAACTCAGCATGCTCAGACGCAACATATTCAAACGCAGCATGTGCATGCACAACAGGCTACCATGCCGATTTCTATGGTTGGTGGACCAGGTCAAGGAGGAACTCCATATTCAATATATGACGCAGCTCCTCAGTCCACTGTCGGAGTAACAGCTGGTTAGATCTTGTTTCCCTACATTCCATCTCTATTTGCTAGGTCTTTATTGTCAAGGTATATCTATATTGTCCCGATTTGAACATTACACTTCAACTCAATAGTTTTATATGCTATGCAGCGGCCAAGATAAGATTCCATTTGATGTTCTCCAGGTCCCTTGTTCTTGAGACCAGCTGTTTTGCTTTATATTTCCTCAGTTCATCTCTTTTGGTGGTGTTCGAATACTTTGGTGGATGCTTTTATCGATTTCATCGGCTTTTTTGTTGCTGTGGTGGGTATGCTTGAACAAACAGGAACAGGACAGACTGCTACTCATACGTACAGTCACCAGTATGCTCCTGCTACGCACAATTATGGTGGTTATGCCATTAATCAGGAATATGTAGTGAACAGTGCTGTTCCGGCTCAAGAGGTGAGATGCAGCCCGGTTTAGGTTGAGTAGATTTTATGTCATTATGTCCTTTAAATGATAATTCACTCGTTGCACTTATTTTGCACCATTCTTTCCGTTTTATTAAACTTGATGTTTTTCCTAATACTGGAGCACTGAGCTGATGACCCAGGCGAACTCATATCCAGTGCAACCGGCATATGGAGCTCAGTATGGTGTGATGCAGCAGCAGCAGCAGCAGCAGCAGCAAGTGCCTCAACAACGTGTGGGGTATCCGCTTCAGGGGGCGACGCAGCACCAGCAGGCTTACTACTAAAAATCCATGTATGTGTATTTTCATTGACGCATTGTTGTTTGATCTGAAATCACAACCACGTAACCTCCTCTTAGAGGCATAAAGTGTTTGCGGTAATGAGACGTTCCAGAGAGAGAAAGACAACTTTATATTTTCTTGCTTAAGTATGTCTTTGCCGTCCGTATCCAATATGAGGGGGAAGCACTACCTTTTTGGTTGCTCTTCCCATGCCAATCTACTGATCGCTAAGCGTAAACAGCAAGCTTTACTCTGAACAAGTGCCTCACCTATGCGTATTCTTGATACAGATTGTTGCTTTGTTGGGATGGGTTTGACTTCAGTGTTAAGCTGGCCCAAACCCATGCCCTCAAGATACAAGGCAGCGCCTCAGGGTGCCAGATGCCTGTGCTCGCTATAGGCAGGCAACTGGAGAATTGAACCTTGTGGTTGCTGTGGAATATCTATACGAGTGAAGTACATGGTGAAGGCTGAAGGGAAGAGTTTTTGTGTAAGAGAAGATGTTCATATTGGCAAATCCAAATGCCATGGCTTGTTGTATTATTTGATACATGTAATAGTTGTGGCTGTACCTTGCAGTGCCTTCATTAACACCTAGCTCACATGCTAGGTTAAAGAGCAGGGCATAGGGCAGCCACTAAAATACATGCTTCATCCCTTCAAGTGTTGTTGAGGGTGACGAAGGACAGAGACGATCCAAAATCCTTTCTATACTAGAGTTCGCAGTAGCGGTGGCGTAAAGAATCAATGTTTGCAAATGCTATAGCTTCTGTTCTCAGTTCAAAGATTTCCAGATGCTTAAGTCTAGAAAGATTGTTCTGACAAAAAATCTGGGAAGCTCTCTTACAGATTTTTGTATGTTGCCTAGGATAACCGACTGTACTTTCTCCTATAGCAGACTGGAAGCTAGTTGATGCTAAATGTGGAACAAAATAGGAGAGATTAGTATATGTTTACTTTTGCCTCCCTGAATCAATCTGTAGTACGGTGTAACCTATCATATATTGTAGGATCCCAATTTTGCTACATGTGTGCCTGGGTTTTATTTGAATGGGGTTAAAGATTATCACTTCATTTTACACTTCACCATTTCAATATGTGAGTTTTCAGTAGTGCTTGACCATGCATCTAGTGTCGTTTTACTCCATGGTGGTGCTGGCTATGTGTGGTCCCAGGGTTGCTTTTTCTCTTTTCGTATTATCAGGAGTTCTTATCGATCACGCTACTCATGTACGTCAATAATGTTGTCCGGAAAAGAGTTGTAGATGCCTGGGCTTCGACAAGTCAATAAGTCGATACCGTTACCTTCTCGGCCTCTCGTACCTGCTTTGAAATTGTTTTTTGTTTGGAGAAGGTGAAAGAAATTAGTAATTATTTTGCATGCAGTATTACAATTTTGTTGAGAACACGTGGATATATGTTTCCTTGTGATTAGCATGGAAGTGCCACTCGGAACTCTAGGGACCAAGGAACCGGGCTTTTCAGAATTATCTGAGCATTGTGGCATGATGGGGTTAGGCTTTGCTCGGGTTTTGACCGCATCAAGTCACTGCATTCGTAATTGACAGAGGCAAGACAATAAGTATGACCTGATGGTCTCTCAGCTTCGATCTGTTCGTTTTACGTTTGGATATGTAGCGATTGAATTTTCGAGGTGTATTTCCGAAGTGAGGTCTTGATTTTGTGCTATAGTATCATGGGAGACACTGTGGATGGCCCTGCTGCAGCTTCCAGAACTTGAAGGCGTGGTCTGGGAGGTCATGTGGGTGCTGAGCTTTGGATCCGGTGGTATCTTTGGTCGCGTTGAAGCATCGTTCTCCTAGTGCATGATGTAACAACCCATGTCCAGTGAGGGGCCGTCTTTACCATGAAGTCTATTGTTCTGTTGTTCAAGGCAGGTATTGCCAATGCTCTAGCTGATTAAAGATAGACATTCGTGTGAATATAACAGATCCCTCTAGCTCTGAGGCAGATTACGTTTTGCATGGTGACACAAGTTTCTTTATTTGCTGGTTTTGCAGTTTGTGGTCGGCATTCCTGCTTTTCCTGGGGGGTTTCTTGGCGTGGTGGGGGATGGTGGGTTGGGGGTACACGAACAAGTCTCAACACACACGAGCTTCTCGGAACATTCTGACTCACCACTTTCGGTACTATCTCAAATATTTCTATTTTCAATTATTTTTGCAATTCATCTCTCTAATTTACTGGTCACTCTCAAGTTTAAAAAATGATTGGTCACAATGTTTCCATCCACCAAGATGTCGTTACGATAGGACTTTTTCTAATTATTCCTTCTCTCTTATCATGGTGTCTTCCGAGAGTTGATATGTGCTTATCTTACATATTTCGCAATTGTGTGAATACAATTCATCAGATCGCTCAACTGCAATCAACTTCTACCGCTGCGTTTCCAACATCAGACCAAGGTAACCAGATGTTAATACATGGGAACCAGGTATGTGCCCTCGCATATGCAGATTGAGGTATGATGTCCAGTGCTACAGAACCGGGTTTGTTGTCCATGAATTAATCCTTGCTGTGAGCTTCTTGAATGTTAACACCTCATTATTTCTTACTATTGAAGGAGAGAAGGAAGGGAGATTGGTACAGAAGCATTGAGGTTCTTGGCACCGGTATTGGCAATGCCAGAGACCCGTTGTTCGCTTTTTCTAATAGTTAGATTAGACCTAATTAGGGATGAGTGTATGGATTGTTTCTCCCAGTTGGAGTGGGTAGTGTTTTTCCCTTGTATTACTACTTTTATGTACGCTTTAAAAGGATCTCAAACATGCCATGAATTATAGAAGTGTAAGAATTTTGCAGGTTGAGCTTGCGCAGAACAGTATGTAAAGAAGGTGCAATAATTGCACCCTCTGCACATGTTGGGCCTTGACAGAATGGTATTTACGGTTCTTTTACCGTTAACTGTGACGCACTGCTGGACAATACCAAGCGTGTCTTAGTTATGTATTAAATAATCAACAAACTGGACGCTTATAATAATTCTTGAACATCACACCTACTTTTTCATACTTCTGGGCGGGAAGAGAGCACTGTGCTCCATTTCTTTCTGTAGAATACGAGCAGTGTTTATGCAGATGCTTAGCATTTCATTCTTTCTTATTGTGCTCAGTGTACTCGTAAGTGTTGTTTACTCTGCGTTCGTTTGGTAGTCTTTTTTTGCTTTTCTGACTAGTTTTCAAGTGATCTGGAAACAAGGTTGCGGTCATAGATACGGAAAATGTCGGCACCACCAGAGGCGCCTCCAAAATGACAGTTGGAGAATGCCCAAGTATCTCAATTGCGGATTGCTGGGGGCAAGACTGACGAAACCACTCGCGCACAGACCAACATGTTCTAAGGTCATTGACAAACGCGCAGGGAGCAGAGGACAATGGCTCCGCTGTAGCTTACTGGCGGAGCGAAGAAGACCTCCTGGTTGATTCTCGAGTTCACAGTCTAGCTGGCCACTGTATATGCTGCGAAGGTGTCAGTGTGCCTTGTAGCCCACCTACAGGGTAAGAAACCTGGATTCAATTTGGGAACAAGTTGCTGAACATTGATCTATGGAAGCCTCAGTACTTGATGGAGGTTGTGAGTTCAGTAGAAAGTGTTGACATTTACAATGTGGATTTTTGGTGTCAAAAGATAGTTGGCCGTGGGGTCCCCATTTTTGTCCCCACGATAGAAGGGATGCAGTTAGACACATTTTGGGGATCAACTTAAGCGCAGCAAATTCAGGCCTTCCGAGTACTGCAATGAGTCTCATCTTCGAGGCCACAAACCAGATGGTTTTCCCCCACAGATGTTCTCAGCTGGTGTCACCAAACTACAGTGGAAACATTTCACCTAGTTGTCCTTTTTCTGGCCAAGTATAGCCAGATTTCAACAAATGAAAAGTGATCCAATTTTTGGACCAATAAGTGCATTCTTTGTGTCTACAACAATCTTGAAACTCCTCCATCAACCACTTTTAGGCCTCAATGTCCTTCTGGGGAAACTATATTGTAGCTACAAGAATATTATGCGAACTCGTAATTATAGTCTTGACCAAATTCTCAAAGTAATCCCTCAAAAATTGAAAAAAAAGATAAAAAGTGGAATTTCAAATTAGTAAACTCTTATTATGTCTCTTTTTTGAACCAAGGTTGACATTGTATGAATAACTTTACATTCAAAATTTTGATTTCTTTTGGCAAATGCAAAAAATATAAGGTAGAACTATCTATTGTTGTCCCCTTCTCATTTATTAGACCTATAGATATTTGAATAGTATTTCTTTGCATTTCAATGCAGCTTGAATTGTAAAGTGATGCAACATATAACACAATGAGATATTGAGAGTGAAAGTGTCTTGTGGGAAAAGTGGTGGTTTTAAAATAGTTTATGTTCATTGGCTAAGCTCTAATTGGATCAAACCACACTCATACCATTACTTTGCTAAGACTAATACCATTACTTTGCTAAGACTAGGTCTAAAGTCCTTTTTTGAACTTTTAAAGTTCTAAATTACTTTAATGTCATTTTTTTAGTAAATTTATAGATGAATAGTATTGCAATGCATCCCTTTAATAAGTTGGAAAAAAAATTCATAGGTCAAATCCTCAAAAGGATGAAAATCACTAGCTGGAAGGCTAAATTTAGTGTCTATATTACAATATAGCACTTTGAAGAGGATATTTTAATCCAAATTTGTTATACTTCTCAAGCATACAAGTCTTAAGAAGGATTTTTAGTGATTTAATCTAGGGTCCTTGAAGTGAATAATATATTTTTCTATTTGTTCTAGCATAATCATCATTTGGATTATTTTTTATATTGAACAAGAAATTCACATATTTTTACTTCTGAATATTATAGAAAATAGAAAAGTATTCAAATTGTAGCGAAAGAGTCCTTGCTCCATATATATGCATGAATTTTTTGGATTCAATCACATTACTATTCATTAGAAAGTAAATTGTAAAGAAACTTCTAATCTCGGACTGACTGAAGCAACAGAGAATGGAAACATTCCTCCTGCTCCACATGTTCGTGAGGATGACGCTCGAACCTACTCTACGGGATTCCTATCCACTTCCACGTCTCAATGCAGTTGTGCATGTAGCTCTGAGTTCGGGTGAAGGTGAGCGTACAATCCAGCTTCTAATACTTTGATCTTTGCTGCCTGCAAGATAGTACAAAGATGAACCTCCGAAGTCACTCCCGCAAGGATGTGATGGTGCAACAATCAAAAGGCTCATCCAAATCTCTCCATCAAGCAAACCAAGTAAGAACATATTCACATAATGGTACTAATGATTGTTTTTTTTATTTTTTCTGAATCTTTGTATTGCTTGATCTGTCGCACCGTAACGTCTAAGACAGTTGGCCCGTTTCAACCCCTATTGAGAATTAGATTTTATCGTGAAATCTGAGTCCCTAGATTGCCATCTCCGAGGTCCTGGAAGGCCTTCTCCGAGGCCCCGGACTTCTTTCTCCGATGCCTTGGACTGGGGTGAGTTGACGAAAGTTTGTTTTCAGAACTTTGGACCCTAACTTATCATCTTCACATCAAATGGTGCTCAAAGTCTCGGATGCCTTGCAGATGGGCATACGGTGATCTGATGTCGGCTCCCATTGGTCTCGCGGTTGGTCTGAGCTCCTCTTGCCTTTGTGGTTCATCCGGGATCCCGTTGGTCTGATTTTGCAATGCAGTCAGATCTTGAAGTGATTTCTCAATGCTCTCATGGTTGATCCAGGATTGCGTTGGACTTATCTCACAATACAACTTTGGATCCCGTTGGTCTGATCTTGCAATGCACTCGGATCTTAAAGTGAGCTCACGGTTGCTCTCGTCGTTAATCCGGGCAAGAAATCGGATTGTCATATTCACAGGTACCGATTTTGGCAGGTCTAGCTGGCGCCGCCCAAGGCCTAGTCGGATCCGACTAATGCTTGGAAGGCACTTGCTAGACCCGCGAAAATTAGTACCTGCTAACGTGACTGGGGTGAGTAAGTTCGATCTGTGAATGATCTCAACAAAGGGCACGAGAATCTTGGGGTGCATGATCTCATCGTTGGGTGCAAGAATGGACTCCTGGGGCACAATAATTCGATTGACGTTGATTGCACCAGATTCGTGGTGGCTTCATCTTGGTCGGTTTAACTTCCCTTGGATCTGGGAATTCCTTTCATCATTGGATTGCTTCATCTATTTAGCTTGTGATCACAGCTAATTTCACCTCATTGATTGGTGTCGCGATTGATTTCCTAAACCCATTGTCTTGATTTCACAACCAATGGTTGCATATCAAAAGTGCATGAAAATTATCGATAAATTTTAGAATGTCACGTTCACGGGTACCGATTTTGGCAGGTCTAGCTGGCACCGCCCAAGGCCTAGTCGGATTCTACTAATGCCTAGGAGGCACCTACTAGACCCACAAAAATCAGTACCCGCTAACATGACTGGGGTGCATGAGTTTGATCCATCGGTGCGTGAACTGTTCTTTCCGCAATGAAGTCATGAGTGATCTCGACAAAGGGTGTGAGAATCCTGGGGTGGATGATCTCATCTTCGGGCGCAAGAATGGAATCCTGGGGTGTAGTAATTCGATCAAGAAACCCTCAACTAGATCCATGGTGGCTTCATCTTGGTTAGTTCAAGTGGCAACGGTCAGTTTGCCGTGGATTCCCTTACATAGTTGGATTGCTTCATCTATTCGCCAATTCCTTGGTCGGGTTCACGCTAGTGTGATCTCGCCTTACAACGGTATTGCAGTTGATCTTGAGTCCCATTGTCTTGATTTCACAACCAATGGTTGGATATCGAAGTGTATGCAAGTGATCGTAAAAATACAAATTGTCATGTTTGTGGGTACCATTTTTTGTAGGTCTAGCTAGTGCCGCCCAAGGCCTAATCGGATCCGACTACTACCTAGGAGGCACCTGCTGGACCCACAAAAATAGGTACCCGCTAACGTGGCTGGGGTACATGACTTAATCTTAGAGTGCGTGAAATTGACCTTTGGGTGTGTGAATTCATCGTGGAGTGTGTGAAATCGATCCTTGGCTGCGTGAACCGATCTTCTTGAGGTGAAGCCGTGAATGATCTCATCCTTGTGCACAAGAATCCTGGGGTGTATGATCTGATCTTTGGGAAAAAAAATGGAATCCTGAGGTGTGTGAATTGGAGTATGTAAATTAGCTCAATGTTAGTTGCACCAAATTCTTCGTCAGTTCAAGTGCCGTTGGAGCTGGCATTCCCTTATAGTGGGATTGCTTCACCTGTTCACCAGTTCTATAGCCGAACTCACGTTGGTCTGATCTTGGCCTCACATCGATCTCATGATTGCGTGGATGTGTGAATTAATCCGGGATTTGTGAGTTGAATCTTGCGGACCGTAGCTTGATTATATAGGGGACAGTTAAGGATCTTGGCCTCTGACCCTGGTGCATGTTTAGAATCTTTGGCTGCGTGATCAAATCATGGGATGCAATTTTAGATACTAGCCTCCTAGGTGCATGAATTTAATCTTCGAGAGCGTGATCTGAAGGGGGATGCATGATCTGATTCTAGGGAGCGAGAATTGAATCCTAAGGTTTCGGCCTAGAATTCGATAAGTAGTTCTAATCGTTCTTTGATATCGAGTTGTGGATTAGTCCTAATTATTGATTTGGTGGCCATTGGATTTTCACTGATTTTCAAATATTGAATATCTGATATTTCATTTTTTATTTTTCATTTAAAAAAATAATATTAAATGTAGAATATAGAATATACTTATATTTTATATTTTAATCTTATGATTTCAGATTTCTTGATTTATTATTTAATATTTAATAATTTTTTATTCTTGTCCATTTTTTTCTTATCCAATTTTTTTTAACCAATTTTTTTTTATCCAATTTTTTCTCACTACAATAGGGAACTAAATTTTCCTTGATGCATTCTATGAATACCTTGTTCCATTTAAGAATATCCCCATCTCCATTTTTCACCCCTAAATAGGGGTGGTTTTAATATTTAGTAGAAAGATAAACTTCATTTGAATTTTTTCAATATTATTTGAATTTTAAATCTTCAAGATTAGACTCTCATGTAATGGTCCTTGTCATTGAATGGCTTGAAGATCTTTCAATTGCATGCAAATAAAAATTTGTTTGAGCTTCAAGTACTAGTTTGTAGTTTGTTTTCCACTTGCAGATACAGTCAAATAGTGGAAACATAGCTCATGCTTCACCAATCATGGTTCAAGATGGCATAGTCCTTGTTGGTGAAGTGGCAAGAGCATCTCGGCGGAAGTTGCCACTAACCAAGGCAAATGTTGACATTGAGATTTCCAATGACAAATCGGATGATGAAGATGATGACATTGATCTAGTAAGCTTCAATGACATCATGGATGTTGCCAATCGTGTAGTTGAGCAGTTTGAAGAACCTGTGGCTAGTCATATTTCCGCCCCTTAGTCCCGCAAACGGAAGGCACCCATTTTCTCAAATGAGAGCTCTTAGATAGAGTATAGCTCATCGAGCGAGTCATCTTCTTCAGTTGGTGATAATATTGATACCTTCTGTAGTTGTGCAACCAGTGCCCCCTTAGGTAGGCATGAGTTGGTGATAATCCACCTCAGTTCAGATGAGGATGAGGATGTTGATGTCAATTCCTGTGGATTGGAATTGATATCTATTGAGAGTTGGTAGATCACTATATGTTCAGTAGAGACCTATTGAGTGTAGGTTATTTTGATTTACGGCATTGAATCATCTTATCCTTGAATTTTATGCCTTTCATAGTAAAGCATGGTTTACATGCTTTTATTTCATCTCAAAACTTTGTACACACTTCTGTGATTGTATTCATTTCATATGAGTTTGAGTCCTTTTAAAAATGATGTTGCAGATGGAAGAATCTCCTATCAATCAAACCCAAGAGGAGCGTATATTAGAGACCCTAGGGAGGCAGGGACAGATGACACCACTCAGCCAGAAATTGGATCCAAAGTGAAGGAGATGCAATGGACGAGGATGTTGGTGAGGATGAAGAGAAACAACTTCTTGAAGATGAGCTTCGCCTCATTCAAAAGGTGGACTCCGTGGCAACAGTTGCATCTTTGCAGATGCAACCTAAGGAACTATTCCATTTTTCTATCCCTTTGTGTAGGCTAGTGGCAATGCCAATGGTTCGACCAACATTGTCTTGTGACATAAAAAAATTAGAGTAGGAGTTTTGCCATGGGTATCAACCTGGAGCTGCCGCCCTCTACGTTTCCACCACGAATGAGGCAGGTGAGAGCATGGATTTCATAGATGAAGAGATGAGCAATTGGGGACCGCTAAGGCCATATTCATTAAATTGAGACAAAAAGCTCAAATTAAGACATAATGGAGCAATTATCGGAGGCTTCATTTCAAGGATAGTTGTTGAAGGCAAAGATAAATAAGAACAAACTCTTGACAGTAAACCAAATTACAAAAGTATGTTTAGTAGAAGTCATTGGACATTATTAGAAAAATACAACAATTTAGTATATAATGCAAAATTCTCTTCTCCATCAAATGCCAAGAAGTACTTGCCATTATACAAAAATGAAAAATGTACATAAAGAAGAGTATGAATTCAAGTGATGAAATCATTTCAAAACTCTTTATAAGAAGCCGATTGCACATGAAGCACTAAGCTTATGGCTAGCATTGTGTGTTACTATTTATAGTAATTGCTATACTATTTATACAAAGGGTTTTCTATTTATAGTAATAACAAAATTTCTCATCTATAGTTTCTTTTGTATGAGGGAATAGACTAACCATGGCTAGAGTTTACAACATTGAGCCTTGCTAGTTCTTTCACTTTTTCATTTGCTAATGCTCTTAAAATATCCTCATGCCAAGAATGCCTAGGTGGCCCGCAACCATTATAAAAAATATCGCAAGCCCCGACTGATAATGACTTAGTGTCTCTTCTCATTTTCTTTCTTGGAATTGGAAGATTTCCAGAGGTGGAAAGGACTTAGAACGTTGAGGTGGCAACTCTTCTGACACCCTACTAACACTACTTATATACATATGCCCATTCCCAAATTGAGGAGACCCGGTTGACCGCCGGCTACCACGTAAAAACCTCCGCCGAAATTTAGAAGCACCTAAAGTTGTAGATTCGGTTCTCATAGACAACGAGGGAATGGACCCACTATCCTCGCCTCGAAGATATTGGTCATCGACGGATAACCCGAGTTGGACCTTTGAAGTTTGCTTCATCGGAGGCAACAGAAAACCGTTGACGTCTACATATAGTCTTTTGTGCGGTGTTGCCTCAATATGTGGACGCCGTGGCGTGAAGGATGTATGTTTCAACGGCGATGGCGAGCAAATAGGCGTCCTCGGTGGACCTCGACTTGGAGGATTGTCGACGACATCTTTTTCCACATTGCCCCGTGAAAAATTGATGGCCGTTGACGCCGCGTCTGTGGCGGAGCACATCACATAAGGCCTGGAATAATGAGATGGCAAATAGCTCCCTCCAGCTGAATCTGACCTTGTAGATAGTAACGCCTCAGATCCAGAACAAAGGCTCCTTATCTTCCGCTCTTCCGTCGAACTCATCCTTAAATTTGATTCACCCACCTAAAACAGAATATAAGACATTAAGAAAAATCCCTATAAAACACTCATTACCATTGACTCGAGCATATGATAGTAAGGAAAAAACCCAAGTGAATCCGTAGTGCAAAATATACATAAGCAAGTGCACAACATTTACAAAGCTTACAATCCGGCGCAAAGAAAATTGTATAATACATGTTTATGAAAGTAGCAAAGCCCATGTGTAGAACCCTACATACGTGAACCATCATGACCTATCACTGTAGCAATCAATTAGATAATTTATATTTGGAATTTCAAATCATGTCCCCATTTTCTCTGCTGACTCCCACATCCCATCTAAAATATAAGAATGCAATCTAGAATTCGAGGGGAGAGGGTCATATCCTATCCGGTTCTGGTTCACATATTTTCGTAGCTCTGTCAGATTACAATTCTCGTGCAATTGATGAAGCCAAGGTGCAAGCATATTCATCAACATGTCGTCATCTGCGACATCAGAGGTCCACGATCTCAAGAATATTGCATTCCCCCTCTCGTTACAAATACTCTTCTCGGAAGAGTCATCAATGAGAAGAGTGTTGTTGGCACTAAAGGGAGTTGATCTACTAGGGCTAGAGAACAATTAGTCCGCAAGAACTTTGAGGAAAATTGGCTTCTTCGGATTATCCAAGTGCGGCAAGAATTTCCCTTCGGCAATTTCAATTTTTCTACAATGTTCTTGTCCTAGTATGTCGTAGGGAAGTCTGCATCCCTAGAACAGGTGCCCAACAACGTCCTCTGCATTCTTCCTCAACATGGAGGACCACACTACAACGTGGTCCATGATGAGAGATATTTCCTAGAGAAATTGTTCCACTCGTGGACGCAGCATGACGGCCTTGGAACCAATGATACTAGGTGGTCCAGTAGATCCTCTAGTGTTGGAGACATCGTAAGGAATCAAATGTCTAGTGGACGACTTATGCGAACACTGGCACAAAATCTTGTTCAAGTCCAAGACAATATTTAACCATTTCCGCGGCGGACGAGACTCTATTGCGGACACAACCTTCAGCAAAATGTCTCCACCGCTGACCGGTACAACCTAATCATAGGAAAACACCATAGAAAAGAAGTTACTTGAATGAACGCAGAAGCATATGAGCGAAATAGTGGAAGAAAACATTCAATCGCACTAAGTGAATTCGGAACACCTCCAAGAACACGGGGTTTGATGGCTAGCAGACGGTGCACACTTCTAACACTTTTGGGCTGGACACAAAAAACATTGGCAAATGAAAATTTAATTAGGGGAAGGCAAGGGCATTTTATATAACCGTAAACAATATATACAGACGGAGTTGTCTCTACGTCATCTATAGCCGGAGGTCTGTACAAGTCAAGAGTTTGCAAAATTGTGAATCAACCCTAAGCTAGAGTCTAAAATCATTGACGCGATGTATGCATACGCCATGAGATCAGTGAGAGCCCGTTTCTTCCTGTCAAACGAGAATGAATATGAATAAGAGTCAATTCTTTGGCAATGACGAATTGATGGAAGTCAGACAACGCATCCACCAAACGACATTCCCATGACTCATTAGTATTTACGAGGATCTCAATGATTGCAAGATAGTACCTTGGTTGATTCAACGGCCTTCTCCTCCAAAGCATAGGGGTCTACCTCTGCCTCCTCCGTGATGTTCAAGTCTTCCTCCTCCTCCTCTCGTAATCCACGAGGTCCTCTTCCCTGTCAGGATTGCTATACTGACCGACAAGGTCATCCATTGTGTCCAGGCCCTCGGAGTAGTTCTTCCTCAAGTTATCCTCGGGTTGAGGAAACGCAAGATCATCTTCAAACGTTATATTCAAAATTTTGGGAGTTTTGGACCCTCTCAAAATAATATTGTTGATTTTGATACCAATACAAATGAATTTTCAGGAAATAATTTGTGTTGATAACTAATAGAATTACTAGTTTTTTAAGTGCAATTTCCATTAAAATGAGAGTGAAGTGACATACAAAGTCCTTCATGAACATAACTTAGATTTGTGAGTGACTAATGTTTTTATTAAAATATATAAGATCATGCAATATAGAACACCAAGTCATGAGCTCTGTGGTTGGTTGTAAAGGGTTGATTATCTCATTTAGGCGGTCCGGGTTCGATTCCCGTTGAACTCGTATGAACAACTGAGAGACATGCATGACTTGGTACTGCTAGTGAATCCGACAAGCAGAAATGTTGTAACAATCAACTGGCCCCCTATCCGAAATGTGACAAGTGCTTAACACGATTAACAAAAACAAAGTGGTTATACCCACTACCCATTTTTTTCAATGGCCTCACACTTTTACTTTAACTGGTCATAGATTTTTATATCATAAATGCTATTCAAAATAAAATAAAACAATGGGAAAAACATGTAAGATATTAAACTCAGAAGTACATAAAAAAAATACATTAAAATTGAAATTGAATAGTCTTATTTATATAAATTAAACATATATTCTAAAACATACAAGCAATACCAAATTATAAATCAAACAAAACAAAACTTAAATCTATGCAATCTACTGCAATAAACAAATTCCATCCATTACACACAATATAAGGATGTTCAATCCAAAACAGAACATGCCACATATACACATATGTGGATATCGCTTCTCAATTATAAGAAGTCAAGCTTTCGTTGATGACTTCAATTTGTATAGTAGGGATCTTGATCATACACTCTACAGTGTCTTTCTGGATCCTCGACTTCCACGCTATCATAAGAGCATCCGTGTGTTGCCAAACCGGAAGTTCAGTTTCATCAACCCTCCAACGTAAACCTCTTTCGCTGTCCCATCCGGTGTAGAAATCTTGAACATTCTGATTTCTTGATGTTGGATGGAAGTATTGAAGGACACAATTTGGATACTCTGGATTGGAGTTTGGATCAGACAATGCCCTTGCAATCCAAACTGGGTGCGAGTCACCATCAGCGGGCCGAACTACAGCAAAATAGCCTTCAAATAAATCTCGAGCCACTCGAAAAGATGGATTTGGGCGACCACTCAATGGCCTGACGTACGGGTCATCCTCTCCAAACTCTTCACGATCCTCACCATCATCGTCTAATTCATCTACTCGACTTGCTTGAACACGTGTAGTTGGCCAAAAACCGTCCTTCAAAACATGAAAGGTAGGTAACAGTTCCATCAACGCTACCTTCACGCCACGCCAGTAGTTCACCAAATGTTCGTAACGTCTTCGGTAATCCCCAGTGACGTCTGCATTGCATAAATTCTCCCAATACTTTACAAACCCCGACACACCTTTGACGATGTCTTCCAAGCCTTTCATAGGCTTCAACGGAACAGGCAATGGTGAACCGCGTGGCCACAAACTTTGCCCTTCAGCATCTTCTTTCCACAACTTAATGCCTCCTCCTCCTTCACCTAACCAATCAGCATCAGTGCATAAAAGTTTGTACTTCATGACAGGGCACCCTGTTGAATCTAGGTAGAACTTCAATTGATGTGGCCTTGTGTGCCCAACAAGAATGTCATCTCCATCTACAAATGATCCTGCTATAAACCCCTTGAAATCGGGTACTTCCTCAATAAGGTGAGGGATAGTGGGGACGGAATCCACATCCATAAAGGACTTCATTAGCGCTGGCATTGTTGGAAAATTCTCTTTCTTCAAATCCATGCTCCATCTTCCAAATAAAGCATCAATGTCATCGTGAGTATGACCCACGATCATGAAGTTCACATAAACTTCCCGGAAGATCTTGTTTGCTACAAGAAGAGACCAAAAACAGAAGACAAATCTATTCTTATTGTCTCCAGTAGCATTGTCCATTTGCACATTTAAAATGGGTGGTAGTCGCGTAGCTGGAGCTAAGGTATTTGGCAACAGAGGTAACGACGCATGGCACATGTCTGCACCCTCTAGCACAGCCTTAAACAAATTAGTAGACTTTGCATTTTTGAACAACTCTCTAGAAGACGACTTCGGTGCTAACTCTAAATCTCGCAACAACTTTGCCATTGAACCAATGGTATAGTTGGAGTCATGCGAGAAAACATCCAAGCCATAATGCGCGTAGCGCACATCCGCATGACCATGCGCAATCATGCCGGTCACAGATATAGGTAGCTTCATGAGGCCATCAAGTTCTTTACTCTTGTGAGAGAAGACAAGACAAGCGGTTTTTGCATGATCCATCTTGTCGTGTATGATGGTAAGACACTCATGCGGAGAGTTGAACGACAAGTCTCGGTTTATGTAATACAGATCCCTGTGTGCTCGAGCAATAGTGAGATGCTTATTCAACCTCCTTGACCACTTCATAGCCGTTTGAGAGCCACTGATAGCACCCTTGATGAGCTCATTATATTTGTCACAAGTAGCACACCGAGCAAAATTATCCCCCGGCTTCTTCACATCAAACTCTGAAAACTTTGTGGACCTTATCTTGCTCAAGGTTGAAGTTGAAATCTCCTTCAAACCAAAAGCCGCATTGGTTTCATTGAGCTTCTACAATTGGTCCTTCCATAGGAATGATGCCGGAAGAATCTTGGACACAATCTTATCACCTTCTTTCAAAGTTCGGGTACGATGAGGCATGTGATCAGCCTTCTTGTCTAGGATGCACTTCAAGGAAGTCGTGGCTTGTTGAGTATGTTCTCTAGGCTTCAACAATCCAGTATTGTTGTGATCCCTTGCTTTGCGATCATCCTTCATGTATTTCAAGTATCGATAGAATGTAGACTCAGCAACACCCGCAATATGCATCCATGCGCGTAAACACACATTTATCTCTTCAATTGCCACCATCTTCCTTCGCCGTGAACCTTCATGAATCTGTCTGTGCACATCAGTTTTTATGAAAGCTCTGTACTTAAAAGTTGAATTTCAATACATGCGTTCTCGGAAAGCTCTAATTTTCTCCCTAGGAAAGGGCTGGACACAATTCTTGCTGCAACACACTTTGCTGGACACCAAGTTAATTGACTCCTGCGATAGGAGCTCTTCTGTTTTGATACCAGTTTCCCGAGGCGGGTTTCTAATGGCACTAGCATATGGTCTTGTAGATGATGCAGAGGGCGGGTTTAGAAGAGATGCTTGCAAACAGTTGAAATTGTCCCTAGTTTCATGATCGTGAAGACTTGCTCTACGATAATGAACTAGTTCAATTGGCCAAGTTGGCAAGTTACCAACGAGTAAAACAATTCCTCAGGAAGGTCCACTTTAGAATGGGACTTTGAAATATGCACGGAAACATGAGTATCACCAAGCGGACCACTAGCACCAAGAACTAGATCAGAGCTTACACTGTGGCAGGTACCTTCACCAACAAGTAAGCCCTCAGCATTATACAACTTAACACACTTCTTATTCCACATCTGACGCGGAATCCCTTCACACTCAGGAATGCCAACATTCATTTCCTGAATCACTTGTATCTCATCGTCCAAGATGTCCATGTCAATATCTGGGTTCAATGCAGAATCCATGGCACCTATACAATACAATCAAAAAATGAAGTCCTTTGGCTACTAAAGAACATAATCCAAAAACGTCACATTAGTTATGCAACATTTGTCAGATAATAGATACAATGAAGGACACAATAGACACATATGCATTTTAGCGCGACTAGCGCTAAAGTGTAGTTCATTCTCTAAAGACAAATAGTGCTTTACTTCAAACGTGTGAATCAAATAAAAGAGACATGCATTTCAGCGTGACTAGCGCTAAACTACAGGTGAACGATTCACATAGATGAGACATGCAGTTCAGCACGACTAGCGCTAAACTGTAATTGAACGATTCACATTTAGGAGACATGCACTTTAGCGCGACTAGCTCTAAACTGCAATTGAACGATTCACATTTAGGAGACATACACTTTAGCGCGACTAGCGCTAAACTGCAATTGAACGATTCACATAGATGAGACATGCACTGTAGCTTGACTAGCGCTAAACTGCAATTGAACGATTCACATTTAGGAGACATGCTTTGTAGCGCGACTAGCGCTAAACTGCAATTGAACGATTCACATTTAGGAGACATACACTTTAGCGCGACTAGCGCTAAACTGCAGGCGAACGATTCACATAGATGAGACATGCACTGTAGCTTGACTAGCGCTAAACTGCAGGCGAACGATTCACATAGATGAGACATGCACTGTAGCTTGACTAGCGCTAAACTGCATTTGAACGATTCACATTTAGGATACATGCATTGTAGTGCAACTAGCGCTAAATTGCAATTGAACGATTCACATTTAGGAGACATGCACTTTAGCGCTAGTCGCGCTAAAGTGACATCATCATAATTTATAATAATTTTCTCATCAATCCCGTGTTTTACGGAACTCTTTTACTTCTCAACAATGATATTACTATTTTTAGAAATTCCAAAAATTAAGGAAAGAATACTTGGAAGTATCGTATAGTGGTCATTACAATTTCTGTAACAACGTCACGTGATGGGAATCTAGCGCATTCGTAAAGGCGCGACATGATATGCATATTTCATAAGTGAATACAGACGCTAACAATTGCACCTGTGAAGCTAATGAAATAAATGGTCTTGACTTCCTCCAAGTTCCCGCTTCAAGTTCCAACACTGATTGAAAGGGTACACGTAGAGTAACAGCAACTACATGCGATGAAGTACCTCCTGAAAGAGGAAGCGGACTGTGAGCCCCAAATTCGTCACTTGGGACTCATTGTTTTCTTTTTTTTAGTTTATTACAAATTAAGGCATAAAGTACTACAAAAAGCCGAAAAAAGAGTAGAACCAAAATAGGTATGTCACGTACCAATATAGCATTTGGTCATAAATAGCCTTTTATCCATAGATTACCCATAAAACCCACTTGTATATAGGTTAGAACCTGTAATTAGTGGGAAACAATAGGGCTACTGGGAACTCACCCAAAATAGCCCAAACCTAGTGCATGTGACCATGATAGGCTAAATTAGTCTTAGGAGAGTTAGGGGGGTCCCCACGTAAATCTCCAAAGATAGGTTCTAGTTTCCCCATCCCACCGACGAAACATTAGGAATCCAAATTGTTAGCTTGCAGGTGTCACTTGTCCCAGACAGGCCGCATGGAGGAATCCACAGCCGCCGGATAGTGTTCTCGGATCTGGAACATGTCGGGATGTCCACGGCAAAACCCATTCGCCAAGATTCCCTCACATGTAAAAGATTCCTTGACTGCCGGTGATTCAACCGAAGTCAGTTTTCACCTCGCCACCAACTATGTGCCAGAATAGCCCAAGACTTGGCACGTGGCTTGGGGGACTCCATGAGAGGTTCCCCAAAAAGTCTCGGTTTTTTCTGATCTCCAAAGGATCTTTTTCCGAGCAGTCAACCGCCAAAGGCCACGTTGGGAAATTCATGGAAATTACCCAGGCCGCGGTAAAATCTCACTAAAAATTAGACTAGCATCTTTTATGTTAATAACGCGCCCCGACAAATTTCATGGTGTTCCAATAGCGGGAAGCAGCCGAAACTAACAACATCCCCCCAATTAATAATTACGGCAAGATCTTTGCGGGGTTGACCGGCGTCCCGGGAGCGTACGAAGTCGGAACGAAGACATCAAGGAGCCTTTTCTTACTCCCTAGAGCCTCCCCAACAACCCTAGCTAGTTACCCAACGGTGCTAGATTGTGAGCCTGCGAGCACGAGCCCAAGAGCGGTGAGCAGGGGTAATGTGAGCGGTGAATTCAGAATTAGAAAAATTAGAAGAAAAGACAATTTTGGGCTCTAAATAGACAAAATTTTATAAAATTTGTGGTCAGTTACTACTTTTAGGGTTTAGGGTGACTATTACTGTGGACCTATAACCGTTGAAGTATTTAGGTGTAGCGATTGCTACGGACATATTACTAGGGACTTGTAATCATGGTTTAGGGTGAATATTTGTAGAATTTATTATTGTTGGTATGAATTCAAATAGTAGGGTACACGTTATAAAGACAAAGCACAAGAGTATATAAAAATTGATATTGATATTGTAAATAGTTTGTACTAAGTACATTTCCAAATTATAATATTCACACAAACAGAAAGTGATCATGCTGGAGCTATATTTCTAATTTCAGCCTACAATTTCAAAATTTGAAATACCAATCTCTGAAGTACTATTGGTCTTCTAGGCCTGTTCGCGAGTGTCACTTGAATCCTTGATGATACCAGCCTTAACGAGAAGCAGCTTCACTTCATTGAAGCTAAAGCTTGGAGAGTGTATAAACTTGTCGACTACTGGATTCATTTTGCAGAAATAGCGGAATAAGTAGTAAAGATGTTTGCAACTCACATATTGATGCCGACCACCAATTGCGGAGATGGCCATATCTACAAAATCGGGACAAGTGCACTCAGAATACATGCCTACTGTGATTCGGTAAACCTTTTGCGTGGGCTCCGTTCCAGATTGAAGGGTGATAATGGCACCAAGTCCGGGTAAAGGGAGCATGGTTACTCCCAAAATCAACCCTTTGACATTACCAGCACTCTCCCATTTATTGCGATGCTCAGTAGTTGGAGCATTTGCAATACGGCGAATGGCCTTGCTCCTTCGAGTTGTTGGATATGTGTCCGCATTCAGTGGACTACTTTCATTGTAAAAGTGTGCCTTGAACACATTTGACATTGTAAACAACCGTCGAGGTGACATAGGTGGTCGCTCTTGAAGTTGAAAGCCGGCTTCTTGCAATAGAAAGGTTTCATGTCGAGTTAAACTGGTGGCAGTGAGCACTGGCCATACGTCTGGTACTTGAGGCCAATCAATAACCCAAGGACGTCTTGAGCCTCTCACACATCGATCAAGGTCATCTGGACAAAACCAGAAGTCGGTCATGATCTCCTTGTTTCCACCATATTGCTTCTTGCGCCCACGATACGTTGGGGCTGGAGTACCTTTAGATCCCTTTGCAATTCTAGCAGTGCAACGAATGTTTGTCCCTCTTTGTTGGGCGTGACATTTACAGCTCGATTTATGAGACAATCTTGCAATGTGCCATTGTGTAGGGTCACAATCACTCTCCATTGCAGTTGAGACATGCGTTACATGTGACAATGGAGCGAGAGGGGATGGTTCATTAGAAGCCATTGTCGGTGTACCTGTAGATCGAATCCGCACTCGTAGTTGAGAGAAGTTCACCTTGTCTGGACGATGAGAGTCACCATCTGACCCGATAGGCAGGTCAAGTTTACGTTTGCTACTACCAAAAACTTCTTCGCCTTCCAAATGTGGAATACGTGTTCCAACATCACTTGGGCCAGGCAGGTCATTCAAGGCCTCGGCAATCTTCTTAGGGTCGCCGCTTCGTCTAGCGCCTCTTAACTTCAATTCTTCTTTTGATGGCCCTGACCTTGATGTTGTACCGTTCAAAAATGCTCGATAATTCGTCATCTGCATGAAGGCTCGAATGCAGTCATCACAAGTGGTGGCAAATAAATCATTACCACGATTTCCGGATTGTTGCAACCACTTGTTGTGAATTGTTTCCGATAAGTTGCATGATGGCATGTCTACTATCTCTTCCAGACTCAACCCCTAAAAGAGAAACAAATGTACAGTTAGGCCCTGCATAAAGATTTCCGGGAAAAAAACCCACCAGAAAATGGTAGACTACTTCGATTTTGGTCTCGACAAGAAGAGGTCAAGACTCCCCTTGGCGCCAAGGGGTAAATCCTCCACGGCACCACTCCCTATACTACTTCCAGTTCCATATAAATTTCATATGATTTTTGATGGGACCAAAAAAAATCATAATGACGTACAACTAATTCACTGAATAAAAATGAAAAAAAGAATATGTTGAAGGGTCTATAAGCAATTCATATATAAATTGAGAAAGGACATCTTATGACGTACCATTTGCATGAACCCGCCCCATTGGCGATATCGGAAGTGCCAGAACGCAAGCCACAACTCGAGTTCCCTCAAAGCATCTTCTGAAGCTGCTCCCGATGATAGCCACCAAGAGCGGATTGCCAAGTACCGCGTCTCCGCTTCTTCCATAGTCTTTGAATCCTTGTACTGCTTGCAAAGACGAGTGTGTTGATGTTGCATGTCTGGTTTGATGAGCTTCTGTGTATGGCGGTGTAATGAAGTACTCCAATGTAGGAGACATGTACGTTCACAATTCACCATCTCTATTTTAGAATCCCCTGTACCATACACAATGCGAACGGCATTCCAATTTGCTTGTGCACTATCAGCCATGAAGCCCTTGAAGTTTGTATTTTGCACTCCATTGCGTCTCATGACCTCGTTTAAGGACCTCCACATAATGCCTTGCACCTCAGCGTCTTCGGATTGCATGTCACAGACGGCAATTGTCATGACCTTCTTGCAACCTGTGTCATAGACGTGGCAAGCCATAGTTGTCCAATCCTTTACTCGTTTGACGTGATCAAACATGAGCCATGCGTTCTCTATATCTCCACCGGGTTGCATGCGGTTCACCAAATCAACTCCACTACCAGGACCTTCTACCAACATCTTAAACAGGTACACCTTTTCCTTCCCTTGTCCAGGGAAGACACTGTCATGGATGTAGTCCAACTTCAAATTCCGCTTCATATTCATAATACTATCTATGACTCCACCCTTTCCAGTGCTACGGAAAGAAGTGATAATATTACGGATGTTAGGAGAACTTAGTCTTTGGAACCTATCCATGACATCTTCTAACGATTTCCCTTTCAAGATCTCTTTAAGCCCTTCACCACTATGTATCAAGTGGCGGTCTAGAAATACCTTACTAGCTGAGAGGGCAATGGCTGAGTTGGTAGCGGTAGGAGTTCTGGCAACCTCGCTAGCTATGAGAACGGAAATAGTATCTACACTCTCTCTACAAACTCCCGAAGCCACAGGATGCATGTGATTCCCTAGATGAATGCACGCTCTAGTCATCAACGCGTTATCGCTAAACACGTAATATATTCGCGCGTCACACATACTAAGACAACTTGGCGGATATTTGCATATCTTGCAGAGAAGATTTGATTCCTTTGGAGGATCAGAACCAACCTGGAATGGAGCAACAGTATATCCACACCACTCTGTCTCGTTCTGCTTGGTGGACCGTTGGAAGTATGAACACTCAGAATTAGTACATACCAAATGTCCCGCACACGCTGATTTTCTGAACTTCAACCCGTCTTGGTTGTGGATATTGGATGTCATTGTCCGACACCAAGCATGACCATCGTATCGTTTATCCATGCCTTGAAGATTCCCACCGCTACATGACGAAGTGGAGACACGAAGTGATGGCAATTCAAATACTACGTCTCCATCAAAGTCTGCAGGAAGATATTGCACTTTGTGGTGGATTAGTGAATTGTAATCTAAAGCAACCACTTCGTTCCTAGATCGCCGTACTGAAGCAAGATTTCGTAGGCACCCAACTATACTAGTTTGTCCTGTACTAATTGGATACGTTGGTGGGCGAGAGTGAGTTGAAACATGAAGAGTACTAGACGACGTGCGGTGTTTACCCAAAGTAGTTTTAGGGCCATCTTCGAATACTTCATGAAGATGCATTCCTTGTATACTGGGCTGGTTAGGGGATTCTCCCTCTGACTCACTGGAGATATCTATGACTGGGTCAAGGACTTCTTTTTTCAAGTGAAGATGTTCAGGAGGTGTACTGGCAACTGTAAGGACTCAGGTTCTATGGAATTTCCAACAACATGCCGAGCAGGAGGCATATCAACAGTAGAATGATCTGACCAGTGATGTACAATGTCTGTGGAGGCTCCTATCATAAGAGATGACAATCCATAAGCTCTGTAGCGACCCTGATGAAGTTGCCACACATGACCATCGTCAACTTCCAACCGTAGTATGTGAACATACTCCTTTAGTTGACCTAAATCAAACAAGACCTCTTCTTCAACATATATACTGGACTGGATGAAACCAAATCGGACATGCAGAAGGTGTGAAGACACTACAGCATACCCTTCTATTCCAAGAGGGAGAACAAGTGGGATTTCATGGCCATCTGCTCGAATGGAGGCCATTGACACAAGAAGGAGGTTCAAGCTAAAAGAGAGTTGTAGCACTAGACCTTCAATGACATTAGAGGCAAAGTGAGTGAATGGGGTACGTTTGTATATATTATATAAGCATGAGAATGACGTTTCAAAAAATTTGATTAATGCTGCTGACAATGAAATTAATGTTGCCAGAGGCCTCCAATTTTGTATTCGTACAGACGATCATCATATAGATATTCAAATCGTATTTGAGGGAAACAAGCCGTTTCTAAAACCGAACTCATAAATGCGAGAAAGCACAAACTAAGGAACATGTAACTTGTGAGTAGATTTGGGGCGCATTCATAATTTCCAAGGACCATCCATCCTTCCTTAGGACCCATCCGAGGTTTCAAAATATTCATTGCATCTGTTCTACATTCAATTACATGGATCTATAGAAGTGTCATCAAAGCATTGTCGTGTTAAATTTTAGTTGGACAACGAGAATCTATGGATATAGAATCAAATACAAGTGCATGACGGTTTTGATGGTATCGAAATCAAACGATAGAATATATGAAATAAGGATGTGTCAAATCAATTTGAAATCTGGAGGGCATACAAATTTTTTTATGTACAAGCGCCTATGACCATGATCACTTGCATAATGAGACGTTTATGTGGAAATTGCGCTGTACCCATAAAAACATCCGTACTTCATTCATTTCGGTAGTATTGCCAACGAACTATTTCTTTGAAGAAGTAGGCGAATGCTTGTGAATACAAAAGCAATTTCTCATCCTACATGAGTTCGCCGTAATGGAATACATAACGGTGATAAGCAGTGAAATATTGGATGTCAGAAATCCAAAGATTCACCATTAGATCATAAAAATGATTATTACAATAAAAAGTACTTCCACACATTTTATAAAAAAAGCTTGAAGTCACTATATCTCAATTGCAGTGGACATGGTAAAAGATCATTAGTATTTATAGTAGCATCAACATTATGTGAAGTATTCTAACAACGAGTTCGTAGTTGTACCATTAGCATTTCAGAGTTTAGTATCCACTTCTTATGTTCACTTGCAGTATGTGCAATTAGTCTCATGCATGCGGCAAATGGTATTTCTAAAAAGGCTTTAGGGCATAGAATTAGGAAGAGGAGAAAACAAAGGAAACTCCTATACTCATCGCGGAAACAGTTGCAGCGGTCTAGAAGAAGAGGCAAAGGTGATCCTATAACAACTACATCACCTCTGAAAGGATACGTGACAGTAGATGATAAAAAGAATAATGGCATTTGTGATAGAAATGAAGGTAGACATTGGGAGCTCTCGATCAGTGAAGAGGAGACAATGAGACTATGCAACGTAGGAGCAACATCGAATCCCTACGTAAGTGAACACATCTCCGCATGATTGCATTGTTCCATGTTACATTAGTCGAGGGTATCTATTATTTAGTACAGCAGACACTGATAAAATCCAAATCCTAGAAAATAATATATTTGGTGTGAGGACCAAGGGAATTGCAAATTGTTTATGTATAAACGGATGCAACTGAGTACCCAAACATCTCATACTGATTAGATTGGAAGTATGTGCACATGTTGAGTATTCGTATCCTAGGACAATGTATAGAGAGTGTATTTCTAGGTTGCTCGGACATTCAAGAACTTTGTATGAATGTCAACTATAAAATGTCATTACTAATTAATGATTGCACCGAAAAATTCAGAACATCTTGTGCAATATACTGATTTCACTTGACATACCAGTATGAGTAACTTGAAATTAATTTAGAAGGTTGGGAGGTGGACTATCGCTTGCTGACCTGGGCATCAAGCAAGGTAGTAGGAAAAAGTCAATTGGTCAGTATGCGGTGCTCTCTCTCCGGAAGACTGTCGGAGGACATCACTTTTAGGAAGACTCATCGCAATCGCAGTCTCCCCCATTCTTACCATTTCAGTTAGAGAATCCAGTGCAGCTAGGTCGAGGGAATCACCTTGTTCTCATTTGCAGATCCTCTTGTTCTTGGTACGTAGGCTTTCCCTGAAGATTTCCGATTATCGCTTCTTTGCTTTCCTCTCACTGTCTTGTACTAGGGTTTGAGTACGATTCGGGTTTTGCAGGAAACGACGGCTATGGCGCGGAGGCCGGCAACCCGAAGTGCGCCAATGGGAGCTCAACAAATCCCAGCAGACGCAAGTGGGAGCAATGACGAGACAGGAATTGAGTCTGTCAACATCAATACCGCAAGAGCGCCGACATCCACTGTGAGAACCCTAATCTTTTTTTCTTCTTTGATGTTGGTTATGAATGCACTCCCTTCAGTCAATTGTGATGAATGCTCAGCAGCCGAACAAGCATATTGGATTCAGTAAATTACAAATAGAACCCGAACTAGTGGCATCGACGGCGAAGCAAGCCTGATTGGTCGGAGGATTACCAGCGTCGCCGAGGGGTTCCAGGCTTCCTACTGGAGAAAGATTTTTCGATTAAACCCGATTGTGGGCTCTACCGAAGGGCTGCATGATTCGAGCTGCTTGGTGGCTGCGACGTGCGAGGGATACCATCAGCGCCGAGATTTTCCGTCGGGAAGCATTTCATTTATTCAATCCCAATTTCGCAACACAACCGGAGGTCCCCAAGCTTCTGGCTGCATGGTCTGAGCGCCATGCGAGGTTCACCGTCGGCGCCGAGGGGACCTGATCCTCAAATATTTTTTTTGGAAAACGAAGACCGGATTCAGCCCAAGCTGTGGGCTTCGTGGTGGCTGCGTAGTCGGAGAGTTATCGTCGGCGCCGAGGGGACCTGATCCTCAAATATTTTTTTGGGAAAACGAGGACCGGATTCAACCCAAGCTGTGGGCTTCGTGGTGGCTGCGTAGTCGGAGAGTTACCGTCGGCGCCGAGGGGACCTGATCCTCAAATATTTTTTTTGGAAAACGAGGACCGGATTCAGCCCAAGCTGTGGGCTTCGTGGTGGCTGCGTAGTCGAAGAGTTACCGTCGGCGCCGAGGGGACCTGATCCTCAAATATTTTTTTTGGAGAACGAGTACTGGGCTCACCCCAAGCTGCTGGCTGCGTGGTCTCAGCGCCATGCGAGGCTCACCATCGGCGCCGAGGGGACCTGATCCTCAAATATTTTTTTGGGAAAACGAGGACCGGATTCAGCCCAAGCTGTGGGCTTCGTGGTGGCTGCATAGTCGGAGAGTTACCGCCGGCGCCGAGGGGACCTGATCCTCAAATATTTTTTTTGGAGAACGAGTACTGGGCTCAGCCCAAGCTGTGGGCTTCGTGGTGGCTGCGTAGTCGGAGAGTTATCGCCGGCGCCGAGGGGACCTGATCCTCAAATATTTTTTTTGGAGAACGAGTACTGGGCTCAGCCCAAGCTGTGGGCTTCGTGGTGGCTGCGTAGTCGGAGAGTTACCGTCGGCGCCGAGGGGACCTGATCCTCAAATATTTTTTTTGGAGAACGAGTACTGGGCTCACCCCAAGCTACTGACTGCGTGGTCTCAGCGCCATGCGAGGCTCACCATCGACGCCGAGGAGACCTGATTATGAACTCTATTTTTTTGGAAAACAAGAACTGGGCTCACCCCCAACTGTGGGCTGCCTGGTGGCTGCGTGGTCGGAGAGTCACCATCGGCACCGAGGGACCCTGATCGTAAAATCTATTTTAAAAAAAATAAGGATTCAGGCTCAACCTGAAGACCCCAAGCTGCTGGCTACGTGGCGCGATGGGGCTCAGCCTGAAGGCCTCAAGTTTTTGGCTGAGTGGTGCGAGGGGCACCATCGACACTGAGGGTTCTTGATGAGAAAACCCAAAATTTTGATATCCAGTTTGGGGTCTCACCCTGAAGGCCCGAACCTGCTGGCTCTGTAGTGTCCGCGTGGTGTGAGGGTCACCGTTTGGTCCGAGGGGTGCCCAACTGAGTCAGAAAATGTCTTTGGCGACGTCGGTGTATGCTCACCCAGACGGCCTGAAGCTTCTAACAGCTTGGTCAGAGGAGACAGGATATTGGGTCCATCGTCCCCGAGAGTAGAGACGGATCAAATTATGTTTGATCCAGTTAGACAGAAAATTAATGTGCATGATATCCGTGGAGCCGGCTGGGTTCGTAATGAGGACTAGGCAGAGCACATGTGATAATGGTATCCGAGTTTTTTCCATCATCGGTGACGATGGCAGATTTTGGATACTCCGTTAATAATATTGTAACTCACTCTTTGGTTGCTTACATGTTGATCAAATTTTTCTGAGGCCCCTAGTATTAATCCCTGGCTTTCTTACAGGAGGTGGTAGTTCAGGGAACCCAAAATCCCGAGGTTCAAGAACGTGCGGATACCGTTGGAGATGAAGTTGATGAGGACAGAGTCTCAGACGACGACTCAGAGAACAACAACCAGGACTTCACAACAGAAGACGCATATCGGAGGTCTCAGAAAGTTAATACTGTAGCATCCATTGGCGCATTGAGACTGAAACCTGACTCCATATCACGTATTAGGATTCCTCTGTGCCAACTTGCCCAGATGCCGATGGTTCGACCAGCTCTAAGATGTGACCTCACACGACTAGAGCAGGAATTTGTACACGGTTACAGAGATGGATCTTCGGTCTTTTACGTTTCCCTGACGAACGAGCAAGGAGAGACAGAGAAGGTAACCGAGGCCGAGAAGGAAGCTTGGGGACCAATATGGAATGATGAGAATGAAGAGTTTGATGCCAAGCTGAATGCAACACCCGGGATGGGCCACTTTCAGGGCTCCAAATTTTTTGTGTGTGATGGGAACCATAGACTCCTGGCGTGGTCATCGTATATTTCTAAGCACCATGCTGCTGACAAGGACTGGCACATTTCTGTCGACTCCATAATTCTAGAGACAAAAGGCAAAATTGGGGACGTCATGCACGCTATGCATGATATCAACAAGTACGTACAGTCTCTTGTCTTTTATGAATTCGAAATTCATGAGTGTTCATATTATGGTGTCCTGATTACCATGTGTTGTTTGTGAAGGCAAACAAAGAATTCGTTTATTAAAACGAGTCTCGTACACACGCTATACCGTGTCCAGAAATATGGTATTCTCCCGCTAGACAAGTTTGCCGAGCACTTGAGTGCCTCTGAGATGACACAGTGCTAGCAGAACACACGAAAGAGCTGGTACACTATGTCTTTGGAGGTGTTCGCGTCTTTCATTTTTCGGGTAAAAATCTTCATTTTACTAATGATTATAGTTTTGAATATTTGTTTCATAATTACGAAGCAAATTTCAAATTGGTTTTGCAGTACGAGATTGCGGCAACTGCTGATGTGGCTGTTCGAAAATACAATGAAGAAACGACGAAAGAGGATCAGTCAGAAGAAGGAGTCCTTTCCGCTATGCGATTGGGAACTAAGGAGCAAACTTCAAAGTTGGTTCAGAAATTGGGCAAGATGACAGCAGTTGCAAACCCCAATCTAGGGAGCGACTGGCTCAAAGAGGTATATTGATCATATTTAGTGTATACAATTAATCATTTGATTTATCTTCTTCTGGATTGGTTTTAATGGTTTGTTTATACAGATTGAGCGGCACTGGAGCTCCAATATAACTCCCGAAATGACTCTTAACAAGTTGCAAATGATTGCAACTTGCAATGTCAAGAGTGAACACAAGGTGAGGTGGCTGAGGTGGTGGAATTCTTCAGTTCAAACGCGAGAGGCCAGAAGGTTTCCATTGAAGCCAGTTGGAGAGAATGACTTAAAGACTTTTTTGATGAAGGCATGCTGGTATGGTGGGGTATGTATTTCTTAGTTATTTGCATTCCTCTATACTCCTCCGCTATTTGCTAGTGTGCATGATATTTGAAATGTTATTGCCATATGATTCTCTCTCATAAAATTGAACTCTCAAATTCCACAGATTGAAGACACAGGCTTCGAAATGTTTGATGACATTGTCAAGAAGGACCAGTTGGCATTGTCTATAGATTCCCCCACTGAACCGGAGAGTTTTGGAGATTATATTGAAGGATGGAGAATTAGGGTGTGGGACAAAGCATTTTTGTCCAATTTCAAGGGACAAGACGTTTTCAGGAAGTCCGATGACTTCAAGAAGGACAAGGACAGTGATCTAGTTGTAAAGCGTGTGATTTACCGGTAAATATTCTATTCTTTATTCTTGCACTTGATTCATGGTCGTAGCTATGCATGTCAATTTCCAGACACTATTTTACTTCCATTGACCATATTTGTTTCTACAGGTACTTCACGTACGAGCTCCTTCCGAAAGGGGCCATATTGAAGCGAGATCTTCCTCCTTTTCTTGGAACATGGCTCGATGTCTCCTCGGAGCACTGCATGTTCTCTGCCTCGCAATTAAGGTGGTGGACCAGTTCGCATTTGAAGTCCGGCGCCTGGTACTTGGATTGCCCACCAGAGTTCACTCCTTTGCCCGAGGAGCAACTCAAACACTCCATTGCTTCTCTTGAGGTTGCCCAAGACATGAACGACTTTGCTGGCCTTGATGAAGATGCGAAAGCAAGAGCTCTGAAGAAGAGAGAAGACACTGACAAGAAGATAGCATTGAAGAACTCAGAGGCGGTGGACAAGGCAAAGGAGAGGATTGCTAAGAAGGCCTTAAAACTTGCCGAGACGGAGGACGCATCTACGGCAAAGCAGTGAAAGGGGAAGAAGGCTAAGCAGCTAATTGTGCCCTCCAACACTAAGGACGAGGGCTCTCATCACCAACTTTCGGTTTCATGAGGAACCAAGCGCGATGTTGAGTACATTTCACTTAGCGATGGTGGCATGGTGCATGGTCCCTCAACAGTGGAGATCCTAAATGACGGCGAGATTTCAATCCACGAGTTCATTCTTAATTTTTCTCTGAAACATGTATTGACTGATCCACTACCCCAAGTGTACCACGACATTTTGAGTTTCATTGACAAGGTTAGCACTATCTCATTCTTTCCTTAGTTATTTCCGCTTCATGTTTTGTAATTGAATTATTAATTTTACTGACTATCTGGATTTGGTTGCAGCACAAGGGAGAGAAGCATCGGTTTTTCAAAGGAGTGAAGAGTGATAAACCACGCATTGATCTCATCATTGCTGATATGCCAGAGGGATTGCCTATCCCAGATTTGTCGGTGCCTGCGACTAGCATTCCCAAGTGGAATGTGGATGACCCTCTCTGGCTGGAGGCATTGTTTGAATTTGCAGATGGTCACTTGCATGACGATGGAGCTCTCATTATTATCTATCCTTTGAGGGCCGTCACGAAAGCCACTATTCTCAAGTATGGTACTACTTACTCTTTCGAGAAGATGAAGGACTGGTGGGGAATGAACTGGCTACACTTGGCTTCACCAGTTTCACCCTCAAGAACGGTACATAGTTTTTTCATCTTGTTTTTGAATGTATCGTATTGCTTATTGGCATTTCATTTGACTTCCAAAACTTTTGCAATTATCATGAGATCCAGTGATGGTGTATTTAGTATTGGAATTGTATGCTTGCTTTTGTTTTAGTTCTTGTGAAATGTAATTGAAGTTTATGCATTCCAATTACTAAGTTTCCGTGGCCCTACTCTACTTTGTGCTAATTTCTTAATTGAGTTCATTCACGTAGACACAACGATTTGGGATTTCATTGTTGGTGAGGAACCTCCCTGGGATTGGTCCTTCCAAGTTCAAATTCCAACCATGCCCGAACTTGAAGAAACTAGGGGTGGATGTAGCCCGCGACGATGTTCTACAAAATTTCACGAAAGTTGAGACATTGAGTATGGACAGCAACTCCAAACCTTGGAGAGGGGCGCAAGAGAAGGATCCACGATTTTTGCAAATGCTGATTGAAGCATGCTCACTCCCAGACGACGTTGTTCTAGACTGCACTACTGCAACAGGTTATATCAAATGCCTTCACTACGTATTTTTGGAAACTCTTACTTCTATTTGGTCTTTGATTCTTTCAATTCTGTTAATTGACTTCATTGTTGTCATACTGGTGTGTGCTATTAGGGGCCTCCATCCATGCTTGTAGGGTTCTGAGCCGGCACATTGTTGCACTTGAGGAAGACAAAGGCATCTTTGATGCCGTTTTGGCCCCAATGATTCGTGTACCTCCATGTGCTCCTACATCAACTCCAGCAGTCGTGGAACATTTTGATGATGAGGATTCATTGGATGTTGATGTTCCCCACATTGTGAAGAAATCTCGATTCAGTAAGTAAGTCTATCCTGAACTACCATTTACATTAAATAAATAAGTCGTATCCTAAACCTTGCATGCGGTTCACTTTCACATATGTCCATTCTGTTCAATGTTGTGAAATGGATTTCCATATAATTTCTAATTTCTTTTGTGGATTGCAGCATGATTTCTAAGACGGCTGGTCATCGCCCTTTCTTTAGTCTACCTAGTTTTTTCCCAAGCCCAGAGAAGACATTCATGTTGCCGTTGTATGCAGAGGCTTTAGCTTCAACATATGCATGTCAACCAAATGCTCCTCTAAAGAAGAATTCTAGGTTGACAGAGCCACGAGTCTTGCAGTTTGTAGACGTCATAGCCTTCGAATCAGACAATGAGACATCATCGTCTCATAGTAGTGATCACTCTGAGTCTATGTCAACATCTTCTACTTGATTCGATTTGGGGATGCATTGCAGTACATGCCTTTCATTTTATTGTCTACAATATGTTGTTTTCTAACCCATAGTCATCAACATTCTACATAACATACATGATTGTTGTATTGGAACGTAAACATTTTTTTCTCAATTTTGTAATACTTTTTGAAATAGTATGATCTAGTTTCTTGTACAACTTTCAGAATGTGAGCCTCATTTTGAATAATCCTTAATAGTGGTTGAATATGACTACTGATTACAAAGATGAATAATAATCACTGTAATTAATTCCATTTCATTCTGAATCCATGATAATGAAGTAACAGTCCTTCTGGTGTATATTTGACATCATATGCCTAAACACAATTTTGGCCTAATACATTTGTGAAGACCATAATCCTAAAGTTACCCTAAATCATTAACATTTAAAATTAAGAGTTGGCCAGTGTAGAGGTCTTCCTCCGTCCCAATGCATGGAGAATGAAACAAATGTCCTTTAAATAATCCTTTATCTTGTTATGTTATTCTAGTGTCATAAATCATTGTATGTCATGTTTTAAACCCTAATAACCCTCTTTTATCCCTTATTTCATTAGTACAAAATGGTTACAAATATAACTTTATATTTGTTAGAAGTATTTCACTTTGATCCCTCTGAGTAATTTTGGAATTGGAGTCCTAATCGCAGTTTTTATTCTACATTTTAATGGTTGAAACTAACCAAACACCATGTATACGCCAATACTGGCCAACATACACTAAAAAGGTAATTCAAGGATGATTTAGAATTACTCTAATTCGTAACAATAGAATTCAAAATGAATTTCACTTTGTACGTACTAAACTCTTTAATAAAAAATTATGCTTGACCATTTTTTTCCCAAATTTACATTCTATGCTCCCGTCATTATTTTTAAGTCCACGGTCATGGGTACTTCATCAATTAATAAACCGCAAAAATATTCACTCGCAAGCTCCCAGGCTCACACTTCCATGCTCACAGGCTCACAGGCTCACGCTCACAGGCTCACAAAATAGCAACCCTGGCTAGTTACCCAAGCCAAAAGAGGTAAACCCCAAAAGTTAGGTTTTTACCCTTTTAATTGGCTCTAGTTGGCACTAGTTTCCGATGGGTTTTTTGTGATAGAAATAGGGGGTACGGGGTCTTCTAGGCTAAAAATGGCATTCTGAAGCCATTGGCGCAATCCATTTGCAATTCCGAGCTAAACTCCAAAAGTTAGAGGTTAAGACCAGCGTAAAACCCAAAATTAGGTGAAAATCTCAAACTTGGATGAAAATCCGGATGGATGAGGTTACTCGTTGAGGGGGGGAGTGGGCCCTTGGAAACCTATAAAAGGGGGCCCTTCTCTCTCCCAAAACACCCCCAATACTTGTTTTGGGTCCGTGGGTCCAAGTTATCTTGGAATATTTGGCGTTTCAAGCCAAAAAACCTCTACGGTGTTTTTGGAGCACTTTTGGCTCCCATTGTCGTTTTATTACAAGCTCTTTGGAGGTCCTTTGAGGTCCTCCCATCTTACCTTGTACTTGTTGCGAGTCAAGAGGGTTGCGTCTACTTCCGTGTATCTTGTACTAATCCTAAAGTTACCCCCCACCGTACCTTGGCGATGCCGCTTTGGGGGGCCTTTAGCATGTGAGTATTGCCTTGTTTATGCTTGCTTTGTGGATCCGGTTGCCTCTTGTGTAAATCCTAACCATAGTCACCCTTGTTGTGTTGCTTGTGAGTGGGCCCCACCGCCCTTGAGGCGGCGAAGCTTTGAACCTGTGACTTTCCCCAGTCTTAGAGTGAGTGTCAAAATAGGCCATAGACGGCAAAGCTTTGGACCCGGGGGCATCATAAGTCTTAGAGTTGGTGTCAAAATCAATTCAACGGCGAAGCTTTGCACCCCCAGTATTTTTGGTTCCAAAGTTTAGTTCCCAAGACCTTCTTGGGAAAAGCCAAAGTTTAGCCCCCAAGAGTGCTTAGGTGGTAGAAAGGTGTAGAAAAGAACCCCCGTCACAAGTAGCTTTTTTTTCAAAATTTCTAGCTTATTTTCCACGACGGCGAAGCTTTGACCTTGCACCATCCGATTTTATTTGTGTGAGTGGGTTCCCATACGGGAACCCGGAAGAAGGAGATTGTAGAAAAGAGTGGGTCCAGCCCCTAAGGGTGGTCCAGCTCGTAAGAGAAGTCCAGTCCAAGTTGGGGTAAGCCCAGCTTGTAAGAGAGTCCAGTCAGGCGGGGTAAGCCTAGCTCGTAAGAGAGTCCAGTCCAGGTCGGGGCAAGCCCAGCCCGTCGGAGGGAGTCAGTCAGGATACCCAACGTCGGGGGTCAATCCGGGTAACCAGCCCGTCGGGAGTCAATCAGGGTATCCAGCGTCGGGGGGAGTCAGTCCGGGTAACCAACGTCGGGGAAGTCAATTAGGGGACCCAGCCCGTCGGAGGAGGGGAGTCCAGCCCGTCGAGGAGTCAGTCAGGGTATCCAGCGTCGGGGAGGTCAGTCCGGGTAACCAAGGTCGGGGGGTCAGTCAGGGGGGTCCAGCTCGTAGAGAGTCCAATCCAGGTCGGGTGGTCCAGCTTGTAGAGAGTCCAGTTCAAAGGGGTTTGGGGGGAAATAAAGTTCGGGAAAAAGAAGTTGGAATTAGAGGGGGTAGGGGGGAATTAAGGGCCCTTGGCCGAGGGGAATGAGAAAAAAAGGGAAGGGAAGAGGAACATAAGAGGAAGATTCCGCTCCAAGAACTCCAACTTGCACGCATGTCCTCACCACAACATCACTCCAACATCTAATGGGAGAAGGTTAGGGAAGATAAGAGGCTAAATAGGAAGGCAAGGAAGAAGATGACCAAGAGTAGCCTTAGTTAGAGTGCACGGAAATCTCCCAAAGTTCCCCACGGCCATTAGAAGGAGGATTAGGATGACGCAAAGATGACAACGTAAGGTGGTAGTTAGGTTTGCAAGAAGTTAGCGTCATAGTTGTAAGACCCCCATTAAGGGGTGGGTGGAAATAGTACCAAGGCAAAAGAAAGGAGGAGATAAGGAGAAGGAAGAACGCCTTAGGGTACTAGAGTGTAATATTTCTTTCTACAACTAAGCCGTAGGCATTTGAACCCCTCAAAATACGTCTCCACTATGGAATACGAGCACGCGGCCGGAGGTATGGAGGAAAATGTCGCGCATGCCAACAACGATTAGGTGAGTCAGTAAATTAATCCCCAATGCTTTTCTTTTAATTTGTGCTAAATTCTGTTAAGTAGTGATTAATGTCGATTAGCAAATAGGAATTAGGGTGGACCTTAAGTTTAGACATAGAAGTTTATTGATAGGGCTAGAAGTATCTAAACCCCTCTCATACATAGAAGTTGACCGTAAAAGCAGCCAAATTAGATTAGGATAGGATAGGAATTAGATTACAAAACAAGGTAGAACAGGATAGGATAGGACTAGGGATTAGTAACCGTTAGGGTCAAAATTCAACCAAGAAGTTAAACATTAGATTAGGACAAAATAATCCAATTAGGAGTTAAGGTTAAATTAGCAAATCAAAATTACCTTAGGTGATAAAGACGTAGGGTCAAGGGTAGAAAGTAAAAAGAGAAATTAGATTAAAAGGTAAATTAAATTAGGGGAAGGAATCAATTAAATTAGAAGATCAATCAAATTAGATTAGAAGACAAATTAGATTAGAAGGGAAATTAAATTAGAGGATAAATTAAATTAGGAGGTCAATTAAATTAGATTAAAAGACAAATTAGATTAGAAGGGAAATTAAATTAGAGGATAAATTAAATTAGGAGGTCAATTAAATTAGATTAAAAGAGAAATTAGATTAGAAGGGAAATTAAATTAGAGGATAAATTAAATTAGGAGGAAGATTAATTAGATTAGAAGATAAATTAGAGTAGCAAACAACCGGTTAGGTTAGGAAACCAAAGTGGAAATTAGGTTTAGCCTAAACCCAAAGAGTTAAACTAAGGGTCTACTTTAAGTTGGAATTTAAGTTGAATCACGAGTTAAGATTAGATAGAGAAGAAACATTAAGTTTAGGAGTCCGGTTAGCCAACTACCTCAAGAAATTAAGCACATCCAATCGACATAGGAAACCATGGACGGGACTTAGGAATCCTCCCCCAGTGTTAGGAAAGGTCGATCAACCTTAGATTCCCATAGATTAGGATAGATTCGGTAGTAGTCCGTGTAGGTTACCGTTAGGGGACGATTAGCCTGGACTATTTCCTCGCCAATCAAGGCAACTCCGTTGTCACCTGCGAAAATTAGGAACTTAGGAAAAAAGATCCATTGCTTGGAAGGCACAATGGACCTACGCTTAGTCACCCGTTAGGTTAGAATTAGTTAACCCCTAGAACCTGGTTGTGTTCGATTAATTACCAAGGGTGGGTAATTAAGCGCCCACACGGACCTAATCACCTGCGATCCCCAAAAGAAACTCTTGAATTCTGCAAAAAAACTAACAATGCAAGTACAAGACGCACACAATGAGAGCAGCACGCACAGAAATCGACTCAGTTGAAGAGAAAGATGGAAGGAGATGACTGCATCTTGGTTGACGACGCACACTTGAATTCTTGGCGGGAAGAAAATTGCGGCAACCCATTCCATGATTTTGAAAGACCTTTGTCTAATTTCAGAAACCCCGGGATTCCTTGCGCAGGATTATACTATGAAGCACCAACTAATCCTAGAAAAAACGACAGTCCTACTGATTTAATGGGGTGATGTGCTTTTTCAGGATTCCTTATATTAATGCTTGTTGACTTTCGTCCACTGACGTGTCGTCTTGCAATTCGAAAACTGTCACGAACGCCAGTCAGAATTTTCATTTTTAGCCTCATCCTGTTTATTCGCCTATTATGCGCTTCGTTTCTGGAATACTTAAATAGCATAGGGTAAATAATTCTGTTTCTATTAAGAGGATTCTTGCTTTGATGAAATGACATTCCGATCTTCCAAAAGTCCAGTTTTTATTCGACTACATAGTGTCTACAATTAGGGGAATTCCTATTCCTTTTATAGAGAAGGCATATTTTATAGTGCTAAATATGACTCTTGAAAATTATTTTTTATAGTACTGAAATTCCACTTTACTGTAGTGATATTCAAGCTTTAGGTTTAGGGGAGTTTAGGGTCACAGTTAGGGTTTAGGGTTTAGGGTTTAGGTAATAATGCATGACATTATTGAAAAAGAGGTCGGATTTATCACATTCTAATGAGAGCTGCAAGTGATGGTTCACTGTACTTCCGAGCTTCATGTGTAGGAAATAAAATCGCCAGTATGTGGAAGAGCAAATTTATGCATGCATTTCTAAAGTTCTTTGGAGGTGAAATCAATAAGATTATTATTGGAATTTTGTTGAGAAGTCAAATATAACGAGTGTGAAATAAATTGGGAGTAATTGTTCGTTGTACTTCAAAGGCACACGTGTAGTACTTATTCTTTAACATGACGTGTATTGTAGTTCAAAAATTTTAAAGCTCTAAACCCAAGCAATAAACTAGTAACATAAAAATAAAACATATGTAGAAGTTGCAAATACTCTGAACTTGTACATTCAGGAGAAACACTCATTTTTACTACTTGTAGGCAACTTCCTAGTACGCAAGAGAACTTGCATTGTTTTGAAAAAGCTATGTACTGTAGTTTAGAATTTTGAAGAAAAAAATAAAAAATAAATTTAAAAGAATGTAAGAAAAAAAAAATAGAAGTTTGGAAGACCATGTAAATTCAGGATTCAAGAAAATATGTAATTAATGATCTATTTGAAGACGTACTAATTGGACTTCAGAATCGAGACATGAACTTTATACTATACTTTAGTGTCCAAAGAAATGGAATCTCATGAAATTCATGTAAAAGTAAATGGGAAACATGTTGTGCAAGTTGCAATTATTCAGACACTCAAGGATTCAAAAAAATATATAAATAATACTCCCTCCATCCCATAATGATCTTCCTGTTGGCCTTCTTTTTTTGTCCCAAAATGATCTTCCTATTGCACTTTGTGATGTTGAAATTAGTCAAATTCGGCTTATAATTGTTATTTGAGACTAGCAAAACAACTCTAAGCGGTTGTTTTTGCTCCATGCATGCAAACATCAAGCAAAAGACAAATAAAATGATTGAAAGCTTCAATCCGCACTTATAGTTTTTATTTTTTGCATCTCTTTGAGTATTTCCCAATTGAAGTAGATTAAGCTTTGGAAGCCAAAACAAAGGTCTATACATGGTCTTAGGCATATGCTAAATGCCCACAAAATGGCAACTTCACATTCAACAATTAAGTGCTCACTGGTGTTCTTTAAAAACGCCCCAAAATATTCACTTTTCAATATTATAAAACTACACTTTGAAAAGGGCTTCAAAACTCAAACTTTTTAGGATGCAAAGAGAACACCAAACTCTACATACTATACAAATTGAGTTTTTAAAAAGTTATTTTTATCCTTAATCCATAAGATTTAGTCTAACAAGAAGATCATTTTGGGACGGAGGTAGTAATAACTTTGAATGATTGCGGACGTGTAATCAAATGCTCGGGCAAGGACCGAACCTTGTATTTTAATGTCCAAAAACATATTAAGTCATGAAATTCACGTAAAAAAAATTAAATGGGAAACATGTTGAATGTGCAAGTTGCAATTATTCATACACTCAAGGATTCAAAAAAATATATAAATAATAATAAATTTGAATGATTGCGAACGTGAAATGAAATGCTATGGCATGACAAATATAAAATATAATTGACCAAGAAATTATGTGGACAGGTCATGAATGCAACATCCTACAAGTATTAGTAACTTCTTTAAAGCATTTTGCATCTTTTTATAATTATTGTATTTTATGGGAAATACAGTGTCCTAAGGATTTAATATGAAATACAGGGCATGCGTCATTCTTTTTTGTAAACATAAAAAATGGATAATTAACAGGAGTGGTCCTTTCCCTACGCTAAAAGAATTGTACTACATTTATTAAGCCATGTATAACTATTCTAGTGTCAGAAATGAAAGACAAAAAAATAGAAGAGAAATTGAATAGAAGAAAATAAAAAAAATAGGTAGAAGTTGTAAAGTACAGGAAAATTAAAATTTGGTGAGACAACTAATTTTATGCTACTTGTATGCAATTTTCTATCTCCCAAAAAATTATACTTCCATATGCCATGTCTTGTTCTTTAGAAAATGTAAAGTTTAAATAAAATAAAATAAATTAAAAGATAACGTATATATAATTGTATATACATATATTTATATACATATATTTATATATATATATTTATATATATATTTATATATATATATTTATATATATATATTTATATATATATATTTATATATATATATTTATATATATATATTTATATATATATATTTATATATATATATTTATATATATATATACACCTTATGGATTTTAATTAGGGCTTCAAGTATAAACTATAAATACATGGCTCAGGAAATGAAAATGTCTTTTGTCTACGAAAATGCATAAAAGTAACGTAAATGTATGATTTCCATGAATTGTAATCGTTCAACTTGTTTAGAACTTCTACATATTTTTTTCATTCCATTTACTTAATTTATCTCATGACTTTTGAGCTAACATTTTGTATTTGTTAACTGGTGCACATGGCGTATGTTTGAAAAGAAAAGTTCTTTGGCGTACAAAGATCCATAGATGAAGTTTGATTTTTTTTTGGAAACATTTAGTAATTTAGGTATAATTTGCCAAACTATAAAAAAACATTTCTTTAAAGGTTTAGGATTGTAAATGTTGAAGTTCTAAGTTTAGTTACTTAGAAAATAATCATGGATAGAATACATTCAGTGCAAGCTATTTGTTTTATACATTATATATACCAAATTTGGTACAATCCATCGTATTTTGGATGCATGAAATGTCAAATGTCCTAAAGAAAGATTGAAAGAGCGTGTACATTTTAAATAGTCCAAGTTTGGAAAACTTGGAGCCTTGAAAGAGACAAGGAGAGCACTACTAATTATGCCAATCATAAGTCACAAAATAATCATTGTACCTTGTGGCACACTTACAATATCTAGTAGAATCATGAATGACAATTATGAGATAATGATAATGTCTATTTATGGTGACTAATTATTTTTAATGAGTACTGAAAGGAAACAAGTAAATTTAACTTACATATGATTTTGAATTTGAGTTATTTGTTACAATAATGAACTATATACTTTAAATCAAAATATGAAACCTTTTTTTTTTTTTTTTTCCTCTAACACCTAGTAATTTGTTTTACTCGAACCTCACATTCATGTTTTATGATTTTTTGGTTGAAAAATGAAATCACTCTTACTTTGAATTATTCGGGCTTTGATTTCAATTATAGTTTTCTTACATCCAATGCAATTGTGAGAAGTTTGTGAATTTCATTTAGCACCAAAAGAAATTAACAAAAAATTCATTTGCAATTTTGAAAATACATGCTAAAGATAGCTAAATTGTGGAATTTCTATTTCAAGAAGCTACTACCATAATTTATATGTTATAAGATTATATTTTAAAGTATTTTCATTCTTGTATATCTGGAGGCCGTTTTTGAACAATGTAATATATGATTCTTAGAAGTCGTAGTTTTTGATAATTTTTATAATCAATTCATTCTAATTTCTAAAGAACAACGTCTTATTTATTTGGAAATAGTCAATTTCATTGGTTTATAATTTTCAATGGACACTTTGTAGTTCATGTACAATAGATAAAAAGAAACCATTTAGAATTCACAATAAAAATAGTGTGGAATCAAATTCTGTTTATGTAGAGGTGTGAATTGATTTTGAAAAATTATGGAGTAACATTTGATCTTGCCTTTGCATTCCCTAATTTTCTTAAAAACGTACCTAATTTGGATTCTTTTTTCACCAATTTCTGAGAACATCATGCAATGAAAAGTACAACAAATTCTAACGTTCCTTATCTTTTTCTTTTACTTTATAATTTTTCAATGTGTTCTTTCTGGAAAGACACTAAATCATGCTTGGTTACAAAGTGTCGAAGTGGGCCAATAGAGTAATTTGGGGGTTCATTGGGTTTAAATTAAAATTAAATTCCCATATTCTGGGGCTCAGGTGTCGTCTCTAGAGTGGAAAATTTAGTACTTCTACACTAATGGATATTCATAAATTATAAATATTAGCTATAGGTTTCGACTACCTATCGTCTTAGAGTAATCTAGATAATATCAATTGTAGAAATAATATAATTACATAAAAATGAAATGTTTCCAATGAAAATCTTTTTAATTGGAAACATGAAATTTTTATACCTCATACGGCAAAAATACATGCGTAGATTGTTTAAATTTAGAAAGAAATTGAAGGTGTTTTTAAAGAAATCAATATTGTGGAATGAATTGTTTTAGTAAATAGAAAAGAATTAATTGAAAGTGAAAATACTGTACAAGATGTTTATTTATTTTTACACATTTTGGAGGATGAATATTGCATTTCGATTTTATACTGAAGAATTACAACTATTATGCATTGGACATTTAGTGTCTAGGATAGCATTACAGGGCAAAGTGGTCCACAATCAACGGTTACAGCATACATTAACCTTTTATGTTTATATTCTGGACGATGAACACAGGTCTTACAGGTGTTGTTTCATCCAAGTGCCTCCTCATTTATGCAATGTAATATTTGAATCTTGAGAAGAGAACCTTCTTTTATGCCTAATTTCATGAAAATTTGGTAAATGGTGTTACTGTACAAAGATATAAGCCATTTTGTAAAATGGTGTTACTATACAAAGGTATAAAGAAAAACGTGTTAAAATTTGAAAAAGGATCTATTTGTTAAGGGGTTAAATAAAGCCTACGTATAAAGGAGGGTTCGATTGAAAGTGCACATTGTGTGTCATACGCGGATAAAAGCGTCAAGAGGGTATTAACATCGCCTAAACCGGGCGGGTACCAGCAACGCTACACAGGGCGGGTACCACCAAAAAAAAACGGGCAGGTAACAACTGCACAGAATCGGGCGGGTAAGACTGCGCTCTTCGATAGTGCGTTAGGGGAGTGCGCGTTAGGGTTTCGCCTGTTGAGTTTGCCTGCGATTTCTTAGCGATTTCTAGGTTAGACTGAGCGATTCCTGGATTTCGTTTACCGATTGTTGGGTTTAGCGATTCTTGGCTGAGCTGAGCGATTGTTGGGTTTGCCTGAGCGATTTCAGGTTTGGCTCACCGTGCGCTTCGATTTTTTGGCGGAGGTTTGGCGGTTTTAGCGATTCTTGGCTTGAATGTGTTGGGTTTAGTGATTTTTGGTCTTGGCGGTTTGAAGCTGAGCGTGCGCTGTGATTTCTGGTCGTGGCGGAGGTTTGTGAAGTCGCGGCCATCGAGGAACTCGGCGAAGAAATCGGCGCAAGATTGAACGTGAAGTTGCTTTTCTGGTCGTTGCGGAGCTTGGGTGTTCAGCCAACATTTGGCTGATTTGTTTCTTATTCCAGGTACTTCGCAAAGTGGTAGTCTTGTGTGTTTTGTTACTTCACGAAAGTGTGTGTTCAATTTTGCTGTGCACGTCGGGTTTTTCTCTTCTAGTGCAGCGTACACTCAGCCAACTAGGAATCGCTCAAATTGAGTGTCTGTGCACGTCGGGCTATTCTCTTTTTGGTGCAGCGGACGCTCAGCCAAAATAAAAATCGTTCAAATTCTGTGTTCAGTCAAACTGTGTGTTCAACGGGTGTGTGTTCAACTGTATGTTCAGCTCATGTGTGTTCAGTTCAAATTGTGTATTCAGCCAAAACATAAATCGTTGTTTAGGGTATTAGTGTTCGGGTTCACAAGTTTGCTGTGCAACCGTGTTTAGGGTATTAGTGTTCTATTCACAAGTTTGCTATGCACGTCGGGTTTAGGGTATTTAGTGTTCTGTGCACGTCGGGATTTGGTGTTTCATGTTCATATGCCCTTAATTTCCTGAGCACGTCGGGTTTATGGGTTTTCTCAGTACGTCGAGCTTGTGTTTTTTGGATCACCGAGTCCCTCCCTTTGTATTCTTACGGCTTTTTAGATCATGTACTGTTTATGCTTTAGTTCGGATATGTTTTTCTTATTTCAGAATTTGTGTGGATATGTTTATCTTATTTCAGAATCAGAGCTCCAGGGCTTGCTCGTGAAGGTGGCAGATATTGGAGGACATTTTTGGACTTTGAGGAGCTCGTCATAGGAATTTGGAAACTCGTGAGGTACAGCATTTCACTCCTCATTGTTTCGTTGCTTTTCTTATTCATACGAGAGTTATTGGTGATCTCGTGATACGTATTTGAATTTCGGGTTTTTGTGATACGTATGTGAGTTTTGGATTTCTGGTTGTCCAGTGTATTGTAATCTTGAGTTTTGATTTACGGTTTTTTATTCACTTACATTTCTGATTCAAGAGCTCAGGGTTTGAGATTCAGTCGTGTTTGTCATTCAAGCGCATTAAATTCAATTTCATGAATTCATTTGAATTATGCCCAATTTCGTTTGAATCAGTCCAAGGGAAACCCTAAAATCATAGATTGAAGTCCCACCTAAACCTGCATTTGTAGAAATTTTAGCAGTTCACCCAGAAATCAGTAAACCCTAATCTAAATGGCAAGCCTGCTACCTGAAAACAATTGCGTATTTTAGCGCGGCTCGCGCTAAATGACGCAAACAAGCCGACGAGAAGGCACGTCCGACATAAAATTAAGCTCCCGTGTGTCTGTTTAGTGCAAGTCGCGCTAAATGACACAAACTCCCCGAAGCGAAGAACACGCCTGCCATGAGATCGCAATTCCCATGTGTCAGTTTAGCGCGGCTCGCGATAAACGGCACATAATACCCGCAAAAAACACAGAAATCCACATATAACGTTACCTCCAATGGGTCTGTTTAGCGCAGCTCGCGCTAAATGACTCAAACTATCCGAAGAGAACACTACGTCCGTTGAAGTCCACCTCGACCTCCTCTGTGTCTGTTTAGCGCGAGTCGCGCTAAATGACATTTCATACTCCATATAACAAAATACGACCAACATATATACCCAACTCCTATGTGTCGGTTTAGCGCGACTCGCGCTAAACACGACTCCTCTTCGTTCAAGAAGATAAACCATGATAGAAACCCCAGCATTTCAACTGAATCCTCTCAACCCATAAAAGCTGCCCACACATCGGCCAAGACCCTTCCAGACCATAGACTCTGAACTCAAAACATACAATGTCTGTCTCCTGAGTGAATTAATATACCGTTCCCGACACACTTTAGCGCGGTTCGCGCTAAACAACAACTTACCGAACTTGTCTGTCTTGATATTTCAGAATGGAGAACTAGATCGAGGCTCTGGAAATGTACTTCAAGAAGTGTGAAGTCCAGCTTCTCGAGGACGATAAAAGTGCAGACGACAACCTCATCGAAGGAGAATATTGGGAGTTCAAAGAACCAGAGAGAGTAGAATCATGGAGCTTCTTCATGATTCCTTTCATAAATCAAATTTGCTTCTCATACAAGTTCAGAAATGCACAGTGCCACCTACAGCTCTCCTTCCACGAGAAAATTAAGGATGTAGAAGCTGACATGCATCCCATGATCAAAGTGAAATGTATGACAATCATTCCTGGATCATGCCGGCAGGATCAATATCATTTCGCTATTTGTATTAACTCCGTCCTCATTCCCTTCCATCTTAGCCCGTTCCTCTCGAGTCTCGAACCAACTCCCTACCGCGAAGAGATCAAAGAGCTGGAAAAGAAGCTAGACAACAATGAGTGGAAAAATGCCAATGGTACTCCGCTGTCATGGAAAAAACTATGCAGTAAAATCCGGATGCTCTTCAACGATTTTCACACGCTCAAGGGGAAGATGGAGATGCAGCAAGAAAATAACAGACCTCGATCTGTATCGATGGAGATCATGAATACCGGAGTCAGCCTGACATCAAAGCTGAAGGTTAAGCAAGAGCCCGGTGCCAGTCGAGGCCACAGAAAGCCTGCGATGCCAGTGTCCAAGGCGCAACCGCGAAAGGGGAAACAGCCGGCTACGCCGAAGCCTAAGAGGTCTAAGCTAGCAAAGGAATCTGAAACATCCGAAGTCGAGGAAGGCAGCTACGCGGACGAAATGGAGAAAGTGCCACATTCTCAGGCAACTGAGAAAAAACTTGACTACGAGCACGTCAGCCAGGTATACAAGGAATTTTGGAGCACCTGTGACGACGCTTATGTGTTCGCTGTCGATGAGAAGAAAGAGATCGACATTTCCCAGCTCATTGAGGCACCTGCAACATATACATCCGTTCCAAGGAGAACCGCATTGTTGAAGACATGGTCAATTGGCTACTCAACATACCTGACAAGAGTACCAAGCAAACACTATGTGTTATGCCCGTCGGCTTCAGCCACAAGCCAACAAGGCGGGAGGACATTGAAGATGGAATATTTTACATCATTAACGGACAACATAGTGTTGAAGTCAGCAAATACATGTTCAATGATGAGAACAACGTGGACGTGGATGAGAGGGAGCATTTCCGTAAATGGAATTGCTTCGTCGTGTGGTCATAGGACGTTGAGAAGTTGCGAGCCATCTCAGCCTATTACAACCGCACAAATCATTTTGTGGCAGTACAACCATCATGGGCGACCAACATCTTAGGAGCGAGAAAAATATGGGAGGATATGTTCAGGCCTGCAAATCCAACGTAGACAAAGACTATTGGATCTCTTGCGGCCACGAGAAGGACCGTCGAGAACCGGAACAAGAGAGAAGCTTTCCAGGTGCGTTTTAGCGCGAGGCGCGCTAAATAGCAATACTCATGTATGATCATTGTCGTGAACGTTATCTTGATATATGATCGTGTGCTTTCGTTTCTGAATCTATTCACTTCAAAATGATTCAGGTGTTCGAGAAGGCAATGTATGTGAGGTTCTCCATGATTGACGTCGTAAAGAATTTGAAGATTTCAAAGATGAAGTCTAAGGAGGAGAAGCTAAAGCTCACAAACGAACTGAAACTCATCACGGCGCCTGATGAGGTGTATAAACTTTGGAGTGAGGTGATCACCGCTGCTGCGCACGGAGAGCTCGTCAACCCCGACACGGAGATGATGTTTAATGAAAAGCCGGGCTAGAATCCCAAGAGTTGTATGTTGAATCGTGAATTCTTTGAGCACCTCGGCAATTTGAGCTACGACGAAATTGCTAAACTAGCAAATCATCTGCTTAATCAGTCGGGTGGAAAACACAATCACGCTTACTCCAAGGTCACGGTCAAGAGCATCTCATCTGTCTTGGATGACTGCTTCAGCACGAAGGAGTGGGTTGAACGTCGTAAGCGGAAGAACCTCGTGATCAAGGAGCTTCATGAAATCAAACCTCAACTTGGGCTCATGAATGCTCGTAACGAGATCATCAACGAGAACTGGAAGGCCTTCAAAATGGAACGATTCTTCTCTAGCGCCACGATGGATGTACTCCTCGACAGACTAGGAGAAGCCTACTTTGGCAAAGCGAAGAACAAATCTTCAAGAAACAAGCCGATCACTAAGCTGTCTCAAGACGCCTACGATTTCTTCAAGATGTTTCTTCTGCACAAATCCAAATTCGAGAGACCGACAACAACTGGTCACTACTGGCCCTATGAGTACGTCGGGAACAATACCAAGGAATGGCCAAAGAAGGTATGGACTGCGGAGACGAGAAACTATCTTGCGTTGGGGGTGATTGACTTCAGGTGCTTGCCAGGAATTGAGAAGAAGGAAAGCTCAACGGTGGACAAACCGTACTTTGTCGAAGTACTCGCGTCAATGGAGGCGAAAAGCAAACCTGCACTACAAGATGTTCCGTCTTGGCTTTTCATTTGTGGTGACGAGAAGGAACAAGCGTAGGTCCTTAAATTTATTGAATCCGACGAGGTTTTGGAGTCGTATACAATTTCGTACTCTGTTTACTCTGCTGGGAAGAACGATCGCCTCGAAGATCTTCCTGCAGCGAAGACACCAAAGAAAGTGTTCTTGATCTTCCTGTAGGATCCCGAGAACGAGAACACCGTGGAAATTCCAGAGGAATTCGAGTGTCCGGAAACAGCACGATACATGAAAGCGCGCGCATATAGTGAGCTTGAGTATCGGATATACAATACCGAGTTGAGAATGGAATTTTAGTTGTGGCTAGTGAAGGCCTTCTGCAAGTCTGGCATGTCAATCTATTCTGCTTACACTGGGGGAAAGCTTACGTGCGCGGCTGTGGTAAGCAATTTGTCTGTACTTTAGCGCGAGTCGCGCTAAAAAGCCATGTCAATGTTAACTGACATGAATGTTATTATTGTATTACTCATGTTCTGTGTACGGGTACCGGCTGTCGATTTAGCGCGGTCAGCGCTAAAGCGACTGATTTGTCTCGGTAATCGAAATAATGTTGTGATTTTGTCTTGGCAGATGAGTAATGTGAACGTCTTCGCTACTGGAATGGGTACTCAATCATCATGGTGGGAGGACATTTGTAGGAAGGCAATGACGCTAGATATAGCGGACTTTCTTGATAGTGGGTACCCCAGGGCTGCTGCTGCAGCTGGTCCAAGTACTACACCCTCCTCCGCGAAGAGGAAACTGAGGTCGTCTCAGGCATCCGATATGAGTGATCCATTGCGGAGGGAGGTTCCACGCAATGACGATGTACCATCTGATTCGGAATCCGATGAAGAGGAGGAAGACGTTGACGAAGATGAACCTCAGGGGATAGATGAGATGGCAACTCCTACAAGTCGACCATCAGCAGATATACCTGGTTCTTCGGCGAGCTCTATGTTACCTCCATTGCCTGGGATGCCGAGGACTGCTACTCCGTCTGGGCGGCCAAATAAAAAGAGGAAGCACAATTCAATGTCAAGTATCGCGCAACAGTTGGCTGAGATCTCAGCGCAAAATGCAGTTTCGTTGGCTAATCTGCAACAACAAACTCAGTTGACGCAACAACAAAATGAGCTTGCACTAGCTCAATTGAGGGCGGAATAGATGAAGGAGAGGGCTGAAAACCTTGAAATGCACAAGCGTAATCAAGAGTGGATGCGGTTGGAGTCTCAAACCAACCGAGAGCTAGCCCAGCAAAATAGAGAAATGCTACAGATCTTGATCAAGAAGGTTGGGGTTGAGCCGATCGCAGCGTTGCCACCTCCTGCCCAGACTCCAATGTTGAAGCTGCAAGGTCTGCCGTTTGGCTCTAACGTCAGCAATGCCTTGAGTCCGTCGATGCCTATGCCGGTGTCTCCGCCACTTCCAAGTAGTGCATCGGAGTCTCCAACACCGTTGCCGTTTGATGATGATCTTGTTGATCACCCCTCTTCCCCGAAGGCTGCACCAATTTTGTCGTCAGAGACGGACATTGGATAGAACCTGTCCAGTGATGCTTCCGAGGTGGAGCTTGGAAGTGATGCCCTGCCCACCGAAGATCAATCTGCAAGTTCTGCCCAATAAACACTTAGTGAGCATTGCTTTGTGTAGATTTAGCGCAACAAGCACTAAACTGTTTGGTAGAGATTGATCTCAAATTTTGTAAATAGGAGTAGTTCTCAATGTTTATCGGACGATTATTGTAGAGGCCTTAGTTACGGTTTGGACTTTTATGGACTCAATTTTGTATTGTAAGAGACAGTTATCTTTGAAAATGTAATATATTTCTCACAGAGAAACTTTTCCAAATCGTGAATTGCAGGCCTTGTGAATATGGAAAGTTGTCCTGAGGTCTGTGTCCTCCCTTCTACACAAAATGAACTGGTGACGACGACTCATTTTGAAATTGAGGATGATAATCCTATCACGTCAGCTGAATTCCTAGAACTTGATGACGATACATCACCTCTTGATCCTGTGAATACCGGTTGTGAAAATGATGATCAGCCTTCAAGTTCGACAATGGAGAAGGTATAATCCCTTGTTTTCTTCCGGCGTGATTAGACTTTTATTTTTCTATTTTTTTCCTCCGGCTGTGACTTGATTTCGTATGACGTCAGAACAAAGCCAATTGCACGATTGTAACTACTCTATGTTCCTACGTTTGTTAGCAGGGCTCCGATTCTATAGTAGTTCGTGAGGGCACTTCCGAGGGCATCCATCGTCCATTGAGGTCTGGGGTGGCAGAGAAGTGGATGAACGTCGTCCTAGACCTTAATGGCATTTTATGCCGCAGCGAGGACTGGAAGTCAAACAATTCAAACAAGCATAATTTTCAAAACGAGTCAGAGCCGCACTCTGCCACGGTCGGTGCAATTGTTGGACCAAAAGCAGTATATGTCCGTCCAAATTGCCTTGAGTTCTTGAAGGAGATAGGGAGGATAGCTAAAATCACTATATGGAGCTCTATGAAAAAAACCACGACCAATGAGATCTGTGTGTACCTCTTTCGAGAAGGAAGGTGGCCCTTCCTCGTTCTGGGGCAAGACTCTTGCAAGACTATTAAGTGCAGGGATAGAGCTGGAAGGCTGACCTCTTACAAGGAACCGAGAACAAATAAGGATTTGTTCCTTAAGAATCTAGATTTCCTTTTCTCAGGCTTCCACGGGAATTTCACTTCTTAGAATACAGTGATTGTGGACGACAGTCCACGCAAACACATCATGAACAAGCCTGAGAATGTGATTTTAGCGGATTCTTGGAGTAACCGAGGAAACGGTGACAAAGACATGTTCCTTCTAACGGTCCTTCTTCCTTGGTTCCAACAATTGCACGTCAACCACAGCAATGGTCTGAAGTCCTTTAGAGAGAATAAGAAATGGAGGATTGGGAGACGGATGCTGTGCGAAGAACGAGGTCGTCGAGAGTATGAAAATCTCATGGAGGTCCTCCGTGGGTCAACTAGTGTTAGTTAGACGTGGTTTTTGAGGTATGCAGGTAAACGTGTTTCTGGAGTCCACGGAAATTGTATCGGTTGTAAAACGCTTGTTTTGGCGTATTTGTCTGTTGCATTTTAGCGCCGTCCGCGCTAAAATGTAGTCAGGGTAATGTTTTATGTGAAATTCAACGGCTCATTCATGTATCTGAAGTTTGTGCAGAACCATGTGTACTTATAATGCGGTGACGATTCTATGGCTAATTCTGTTTTTGTTCTCTATCAGATGAGAAACGGGTCTACCAGTTCCAGGATTATTGAGATTCTTCCGTGTCAAGCGTCCGAGGACTCCATTTTTGACTATGGACAATACGTCATACTTAGTACGGGGAATTTCCTTTGCTCGGTGTCGACTATGAATTCCACCATGGACTTCTCTGTCAAGCACGTCGAAGACGCTGTGGTAAACAGGCCCCCTGACAAGAAGCCGCGCTTGCCAATTTCGTGCTTGCCATCTCCTCTGCGCTCTAGGGCAGCGAGGGATTCGTCGGCTTCGCCAACTATTTCGGAGAAAGGGACGCAAAGGAAGCTTTACGGAGATGCAAACTGTTTGATGTCAGCACCAAAAGTGAAAGCCCATATGCCAAGTGACCCGCTCTCGTCCGGAAAAAAAACTAAACCCGCTCTCGTTCGACCTCTACTTCCACGTTGCCGTGCATTGTCTCAATCAGCAAAATTAAAGAGAAAAGCGGAGAGGTCATGTAGTACTCAGTCCTCCACTCCTACGTGGGACTCTTGGGAGCGGAGGTCACTACTAGCACAAAGAAGGGAGCACATGCGTCAGGAAGGTGCAGGTGTCCGGAGGGGGTACAGTCGTGGGCCTGAAATTTTGAGGGCCCTTGAGAAGATGAAGAGTACGTCATGTAGTTGATAGTTGTGCTTCGTATATGTACATTTCTGTTACATGATGTTAAGGCTTCTCTCAGTGAGTTCTAATTCACTGGTTACTTAGGTGGAACAATGGGGTTGCTATTAACTAGTCATTACTTGGATACTACACTTGTAATTGCATAGACGAGTATAATATCATATTCATTAAAATGGAAGATTGGGAGCCTCCCAAAATAATGTTGTCTATTTTTAGGCTTCACAATTCTGTGCGAGTGAAGTTGATGGGAACTCAATTCTTTAGTTGTAAGTTGTAATTTTCATTAAAATGGGAGTTTACAGTGTCATAATACAATGTATAGTAGAAAGAGAGGAAAGTGATTTTTCAAATAAGAGCCTACTGTTTCTAGAGTTGAACACCAAGTCATGAGCCGAACGGTTGGTTGGAAAGGGCTGTTTATCTCATTTAGGTGGTCCGAGTTCGATTCTCATTGAACTCGTATGAGCAACTTGAAGAAATACATGACTTGGTACTGCTAAGTGAGCTTTGCAAGCAGGAAAGTTGTAACAACCAACCAGCCCCCTATCCGAAATTGTGACAAGTGCTTCACACGTTAACAGAATAAAAAGTGGTCTTGTCCACTACCACCTTTTCTCAATTCTAATTCTTTTTCAAATGACATATACAAAGTCAATAAATATGGAAATTGAATTGAAACATAAAGAGTAGAGACAACTTTATAAATAAAGTAATAAAAGATATATTGAATAGAATGTAAAAAGACACTTGTTGCACAAGTGACTTCAAAATACAAAATCAAATCATAAAATTGCAATCTATATATCTAATCTAGATCAAGTACAATCGATTATTTAAAATCCTTCATAGTTATGCAAGAAAAAAACAAAACAATAGCACATGTAATAAGAATAGTGAATACAATATATAAAAATTTGAATGCCGTCTATGCCAAGTCGTCTATCTTCAATCGGAATTGTACGCAGACAAACTACCATTGATAACGTCAATCTAAGTAGACGGTATCTTAAGGACACACTCAATTGTGTCCTTCTTCACCCTCGACTTCCAGGCCGTCACCAGTGAATTTGTTTCTTCCCAAATTGGGTTCTGGGTCTCATCCACTTTCCAACACAATCCTTTAGTGGAATCCCACCCAATATAGTATTCTTGAACTGTTCGCTCGTGTGACGTGGGCCGGAAGTATTGAATCAATACGCAGTTAGGATGATCGGGGTTTGCAAAAGGATCAGACAAGGCTCGAGCAATCCATATCGGCTTTGCATCTCCATCCGCTGGCCGAACGGCCACGAAGTACCCTTCGAAAACATCACGGGCCACACGAAAAGATGGTAATGGACGATTGCGGAGTTGCCCTATGAAAGCATCATCTTCAGCAAACTCCTCACGCACCTCACCATCGTCATCAAGTTCATCCTCCTCTGTCGTCTCCACGCGAGTAGAAGGCCAAAAGCTGTCCTTCAACACAGCTGACGATTCAATTGGATCCTTCAAGGCCGCATTCACCGCCCGCCAATAGAATACTAAGTGTTCAAACCTTCTCCGGTATTCTCCACTGCCATCTTCATTGCACAATGCCTCCCAATACTTGATGAAGCCTGATAACCCTTTGTAGATCTCATCCAAACTTCACATTGGGAGATGGACTACAGGCACTGGCTCTCCTCGAGGCCAAAGACTACGTCCTTCAGTGTCCTCTCGCCATAATTTGATCCCTCCACCTTCCTCAGGGAGCCAATCACTATCAATGCAATAGTGCTTGTACTTCATAATCGGAACCCCTGCGGAGTTCAATTAAAACTTGAATTGTTGTGCCTTCGTATGGCCAACAAGTGCCTCCTTTCCATCCAAAATGGAACCTTCTATGAAGGCTTTAAAATCTGGCACCTCCTCAATAAGGTGAGGAATTGTAGGTACAGAATCCACATCCATGAAGGACTTCATGAGAGATGGAATGGTAGGGAAGTTTTATTTTTTCAACTACATACTCCACCTCCCAAACAAGGCGTCTATGTCATCATGCGTGTGCCCAACCAACATGAAACTAACATAGACCTTACGGAAGACCTTCTTAGCAATAAGAAGGGACCAAAACGCAAACACAAATCTATTCTTGTTGTCTCCCGTGGCGTTGTCCATTTGCACATTTAGAACCGGAGGAAGAGAAGTGGGAAGAATTGCAACTTCCGGTTGTGGACGAAGCAAAGATTTGCAAACATCTAATCCTTATAGCACAGCACGGAATAGAAGAGCGGAGCCGGATCCAGCAAACAATTCCTGCAAGGAATACTTTGGTGGAAGCTCAAGATCTCGAAAGAGTTTTGCTAATGACCCTACCGTGTAGTTTGAGTCGTGAAGGAAAATGTCTAAACCATAATGAGCATAACGCACATCCCCGTGTCCATGGGCAATCATACCTGTCACAGAAACCGGTAACTTCATGAGCCCGTCCAGTTGTTTACTTTTGTGAGAGAACACAGGGGATGCCGTTTTTGCATGATCCATTTTGTCATGCATGATTGTCAAGCATTCGTGAGGATACGCGCTTGACTTGTAGCGATTTGCGTAATATTGATCTCGATGTGCTCGAGCCTTCGCCAGATGCTTGTCTAATAGATGAGTCCACTTCCTTTGTAAACCATGAACGGCGGTCCTCCTCAAAGTTTGTAGTTGATCACACTTAGAGCATCTAGCAAAATTGTCCCCTGGCTTTTTGGCACTAAATTCAGGAAAGTTCAGTTTCCTAATCTTACTCACATTAGAAGCTGAAACTTCTTTAAGTCCAAACATAGCATTTGTTGCATTGACCTCAGGAATAGTTTCCTTCCATGTGAAAGTAGCCGGCAAGATCATGGACACCTTCTTTTCTCCAGATGGAAGAGTGAACGTGTGATGTGGCATGTGATCCACCGACTTATCAAGTAGGCACTTCAACGTCGCGGTGGCTTGCACAGTATGTCTCCTAGGTTTCTGTGTACCAAAGTTTCCATGAGGTTGAGTTTGATCACCTCTCACAAAGAATCCTTGAAAACAATGGAATGTTGTCTCCGAGACACCAGCAATATGTCGCCATGCCGCCAGGCAAACATTAATTCCTTCGATAGTGACCACCCTCTTCCCGTGGGCATCATGATGGACTTGACGATGAATGTCTAATTTCATGTGGTACCGGAACTCGAACGTTGAGTTGTGGTACATGCGTTCACGGAAAGCCCGAATCTTTTCCCTTGGAAAAGGTTGAATGCAATTGCTGGAGCAGCAAGTTTTGCTCGACACCGAATTGATTGACTCTTGAGTGAGCAAGTCCCTGGCCTTCACACACGTTTCCGGACGAGGATTCCTGATAGAGGATGTATATGGTCTCGAGCTTGTAGAAGAAGTTTGTGCACGACTAGCTTCCCGACAATTGTAATCGTCACGAAGTTCATGATCGCGAAGACTTGATCCATTCAAGAACACACGTTCGATAGGCCAAGCGCGGAGAGAATACCTCCAATCCATTGGAACATCTTCAGGACGCAGCGATTTAGAGATGTGAACCGCGACAAGAGAATCTCCGAGGGGGCCATCAGAACCAAGGACAAGGTTGGAGTTCACACTGTGGCAAAGCCCCTCCGCTACAGGCAAACCATCCACATTGTGAAGGATGACCACCTGCGTCATCCAAAGCCTGCGAGGGATACCCTCACAGTCCGGAATGTGGATAGTTTCCTCTGGATCATTGTGAATCTCGCCTTCATCGGAGGAGTACTCTGGCACCACCATCATTCCATTCTCCATTACGTCTGTAAGAGAACCACAAACAAATGAGTGGACCAAAACAAACATATCAAAAATCATTTGGAAGAAGAAAGGCACCAAAGTATCCATAATTCAACTCGGCCCGAGTTGAATGACCAGACAATAATGAATCCATACAAACCATTGAATAATAGAGTATCAGGTCACAATTACAAACACAATTTCCTGTACAGAAGAAGTCAATCAACACCGGGTTTCACTTGAAAAAGTAACTAACCGCAACCAAAAAACACTCGTACTCTAGATTTTCAAATACATTAAAAAATTAATAATATTCAACATTTATATTGTGACCATTCAGTCGTGTATCCCTGATTATCAATGTTCTCGATTATTATTTTCATATTAAAAGATGCATGTGAAATTAATTATGAATTCAGGGTTCAACTCGCATCGAGTTAAAAATCTCCTGATAGGATTAAATAGTTCGTAGGCACATTAATCGTTAACTGAAAAGTCTAAATAGGAATTTATATGGTCACCATGATATCAGGAAAAAATAAATTCATTCGGATATGATATGAGTTACATCCATAGAATCTTCATCAAATAAGTATTTAAAAAAAAATAATTACCATTGACCATCATTTCTTCACATTACACAAGACAGCCTTTTAACTCGAGTTGAGATAAAAGACGATAGATCATTATTCAACATCAAGGATTTACAACGAAGACCTAACCGAACGCTGAATGTTATCCATTCAACTCGAGCCGAGTTGAATAATAGGTAAACAGTGGTAATTTGTTTCTACATTAAAAACAATTAACATGAAAATATTTTCAGGGGAGGACATATTCAACTCGAGCCGAGTTGAACAGTATACACAGTTATTCTTTACTGTGACTGTGGTTATGTTGTTAACTCGAGTCGAATTGAATTCCAGATACCTGGAGTCCAGTTGATTTTTCGGGTTCAAATTGTTTGATTCACATTAAATAATCATTCTTCTGGAAAACCCGGAGTAATTATCGGAGGACTGTAGAGAACTCTGTAAGTATTACGTGAAGTCCACAGAACACACAATGATAAGGATTGCAACCATACAATGCAAATGCAGGAATTTTTCAATGCAATGACCATTTAGAGGCTTCGTCACAGTATTCCGAAATCGTAGAGTTCACTCAAGCATTGCGAAACAAGGGTGCGATACGATGCGTAGAAAACTATGAGAAGGATTGGAAAAAAGCAAGGAGAATAAAGGAACTTCTACGCTGCAATCTCCCATTCCGACACCAGACTAGAGCACTGAAAAACTAAACTGTTCAATCACGCAACGCGAAACCTGTGGGTGGTACAATGCCTTCACTTCTTCATCAGAAATCCTATCTTATTCCTGACCGGAGAATGAACAACCGTTAAGTCAAACCCCATACACTACTGTGTCAATAAGAACTACAGAAATGTCCGACAATCAACAAAATAAAAGGCGACGTTAGAACAAGGCAGCGAACTTCGATGACCAGCGTGAAGAATACTAGGTGGAGACACAAATGCAAAACTGAAAAATGGCACGGAAAAATTTCGCTGCGGAAGAGACGCAGCATCGCACCTGGGCGGGAGATCCTCAGCGGGAAAACTTGGATTCCATTTGAAACGACTACCGCTGGAAGTCGTGGGCCAAATTTGGAGAGGAATATCTTTTCCCTATAAGACGTTGATGAATAGTGCCGGAAAGTAAACGCATTCCTTGTTTAGGATCTGTCTATTTCACGTGCACTACCATTAGGAAAAGCAACTGTTGAGTCCTTTTCAGAATGCGAGTTTAGTACTTTTTGACCTTACGGAGTTCCGAAAATGCTAGTCTTCTTATTAATTGATGATCTTAGGGTTTAGGGTTTAGGCAACCCAGGTGGGTGGGAGGGACATCCTCATAACAAGGCCTTTCCTAAGCTTTTTTATAAAAAATTCCAGACTAATCCAGACACGTACATAAAATATTTTAACAAAAGAGATAAAGACATTTCAAATTAGTCAGTCTACTATCTCAAATCTTACATCACAGTCTTACAGCTTCTTATAGAACATAAAACTGATAAATAGTTTCAAAGATAGAGACACCTCAAATCAATCTATCTGCAATCCCAAATATCGCATTACAGTCTTACAACTTCTTATAGAAGATAAATTAAACTAATAAACAGTTTCAAAGATAGAGACATCTCACATCAATCTATCTGCTAACCCAAATCTCACATCACAGTCTCACCACCTCTTATAGAAGATAACCAAACTAATAAGATGGCTCAAGTGTAGATAAACCATAACAGAACAACCAAATTGATGATGGTATATGTTATGTTTTGGTACAATGTCAAGTCACCTATGATTAATTTATACTTCCTATGCATTCCTCTTAAACCTGTAGGAATTAATACCCTAAATAATATCAATGTCACCAAAAACTTTGTATAGAATTTTTTGCAAACTAGTGAATTAACCCAAGAGGCTGTGAACCTTACTTGCACCCATGCAATCCAACGAACAAAAAGTTAGTTAGAAAACGTATGTTAGGTGTCTACAGCTCACAACAGCGTGTTATAGCAATCACAAGAAGAAAAATCACCATGTAAAATCTCAAAACAATTCACATAAGAGAATGGGACACTTATATTAGTCTTACAAATTGCAAATCAACATCAATCAGATAAGGCAAAGAATAGAGGACCTGAGACGATGCCATCTATGCTTGCTTTCCCTCCACACACCCTAACTTCCTCTAAATCCAATGCAGAAAGTAAATACCACCCAAAAAGTGAGAGGGTTTCTCCATGGTTCAGGCCATCTATATATACTATGAGCTTCCAGTTAGGGCACAAAGCCACCATAACCAGAAAAACCCTAGCTTCTTAGAAAAGAGGGGGAAAAAACACCAACTCGATTCAAAATAGGTCATTTATGCCAGACGTTACTACCTTGGAGAATTAAAACCCACTAACCTGACTACTTAACTAGCCATCATTACAAATAATTAGTATCTCTGGCATGGAGAGAATTGCTCAAAAACCATGGCCAATAGTGACTTTAGCAGGGACAAATCAGGCCACCTAAACTTGTACCATATCTATAAATCAACTTCAATCACAGTCTAACTTTCTTACTGATTGAATTTTGGTATCACTTTTCTACTTGTCATCCCTTCATTTTTTAGAGAACAAGTATATGGTGTTTCAGCTTCCTCCAGTAGACATCTCTATCCAATAACTAGATGATAGAATAACATCCAAATTGTGGCTGAATTACTTTTCAACATTTTTCTAATCTAGAGGGTAAAGGAAGGGAAGGGTGGGAGGGGCCTTATAGTAACTTGGATAAGTAATTAACATATTTTACCATCCAAGTTTGCTGAAATATACACATAAATAGCTCTAAGAATAGAAAACTATTTGCTTTTTTGAAAAAACCATAACTATGTTCTTGTCATGATTTAAGCAAAATGTAAAGGGGACTTTTTAACATTCTCCTTTACTTTTATTAAAAATTGACATGCAGCTAGACTAAGACTAAAACTTGAGTAAATTACTCCAAAGAATTTTTTAACCTTCAAGCTTACTAAACAATTTATTTAATTTAAAATTGATTGGCTTCAAAAACATAGACAACCATACAATTTTAATTAAAGAAAACCATGGTTACATATCTTCCATGATTACAATTATATGAAGGGGCTATTCAGCTTCTACCCTTTATAAGAATAAATTGCAACTAGACTTAGGGTTTAAGGTTTAGGGTTTAGGGTTTAGGGTTTAGGGTTCTGGGTTTTGGTTCTTCGATTGAAAGTCTCCATAATTATGAATACACATGTTTTTGGTAAAAGAAAATCGTAACATAGACTTTGTAGCAATTTTTTGATATTCATGCAAATATTTTGGAGAATTGAAATGATCTAAGAGACTTAAAAAATGGTGAACTCATGGAATTTGTATATGAATGAACGAAAACAATTTGGAAGAAACAAATATCCTAAAGATTTAGGATTGTTGGAATCATTTGATTGTGGATCATATACGTACGTGACAATTATACATAAATAGTGAATTACAAGTATTCCACAGTCTATTTAAGCTTCACATTTTTTTCATAGTCAACAGATTTCCAGGTATTGAACATCCTCATATTACTTTGAAAGAGCCATGATCCTTTATACTTTTCCTTCTTTTTCATATTAATATGATAGAATGTGATAGAATGTAGAGTACTTGGAGTAACTTAAAACATAAGTGATAATTTTCTTAAATCATGTTTGATTTCTATTTAGGCTTCAATTTTTTATGCTCAATCTAATCCTGAAAGTACCCTATAGCAAAGGTCTTTAGATGGTTTTTAACTTCTACTAATTGTATTTTTTCTTCTTCCCCATATGCATTTGTTGGAATTGAAAAATGCAGGCACTTCAGAATACAGAGCATCATAGGTCTTTTAAAGAAAGTTTTTTCATGTCTCTGTACTCTTCAATTTCCTTGATTTCAATAGAATTATTGAAACATATATGGGTATATAGAAAAATAACCCTAAACCATGCCTTATACTCATTCATTTTCACTGCAAGAGAGAGGTGTATGTTAAGTATAGTCCTAGAGATAAAAGTTGAATCAGTGACCTTTTGAAGGGATTTTTAGTAAGAATTTACAAGATATTTGTGACTTTTGTTGTAAAAAATTGTGTGATAATCAAATAATAGAATTATTTAGGTATGTGAGTCTAGTATTTCTACGTTATAGAATGCAAAAAAGAGAATTTAAAAGTTGTAAGTATTCCAAATACTTTAATCACTACATTAACCTATAATACCGAATTAAAATATTTGAGGTTCATGGAAGAATCATACTATACATGTACTTTTAACATGTAGAACGACAACAATATACTATAAAATTAGTCATTGCAGTATATGAAATGCTTTGAAAAGAAAAATCATGTTGTGAAATTTATGTTCTTTCAATTGATGACAATTCCATTATTGGAAGACTAAAAACAATGGAAGCACTCACACAAAGTTTATATGATTGTTCATGAATACCTACCAATAGTTACTTGGAATACATTACTAGGCCATGCTTTTAAATAATCCTCATTAAGCTTTCACTAACATAAATGTAACACTTGAGTTGAATGAGTGTACCCTAAACCCGATATTAAATGTAGCACTTGAGTTGAATGAGTGTTTGGAAAACCCCATAAATGTAGCACTTGAGTTGAATGAGTGTTTGGAAAACCCCATAAATGTAGCACTTGAGTTGAATGAGTGTTTGGAAAACCCCATTATGATGTACTTCATGTGTCATTTATATTGAGGCACACTTCAATTCCTTTTAAGAAATACAATGAAAATCAATCGAAAGGTTGAATGTGAAACCTTTACAGAGTCTACGGATTTATATTTCCATGAAATGTATGATTCTTAATATTTCACATATAGTCATGACTATTGTGAAGGTATGACAAAACTCAATTTTTCAATTTTATGATTATAACGTTAAGCATCCATAAACGTTTCGTATCCCTATCATAGTTAACAGGATTTTTTCTAATGCTTTTGAATACTCTCGAATGTTCATTTCTTTCCTTCTTAAGAGTACCTAGTACTAAAGTGTATTAATAATGGAAGAGACAAAATGTAAGATTAAAAATGCGAATTATAGTGCTATTTAATTACACCAAGTAATTATTGAATAAAAAGTGTGTTTAAAATCAGTAATCTTAGAGTGCTACATTTCAAACCATCACAGAACTAGTTGTTTGGTGTAATTCATCTAACGAAGATTTAAATTCTAGCGGTTCTGATGGTGAATTTATTATGGTCATGGTATTAGCATATATTATGTGTAACATTATTTGTTTTAGAGAACACTAACTGCGCCTCAGTTATCAGAGGTGCCTCCGGTTAGGGAGTTCTGTCGCACTCCCTAACCCAAAAAAAATGTATAATTGTGTGTGCCGGACCCATTCAACTCCAAACTCTTTTGAGAACTCGTGGTAGGGAACACTAATTCGGCCTCCATTATCAGGGGTCCATCCTGTTAGGAAGTGCTTTCGCACTCCCTAACCCAAAAAAAATGTATAATTCAGTGTGCTGGACCCATTCAACTCCAAACTCTTTTGGAGAAATTGTGGTAGGGAACACTAATTCGGACTCCATTATTGAGGGTCCATACGCCAACGGTGCTAGATTGTGAGCCTGCGAGCACGAGCCTACGAGCGGTGAGCTTGGGTTCTGTGAGCATGGAATTCATGTATATATAAATTTTTTTTAAAGAGACCAGTTTCTTCTAAAAAGAGACAATGTTTTTTCAATTTCTAGTGTTGTGACTATTTTAGGATTTAGGGTGCTTATTACCGTGGACCCATTACTGTGGGCTTGTTACAAAGTAGTGACGACCACGGACGCTTTGCTCGAGACTTAAAAGCGTGGTATAGGGCTCAGGATTTTTTAAATTCTTTGATTTTTTGAATTTCTTAATATAATAGAGCATAGATTTTAAAGACAAAAAGACTGAAGTATATGAAAATTGGAATTCAGACAAAAAATGGTCTGTATTCAATACATTTGCAAATAACAGTATTGGCCCAAATAACAAGTGATAATTCTGAAGCTATATCTCAGATTGTAGTCTACAATCTTCAAATCTGAAATGCCAATCAATAAAGTACTATTGCACTTCTAAGCGTGTTTATGACTGTGGCTTGTAACCTTGATGATACCAGCCCTAATGAGAAGCAACTTGACCTCATTGAAGCTAAAACTTGGAGAATGGATGAACTTGTCATCTATCTGATTCATTTTGCAGAAGTAACGAAATAAATAGTAAAGATGTTTGCAACTCACATATTGGTGCCAGCCACCAATTGCGGAGACGGCCATGTCTACAAAATCAGGACAAGTGCACTCAGAATACATGCCAAGTGTAATTCGATAAACCTTTTCTGTGGGCTCTGTTCCAGTTTGAAGGGTGATAATGGCTCCAAGTCCGGGTAAGGGGAGCATAGTAACTCCCAAAATCAATCCTTTGACATTAGCAGCACTTTCCCATTTATTGCGATGCTCTGTAGTCGGAGCATTTGCAATACGTCGAATGGTCTTGTTTTTTCGAGATGTTGCCTGGATATGTGTCCGCATTCACCGGGCTAGCTTCATTGTAAAAGTTTGCCTTGAACACATTAGACATCGTAAACAACCGTCGAGGTGACATAGGTGGGCATTCTTGGAGTAGAAAGCCAGCTTCTTGCAATAGTAGGGTTTCTTGACGAGTCAAACTAGTGTCATTGAACACTGGCCATACGTCTGGAACTTGGGGCCAATCAATTACCCAAGGACGTTTGGAGCCTCTTACACATCGGTCAATGTCATCTGGACAAAACCAGAAGTCGGTCATGATCTCCTTGTTTCTACCATATTGCTTCTTGCGACCACGATACGTTGGGGCTGGAGTACCTTTAGATCCCTTCGCAATTTTGGCAGTGCAGCGAATGTTTGTCCCTCGCTGTTGAGCGTGACATTTACAACTCGATTTATGAGATAATCTTGCAATGTGCCACTGTGATGTGTCACAGTCACTCTCCATTGCAGTGGAGACATGAGGTACATGCAACAAGTCAACTACTAGACTAGGTTCATTAGAAACCACTATGGGCGTACATGTAGAGCGGATCTGCACTCATGGTTGAGAGAAGTTGACCTTGTCCGGTTGATGAGAGTCACCATCTGACCCGATAGGTAAGTCAAGCTTACGTTTGTTGCTACCAAATACTTCTTCACCTTCCAAATGTGGAATACGTGTTCCAAGACCATCTTGTCCAGGCAGGTCATTCAAGGCCTCCGCAATCTTCTTTGGATCACCACTTCGTCTAGCGCCTCTTAACTTCAACTCTGATTTTGATGGCCCGGACCTTGATGTTGTACCATTCAAGAATGCTCGATAATTGGTCATTTGCATGAAGGCTCGAATGCAATCATCACAAGTGGCGGCAAACAAATCATTACCGCGATTACCAGATTGTTGCAACCACTTGTTGTGAACTGTTTCCGATAAGTTACATGATGGCATGTCTGCCATTTCATCGAGACTCAATCCCTAGAAGAAAACCAAATGAGTAATTAGCTTTTAAATAAAAACATGCGAAAGAAAAATAATCCTACTACACACCTCATCTTTGTAAACCACTGCGATTTTGATCTATCGAGTAAGAGGTCCAGGTTCCCCTCGGTGCCGAGAGGTAAGGCCCCCACTCCCAGTAGTCAACAGAGATCTGTTTGAAGTATATACTAGCCCTTTGGGGGGACGGAAAATAATTAAAATGATATGCAAGTAGTTCTACAGAAATGAAACTATAAGATACTGAAGGATCTACAAGAAACACATACAAAGATAGAGAAAGGATTTCCAATGAAGTACCATTTGCATGAACTCGCCCCATTGGCGATATCGGAAGTGCCAAAATGCAAGCCACAACTCTAGTTTGCGTAGAGAATCTTCTGAGGCTGCTCCAGATGATAGCCACCAAGAGTGGATCGCCAAGTATCGTGTCTCAGCTTCCTCCATAGTCTTTGAATCTTTGTACTACTTGCAAAGACGATTGTGTTGGAATTGCATGTCTGGCTTGATTAGTTTTTGAGTATGGCGATGCAACGAGGTACTCCAATGTAGGAGACATGTACGTTCACGGTTCACCATCTCCATTTTAGAATCCCCCGTACCATATACAATGCGAACTGCATTCCAATTCGCTTGGGCACTATCAGCCATAAAGCCCTTGAAGTTTGGATTTGGCACGCCATTGCGTCTCATGACCTCGTTCAAGGACCTCCACATAATGACTTGCACCTCAGTGTCTTCGGATTGCATGTCACAAACAGCAATTGTCATGACCTTCCTGCAACCGGTGTCATAGACATGGCAAGCCATAGTGGTCCAATTCTTAACACGTTTGACATGGTCAAACATAATCCATGCGTTCTCTAGATCTCCACCAAATTGCATTCGTTTCACCAAGTCGACTCCACTACCAAGACCTTCCACCAACATCTTAAAAAGATACACCTTTTCTTTCCCTTGTCCAGGGAAGACATTGTCATGAATGTAGTCAAACTTCAAATTCCGCTTCATATTCATAATACTGTCAATAATCCCCCCGTTGCTAGTGCTACGAAAAGAAGTAATGATATTACGGATGTTAGGAGAACTTAGTCTCTGGAACCTGTCCATGACATCCTCTAATAATTTTCCTCGCAACATATCCTTAGGCCCATCACCACTGTGTATCAACTGTCTGTCTAGAAATTGTTTACTAGCTGCTAGGGCAATAGCAGAGTTAGTGGCAGTAGGTGTTTTTGCAACCTCATTCGCGATAAGACCGGAAATAGTGTCTAAAGACTGTCTACAAACTCCTGTTGCTATAGGATGCTTGTGATTCCCTAAATGGATGCATACTCTAGTCATTAACGCGGTATCGCTGAAAACATAATATATTCTAGCGTCACACAGACTAACACAAGTTGGGGGATGTTTACAGATCTTGCAAAGAAGACTTGAATCCTTCGGGGGATAAACACCAACTTGGAATGGAGCACTAGTATATCCACACCACTGTGACTCATTTCTTTTGGAGAACCGCTTCAAATACTGACACTTAGGATTAGTACATACCAGATGTCCCACACAAGAGGACTTTCTGAACTTTAGCCTCTCTTGGTTGTGGATATTGGATGTCATGGTTCGACACCAAGCATGACCATCATATTGTTTATCCATGCCTTGTAGATTCCCACCGCTACATGATGAAGACGAAGCTTGAAGCGTCGGTAATTCGAATACTACGTCTCTATCAAAATCTGCTGGAAGATACTGCACTTTGTGGTGGATTACTGAATCGAAGTCTAATGCAGCAACTTCATTCCTAGACCCCGGAACTGATGCAAGATTCTTTAGGCATCTAACTATGCTAATCGTTCCTATACTATTTGGATACGTTGGGGGGCGAGGATGAATTGGAAGATCAAGATTTCCAGATGGTGTGTGATACATATCTGAAGACATCTCCTGGACATTGTCAAGATCTTCACTCTGAGACTCGACTTGAAGAGTTGGCTGACTAGGGGACTCTCCTTCAGACTCACTCGATATATCTATGATAGGGCCAAGAACTTCTTGTTTTACACGGCAAAGGACTACTGGAGTACATGCAACTGTGACATGGTCTAAATCCTGAGAAGACCGGATTCCCTGCCGAGGGATTGGCATATCCACTATAGAGTGGTCGGATTGGCGAGGTAAAATCTCAGTGGAAACACCCATCAGGGGAGTGGACAAGCCGTAGGCTCTATAGCGGCCTTTACGGAGGTGCCAGACAGAACCAGTCTCATGTTCTAACTTTAAGATGTGGACGTACTCCTTAAGGTGTCCAGAATCGGACATGACCTCTTCTTCGACATATATACTAGACTGCATAAAACCGAATCGGACGTACAGAAGGTGCGAAGGCAATGTAGCATACCCGTCTACCCCAATAGGAAGAACAAGTGGAATTTCATGCCCATTTGCTCGAATGGAAGCCATGGACACCTTGTTCACTATGTATATCAAGTTCAATACTATGACTATAACTCGTCGAACCTATGAGACTGAGAGACAATGAGAGGTGTGTTTGTGCAACTTATACGGATCCGTTCGATTGGAGAACGGATATAAATTTCAAGGCATGTAGTGTCCACAAGTAATGACAATGAATGGTTGTCAGTGGCCCCCACAATATTAAATCTAAAACCGTCTTTGAGAGGTAATTTTCAAATGGATTCTGTGAACAAAACATTGTTCATGCTACGGAAGTCATAAATGAACTTAAAACAAAATACGATCAACTGGCAATGGATTTGAAGAGTCGGATCATATTATGATTGGGTAAATATCACAAATTAATTTCGGTCATTTGATGAGTGAGGGTATCCATTAGATCTAATTAATGATTAAAATAATGTATAGTACTCATTTCATTATTAGACTGCATGCCATATCCATAATTATTTGAGAAAATATACGGACAATTCTCCTGTAGGAAGCCAAAAGATACGATATGCAAACAGATTCTGCAGTTAACAAATTTAAGTGGATCCACTAGAAAATATACATGTGATGGCATTGGCAGTCGACATTGATTCATCGGGATATATAAGGACCGGAGTAATGGTTTCATTTCAGAGAACTTGCTGACGATGATCGGTCAGAAATCAAAAGGTAGGGTTTAGGATGATTTCTGAAGCAATCTTTGATACATAATTGATAACACTTAGTACATTTAGGCATCCTATAAGTGAGACCGGTTGTATTCTCTAAAAATATAGTGAATACAGAAGGGGTTGTTCTTTTGAGTTCACATGAACCTCACATTAGAATATACACTCGCAGCACTGCATACATTCAGGTCACGGACGTTACACCGTTTCAAATCTATTAAGTTAGTCTCATGCAGGCTGCAATATGTATAGCCGAAAGTGGATCATGTCGTAGTTTTAGGAAGAGGAGGAAGAGAGGGAAACTGTTGTACTCCTTGCCAAAGGAGTTGAGAAGGTCTAGGAGTAGATACAAGCAAATTGTAGTAAGAAGTACGCCTGCACGAAGTGAATCCGTCTCTCAAAATGTCAACGATCATAATAGTATTGATCAAGAAATGCAAAGAATGGCCGTTAAGTTACCATGTATTCGGATTCCTGAGTTCAATGTTTGCAAGCTCCGAATGACGTCCATGACGAGTGCAAGTGAGTGTGAGGTAAGATACTTGAACTGCGGTCGGAGTGAAGGTAGTTTCGCAATATAGCAGTGTACCATATTTATAAAATATTGTTGGATAATAAACTGATAGAAACATTTGTAGAACACTCTGCCGTGCATAATTTAGCTTTTCATTTCATGTGCTCCAGAGGATTCTGTAGAGAGCTTGACTTCTATAAATTATCTACTAAGTGAACTATACATTATATGAATAAATGAATTCTTGGTCCCCTCTCTTTCTCATCTTCCCCCTTCTTGCTTCCCCCTTCCCCCTTCCCGCTTCCCCCTTCCCGCTTCCCCCTTCCCGCTTCCCCCATCCCCTTCCCCCTTCCCCCTACCCGATTCCCCCTTCCCCCATCCCCCTTCCCCCTTCCCGCTTCCCCGCCCTGTATGCCTCCCTGCTTCCCCGTTCTCCGCCCCCTCTACCTCCCTGCTTCCCAGGCGTCCACCTCCTCGTGCTCCTCGCTTCTCTTTCCTCTCTGCCTCCCCTTCCGCCTTCCCCCTCCCCGATTCTCCGCCCTCTTTGCCTCCCCTTCCGCCTTCCCACTTCACCTTCCTTCCCCGTTCTTTCTACTACCTAAACCGAATTGCGATTTCTCTTTCTTGCATTAGGTTTTGATTGCTGCCACCCGACCTGCAAACCCCCCTCCCTTAGAATACAGAAATTGATTGTAGGTCGTGACGTTGTTCCCTTTCCAGCGGAAGAAGGCCATGGGGAGAAGGCCAGCTACAAGAAGTGCGGCAGCGGAAGAGCAAGAAAGTGAAGGACATGGGAGGAGTACTCCGGTCGTTGGTGATGCAAATATCAACCCTCAGACCGAACTGGCGAACACCTCCGTAAGCATTTCGAATCCTCTCTTCTTTAACCATTCAAAATTCTCTTGCGTCTAGGCCGTAGGAGGGATGCTTTGGATGTGCATTGAACGTTTGAAGGCTGTCTGACTGAATGTGGGTGGGCTTCGGGGATCCCGTATAGGCCGAGGGGAAGTGAGGATGGGGTAGGGAGTGAATGATCGGGGGCTGTCTGTCTGATTGTGCGTGGGCTTCGGGGATCCCTTATGGGCCGAGGGGAAGTGAGGACGGGGTGGGGAGTGAATGTTTGGGGGTTGTCTGTCTTATTGTGCGTGGGCTTCGGGGATCCCGTATGGGCCGAGGGGAAGTGAAGACGGGGCGGGGAGTGAACGCTGGGGGCTATCTGACTGACTGTGGGTGGGCTTCGGGGATCCCGTATGGGCCGAGGGGAAGTGAGGACGGGGTGGGGAGTGAATGATTGGGGGCTGTCTGACTGAATGTGGGTGGGACTCAGGGATCTCGTAGGGGCCGAGGGGAAGCAAGGCTGGGATTGGATTTAGGTGATAGGGGATGTCTGGGTTGAAAATTCTCTCATATCCTGATGATTGGAATTTAATTCCAATTTCATGCTTGATAATGTTCCAGGAAATTATGGAGGATACTAACCAACTCCCGCCTCCTGCGAGCCCCAATGTGGATGCCGCTAGGGTGGATTGCGTTGAGGAGGATAACATAACTGATGATGACATGGATAATTCTAATCTGGACTTTACGTCCGAGGATGCATTCAGAAGGTCCCAGAAAGTTAACTCTGTTGCCTCTATAGCGTCATTGAGACTAAAACCTCATTTGATATCTCGTTTGAGAATTCCCTTGTGTAGACTTGTCCAGATGCCAATGGTCCATCCAGCACTTCATTGTGACCTAACCAGACTTGAGCAAGAATTCGTCCACGGATACAGAGATGGATCTAGTGTTTTCTATGTGTCTGTCACGAATGAGCAGGGAGAGACAGAGGAGGTTTCTGATACTGACAAGGATTTATGGGGACCTATATGGAATGCTAAGAATGATGAATTCAATGCCAACTTACGGGCAACGCCCGGCCTGAGCAATTATGAAGGCTCCAAATTTTTCGTTTGTGACGGTAATCACAGGCTTCTTGCTTGGTCCTCATACATTTCCAAGCACCATGCTCGTGATAGAGAGTGACACGTTTCCGTGGATTCCATAATCCTAGAGACCAAGGGCAAAATCGGGCAGGTCATGCATGATATAAACAAGTATGTCTTTCTATCTTGACTTCTTTTTTTGTATATCCTTCATTCACATCACTTGTTGCCTTCTACTAATCACCTTTTTTTTATTCAGGCAAACGGAGAATTCGTTTATTAAGACCAGCCTTGTGCACACGCTTTATCGTGTACAGAAGTACGGTGTCCTCCCTTTGGACAAGTTTGCCGAGCATTTGAGTGACTCCGAGATGACTTAGTGCCAACAGAATACAAGGAAGAGTTGGTACACAATGTCTCTGGAGGTTTTCACTTCATTTATTTATCGGGTAATACTCATCTTTCAATCAATGTATGGTGTTTTAGTGTCCCTTCCTTTATTGAAATTACACTACTAATTTCTACGACATTGTGCAATACGAGATTGCAGCTGCAGCGGATGTGGCAGTCAGGAAATACAAGGAAGTCACTGCGGGTGAGGATCAATCCGAGGAAGGAATCCTGGTTGCAATGAGATTGGGTACTAAAGAGCAAACCACAAAACTGACCCAGAAATTGGGGAAGTTGACAGCTGTCGCAAATCCCAATCTAGGGACGGAGTGGCTGAGAGAGGTACGATGATATTATCAAAGCCCTTCTTCATTTCAGTTGGTTCTTCTACTTGATGAATTGTTCTAATATGATTATTATTTTTCTTCTAGATCGAGCGCCATTGGAGTTCGAATATAACACCAGAAATGACTCTGGACAAGTTACAGATGATAGCCACTTGCAACGTGAAGAGTGAACACAAGGTCAAGTGGTTGCGGTGGTGGAATTCTTCAGTTCAAACACGAGAGGCAAGAAGGTTTCCCCTTAAGCCGGTTGGAGAGAATGAGTTAAAGTCCTTCTTGACTAAGGCTTGTTGGTATGTAGGGGTACGTGTTTCTCACTGTACTCTAATTTCTTTATCTCCTTCTGCTATTTGCTTCAGTGGATGATTTTTGGAAATGTGGAATTGATTGATATTTGAAGTCTTTGTAATTTATAGATTGAAGATGTTGGGTTAGAAATGTTTGATGATATTGTCAAGAAGGACCAGTTGGCATTGTCTATGGAATCTCCAAAGGAGCCTGAGAGTTTTGGAGATTACATTGAAGGATGGAGAATTCGAGTTTGGGACAAAGCATTCCTGCACAATTTTAAGGGGCAAGACGTTTTTAGGAAGTCTGATGACTTCAAAAAACGCAAGGACAGCGATCTAGTTGTGAAACGTGTGCTCTACCGGTATGCTTATTTTCAATTATTTGTAGAACTTCTTCACGATTGTATTTCATTTCAAATACAAACTTTATTTTCCTTGAATTGACATAATTTGTTCCTATAGGTACTTCAGATACGAGCTTCTTCCAAAAGGAGCCATTTCGAAGCGAGATCTGCCTCCTTTCCTTGGAACGTGGTTGGATGTCTCGTCCGAGCATTGTATGTTCTCTACCTCACAGCTAAAATGGTGGACGAGTGTGCATCTGAAGTCGGGCGCTTGGTATTTGGATTGCCCACCGGAGTTCACGCCACCATCAGAGGAGTACCTGAAACAATCTATTCATTCTCATGAGGTGGTAGAAGACATTGACGAGTTTGCAGGACTTGATGAAGATGCAAAAGTTCGGGCTATGAAGAAGAGAGAGGAAGCTGACAAGAAGATAGCATTGAAGAATGCAGAGGCAGTGGAGAAGGCGAAGGAGAGGATGGCTAAGAAGGCTTCTAAACTTGCAGAGACTGGAGAGGCGTCTACAGCTAAGCAGACAAAAGGCAAGAAGGGGAAGCAACAAATTCCGCCCTCTTCCACTAAAGACGAGGGCTCCCAACACCAACAATCTGTTTCACGAGGAACCAAGCGTGATGCTGATTATGTCTCACTAAGTGATGGTGGTATGGTGCATGGACCTGGAGCTGTGGGATTTTTAAATGACTCAGAAATTTCCATCAATGAGTTCATTCTCAATTTTTCTCTTACACAGGTGTTGGCTGATCCACTACCCCAAGTGTATCACGACATCCTAAACTTTATTGATAAGGTTAGCACTTTCCCTAATCTACTTCAAATTACCTTTATATATACTCTTTTTAAGGTCATTTTTTATTTTACTAACATCCGTCCATTTGTTGCAGCATAAAGGGGAGAAGCATCGCTTTTTTAAAGGAGTGAAGAGTGATAAACCGCGCGTTGACCTTATTCTTGCTGACATGCCAGAGGGTTTGCCTGTCTCTGATTTGTCGGTGCCTTCCACAAGCATTCCCAAGTGGAACATGGACTCCCCCATTTGGTTGGAGTCATTGTTTGAGTTTGCTGATGGCCACCTCCATGATGACGGAGGTCTTATCATTATCTATCCCCTGAGAGCTGTTACAAAAGCCACTATTCTGAAGTACGGTACTACATATTCTTTTGAAAAGATGAAGGATTGGTGGGGAATGAACTGGCTACATTTGGCCTCACCGGTTTCACCCTCAAGAACGGTATATTCTTTTTCCATTTCCTTATTGACTCCACGCATCTTCTGATGATACTTGTTTAGTTTATTCGAATCCTTGCAACGGTAATGAAATCCGACGTCTGTTCATATATCTCTGGAATTGTATGCATGCCTCTGTTTTAGTTTTTATTTTTTTAAATGAAGGTTCTGTATTTTTTTCCAATTTACATAGATCTAATGTCTACATTGTTCTTCATTGAATTTATTTGTGCAGACCCAACGATTTGGAATTGCTTTGTTGGTGAGGAACTTCCCAGGGGCTGCCCCTTCTAAGTTCAAATTCCAGCCATGTCCGACCTTGAAGAAACTTGGTGTGGATGTAGCACGCGACGATGTACTACAGAATTTTACAAAGGTTGAAACTTTGACTATGGACAACAACTCCAAGCCTTGGAGAGGGGCGCGAGAAAAGGATCCTCGCTTTCTACAAATGTTGATTGAAGCATGCTCATTACCAAATGATGTTGTCTTGGACTGCACTGCTTCTACTGGTAATATGAGATCCCTTGACTATCTATTTTTTGCTAATCCTTTTACCAATTCTGCTTAGATCCTTTAAGTATTGTTTACTGACTTTGTTGTTGTCATATGGTTGATGCAATTAGGTGCCTCCATCCACGCTTGCAGGATTCTGAGTAGGCACATCGTTGCACTTGAGGAGGACCAAGCCATCTTCCATGCCATTTTGGCCCCAATGATTCGGATCCATTCAAGTGTTCCCACCTCTACTGCAACGGTGGTATTACATTCTGATGATGAAGATGCATTGGAAGTTGAAGTTCCACACATCGTGAAGAAATCCCGATTCAGTAAGTAAGTCTATCCAGAACTAGTTTTTTTTTCTAAGTTTAGTTCTATTTTTGTCCATTTTGTTTAACATTACTTTGTTCATTTGCATATCATTTAAATTTTTTTTTGGGATTGCAGCATGATTTCTAAAGAGGCCGGTCTTCGTCCTTTCTTCACTCTACCTGGTTTTTTCCCAAGCCCGGAGAAGTCGTTTGTGCTGCCATCCTATGCAGAGGCTTTAGCTTCAACATTTGCATGTCAATCAAATCCGCGTGTGAGGAGAAATTCTAGTGTAGTGGATCCACGCGTCTTGCAGTTTGTAGATGTGATAGCCTTAGGATCAGACAATGAGACATCATCGTTTGATAGTACTGGTCACTCTGAGTCTATGTCAACATCTTCTACTTGATTTGTTTTGGGGTTGCATTACACTATATGCCTTTCATTTTATCATCTAAAATACAATGTTTTCTAAGCCTTAGTTATCGACATTCTATGTACCCTTCATTATTGTATTTGAAGGGTAATGTAGTTCGCAAAATTAGTGGATTTTCGGTCACAATCTTATCTATTATTTTCTAGTGTTACTGAAATGAAAGGTTGTTTTTCTCATAAAAAAATTCAGGGATTTAAAAATTCAATGTAAATATGATTTATAATAAACGGAATTTGTGACAACAAAATTCAAAATGACTTATGGGGAATTTCGTTAAAATGGCGGTATTCCGAATGCCATTTGTACATGAAGGTCCGGAAAGGTGGTTTAGGATGTGTGCTACGTAGCCAGTTGGATGTGATGGTAGGGTCCGACAAAGTGACCCCACGGCACGAGAAGATGCATTTCTGCGTACTAGGAGAGGAAGGACAGACAATGGGCACAAATCTAGTTCGCAAAAGGCGGGCAAAACGAACGGGGAGATGGTGGAATATTCCTGGAATCTTTGGAACCGCAGGCTTTAGACTGTCGTCGCCTCCTCAAATGGAGGGGGGGGGGCATCAGGGGTAGGGGTCAGGAACCCACGATGGACAATTCGGCGTGATCATTCATGAACGCGGGATCAACAAATATTGCACAAAGAGAACTCAAAATAGGACTCCTTCAAATGGACAAGACCCCCCCAAAACGAAACGCATCATTTAATATTATTTCTCCTCGAAGAAAATGGTCGGTACAAAAATCGGCCAGCATGCACGCCACGCTTCCTAGAGTCTACCAAGGACCTCAACAATGCAATCTCAAGCACCAGTCCAAAACTACATGGATTGCCATTGACCGCTCACCGTTGGCTACATTATATGTCAAATGCCGTCACTCGGCCAAAACACATGGTAGCTGAGCGCGCATCGAAGATAAAGCTTCCAACATCCCTCTCCAGCAAAGCCCATCATAATTATTCTTCAAAAGTTAGTGTACCTCTTCCTCTGCAATGCGACGCAAATTGTCCACCGCAAATTGCACTTGTTGACGCGGCGCAATGAAGCTCTTCCCGTCATTCTTCTTCGGTTTCCACGAGGCCATAATACTGTCCGTGGATACGTAGTCCGCCTGGCTCGCCCTATGGTCAATCTTCCATCTGAAACTGGACTTCGTGTCCCACCCGGCGTACAACCGCGCGGTGTCCTTCGAGGTGCCGCACGGGATGTACCATTGCACCAAAACTTCACGGAAGTGGACTCTCGCAGGATCGAATTGAGGATTCTCCACGGCCCTACCAAGCCACACCGGATCCTCGCAATCCAAGCCCGGCCTCACAAACACGTAGAAGCCTTCGCGCAGATCAGTGGCCACGTTGTACGCTGGCGGGGGCCTCCCCTCCAGAGTGCCGATGTAAGGGTCTTCCGCCTCGTGCTCCTCCCGCGTCCGGCCGTCTTGCATGAAGTCCGTCGTGAAATCCCTAGGTTGTCGAGTCTGAGGCCAAAACCCCTGCTGCAACTCATCAGAGTCGCGAGGGTCTTCTTCCGCTCCGTCACGCAGCGCATTTCTCACGCCGCTCCAATACGCGACCAAATAGGACATGCGCGCCTTGTACTCCGCCGTCCCGTCTCTGCATACATCCGTCCAGTGTTGGATGTATCCGTTCAGTCCGTGCACGATCTCGGCTTCGCTCGTCATTTTCTTGGGAGACACGCGGAGGGGATCGCCTTGCGGAAGCAGAGGCTTGTGCTCAGCATCTTCCTTCCATAACCTCAAGCCCGCTTCCGGCAACCAAGGAATGTCTGTACACGCCAGTTTGTATTGCATGATCGGCCAACCGTTGTCGTCCATGAAGAACTTGTATTGCCGACCGTGCGAGTGGCCCACCAGTTGTTGCTTCTGCATCCCGATGTAAGGTTTCACGTAAGCCTTGAAATCCGGAACTTCTTTGACCAGGTGGGGAATGAAGGGGCCTTGTTCCATTTCCATGTACGACTGCATCAACAACGGTAAAGTGGGATGGTCCTTTTCGCGGAGTTGCATGCTCCAACGCCCGAACAATGCATCCATGTCGTCGTGCGTGTATCCCACGATCATGAAGGATACGATCACCTCTTTCACGATCCGCCTTGCCACCAAGAGCGACCAAAAACAAAAGACGTACCGGTTCTTGTTTTCCCTCCACGAGTTGTCCATTTGAACGTGGAGCACCGGGGGCAATGGTTGGGCTTCGATGGGTTGTGGAGGAACCTCTCCCAAAGAAGCCACACAAATCTCGCTACCCGACAGCAATGCTCGATACAACTCTGTGCTGCCGCCTCCAGCAAACAAAGATCGAGAAGACTTGATGGGGGGGGCTTCCAAATCTCGCAACAGCTTGGCGATGGATCCCACGGTGAAGTTGCTGTCGCTCCGAAACACGTCCAAATTGTAATGTGCGTATTTTCCATCCCCGTGCCCGTGTGCAAAGATTCCCGTCACTTTCATGGGCAACTTCATGAGTCCATCGAGTGCCTTCGTTTTTCTCGCCAATGCGGGACACGCTGTTTTCAAATGGTCCATCTTGTCGTGCATGATGGATAACAATTGCATGGGTTGCAATTTGGACAACCATCTACTTCGGTAGTAGGCATGCCGACAGGCCTCCTGCAGAAACAAGTGCTTCTCGAAACGCTTCTGGATTCGTTCGTAGTCCTCGCACCCAGGTGCAAAAGAAGCACGTAATTGCTTCAAGGTGTCGCAAATGCTACATCTTGCAAAGGAATCTCCTCTTCCCTTGATGACGTACTCGGAAAAATGTTTTGTCTGGATCTTACTGAAACAAGATTGCGAAAGGGCGGACAACCCGAGTCCGGAGTTGGCTTGCAAACAGTGCCAAGCACATGGTTGTTGGATGAATGATCACAATGGACAAGGACTTTGGATCATTGTCATGAGTAATGCGCAGTGGAGCTAGTGCCTCATTCTCTGAATCTCAAGTGATGCTGTAGGTACGTGGGAAGCTTACCTCGTTCACGGTGACCAACAATTGCCCCCATTCGGTTCCGGCGGGGAGCACTTTGACGCCCACTTTCTCGCCCGTGCGCAAGGTGTGAGACAAATGGGGCATGTGGTCGGCCCTTGCCTCCAATAATGAGCGCAAAGTCTCGATGGCTTGTACAGTTGCATCCCTAGCCTTTGTATGGTGGTGGTTTCCGTGCGGAGCGCCTCTGACGCCGACCTTGGCCTTGGCTTTGTACCTCTCGAACGTGCGGCGAGTAATGTTGTGCACAACCCTCCAGGCATGCGGACAGATGTCTATGCCTTCTACGATGACCATTTTCCTCCTTCCGCTTCCCCATGCTTCGTGCAGCGCCCTGTGTACGTCCAAATTCCGGGTGCTCCTGATTTGAAATGACTGCATGTGCATTTCTGTCCGCAGCGCGCGAATGGTGGAAGGAGAGAATTTGCGAGTGCATTCCTTGTCGCAACAAAGTTGCGCGTAGACCTCGGCGATGGACTCATGTGATAGCATCTTGGTCCTTTTGTTCAATGTTGCGGCAGCTCGAGTTCTCCTGTCATAGCGATATTGTCGTCCGCCCGTTCTCTTCCGGTTTCCTTGCAGTTCTTCCTCGATAGCCCGTCGTTTGCGAGCGTGATCATAAACACTGACATACCCTTGTTCACCATGATAAAAGACGCGTCGCATAGGCCATCGCAAGCACATGTCACTGACGCTGTGGTCCCCATTGAGGACCTCGAGCACAACAATGCCGACGTCATCCACGCCCAGCCTGCTGTTACCATCAATGCATGCGTTCGGATTGGCATTGATGATGATGACTTCCGCGAAATCGGTGCCGTCGGCGTGCCTCGCGAGTAGTGCTTTGCCAGACCATGCGTCCCGACCAATGCCCTCACAATCCGGAATGGGAGTGGCGTCCACATCTGCCTGGGCAGGTGCCTCCAAGTCGACGTCTTCCTCTTCACATTCTTGGAACCCCTGCGCATGCCGCGGTCAAGAATCAACTGGGGACGCGGAGCAGAATGCCGAGAGGTGACGCAGGGTCGATGAGTAAGTGGGGTACCTCGTCGCCATCGGATTCACTGCCAGAAGCCATACTGGCCCCTCGGAAGTTGTTTCCGGAAACGAAGTCTCCCACTCCACGGAGGGCCCGCACGGGAGCTTCATAAGTTGTCGCAGGAAGTGGTAAATGCTTCCCCGACGAATTCGATCCGACCGCGCGGTCTGGAAGACAGGATATGCAAATCATTCAGACATCCCATGTGCATGCATGACATGATACTCATCCGACGGAATGCAACCTTTGTCTTGAAAATGTCATTCATAATTGCCAAGTGTTCTCCAGGATCAGACCGCGCGGTCTGTTCGTGAGGAGCCACGGGAAGACCACTAGAGCAGGAGATGAACCTACGGCAACCGGTACTAGTCAGAATTCGACGGCGTCGAACTCACTGCCAGCCTCCATACTTGCATAGGACGATATCTTCGGCAGTGAACGTGTCGTTCGTTTAGACCGCGCGGTCTAATTCGAGAGGTCTGTGGATTCATAGAAATAAGACCATGCATGTTTCGGAATCCGATGAGCGGAACCTCCCGGAGCAGTAACTTGCTCAGAACATTTTAGACCGCGTGGTCTAAACTGTTGTCCGAACTACTCGGATCCAGTCCTTCCAAGTAGAGGTAACATGGAGCATTTCAGAGCGCACGGTCTGGAATGAGAATCCAGAATTTCGACAAATGCTGTACGAGCAGGAAACAATTGTCATCGCTTGGACATAAATGAAAATCCGATGTTGGAACACGAGGTGAGGTATCAAACATTTCAGACCGCGCGGTCTGAAATGTGAAATCCGATGGATCTCCAAAATGGACTCTCCGTTGTCGGATCTCTGAATACGGTCGAAAAACATTTCAGACCGCGCGGTCTGGAATGAGTGGGGGGTGCAGTTTCCGGATATCAAATCCTCCGTCTCAAAACGTTTCAGACCGCGCGGTCAAAAACAAGAAGGCCTCACTCGTAAGGTGACTTCCAACCTCAATGTGTTCACACCGTCCAACGTGAATAAGTCGGTGTACAGACGTACCTAATAAAACGGAGCATCTAGGTAACTAATGTGCAGTCAGGGAGGTAACACAAATGACGATGAACTGTTGTCCAGAATGCCAACCAATCGAAAGGCAATTCCACAGGGGAAGAGTGGATAATATAACAATGACAGCCAAACACAATTGACATTCTAGAAATCCAGAATGGTATTCCTAGTTGCAATGCCGGTATTCCAATGTAATGGCACCGCATTCCATTAAAATGGCACTGAATTCGCGAGACAAGAACACTACATTCCGGAAAAATGACAAGCTTGCCGCCATTCTCGCAAAATGGACCCAGTGAGCATAATTGAACAACCGATCACAATTCTTGAAATCGGAATACACCCGAAACTGAATGAGGTAAGCCACAAATTAAATGCATGCACGCGGAGAATGACTTACATTTGCAATGGACAATATAACATTGAATGGAATGAAATCGAGCATTCATTTGGCAATGACAGTAGATCAAACATCCATGAAATTGCAAGTACTTGATTTGAATTCGGAAAACACCTTCGCATCCATCTCATCCGAAATCAGTAGGATTCAATGAGGCCGAGCCTTCCATTCCAACCACGCAAGTCACACTACGCAAAGGAACGAACCCTACATTCTCCGACTAGGAAGCGAAATCAAACACGGAGACGTCTTCGTACCTGAAAGGGAGGCGGTCCGACGTGATCTTCCGACTCAAGGCGCCGACGAGCGGCAACCTAGCGACTCACGAGCGGCAGCGCAGCGATCCAAAATTCGCCCCAAACGCGTGTCTACGGAGCTCACGCGAGAACGACGACGGGAGGAAGATATGCAGCGACGGAGCCCGCGGGAGAACGGCGACGGGAGGGAGACATGCGGCAGACGAAGCCGGCGACCTAGAGTGCTAGACTTCCTTCATTTAATGCGCTCGGCGGCCAGCACATAAAAGCCCGTGGGGCCCACTTGGAAGCCCGTTCGTTGTGTATCTTTTTGCACCTAAGTAGGCTACAGGTAGGTGATGACGTAGAATTCGGAATTTCTGAATGATAAGAAAAGATGTCACTTGGTGATAAGCAAATCAAATAACACAAGAAGAACAAAGTTCACATTATGAAAAAATAAACATGTGCGCAAACATTGACATATACATCATATATATTGTGACCACACTTTATAGTTACTCTAATTTCAATTTCAGTTTGGGAGTATTAGTTCTGAATTGTCGAATGGAGGGAAGAGGGGGATAAAATAGAATAATCCTATTCCGATTTGCTTCATTTCCGAGGCATTCAAAACTGGATCGGGCAAGAAAAATTAAAGAAGGATCACAATTAAAGGGAGAATTGAACCCGACCATGCATAGACTTGTTCTAAATTGGATTTGAACTATGTGAATCCCAACGGGGACCTGGTTCGAACAATGTCCACTGGGATATTGGAACAACTGCATTCAAAACTCAGTCACGAAAGTCATTTCCCAAAAACATGCTCACAAAACCAGAAAGTGAACATTCACAGTTCAGACCGCGCGGTCTGAACTGTGAAAACGGTAGAACTTGAAAAATTCCTGCACGACAGGGACTGGACGTCTTCACAGGAATCCAGTCATAGAAATTTGTCATCCTCCAAACGAGGCCTTCTGCCTGACCTCGGAGTGTCCTTTCATATCGACAGGTTTGCATTTCAGACCCCGCGGTCTCAAATGTGAAAGTCACGGACCTCGCGGAAATCGAACAAGCTGAAGGTGTACTGAAATTCAATCTAATAGGCACTCTACATGTCATTGAATAATCACGAATCAGAATTATGAACTCAAATAGAAAGGGAATGATACCTTTGGAAGCTCCAAGGGGAACAATAATTTGATTTCATGTAAATTACTGAAAAAACACGAAACCAAAGGCAATGCAATGCATTCAATTTCATTTCAAAGAAAAGGTCGTTGAAAGTCAGGAATTAGTGAAAGTGGGATGGAACAAGAATTACTAATAGTACAACACATTCATTTGTCCATCAAGCTCTGTCAATGGCTCGGGCTTCAAAATACGAGGGAAGCGACAAATACAAGAGAATCATGGGACGTACAGTAGGGTCATCTACAAAAAACTCGTGTGATACTCTCCCATTTAATATAGTTTAAGGGAAACTCGTGTAAGTGGCGGCGCATTGCAAACGGATGCAAGCCTTGTACCTTCGAGGATACTTCACCTGGGATTCTCGGGCGAACTTCAAGGCGGCGTCCAAAGGAGTTGGGCGCAACAAGGTAGCAGCGTTCATTTCAACTTGCGTTGCATTTCGCAACATCGACACAAGGGAGGTGGACGGCCGGGTGGGAAGAAGGCGGCACAAACTCAAGCACGGGGGACGGTGGAAAGAAGGCGAACATCCAAACGCGGAAGAGGAGGGCAGTTTCGCGACACTCTTCACAAGGTAAAACATATTTCAATTGTTTCCATTCTTGCTTTCTTGGGATTGCGCCAGTCAAAACCGATCAACTCAAGAAATGGACATTGTCAATGGATTGATTTCAGTGTAGATGACACGCAAATGCATGCAAGTCTCAAGAGTTCTATTTCCATCCACTGCACGATGTCATAGAGAACATGTTTTCGGTTTAGGAATTATAGGAGTCACAGACTGCGCAAAGAGAGAATGCTTTCTCCTAGTACGCGCTTTCATGGAGCCTATTGTAGGAAATAAATAATACACTTCATGTTTCACTCGCCGCTTAGTAACTACGTGACTGTATGGTCAATTTCGTTAAACTTTGAACTTTGAACTTTGTAGATGTCAATGGATCACGGCTCCGCTCCCTACTGACTTGCAATGCTTGTCATTTCCGAAGTGGGATTCAAAAGGTACCTCCCTTGGCTCCAAATTGCACAACTAAAGCATACAAGTTTCTTGGATTTGGGGGTAGGTGCACATTCGACGAGGCTCAATGGCAGACTCACGTTTCAGCAAGTGCTCCCACAACCTCAGAACTATACTTGACCATCAAAACTTCGGGTACGTTGAACTGACTTCAAGTTGTTGCTTTCCGAGCATTGTGTTTATTGAAAGCCATCACGGCCATTATGATAATCCCATTCGACTGGCGAGGTTTAGCAACCAGGTTTCGCAAATCTACAAGTTTCTGCAGATCAGACCGCGCGGTCCGAAATCCACAACTGTCCTAGATTTCGGAAAACTGGATCACAAGTGGATGGAAGAAAGTTACAATTCACACGGACGGGACTGTCACACTTCAGACCGCGCGGTCTGAAGTGTGTCGAAGTCCACGACTTAGGAAATCCAAAACGCTGTAGGGCCTGTCAGTCACTTTTACGATTCTCCCATAGTCCTAGATTTAGGAAAACAAGATGACATGCTTCCTAGAAGTCCGAAAACTAAAATTGACACGAACGGGACTCATGGACTTCAGACCGCGTGGTCTGGAGTCCGAGACTGCGGAATTCCATGACGATAGTGACCTTCCCTTCGTCGCTTCACGCCAACTTTTGAAAATTTGAGAAAACTGTCCAACATCAGAAAATTTCAATGACGCAACCTCCACAGTTCAGACCGCGCGGTCTGAACTCGGTACAACTCACTCAGGAAGCCGGACACTTCGAAATGCGATCTTCGGAAATGGTCCACAAAAACCCGCCATTTTCACGAAATTAAAGTAGAATCTGATGCTCGTGTGCTTGCCCATGTATTCTGGAAATGACCATTACTGCTGACATCAATCTTTGCGAATTCCAATTGGAATGATTTCCCAAACAGAGCTCAAGATTTCTGGCAAGGATACAAACTGTACTGCTTTGCCCATTATTCTCACTGTGATACATCCAAGGGGCTGTTCCAAAACAGCAAGATGGGTGAGTGCTATATGGACCATGTTGGGCTTCGTGCATTTGTATGCTGCAGTCAATTCAAATCATTTATTTTTTAAATGGCGCGCTCGTGAATACCACTTCGGACAACATTGATGGCTTCCTTTCTGTAGGTCAAGTGATGTGTGCGTTGCAAAACACAATGGAAGTGGCATGGGGTGCACTATTTGATGCAGCGATTCGGGATGTGTGGGTCATGATGGAGGAGTATGTCCACATCCGCCATGGCAAGGACTGCAAGAACCTCAGGTGACCACTCCATGTCAATCATGTCAGACCCCATTTGGAGCAACAAGTAGTACAGTGGGTTTGTACCATGCAATCATGTTCTTCACTCCAGAATTTCTTTCGTCCTAATCATGCTCAACTGGGGGCTGCGGCGTGACATACAGAGCTCTCATGGAAGAATTCGACGATGCCAACAAGCTATCAACCTCCGAGAATGGTTCTTTATTACTACAACTCATTCAGGTTAGTAGTAAACGCTCGTCCCTACCTACGAATAGCATCTACTAGGAGATAGACAAAGATTAATATGTCCAATGCTACCTTGTCATCGAAGGGACTCCACTCTCAAATCCATGTCAAACTTCGGAAGGGACACAACAATCTTCACCCACTTGGGAAGAAGTCATCCATGATATGCAATGATGTCGGTTAAGTTGGTAAACGAATGTTCTAAATTCATCGAGGTTCAATTGCCAAGTACCTGATACCAATATTGACTCATTGGAATACGTGTTTCCACCACTACTCTCTCAGGATGATGAGCACGGAACCGAACATCTCCACAGAGAGTCGCAAGCCGTTCATGTCGACCTAGATATTTTTGAGCAAGTGCGGGCTCGGCTGAATCAAGCACAAGTGAATCTGGCAAACCTCTCGCCTCAACCTCGCGGGGCTCGACGTCGCAACCGCTGATCACACTTTTTTGCGGGCTCACTGTATCTATGAGGAATCAGCTCTTGCTGAGTAGCATTGCATGGGGAACAGGTTTTATAGAAAAAAGACATTGCCCTTGTTATATTGCTTCATATTCCGTTCGTAGTCTCTTGTTTTCCTAGAACGAAAGATGTATGCTATGAATTCCTACTCATAGCAATCATCTATACTGCTTGGTTTTTCACTTCTGGCTTCCAATCCAGATCCTTCCAATGTCAGTTATTTTGGGACTTTATGAATATAAGATTTGTTATGGTGGTCTATATTTGCATCCGGGGTTTCAACTACCTAGGGGGGGTGGCTCTCATATTTCAATACTTAGAATGGGTTGCCTCCGAATGATCCAAAAAAACAAGCCTCTAACTACACACAGTCATTCATTCAGCAACGTTGAATCCTGAGTTTCTTTAAGCTTTAGAATTTTCAAATAATTCTACCTTTTCTTCAGCAATAGTATTGGACTTACAGATGGTGTGTTTCAACAAGCCTCTCAATGAATTGGTCTAATTATATACGAATACAAAGAAATGGCAACTTCAACAAATGTGAGCATATTAGCACCGATCTTCTCAAGCCATAGTTGGGCGGGCCGCAAATGCTCTACATCTATATTTTCCACTTACTAGGATATCTCATAGAATAAATGTCTACTTTTTCATTGGAAATTCAACACATTTTATGTTGTATATTTCATATAATTATGCTTCTTTGCTATATCTCGTTTCCATGGAATTCATCATAGAGTGAAGCTCTCAATCATTTTGTAGTATTGGAACAGTCATGATTACATCGAATTTGTAAATAATCCAAGTTAGATAATGCTGGAGTTCACTTGCAACTCCGGGAAAACTTCAACTTCAGAAGTCTGAAATATAACACTCAGTTTCTCAAGTTGTGAGTGAGCTTTAGAGAAGGTACAGTAAGCTCTGAACTTCACGCACAAAGGTGAGCAAGAAACTTGCATTTAAAAAGCATCGGATGAGACATCTTGCTATGAGATACATGATCAAGTTCATATGTGTGAGAATCATTTAAAAAGCCATGATTTTTTAAATGACAATTGAGTTTGATCATTGAGTGATTGACCTTAGGTGTACCTATTTTTTTTTTTTTTTGGGTAGTATATATGCTATTCGAAATGTCATGGTTATGAATCGATTGTTTCATTTTCACATAATTAGAAGCAAAATGAACAAGATTTTTGATATAGGGTGATTGCAAGAAACACTTCACGTTTTTTTGGTCCCCTGAACCTTAGATAGCTGGTTTTTTGCTCATAACTTTTGCATCGTGTGTCCATCTTCTATGAAACTTGAAATGAAGGTACATGTGGTAGTTTCAGATGTTGAGTACTTTTTAAGGCTTTTTTTTATAGTTATTCTACTATTTTTAAATTGCCCCCGATTGGATGTCTACCGTGGCCATTTTGAAGGGTTTTAGCACTATTTTCCACCCAAAAATACGAATTTGAAGCTCAAAATTGGTATACTAGAACTTCTACTAGAGTTACACAACCTTACCAAAGATTTTCTAAAAATAGATAATTTTCCATCTGCCACATGTGCTCAAAGTGCACTACCTTTGTGCAAGTGTAGAGAACACAATTTTATTTTTCCAATAGTGAAAATTGGTGAAAAGGAGTATCTATAAGTTAGAAAAAATAGATTTTTTTTTGAATTTTTTGAGTTTTTTTACTGTTTCTTAAGAATTAAATTTCAAACTGTCTATTTTCTTGCATTTTTCAACCCTCTTTGACCGTGCATAATCTTAGAGAATAAAAAATTTAGGTCTGAATTTTTGCACATACCATTTTTTTAATGCTGTACACATTATCCATATTTTGTGTACCATTTTCAAAGTACCTAGTTCGAACCACAAAAGTGACATCTAGGACAGGTATAGATTTCAACAATCTTGAATTTATATAGATTTCAGAAATCTAGGATCTCTATAGATTTCAAGCGGTGTATTTTGAACTACAGAAGTGCCATCTATGACTCATGTAGATTTCAGACATTTAAAAATGATGAAGTTCTAAGAAATCTAGGTGCGAATCTAGGACATTTGAACATTTTAGACTACCCGATCGAAATTGAAAAAATTGCCAAAGTCATCGGTGCTAGTTTGTGAGCCTGCGAGCATGATGAGATTTCAAGCGGTGAGCCAGATTGTGCGAGCGTTAAGTTCAAAAATTTAAAGAAGTACTAAAAAATTAAGAATATTGCTAAAAATAAAAATCCATCTGAAATTTTTGATCAAAATCTTCTATTTTTAGTGGATTATCGTATCTATTACTATAGACCTATTGCCGTGAACCTATTACCGTGGTTTTGTAGAATTCAAATGAAAATCAAAATTTCCAATGTTTCTTAAAATATTAGAAGTAGAAATTATAACAATCATGAACTCAATTGATGTGAAAGATGAATGGAGATGGAAATAAGTTCATATAGAATAATGATTGATTACGATCTTACAGCAACAAGGGTCCTCTTAGGATTGAATGGTTGATGGGAGGGTACTAATAATTTTCTCTTAATGCACTATTGTTAGACTTGTTTCGATTTTAGAAAAAAAACATGGTTGATAATAATTATTTTTATATCTAATGATCTTTATCACATTGAATTTTATTTTAGTTGAACGTTGTCTTATAGCATCATGGATCTTCTTCCGTCTTGATTTGTAAGTCTGTAGACTTGTTGAGATTTTCGAAACAAAAATTTGTTCATAACAAATAATTCATTATATGTAGAAATAGCTTAGGTGAAGCAAATTTCATTTTTGTTGGTCACTATTTTGTAGTAGCATGGATCTTCTTAGGGCTGATGGAAGGTATCTGTACGTTTGTCTTAATGAGCGTATAACTGAGCTTGTTCAAAATTTGAAAGAAAATTTTTGGTTTATTGTCGTATGTGCTATTTAAAATATCATGGTTATAAATCAATTGTTTAGCGTTCACATAAAAGCACAATATTCAAAATTCCTAGGTGTCAATAATATTTGAGCTACTAACAATGTCATGAACCCCTATAAGGTCTTTGTTAGTATAGATCCATTTTTCAAATCGTCAAGGTGTGATATAAATTGCAATTTTTTCTTTTCTATGATGGAATCTCATTGTGTGTAGAATTTGTTAATGTAAGAGTCTAAGTCTGTGACGATTTGAAATTATTGTTCCATCTTCAAAAGATAGACTAAGTGAAGAAATTAATATCAAATATCAAATATGATTCAAATGTCTACTTCAGCCTACATTTCATTCTTGAAATAGGATTATATATCAAATAGGGTATTGGAAAATCTCTTGATTTAAAAAAAATAGGAGATATGAATGCAATGGTGAATAAAATCGAAGAAGAGAAGAAATTAATTTGTGCATCATGGTACATTAATAGAATTGTGTAAGTTTCAATTTTCATAAATGAAAGAATGGTGACAAGTTTAGAGAGCAAGCCATGTTGCATTCTTTGATATCCCAAATAGACTCACATAATTGTTATGAAGTGTAGGAGGAACAACAACTTGGCCAGGTACAATTTCGGACACAGTTTCAGATGCTGGAAATTGAGAAGAGTTGGTACATTGATCTAGATTAAAATACCTCCACTTCTAGAATAGCAACAACGAAACACAATAATTCAAACAAACAAATTAAGATAACAAAATCCCAAATTTAATAAACCATCCTAGTAAGTTCGTTATATTTCTAAGTACCCAGTATTGTGTTTTCAAATTATATATCAAGTATTTTTGGATTTAGTTCACAAGAAATATGATAGTTGCAAAATTCTAAATTCTTTTTTTTTCGTTTTAGAATGGTGTGTTATGAGTGGAAAAATATGTAACTATTTATGAACAGGATTGAGTACCAATTCTTCACGGTCGCATTTTGTGTTCTTTTTATCGCAGACGCTGAAGTGATTATAACGTGGTTGCTTGACCATTAAATGGGATTATACAATACATGGAGGAAATGAAGCTCTAACCCCGCTAGCGCCAAGCATTAGTTGGCGGATGGACAAGTCAATGGTGTAATATATGCTTTCATTGACCAAATCCCCCAACCTGTTGCTTTATCGGGGTAAGTACCCAAACACTCAAAGTTTGGGATTTTCTTTTTACATAAAAGCTAGTTATGTACATCCAATTGTACCGAAAGATGACCAAATGAATTTGATTCTCCGAAGGATCCCTAGAAGTGCCATATCATTTGAATATTGCGAATAATTGAATAAGTACTTTAGAAATCAAAGTGACCACGTTTTGGTCACTAAGGAATTTAACCCTTTAGTGACCGTGGTTGATTTGAGGGGCGGGCCTAGTTTTTCTAGAAACTGAATTTTGTGTCCATTGCAAAGATGCAGTCTTATATCAAACCGTACAAGGTGTTTCCATAAGGGAGATTCTTCAACCTAACAAAATATGAAACTCATCCAACGGTACAAATTGCTATAAATGAGATAGGAGGTTCACAAATCAACCAATTCAAGGCTAAAATTGAAATTTGGGAAGTGAAACATTTTTAAATATTTTGTAGTAAATTTCCCTCAACAGACAAGTAGAATAGACATCTAACCGAAGTCACTTCCTATTTTTTCAAGCTTTGTAAAATTAGTTACAAATTCTTGAAGTTCACAAAAAATGGTCATCAAAACAAAACCCTTTCTAAAACGGGTACATTGAAATGTACCTCTAAATCATGTTTGCTTCTAGAGCCTTGCTGGAGTTTGAGTTGCTTTCCTTAATTCTCAAAAATCAATGCCTTAAATGACCCTTTACAATTTATGCTACATAAATACCGATGCATAAGTTTATTGTGGACATTTATGAGGTTACAAAGCAACCCTTATGCCTTTTGTATTTTTTGTATTTTGGTTGAAGATTTCCTGTGTGAGTTGGTAAATACCTCGATCTTCTGAAGTACATTTTAAATGATTGATTAAGAATAAGTAGAACTCCTAATCCTCTCCAATTAAGCAAATTCTTCCCCCTTCTAGAACTAAGCATAATATACATGTTGTAATCGTTGATTTAATTTGTAGGCAGTGCATGAGTGCATGTGAGTTGTGAGATTTGAATAAGAGTTAATGTACATATGGCCTATTTTGAGTATGTTGCTAGTCCCTTTCATGTTTGTCCATCAGTGCCAAGTGCAAATGATCCAAATATTTTGGAAGTTCATTTTAGCATTGGAAATCCAATTTTGGAAATGATTGATTATGATTTTGATGTTCCTAATTTTTTTCCATGCCCATCCCAAATCTTTATTTTCTAGGATTGAGGATTCATAGAAACGTGCCTCCAATATCCTAGAGCTTCTTTAATATTGTACAACTTCCTTGAATTTAGGAAAATGGGCTTTTGGGTGAATTGATTGAAAAAACTAGGGTTGATTTAAGGTCGACAATGTGTGTTCTAAGAGCACCCCTTTTCTTCAAACCACCCCTATTTTTAAGTGCAAAATAGAGATGGGGTGATTCTTCAACGGAGCACTGAGCTTTATCAATTGAATTCATCGCCTGGAGGAAAAATTATTTTTGTATTGAAGGAGTGAATCATTGTCATTGATTTCCTCACATTTCTGTACAAGTTGCAAGTGGACGTATTTTGGGAGACCTATGTCCACGAGTACTTGCTTATATCTTTCATCTTTGCAAATTTATAAGTAATTAACAAACGCTTAGAAAAATACGAAACTACTTGTGTTAGGTTGCACATGTATTTCTCTTTTTGTAAAGAGCTCCCTTTTTTTTTTCCGGACCACGAAAGCCTATGAAAAAGGCAGAGCTGCCCTTCATTGGTCCCTTCTAAGCTCGCTTTTAAGTCCCACTGTTTTAACCCTAAACTGACCATTAAACATGATTACTTTGGGGCAGCTTCGTGTGGTGTGCGCAGGTTCGTGGGAGGCTCGGGACTGCTTCGGGATGCGCGTGCAGGCTCGGAGGAGCTCCATACCAGCTTGGAGGCTCGATGCAGGTTCGGTATTTGGGAGGCTCGGTCGGTTGTCTTCTCCGTCGGCCAGGGTTTCGCTGGAGTCTTTTGTTTTCTTCGCGTTCCTCACTGTTGCTCTGCGTTTCGTCAATTGTTGTCGCTGTTACTCCTTTTCGTGTGCGTTCTTTTTGTTGTTTAGCGTTTCTGTTGTTCCTCCTTCCTCTGTCTTGCTTGTTCGTCATTTCTGTCGTTGGTTTTGTATGCTGTGGAGGAGACTAGTTTGACTGATTGGCGGAGCGTTCCAATCGGCGGCTTTCTTGACTGATCGGCGAAGCGTTCGGCTAGCTGGAGCGTTGTTTTTCTGCTGGGGCGGTGTTCTTCTGCTGGAGCTGCGCAGGTATGCTTGTGGACCTTTTTTTTGACTTTCCGTGTGCCTGGCTGATCTTCTTGTGTGCTTGGCTGATCTTTCGTGTGCCTGGCTGATCTTCTGGCTTTCCGTGTGCCTGGCTTTCCATGGCACCGTAGAAGTAGACCCAATCGTTCCAGAATTCTGAGCTTTCGTGTGCTTGGCTTTTTGTGTGCTTTCTGTGTTTTCAGAGTTTAGTATTCTATCATGGTAGGCATTGTATGGGTTTGTGTTCTCGTGATTTCATTGTTTGTGTTCTCGTGCTTGCATTCATTCATTTGTTTGTTTGTACCATTGACAAATTGTTAAGAATCTGCAGTCCTTGGCGTCATCGAATTGCTGAGAATCTGGTTTCATTGGCGATCAGTGGCATTCGAACATTGTCGTGTTGCTGCTTTCATTGGAGTCACGACATCCACAGCAATCTGAACTGCACAATTGAGGTAAGCTGTCTGCAAAATCTATTCTCAGTTGTGAATGTTGCGGAAATTTAGAAGAGGCACCTATAACCGTGCAGTGTATGTGGCCCCAGCCATGTTTTAGACCGCGCGGTCTGAAGTGTTCCGGCGTCGCTGAAATGGCCCGGAGTTGTCGACGTAGAAATTTCTGAGAGCATTAGGTAAAATAGTTTCAGACCGCGCGGTCTAAAGTGAATTCTTGATGCAATTTCCTCAAAATGTTGGACGAATTCTAGACCTATCCAACTTCATATCAATCAAGTTGAAGTAGTTTCAGACCGCGCGATCTGAAGTAATGAACTGTCCCCAAAATGACCTGGACTAATTGCCGATCGACATTGTCAAGTTAGTATATATACAGGTTCAGACCGCGCAGTTTGAAGTGATGCACCGCTCCTAAAATGTTCTGGACGAACTACTGATCAAATTATGTCACGATATTCTAGATATAGGATTAGACTGTGCGGTCAAAAGTGATAAAACGTCTACAGAATGTCAAGGACGAATTACTGATCCAATTAGTCCACGTTTCTCTAGATACTGGTTCAGACTGCGCGGTCTAAACTGGTCCCCCGGCCATAAAATAGAAGGGAACGGACCGACCAGACCGAGCGGCCAGAAGATATCCTTAGTGGTAAATGCGTTCATGTCGTGTTGTCATGACTGATCCATTGTCGACGCCTCCAATAATTTAGACTCATTGTCATGCCAACTAGTAACCTAGCCGGGGGGGATGCACTATATCAGTGGGCACGTCTAAGTAATAACCGAATGTTGGCAGATTCAGACCGCGCGGTCTAAACCATATCCAAAGATGCATCACAAATAGAGGGCCTGTGCATGTTCATCTAATCACGCACCATGAATAAGCATCACACATGGATCACACAGCGTGGTCAAAACCTAATACTTTTAGTATTATAGGATCGATTCATGAGTGATTGGAAATAGAGTAAAAGGAACTAGACGCCACGATGGCTGGTAGCATTGTGCAGAGCCTCCAAAGTAGGCAGGGAAGGAGTAAATCAGACCGCGCGGTCAGATCCCCGACGGATGACGAATAAAGGACCTACGCCAATCCCTGCCCAAGATAACAGAAGTAATGGTTGTCGACCCTGCGATCAGTATCTGTTAATTCTCGTCGCATACGGGGTAGACTTAGGAATGACACGATCAGACCGCGCGGTCCGATTTAATAGATGAAGGACTGTTCCAGGTGATGGGCGAGACGAAAATAATGTCGTTCGCAGGGTCCCGTAGCGAGGAGCATCGTCATCAGACGAATAGAAAGGGAAGGCGTTTTAGACCGCGCGGTCAAAACCTCGAGCAGCAGTCATTGTAGAAATACCGTCATGCTAGCCTGGTCTGTCTAGGCTATGAATTGTGTCCCTGGTTTAGACCGCGCGGTCAAAACCACGCCATGGACTCAGCATAGCATGAAGGAGTATCGTCCTATCAGAAGTACGCTAGAATGCAATAGATCGTCAACGACCGTAGGAAATGAATCCTCAAGTCGTTAGTGCATCGCATGACCACTACATGCTGGGCGTGTAGCAATCTCCTGAGTCGTCCAATTTAGACCGCGCGGTCTGATTTGAAGTACTGCTTGTGGACAATGGCATGGAGTCATTCCTGGAGAGCAATCTGCCGCTTGCGGGCTACTTGAGGCCCATCTCGACTGACCGAATCCACGAGTCCTGGAAGCTGCACATCGAAAAGAAATTCCCCTTGGAGTTCGTCGCGTCCAAGTCATTGTGGACGATCGAACTGAATTTCCTGATGGGTTCCCCCATCTTCAATCTGGAGCTGGGATTCACGAAGACGGGGGATCCTCGATGGAAATCCTTCTCTACTTTGGTACTCGTGAATGTCCATGTGATGAGGGAGGCCATTCTCGTCGACGTGGTGAATGCCAGTAATAATGCATTCGGAGTCATCGCCATCCGTGTAGAAAATGAGATGACCTTCTGTAGCAAACGCCTCATGAAGAATTACGCGTCCGTCCCTCGTGCATATCAACTCTTGATGGCCGAAACCCAATCGCACTACGAAGTCGTCTCTAGTGACTTCCACGAGACCGGAAAGGTAGCCAACTCGTACGTCGCCAAAGCGTTTGCCATTCACAACAAATCACTGAGTGTGTCGCCCTTGAACGTCTGCCAGGGTGAAGGAAGTCGACCAATGGCTTCGCCAGAGGGGTCCGCCAAGAATGTCGCCAAGGCGTCGGGAGCGGGAACGCGCAGCCAGCCCCCCCCTGCGTCGGCCCTTGCTGGAGCGTCCGAGCGTACCGACCCACTCCCACCGGCGCGTGGACCCATCCAACAACCGCCACAGGCGACTCAGTCGGCGGGCCGAGCCACCACAGCGCCGACTTCTCGGTCTAAACAGAAGGCCGTGAAACGGAAGTCAGCGGGCCCGCCCGTAGCGACGCAAGCATCCTCGGAAGAAGATGCGGGGCGTTGGGTCCGGACGAGACGCGTGGCCGAGGAATCGCATGGCACCCCCAGCTCATCGACCCACGAGGCCAACACGGAATCGGCAGAGGTGTCCGAGGAAGAGGCGCAGAAGATTGCGATCAAGAAGGTGAACGGGAAGTGGACCAAGAATCCACGAACCGTGCCCTTCGATGCCGACGCCATCCTGGCTAGCGTGTCTGTGCCCGCGGAGTACAAGCGCAATCCGCGACGTAGCGTCGAGTTGGAAACGCGGACGCGCCTCAAGGCCGAAGCGGCGGCCAACAAGGTGTTCAAGGAACTGTCCTCGTACATGTACATATTCGGTCGGGGACAGTACTTCGAGTTGGACGTGTCCGACATGGTGAATGCCCAGGAGGAGTCGAGAATCATCGTGAGGCCCCTCGAGAATGACGACGTTTTGGCAGTCCTGGACAGGATGGTGAAGGTGAACTACGCCAAGCAAATCCTCACCGTCATGCCGGACACGCGCACCAGACCGACATGCTGGGCGGATTACTGGAAGGCGCGGCCGCTGCTCATCATCAACGGGCAGCACACTTGGATGGCCGCCAAGGACATCATCTCTGGGAACACTATCGTCGACGATGAGAAGGTCGTCGCCAAAATGCACAGGTGGACGTGCGAAATCGTGTGGTCCCAGAACAAGGGCCACCTCCACGCGTTGTCCTCCAAGTGCAACGACGGAAACGTCGCGGGCCCGTACCTGTCGTCCCTGCCGGCAACACTCATGCATGTTCGCCACCTCTGGGAAAACACGGGCAAGCCTGCGCAACATCGGAAGAATGCGAAGGTCATCATTGAAGGGGAGGACCCGAAGGTCTATGAGGTACGCACGACTTTCCTACGCATTTCAGACCGCGCGGTCTGAATCCCAGTGATGCAATTCCGTCCCATTCCATATCGGTAGGCTCCCATTGTCCTCGTTACGCTCGTCACCTTTCTGATTCATGGTCACTTCGGACCGCGCGGTCTGATCCCGCGATATTCCGACCTCGACGCCACTTGGTGTCGTGGATTGTTCGGGGACAGTTCAGACCGCGCGGTCAGATCACGACACATACTCACCGCGCCGATGCGTGTCCAGGATTTCAAGGAGAAGGCGCACCAAAGCTTCGAGGCGGTGGGGAGCGCCAAGCACCGAAACGGGGGGGGAGGACCTGGGACTTCGACAAGATGGGCGACCGGAAGATCGTCATGGCCTCGAATGCGACCTGGACCAGTTGGCAAGAGGTCTTCCAGAAGCACGAGTCCGGGGCGCTGCACGACATCGACACCGGCGTCCCGTTCAACCAAATTCCAGACGGGAAACGGGGCTCCAAGATCTACAAGTTCACGGCGATCAATCACAACCAGATGAAGAACCTTCTGGGGATGGATGACGCCGCCGTAGGCGAACTCGCGAGCAGAATCCTGGAGACGCCGCCCAAGGTCTACCTGAAGAGGCCGACCAGTTGGACGGCGGCCATTCCCTTCGCCCAGTGGTGCACCAACAAGAAGCACAAGGCCGTGCTCATCTTCGAGATGAAGGAGAAGGCCGACGTCCTGGGCATCGACAAGGCCAAGGAGGTGATTTCCCAGGGGGAGGTCGTCCCTAAAGCCTGGCGGGAGTTCAAGGCGCTGCTGTGCATTCGGGGGCACAACATGTGGGCCGCCATGCACATTGGTAAGAAGTGGCTCAGGCACCAATGTGGCTCGGGGAAGAAAACGATGGTTGCTCCCTCAGACGTCGTCGCCATGATCTAGCGATTGCTCACCAACAACGAACGCTGCAACACCGTCAAGAGGTGTGCGCGGGCCACGATCTGCCGGTGGGATCGCGTGAGGAGGGTGTTCGATCCCTTTGTCTACGTGAAGCAGAAGCGCGAATGGGTGGAATACGTGGACGGACCCGCCAGCATTCGCTTTTGCGAGGTGGGGATTATGGATTTCCGCCTGTTCCCGGCGGTCGGGAATATGGAGATTCACTACGCGTACGAGAAAATCATCAAACAAGTCGCGCGGGTCTCCCAAAATACCATGGCCAAGGGGGTCCACACGTGGATGCTCATCATGGGCGCCGAGAGGGTGGTGGGAGTCGAACAGGCGCTCGAGAAATTCTTCCCCGAGCATAACACTCGGCGCATCGCGACGTACGTGTATTCCAAGGGCGAGCCGAACTATTACACCAGGGGGAAGGACAGGGTCATGTACATTCAGCGGACCACGAAGCATTTCACGAACTCCCCACTCGTCAATGTCGGGGAACCGATTCCCCGACTCTCGGCTGCCGAGGACAAGCCTCTGGCGACGGATGACGTCAGGTACAAGATCCGGGAGCTCTGTCGCCACGATAACCCCTGGATCTTGACGAATTGCGAACTGCAGTACGAAGTGTACCTCCGCTTCATCGACAAGTTCTGTAGGGACCAGGGAACGGTCATGCTCGTCTTTGCGGGATCCAAGTCCGTCTCCGCGTGCTCGGTAAGCTCTCCACTCCTTCCCTTTCTCGCTTCCAATGTAGAGCTCATCTGACCGTCTGAATGCGTCATTCGGAGAATTCATGCCGTGTGCCTTGTTTGGCATTGCAGATGTTGTGTCGGAGCTCCGTCTCCTTCGTGCGCCCCACCGATAAGTGCCTCCTTCGCCAGAGCGTGCATGCTCGAATCGGTACACAGATGTGGCCCGACATCTTGGTGCCGCAGCCGCACACCCTCGACTTCATCTACGACCCCAAGTCTCAGACACGGAGGCTCCAGGACCCCGACCCCGTGGAGAGCGAGTCTTCGGATGATGAAAGAGAGGGCAAGGAGGAATCGCAAGAGGGCGCCCTCAACCTCCGCGATGGAAGCGACTCCGACTCGGAAGTGGAGAAGGAGAAGGACGAGGACGAGGACGACGAGGACAAGGAAGAGGACAAGGACGAAGATGAAGACGTCGACCGCGCGGGAGGGCGAGACGGCGAAGGCGACAATGTTTCAGACCACGGAGATGCCTCGGTGTCCGGCGTCCACTCTGTCCAGAGGGAGACGGATCAGACCGCGCGGTCTGATTCGACGCCAGCCTCCCCGCAGAGCTCAAGTGCGCCTCCGCGCAGGAATCAGACCGCGCAGTCTGATATGCACCCGCACACTCCTCTCTCTCCTTCCAACCCCCCCTCTCCCTCCGCAAACCGACTACTGTCCCCTCCACCTCCATCTCCTCGCACTCCCTCTGCTTCCCCCCGACCTGAAGATCCGGCCCTGCAGTCGGATCCCGTCACCCAATCTTCCGAGGATCGCCGCGCTCCAGTTCTGACCGCGCGGTCTGAAACACGGCCACATGTCTTCCGCGTTCCCACTCCCCGACCGCAGGCGACTGCAGTGGAGGTGTCCACTCCTGCGGAGGAGTCTCTTCCGCCCCCTCCCCCGAGAATGCTCATTCAGGACCTGCAGGCTGATTTGGCTGCATTGCAGAGACTACTGTCTTCGGCCAGGCAGGCGGAGGTGGCGAGTGTGAGGACCGACCTCGCCGCCTCTCCCGCGAATCCTAGTAATGACTCCGTGGAATGTAGGATTCAGGCGTCGCAGGCGATTGTCCAGGAATTGAGGTCCATCCGCGATCCATCCGATCTCAATGGGGATGAGAACATGATGAAGCTGATCGGTGCGCAGGTCAGCGTCGACATCCTGGAGTTTTAACTGCCTGCCGCCAGTGCGGGCGAGCTTCTGCTCATGGCCCATACGCGCGCCGTGTACCGGCAACTCGCCCTTAAGTCCACGAATACAAAGAGCAGCCGGTAGAGACGAGTACAGCAAGATGGCCAAGGCCACGGCGGAAGCGGCAACATCGGATGCGGGGACTTCCTCCGAGGTAGGAGGGACTCCGGCCGCGGTGGACATGGATGCCAAACCCATCCACATGGACGTCAAGGCAGGGATCAACCTCGCGTACGTGGAGATGATGCTCGAGCGGGAAAGGCAGAGGCACTCGGGGGCACTCGACAAGCGCAATGACGCCATCGACAACCTCGTGAGGGATTTAAAGGAGAAGGATCGGGAGCTCAAGAGGGAGAGGGAGGAGAGGGAGCGGGTGGAGGAGGAGAAGAAGGTGAAGCGGAAGGCCAAGAAGGCGCAGAAGGAGAAGGAACTCGCGGAGGAGCGAAGGCTGCAGGCCGAGAAGGAAATGGAGTATAGGAGGGATCGCGAGACGAACACTTTGTTGCTCAAACAACTGCAGGAGCAGATTCTGGCGAAGCAGGCCGCGCAGACAAGTGCCCCTCCGATGGCTGCGACTCCCATTCCTGTGAGCGAGCTCCACAACGTCTCCGGAGTCTCCACCACGAATTCGATTTCCGCCGCCACGGCCACCGCAGCGTCCGGACTTCGACAGCTGGGTTCAGGAGAGGCTGCAAATATTTCGGTGAGTGTCGTTGACGATCCAGACAGATTCGATGACCTAGCCCTCAGTCAATTTCCGTTTGTGCATGTCGTTGGGCCAGTGCATCGTCCGAGCATCCACGACGATGACCCTTACGACTTGGAAGTCGACTTGGGAGATATGGAGGTCTCCTTCACTAACTTGACCCAGCAGTATGCTCCCTTGCAGGCCCCAATCGCTCCGGCGCTGCCCCCTGCGAGGCACGAGGAGCATGCGCCAGTCCACTCACCCTCCGACGACGTCCAGACTCCCACGGTGGGTAACCCCTCCACATAGCTCCCCATCTTTTGAATTGCGCTTCCAGGTGTGGGAGCTATGTGAGGGTGTTACGTCGGGCCGATCGAAGGTCGTCCCGACGGGTCCACCGTCCATGGAGCGACAGGCCCATAGATGTAGGAGCCCTTTTGGCAAGGCCTATGACGATTTTAGTTGTACAGACATTTTAGTTGTACAGACGTGATTTTCGGATTGTTCGTGAAACACTGTTCGTAAAGTTTGTACAAACATTGTATTCTATTTGTAATATATCGGTTTCGTTTTTTGGCAATTCGTGTTTTCGGGAATTCGTGGCGTTGAGTGATGTGCAATGTAGAGTGTTGTGCATTGTGCTTTCTATCCCGAGTCCTCTTGGGCAATGTAGTTACGCTCTTGGCAATTGGCATTTGCGGTTCAGGGTGGCCATGCTCTTGGGTTGGGCGAAGAGTTTGCACTGGTACTCCGTCGACCGAGTTGCCCTCCTTGTCCGCCACCGATGGCACTGGAGGCTCCCGCCATTGCTGAAGTCCCCCCTCCGGTCTCTGAGGTGGAACTCCCCCCTCCGCAAGCTGCACAGGTCATGTCTCCCATCGTCGTGGGTGTCCAGACTCGCGCCGCCACGAGGCGTGCCACCACTCCCGTTGCAGCCACCACTCCGGATGTAACAAAGGTGAGGCTCGATCTCCTTGCATCCCTCTGCTCACTGCCTCCGTAGCGCTTGCCTAGATAGTTTGTAGGGATCGGACGTGGATCTCGTTTAGAAAGAGGATGATAATGGACAAGAGTTCACGTCTCTGTGTTCAAGCCTCCCACACTTGTTGGGGGGGGGGTGCATTTTCAATTGTGGACTCCCGTTTATTCAATTTTCAAATACTACTTTGAACAAGGGATTTCGCATACGCAGGCCTCGTTGCCGTTGCCTGCGCCGCCGCCTCCCGTTGCTTTGCCCTTGTACAGTTATTTTGTTGTCTTGGAGTTGGAAGGAGTCCTATGCCAAGTTGAGCACGTCGGGCCCCTCGGATCCGGTCGCTCGCCCGCAGCAAGCGCACCATTGAAGGACGATTACGATCCGACGAAACGCCACGTCTTCGGCGAGTTCTCCCTCTCGTGTCGTCCGGAAGTGCGCGAATTCCTCAGAGGCCTGGCGAAGAGGTTTCGCTTGTCTATGTGGACGAGGCTGCCGGCCGTCGTGGCCAATCCCATGATCGATTTCCTCTTCCGCGGCTTGGAGCGCTTGTCCATGCGCGTGCTCACGCTCGAGGACTGCACCTCCATCGTGGAGAGACGATCGTGGCGGTTGTGTAGGTGTAGGCCCCCCCCGCACCTCCCCTCGTTGCCTTGTCCGGCGCACCCCTACCAACCCAAGTGGGATACCGACGTGGACGAGGACACGTGCGTTCAGTTCCCCGACCATCCCGAGGGGAGGTTGAGGCTCAAGGTTCTGCACAAGGCCGTCTGGGATGGAGATAGGTTCAAATCCGACACGTTCAGGGCCAATTCCAGCAACACACTGCTCATCGATTCCTCCCCCGAGAGCAGCATCCTCAATCCCGTGCACAATGCCATCTTCCCGTTGTCGTACATTGGCAGCCCGCACGATTCCACCCTGGACAGGACGTTGCGACTCTATCTCAAGGGCCTGCTAGAGTCCGGTCTTAGCGTGTCACAGTACGTGTCTCGGAATCCGTTTTTCGGAAACCTCACGACGCCCTTTTTCAGACTCAATGTGCGCGGGTTAGCTGCGTTGCAGGATAGGTCTCTCTTGCTGGAGTATCCAGAGTTCGTCGGCACGTACAGTAGAGACAGGAACGATCATTTCGTCTGTCGAAGAGCGAAGCACGTGGTGCAAAAGAAAGAAAAGGGTTGATGCACCAAGCGGAAATGGATGGGTGTGCAGGGGCTGCGCCGCGTTCGCGCTTTCGGCGGGCACTCCGTCGACAGCGCGCGAAGGGGCCCTCGACGGATGAAGCGACGGCGGACCCAGACGATGGAAGGAGTGGGCTCCTCCGACAGTTGCGAGGCGCCAGGCGAGGCGGGCGACGCGGGCGAGGACGTGACCTCGACTTCCCTATAAGAAGACATCACTGCTGACGAGCGCGTGGTGCGACGGTGTACGTATGTGGTAAGGTGGGTTGTTTGCTCCCTTGGGATGAACTGAGGTACGCAGGGGACGATGGATGAGTTTGATGGAGAAACAATTTTTTCCCGCCCTACACTAGGCTGTAGTCTAGGATGGGGTGAAATTGTTTGTCCATCGAATACTCCGTTGCTCCTCTTTTCCTACTCTGAACTTTGTCTTTCCGGAGCTCGTCCAGAAAATCGCAATCACGTTTGCACGGTCGTGACCATTGTCTTCGTTGTGCAGGATCCCTCCAAGCAGTCACCTCCCCAAGTGGCCGACGCAACGAAGGTTGGAGTGTCAGCGCCTGCAGTTCAGACCGCGCGGTCTGAACCGTGGGCAGCATCCTCAACTCGTCTGCGAAGGTTACGACGGAAGGCTGCACAGTCGCGTTCCAAGTCCAAAGTCCGGTCTACCCTTCATTGCTTTTAGTAATAGCTCCACACTAACATTGCTGAACGTGGACTCATGGTGAGCCATGGATGACTTTCCCATACAACATAAATGACATTTACAGATGCATCTCATTAGAGATATTTTAGAAACATTTTCAAAATTTTAGAAACATTTTCAGTTCATCATTCTTGTCAACAATATACTGTTTCCCACATTGGATAGACTAATACAAATACCTGCATTTTTTTAACACGAGTCCCCGATCCCATAGAGCGTGGTTCCCTTCGTCGTAACATCATTTCACCAACGCCAGTAGGCATCTATTTGCCGATCATATCGTCTGGGTGGTCGTTGTAGGGCACCTTGAGAAGGTCCGGAAAATATTCGTCCATTGTAGTGCTGACCAATTCGAACGTGCTGGATGGATTGTTGTTGAACTCGTCTCTTGTGTGGAGCGGATGCGCCTTGCGTTCAAGGGACTTCCAAGGGCAACCATCGTTGGAGGTACACCAGAAGAGCCACCGTCATGCGTCTCCCTCCGCCACATCCTTGCATTCTCCGTGGGCTTCGACCGCAGCCGGTCTACCATTGCCGGGATGGGGACTGCCGTGGACAGGGTGCCTATCAACGCACTTGTTGGCTGCTCACAATGCCCTCGAGTGAAAGTGGAGCAATGATATCCAACTCTGGTCATTCCTCGAAAAATGCATAGGAGCATGTGTTCGATGATTGCGCATTGTTGGATATGAGTGTTCCAATCTCACTTGAAGGCATTTGTTATCAGCAGCCAACAGGTGCGTTGATATGCACCTTTCACGGCAGTCCCCATCCCGGCAATGGTAGACCGGCTGCGGTCGAAGCCCACGGAGAACGCGAGGATGTGGCGGAGGGAGACGACGGTCGCACGGATGGAGTGCCCTTGAACGGTTGGAGGAGGGCGTTCATGACAACGCCTCCCCTGGTTGTGCACTGGAAGTCTTGTGAACACAACACGTACTCCGCTAGGCGGTGGGTTCCGAGATGTGAAGAGGACGTTCTTGACGTGACCGTGGATGGGGTATCCATGTCCTTGCCTCTTCTCATTACAAGAGCGGGTTCAGCAATGATCCATCCGACAAAGGGACGACACCAGCATGGGTCTGCACTACAGTGGACGAGCATTTGACCGCGAACCTCGGAGTGCCGTGCGAGGACCTCACGATGATGTGATCGGCGAATAGACTCTTGCTGGTGTTGATCAAGCTGGAGAGTCATCACGAAGCGACGATGGTTGGAGCGTCGGCGCTTGTAGTTCAGACCGCGCGGTCTGAACCGTGGGCAGCATCATCAACTCGCACGCGGAGAACTCGGTAGGCATTGCTCCTTGCGCTCACGGGAATTGGATGCGCCTTGCGTCATCACGAGGCGACGGAGGTTGGAACGTCGGCGCCTGCGGTTCAAACCGCGCGGTCTGAAACGTGGGCAACATCCTCAACTCGTCTGCAAAGGTCACATTGACATTGCTGAACATTGCTACAACATAAATGACATTTACAGATGCATCTCATTTATTAGAGAATTGTAGAGACATTTTCAGTTCATTCTTGTCAACAATATACTCATTCCCACATTGGATACACTAATACAAATATTCTCACTTTTTTAAGACGAGTCCCCGACCCCGTAGAGTAGGCTTCTGTACATCGTAGCACGCAGATGAAAGGTCCTCGCAACATCATTTCACCAACGCCAGTAGGCATCTATTTGCTGATCATATTGTTTGGGTGGTCGTTGCACGGCACACTGAGAAGGTCCGGAAAATATTCGTCCATTGTAGTGCTGACCAATTCGAACGATGTCAACGTGTTGGATGGATCGTTGTTGAACGCATCTCTTGTGTGGAGCGGATGCGCCTTGCGTTCACGGGACTTCCAAGGGCAACCACGGGAGGCGTTGTCATGAACCCCTCCCTCCGTCATCGTTGGAGGTACACCAGGAGAGCCACCAGCCTGCGTCGTCCTCCTCCGCGACTTCTTGCGTCTCCGTGGGCTTCGACCGTAGCCGGTCTACCATTGCCGGGATGGGGACTGCCGTGGATGGGGCCTATCAACGCACCTATTGGCTGCTCACAATGCGAGCCCTCGAGTGAGAGTGGAGCAATGATATCCAACTCTGCTCATTCCTCGGAAAATGCATAGGAGCATGTGTTCGATGATTGCGCATTGTTGGATATGACTGTTCGACTCTCACTTGAGGGCACTTGTTATGAGCAGACAACAGGTGCGCTGATAGGCACCTTTTCGCGGAAGTCCCCATCCCGGCAAAAGTTGACCGGTTTCGGTGCCAACCCTCGATAACGGTGCCCTTGAACGATGCGAGGAGTGCATCCATGCCAACGCCTCCCGTCGTTGCGCACTGGAAGTCCCGTGAATACAAGGCGCACTTTGTTACGGGGTGGGTTCTCGTAAACACAAGAGCGGGTTCAGCAATGATCCATCCGGCTATGGGATGACGACAGCATGGGTCCGCACTGCAGTGGACGAGCATTTGACTACGAACCTCGGAGTGCCGTGCGAGGACCTCACGATGATGTGATCGGCAAATAGACTCTTGCTGGTGTTGATCAAGCTGGAGAATCATCACGAAGTGACGATGGTTGGAGCGTCGGCGCCTGCAGTTTAGACCGTGCGGTCTGAACCGTGGGCAACATCATCAGCTCGCACGCGGAGAACTCGGAAGGCATTGCTCCTTGCGTTCACAGGAATTGGATGCGCCTTGCGTTCACGGGAATGGCAAGGGCAACGACGGGAGGCGTTGCCATGAACCCCTCCCTCCGTCATCATTCGAGGTACACCATGAGAGCCACCGTCATGCGTCGTCCTCCTCCGCGACATCCTTCCGTCTCCGTGGACTTTGACTGCAGCCGCTCTACCATTGTCGGGATGGGGACTATTGTGGACAGGGGGCGTATCGACGCACCTGTTCGCTGCTCACAATGCGAGCCCTCAAGTGGGAGTGGAGCAATCATATCCAACTCTGCTCATTCCTCGAAAAATGCATAACAGCATGTGTTCGATGATTGCGCATTGTTGGATATGAATGTTCCACTCCCACTTGAAGGTCCTTGTTCTGAGCAGCCAACATGTGCGCTGATAGGCACCCTGTTCACAATAGTCCCCATCCCGGCAATGGTGTCACAATACTTGTCCACCAACCCCTTCTCTTGAGGCCTCGACATTCATCACAGGTAGACAAAGGTGGGACTCAGAGTGCTCTGGCTTCGGCTTTGTGGCCCCAAAGAAGGAAGGCCTGGATGTCACCCTGGTGCGATTGTAAATGAGGTTGAGGACTCCGTATATCATAAGGTGGGCTTATCAGTACCCTACGTGGTCTTTGAGTGCGTTGTTTTGCCCCCCCAAGTCCGGAATTGACCGTTGGCCTTTTTGTACAGGATACTTGCTCTCTCCAACAGCAAGGCGATCTAGTTTTCGGGTGTCGACCACGTCCCCACGTTGCTTACACCCCCTCTAGTTTGCAAAACTGTAGATTGTCAGCGGACTACCATTTCACCAACACCAGCGGGTGTTTATTTGCTATTCATGTCGCTTGTGAGGACCTTACAGGGCATTCGGAGACACGCGGACAAATGCCCGTCAAGTGCGGTGTGGATCCATTCGGGCGTTGTTATCGTGCTGGCTCGTTCATGGTTGAACTTGCTGACTCGGTGTAGAGCAAAAAAGTAGGGACGCTCGCGGCCCATCTTCTGTCCGAACACCAATATGCATAGGGGATTCATGGCACAAGAATCCATGGCCCTGATCTTCGTAGGGTGTCACTTGCATTCAAGGAGCTCCTCGGCGCAAGGAAGGACGACGTTGTCATGCACATTCTCCTCCTGTTGTTCTAAGGTACTTGGTAGCAGCAACGTCCATCCACCGTCCTCCCAGCATCCGGGGTTTCTGTGGACATGTGCCAGATGCGGTCTACTATTCTCGGGGCGGTGGATCGGTGTGGGGAGGGTGTCCATTGAAGTATGTATTGACTGCTCATAATTCAAGCTGTCGAGTGCATGTGTGTCGTCGTAAACCAAGTTGGCTCTCACTATGCACCGTGGTATTCGGACGACGGCACATCCGCTTCACGGATTGAGTTATGAGCAGCCAATAGGTACTCCGATGGGCACTCTCTTCACACCAGTGCACTTCCCGGGAAAAGTCGACCGTTTTTGGTTCTCACCCTCCTAAACTCCGGATGCTAGGACGTGGACGGTGGATGGCCGTCGCTGCTACCAAGTACACTCGAACAACTTGGGGAGAATGTGTATCACAGCGCCGTCCTTCCTTGCGCCCAGGAGCTCCTTGAATGCAAGTGACGTCTTGTTTGCGAGGTGGGTCTTGGTGTGCTTCATGGGTGACCATGTGTCACCATCTTTCGAGGAAGAAGTTGACTTCCCCTATGAACATGGATGGGTTGTGAGTGCTCTTGCTTTAACCTCTCCCGGTCGACCGGTTCAACCATGATGTATTCGGCAAAGAGGCGACGCCGGAAGTGGTCCATGTGGCAATTGACGAGCATTTGTCCGGGAATCTCCGAATGCCCTGTAAAGGCTTCCCGACGACATGATTGGCAAATAGGCGCTTGCTTTTGTTCATGAAACTCAAGACCCTTCACTAGAAGAAACTGTGTTAGAATCCCTGAAAACACATCACCTTGTTTTTGTTAAGTTCCCGTTTCAAAATGCAGGCAAAATGCGGAAGTCAAAACATTTTTCTACGTTTTGAAACGAGAACTTCACGAAAACAAGGTGACGTGTTTTCAGGGATTCTAACACAATTTTCTTCTAGTGCTTCATTCAAAGTTGTCTGCATGCGGTTTTGGAGGCGCAATTTCAGAATGTGGAGTGGGCGACCTAGTTTCCGGGTGTCAACCACTTCCCCACGTTGCTTACTGCCCCTCTAGTTTGCAAAATTGTAGATTGTCAGCAGACCACCATTTCACCAACACCAGCGGGTGTTGATTTGCTATTCATGTCGCTTGTGAGGACCTTGCAGGGCATTCGTAGACACGCGGACAAATGCTTGTCAAGTGCGGTGTGGATCCATTCTAGCGTTGTTATCGTGCTGGCTCGTTCATGGTTGAACTTGCTGACTGTGTAGAGCAAAAGTAGGGACGCCCGGCGGCCCATCTTCTGTCCGAACATGAATATGCATAGGGGATTCATGGCACTGGAATCGAGGGCCCTCTTCTTCGTAGGGCATCACCGGCATACAAGGTGCTCATCGGCGCAAGGAAGGACGACGTTGTCATGTAGATTTTCCTCGAGCTGTTCGAGTGTACCTGGTGGGAGCGACCGCCATCCACCTTCCTTCTCCCGGCATCCGGGGTTTTTGTGGGCATGTGCGAGATGCGGTCTACTATTCTCGGGACGATGGATCGGTGTAGTGAGGGTGTCGATCGGATTATCTATTGGCTGCTCATAACTCAAGCCGCCCCGTGGATGCACATGGGTCTTTCATATCCAACTTGGCTCTCAGTGTGCAAGGTTGGATGCGGACGACCCGCCATCCGTTGGACGGCTTGAGTTATGAGCAGCCAATAGGTATTCCGATCAACAGCCTCATCACACCGGTGCACTTCCCGAGAAAAGTCGACCGTTTTTGGTTCTCACCCTCAAAAACTCCGTATGCTAGGACACGGACGGTGGATGGCGATCGCTCCCACCAGGTACACTCGAACTGCTGTCAGAAAATGTGGATGACAACGCCGTCCTTCCTTGCGTCGATGAGTTCCTTGTATGCCGGCGACGCCCTTTTCGCGAGGTGGGTCCTGTTGTGTTTCAAAGGTGACCATGTGTCAACCTCTTCCGACGAGGAAGTTGACTTCCCCTATGAACGTGGATGGGTTGTGAGTGCTCTTGCTTTTACCTCTTCCGGTCGACCGGTTGAACCATGATGTATTTGGCAAAGAGGCGATGCCGGAAGTGGTCCATATCGCAATTGACGAGCATTTGTCTGGGAATCTGCGAATGCCCTGTAAAGACTTCCCAATGACATGATTGGCCAATAAGCGCTTGCTTTTGTTCATGAAGCTCAAGACCCTTCACTCAAAGATGGTTGCATGCGGTTTAGGAGGCGCGACTTGAGAATGCGGAGTGCAGATTCACCCCTCTGCGTCGGCGAATGAAAAACGAGTCGTGCGTCCCAGCGTGAACTTAGAATGGTATAGTTCAGATTGTACCTTCCTCCATTTTTGAGTTTGTCCTGCAGCACATGGTCCCCCAAAGTTGGGCGTAAATAGTTTCTTCTTGGACTGCACCTTCTCCCGTAGAAGAGAGCTAGAAATGATGTAAGCGGGTTGGGATCCCTATGCAAAATCCACTATAATTACCCTATTCAATAAAGACTATCTTCTTTAAACCGAGGCCGCGCTTTCATTTGCGCCCCTCTTCTCCCTGTGCATGGCCGCGCATCCCGATCCGTGAATTGTTTTCCTCTTGGCCACTTTGCCCCAAACCCAAGTGGCCATGTGATGTGTCTTTGTGATCCCCCACAAACTGTAAGAGTCATCCACGCCTCGCACAACAAATGGCGCTTAGAGTTGTTTTCCCTCTGCTCCCCGTGCATGGCCACGCATGCAGATCCAGACATTGTTTTTTTCTTGGCCACTTTGCCCAAAACCCGAGTGGCCAATTGAATGTTCTGTGTGTGTGTGTGATCCACCCCAACTGTTGGATGTAAGCGGGTTCGGATCCCTATACAAAAACCACTATAATTACCCTTACTATTGAATGTAGACTGTCTTCTTTACACCGAGGCCGGGCTTTCATTTGCACCGCCCCCTCTTTTCCCGTGCATGGCCGCGCATCCAGATCCGTGAATTGTTTTCCTCTCGGCCACTTTGCCCCACACCCAAGTGGCCATGTGATGTGTCTTTGTGATCCACCCCAAATTGTAAGAGTCATGCACGCCTCGCACAACAAATGGCGCTTAGAGTTGTTTTGGAACTTTCTTTCAGGTAGCCCGCTCTAAGAAGGCACGGAATGGATATGATTTCGTCCTGAACTGGACCCCTCCAACTTTGATTGAATCGAGGAAAAGGTGTTTTTATCACAGGAACCCATCATTGTTGCAGGATTTCATCCCCCCGGCTACCATTTTCGGTCAGATTTCATTCAGACTTGGGAGCTCTGAACCGCCATTTTAATGGAATACCGCCATTTTAACGAAATTCCCCATACTTTCACTAAGCATGCCCTAAACTCATTAAGAAACACAATTTTCGTGACCATTCCCCTTTCCTGCCTAATATTCTGAGGTCACGTCATTATTCTTAAGTCCTTGGTCATGGGTACTTCATCAACTTTAAACTCTCAAAAATATATCTTAACATACTCATAGGCTCACACACTCACGCTCGCAGGCTCACAGGCTCACAAAATAGCAACCCTGATGTTGTACCTTCTCTTTCAAATTCATAAGATCCGCTACTGTTGAAGTCAAAGCTGCTCGTGCACTTTCGATCTTAGTGCCCAACATCTCCAAATTGTCTTCCGAATCATTGTCACTACTTCCACTAGACCCAATGTCTGCACCAGAACGGTCCACATTGATCGGTACATGAACATCTTCGCTTTGTTTTTGAATCTTGGACAATGATTGCGGCTCCTCAAGCTTCCTCTTGCCCTTCTTGTCAACTTGAACGTCTTCAGCCGCCTCTTGTTTTTCTTTGCCAATGTCTTCGTCGTCACTCTCAAAAGAATATCCATCGTATTCGTGAGTGTGCTCATCTGAGCTAGAAGTTGAAGACCATTGAACTTGGTCATCACCAACAGCCAACTTGCCAGGCTTTGCCTCTAAAAGCTTCTGATTTGCTTGAAGAAGTCCTTCTTCATCCAGCACTATCGGTCTGTCCGGGCGGTCACCGATAGGAAGCTCCTTCAAGGTTGTCCAATCTACCTATTTCTTCAATTGAACTTCAATGTACACCATTTGCACAAGATAGAAAGAGAAGTTGTCATTTCGATAAGGCTGGGACTCCAAATAGAGTTGCTGCCATACCTCCAAACACCTTCGCTAGAAGACAACACTCTTGCAGTAAGCCAAATTTGCCTTATTAAACTTCACGTGCAAAGGGTGTCGCCAAAACGGGAACAACTTGTTGATGTGGCACCAATCCACATATTTGTTTACAGTTTCATATGTCCAAGGCTCTGGTTCTACTTCCCATCCCAAAAAGGCCTTTATCTTTGGATGCAAAAAGATGGGTACACACTTCTTGCGAGGTTTGCCGCTCCTTTTACGATCCTTGTCACGAACCGCCTTTTTGTTGAGCCGAAGTCGGTATCTTGACATACCGTGTGGCGGTTGAGAGTCCTCGCCCTCCATAACGATCACTTCGTCTCAAAAGTAGCCAACTAAGTACTATGCGGTTTAGGGTTGCAAGCTTAAACCGTAGGTGTAAAAAATGCTAAACGTAATCCTATCACATTTAACATTTACAAAAATACAATGTTCTCGTGAAACACCCTATGTCATCCAAGCGTGAATAAAATGAGCCGTGCAAAGGGACAAAAATCCCCCCCCACAACTCAAACCCCTAGCTTCTGTGCACGCATTCAGCCACGTCAGCAGGTGAAAGACAATGCGCAGAATGCCAGGGAAAATTTAATGGCGACTGCGGGTGGAGGAGAACGTTGATGTACCTGAGGTCGCCCTGGGGCGCATGCGGGTCCGGAAGTGGGGCGACTGCGGGTCAGCACAAGTGCTCCAGGGCGACCGCGGGTCCTAGAGTGGGGTGACTACGGGTCTGGACAGGTGCTCCAACGCGACCGCGGGTCGAAGGAACCCGGGCGAGTGGGCGACCGCGGGTCCAAGGCGACTTCGGGTCCAGGGCGACTGCGGGTCCTAGGCGACCGCGGGTCCAGGACGACCACGGGTCCACTTTGAGAAGGCGACCGCGGGTCCTGGGCGACCGCAGGTCCTGGGCGACAGCGGGTCCTGGGCGACCGCGGGTCCATCTATTAATGCATGGACTTTTCTTTTCTTTCTTAGTACATGTTTATAGATTGTGATATTTTTTTCCATTTTTCCTTGCGCTGGGAAAGTGGCGATACTAAATGTTACGGAGGGGCTCCAAGCTTCAACATTCATCCACGTACTGGATAGAAAATGTGATACTAAGTATCTAAAATTCTATTTTCATTTACATTGTGGCGATTTCATCGAAGACTTTTCTAGAAGTTGAAGTTTTTCTAGCAATTTCATCCAAAATTTTCCTAAAAAATTCCTATAGCTTATAGCTAGCCTAAATTTTTTGTTGCTTTTGAGCACCAAATCTCAAGGGAAAAAAAAAGGATTGTGAGCTCAATCCCATTTGTGTTGCAAAAATTTATGGAATACTAGTTTATACTTTATACTATATTTGGGGAGCCATTAGGGTTGAGGTCGGTTGTGGTACAAATGGATTCCTTATTGATTATTTGAACAAAAGTTAAATCTTTGCAATTGTTTTAGAAGAAGTTCTTGTTAACTAATTTTTTTCTTATTAATTAATTTCATTGTTAATTCTTAATTTTATTGTAAATGACTTATTTCATTGTTAATGACTAATTTTATTGTTAATAACCAATGTTATGATTATTAAGTATTAACCATTGCAATTGTAACAATAATGTCTTTGTAATTGTTTTGACATGAGATGTTCATTATGTATTTTTGGATGTAGACTCAAATTACATACTATGTTATACACACTAATTTTGGTAAATTACATGCCTAATAACTAAATTTCTTGTACGGACACAAATCTATAAATGAAAGTCATTGTTGGACTTATATCATACTCCAACCATCTATGAAAGAATGTGTGTTTTTATCAATTTGGATGACATATACCAAAAAAAAGAATATGGTAGGAAAACATTATGCTACTAGGAATAATATATATGGTAAAACCAGATTTACATTTATTATTGAATTCATCCAAGTTTTCTCGAATTGCGTGTTTAATAAATGACAAAGATTATGGCTACATATCTTTTTTGCAATATCCACTCTTGTTTCATTGTCTCAAAAAAAAAAAGGGGTCGCAAGAAGTCAATGAACTTCCTTTTTCCAAATAAAATAAATAGGGAGAGAGCGAAAAAGGTTAAATAAATAAATAAAAACATCTCTCATCTATTTTGAAATAGGTAAAGTACGAATAAAAAGGAAAAGTCTAAAAAAGTCTAAAATGTATGTTTCCTATATTTGAATTAGAATAAATAGGAAAAAAAAACCAACTTGCTTTTATTTTTGGAAATAGAAAAAATAATAAGAGAATGTAAATGATGTATGACTTACATTTTTTTAGGGATTGAAAAAACAACTATTTGAATTCAATGACCATGAAAGTAAAACTCCTTTCAAGTGCATACTAGCACATTTTATTCAAGAAATAATACAAGTCTTCAACATCAATTACCAACTAATTTATTTTCATTTTCTTATTTTCCTTGCGTCCATTATATACTACGGAATCAAAAAGGACCAAGAACATTTGAATTCAAAAGTTGTTATACTTTGCATAACAACGTGTAAAAGGCCATATTCAATATATACAATTTGACAAATAGCCCATTGAGTAATTGTTTTTCTAAAGACAAGGCGCGTAGCATAAAATTCCTTCATATATTATAGGATAATATTACAAAGTAAGCAACACATAATTGGCCACCAAGCTCATTGCTTGCAGCACTAAACTCTTGCTCTAGACTATCCTATTACAAAGGTGAGTCTCGGAACACCAATTCGGGGGGCATCATGGACCATGGTGGAGACATAAGGGAATTTGTGATCTCTATACACGTTGGTCTCTTCTTTGGGTCAGTGTTCACGAGTTCACGCAACTTCATTCCAAAGTACATTGATCCCTCGCGGTTCTTGAACAAATCCTTGTCCCAATCGTCCATATCACCAATTCTCATCCATCGGTCAACTTCCCAATAGAATACGAGTCTGACTGTTGCGTATATTTATACCGTTGTTGCATGATCGGTATGCTTGTATCGGAATTTGGAGGTCCATATGCATAAAACAACTCCGGGGCAACCCACCAACGACCTTCTCGGTATTGATCCCTCTCGGCCTCAGATGGCTTTCCAAAATGTGAAGGCGCGTTTTCGTCACACTATGAGAAAGTCTTGTTTTTCCGGACAAGTAGAAAAACGTGGGTACATGTTGACGTTGACATTAGCCATGTCAACTGTAAATGTCTAGAAAAGTCCGTTTTACTTGACAAGGAGAAAACAGGAGGAAATGGAGACAAATGTCCACTGTTTTGAGTAGAACAGCACAATGGACAGGGTCACTTTGTGGGCAGAAAAGAAGACAGCTGGCAATAATGGTAGTGCCACGTGGGTGTGGCCTGCCCGCCCTTTTTTTTGGGCTGTAGCCCGTTGATGACGTGGAAATGAACGCCGGAATGTGGGGGAAATTACGTGGCATGTACGGTATCCGAGGTGGCCTGTCCTGTCAGTAGTTTCCGACGGGGTTTTGCACAGTAGAAGATGCTGAAGAGGACGTTGTGTGTAACATACAGATGCCTTGTTATATGTCATGAAGAACAAGGAAGTACTGGAAGTGATGTTTTACTTGTGGGGAACCGTGCCATTTGATATGCTAAACACATGAGGTACAACGTCTGTACTGACATTGTCGAATCTGCTATGACATGGGATTGAATGAGCTCGTCACTTCTATTGCCTTGGAAGACGTCGCCTCCAACTGCAATGCTCGCTTGAGTAGATGTTCGATGTGTCATGACCTCTGTTGGATACAACGTTCGACCATAGCGTGAACTCCTTCCTGAAATTCTGAACCCTTGTTGCAAGAAACGTTGCATTTCGGTAATCCTCATGTTTCATTGGACATAAACTATTACAGTATAAAGTGACGATAGCGCTGAGGTCACAATACGATAGACAGTGTTCATGACATGTTCTCAAACAACAGTGACGAGCACTTCTTGTACAGTGCTGTGCAATCTAATGAAGTCGACCACGTAGGACTGTGAAGGAATATGTCTGAAATGCTGTTGTATTCAGCGTGTAGGTATCATTCTCAATTGCAACCTTGCATGTGTGCAGACGTCTGTCATAAAAAGAAAATGCGTTCTCTAGCATAGAAGTTGCAGACATCATGGTTGATCTCTTATAAGAACGGCCCTGTGATAATGACAAAGCGTATGTGCAATGACGAAGTGCACCCTCATTGTTCACAGAAAGGAAAATTTTTATTGCAAATAGTTGCATGTAGACATACAGGAGCCGACTATTGTTTGTAGGACAAGGAGCTGTAAAGCATACCTCGCATCCCTCTCTAAGAAGCATGGAATTAGCAACTCATTACTACAGACTCATTGCATACAATGTAAGCATACATGCAGCGAAAAATTGAGTGACTTGAGTATGGCGGATGGTACCGCACATCATTTGCCCGTTCCTTGGAAGTCGATGCAGAGCTGACAAAATGCAGTCATGGATAGTGCATGTCTTATGGTTGCTTGGATACGTCATGCTTCGTGCCAAAATTCGAGGTGTGCATTCGCAGTGTTTGCATTCAAGCAAATTATATGACGTTGCTATACAATGACTACGTTCTGAAGTAGAAGTTTCCGCTATTGTCCTTTAGCTGCAAACCTACATAGCCCACAGTATAAGTGAATTTCGATTGTCGTACATGGAAACTCCTTTGCGTTTGTTACATGTGCTTCACTGTGCTCTGCAAATGCTGAATGCCTAGGTGGCCTGCCATGGTAGTTCATGCAAGAAGTAAAAGTACTTCCAAACATGCCGATGGCAAAATAGTGCCTGCCTTGTAGTATAACCATTTATTATGCGGGCCCTGCACTGCTCCAGAGCATCTGCAGTACGTGTGACTTTCAGAAATCTAAACTTCGATGACTTGAGCAATAACACTATAGGTGACATGTGACTTACCAGTGACCGAGCACACACGAAGTCTGAAGAAGTCACTCATTCGATTGCATGTTGTATGCATTCCTTCACTTCATTTACGGTGCCCCACATGTAGAATTGCAGCTAGTTTCCATGGCTTCCAATGTGCTCGTCAGACTGCGGAAGAAGTCAAGCTTCAAAGTGATTCCGAGATATGGAGTTCAATGACCTGAACATGGAGGACAGTTGTACAAGTACGTTCCATGACGAGGACCCTACTCAAGCATTTCATGTGACTTGTGAGTGACATTTTAATGACATGCTGTCGTGCCACCTGCAGCGTGGCCAGCGTAGCCATTTCCATTATAGAAGTTCTAGCAAAAGTGAACAAAGTACAGATCAGCCAATAACCCCGACATTGAAATCCTGTTCCTGCATACAATTAGTACAACATGAGTACCTATATGAAGAGAGAATACGGAGTATCCTCGAACGCTAAGTTGTTCCACGTTTCAAGAGCAAGAGCTCGGTCGGAACAACCAATTCTTCTTAGAAAACTGAGTACTTCGCTACACAGCTGAGGATGGGATGAAGCGCTATGCATGAAAGTACAGTAGCATAGAAGTCCAAGCGTCGGTATGTACTTTACCTGAACATTGCAGGAACGTGAATGATAGTTTCCATCGTCCATCGGAAAATTTGATAATTGGCAAGTCACCTACATATGTCTACACGACTTTCCAATGCCGCGGACTGCTTCGCCGTGGAGCTCAACAACAAGAGACCCTTTCTTCGCATATGTGGAAACAGAAGTTTCAATATGTCATCCGCTGAAGTAAGAAATCGTCGTTGCTTGTCCTTTCTACCATTAGCATTGAAAACATTGCTTCTGTACAGAACATCATTTTCTTCCATTAGCGTCGGCATTGAGTGTTCTCTGCAGGTGATCGTAAGCTTCAAAAGTTGTCGCTGTTGAACTTTGTGCCTCAGAAGACCAGCTCATCTTCAACAAGTATGATACCTTTCAGTAATTGGCACTTCATAGGCACTTATTCACAGAAAGTGTAAGTTCTAGGCGTCATAGTTGGCATCGCCTGCTTGTTGCCCAATGAAGTCTGCAAATGAATAGGATGAACATGGTTAATATGTCAGTGCCAGCTAAGTGTTCACCCGTTTGCACACAAATGTGAAATTCTACATATAAGACCATTTAGAATCCCCTCATTCACAACAATTTCTGGTACAACACAGCATATACAGTAGTATCTGCATGCTTCGGTCCTTCCATTGAATTAATATAGTGAACATGTGCAGAATTACACATGGATGATAAGAAGTTCATAGTACATTTAAAAGCAGGGAAGCGACTGCATAGCCCGTGCAAGTTCAGAAGGGAATCCACTATGGACATTACCACGTCCATAGGACATGGCTGCACAGTTCCTAGCCCTACAAGCTTTCAATTTGCAAATGCAGTCCATGCACACAGTGTACTTGGAAGTTCCTGTCCTAATAAATGTTTTCCCTCAAAGTAGTCCCTAAATATACAATACTCGGAAAACAATGACTGCAGTTTTTGCACTTGCTAGCGACGACGGCAGTCATGCACTGCACATTTGACTTTCTCTTCTTCTCACACATGATGTGCGCGGACAGTTGAGCACAGTGTAGAACAAGAATGCTCCTCACATGCATCCCCTGCAAGACAGTTACATCACTTGTACAGAAAACCTAGCGTGCCTCTTCGGTATGAATTCATCGACATCTGTCTTTCGCGAACCTCGCTGAATAAGAAAGTACCAACTACATGCACATTTGAGATAGGAATCACCAACTGCTAGAAATCGTACTAAGCGTACATTACAAGAGCTGTTGTTGCATACCTTGTATAAGGTCATGAAGTGAAGCATGCTCCTTTTTGCCACCAATCCCAATTCAGATGAAGGTACTGCACGCACCTTTGCTGCAAAACTCTTCCTTTCGACTCTTCAAAACGTACACTACAAGAATTTGAAATGCATCGCTTCTACATGTTCAGTATGGAAATGGATGTGGAAGTTGACATGTCAATTATGTATAGCTTCCGAAGACTGGTCATGCAGAACAAACTGATAGAGCTAGGCAATACCTTTCCAAGCGAGTGCCATGTTTGCCACCGAAGGTACTTCACTTGTACGAGGTACTGCGGACCGACATTTGCATTTCCAGTAGCCTGTGGGAGGTCATGTACGACCGATTTCACACCTGTGTCTACAGAAGCGATGTTAAGGGTTCACAACTTCAGAATTGATAAGAACCTTCACAAAGTTGTTGAATGTCATGAATGGCAGGACTAATGAGCAACGTCAGTGTGCAATCCAATCAATGACTCCGCTTTCACAAATGCCTGAAGATGACGACGCTCACTGTACACATGGTGTTCGCTACGCTTGGCTGTTGTTGGCGTCATCGGTGTCAACACTGTAAGCCTTGTGCAGACCGCTTGAAACCTCATCCCCACATTCTGTACTCATTGTACAGACGGGGAGAACATGGCTCAACTGTTACTCATGGAACCTCAATAACGTGCTACCCATACTCTTCAATGAGAATCCTCGTCCATTGTGAATGAACATGCGACATCGTTCTCGAAACAATTAATTCCATGTCCTGTGAATTAAGCGCAATCACTGCCACACAATTTGACGACAAGTAAGATGTTCCAAGCGCTGCTAACATGGCCATCTGGTCTTTCCTTTATCTTGTTGATATTCTAACACCTAATACGTTGGATTGCATTCTCTATCATTACGCTGCATGTACTTTGAAGATTTCTTTTCATATAGCCACATGTCGGCGTGTACTGTAGCACAATGAATGAAGGTTGTGAATGTAAAACACAACATGCATATTGTACTTGTACTCACATGAAATCTGTCTTCTCAGGAAGGCTTCACAATTGAACATGGACAACTTGTCGTACCTGATCATAGAGTGCACCTCATATCCACAGCCTTTCTTCTAGAGTTGCCATGCTGATAGAAGTGCATGTTGTGATTGTCTCTTCCAATGTCCGCAACAGAACCGCCGGAAGTTCACGTTCCACACGAACGACTGAAACACATTTTCTTGTCTCTGAGACGGACAACAGTGACTGAGCAGGAGACCACCGACCACCCAGTATGCTGACCTCCATGTCGATCCCAGAAGACATGAGCGCTAAGAGAATATGTACCCAATGACAATGACAAGAATTTCGTTGAAGTTGTAAAGTTCATGAACTACTGAAACTACTATACAGCGAAAGCAGGCAATGGACTCATAAGATTGCTTGCCGTCCAATACGCTAAGCTTTTTAACGCTACAAGGGCTTCATGTGACTACAGAAGCCATGCACAGCATTCAGTGCTTCGTACTTCGAAAGGCAAGTTTTCAGTCCACTACGCTGGAGACGATGTTACTGAAACATTCAACGTGCTCCACAACCGTGTATACAGCAGTTTGCGTTTGCGGACATTTGTGAACATGAACCAAGTCATTCATTGACAACTATGGACAATAAATCAAGAAGGCTTCATGGAAGTCCTCACCTGTACATGCCTGGGTTCCTCCTCTTCCAATTTCAAAAAGCAGCAGGCTTTCTCTGTGGCCTGTATTGCTGCCATGCGATAGCCAAGTACCAGAAACGAACAACCGCGGCATACTGGCGATGCTCTTGCGTCTCACAGGTACATTGTTGGCCTCCTGCAACATGCAAACACGAATACACTGTACTACTCAAATCACGTGGGCAATGCTCATGCACAGTTACATTTAAATAACAATGCATGCATTGTACATATTTCACTGACAAAACACTTCCGATGAGGTCAATGTCATCAGCAACTGCTGTTAGTGAAGGAAGCAACACATGTTCTATAATGGACAGCGGACAGTGATAGATAGATCTCCCATTGAGCAGAACACTTGTAGCATGTACAGTCACTAACTGTAGAAGCAGTGGTCGAATGCGGTTGTTCCATTCTGGCACTACACTACATACCAATACAGTTCCTGCAATCCAGAAAGCATGACAAATGCAGACGGAGAACTCAACATGCTCCAAGTCAAACCCCACGTTCCTCATATGTAGTATGAAGCAGTATTGAATAGGTGCAAGCACGGCTAGGTATAGCTTATGCAATTGCAAGTGTGCTTTCCTTATTCTCATGCAACTACGGTTTGTAAGTACATTTACTGATACGCGAAAACAAAGCAACAGACAGTGAGAAGACTGCCATGTCAAGTTCAGCGGCATTTCAAGTGTCCAAAAATTACTTCACTTGTGGAAAGCAAAGTAAACATTAGAAGAAAATTCGGGTCTCCAGATGCCTAAGTTGGCAACGCAATTTTCGTGCTTGGAAATTGCTGAAAATGCCACCTTGCACGTTGCCAATGTGGAGTATAAGGTGATGACGAGGGATTTAGCACCCGTTGCTACCAATGGGAGTGACGCGTTGGAAACAATATTTTATTGGCGTACCGTTGTCCCCTGTCCTGTGTGTAGGGTTATAAAACGAATTTCCAATTGGGCGTACCAAACGCAGGGACTAGTCCCGCATGCGGACCGGTAGTGGAGCCGCGCATCGTTGTCAATGATGCGATGTGTTTGACAACTTGGAGGGAATTTCAAACTTGGCACGGAATTGGCTGAGCTCCAATTTCAGAATGGGTCCAAACGCGTCACTCGTTCAATGTCACAGTTCCATGCATTGTAGTTCCATGAATTGTGTGGATGCCAGTGTTGTCGAGTGCTGCCCAAATTGTGTGATCACTGGCAACTCGTTTCCAACAAGTGTTAGGTGATCAATTGTGCGTTGGCAACGTCATCAGGAATGGAGAATCGCAGACCGCGTTCGGAGGTGGCAGCAGTGACGCTCCACAACACACACAATGACCAGGGAGAGTGGATTCCAACGAGATACGAGAGGTTGTCGTGGGTGAGGTTGAACCCTGGTAGAAATGGAACTTGGGCTCGAGAGGCTCGTCGGCATGGAGGTGAGAGCATGAGGGGATCTTACAAGGCTCAAATCATGGACTTCCGGTTCAAGTTTGATGGGCGCAAGACCGTTTCCAACAAGCCGGAATTGGAGTCCGTGTTGGTTAGACATGCTTACCACCGGCATCAAGTGCTCTTAGATCCAGAGATTCGCCACGATCGGGTTCCATGCAATTGTGAGAATAGATGGCGCTTTGTTTCCACCTTTGATGCCATGTTGTTCTTGAAAGTTTGATGGCCATCAAAGTAAACGTGGCTGGGGCTTTACACTGCTTTGCTAATTTGGTTTGTGGTATTGTCTGTTGGAAACAGTTCTGTACCAATCCTTTTTTGAAGACTGGGTGGACCCACTTTCTATCCTTGGAGTCATCGTTGTTGTGCACAGCGAAATTGGTGAAGCCACTCGGAATGGGAGGTCCTACAATGAGCTTCTGGAGAATGGGATATTTTTTTCTAACCTTGTCTATGTGCCACCTACACCAGGGCTTCTATATGGATCAGTTGAGCCACTGTCGTTGCCACCTTTCACTGATCCCGAATGGCCTCTCCCCGACATGCACACCAGTGAAGCGTTTCGGTTCAAGCTTCGGGCCGATTTCCAAGCTGTCACCAAGGCCACCACTGGAAGCCGCATGGGCCACCTCCAGTGGTTTATGCCCTTGCATGTATTTGTAGATCTTTTTGCGTGTGAGGAGGAGAGGATGAGACGCACTGCCGTCCTGTACGTTGTCAACAGCCCCTTCGACGAGTTGTTCACGAGCCTCATGGACGCAGGTTGGCATTAGAAAGTAGTCTTCGGCAAGGACATTGTCAGGTGCACAATCTCAATGGACACTGTAGCCTTCAGGTAAGGAGACTTTTGTTGCCAACAGACTGTTGCATGTGCCATTGAGAGTGTTTTAGGGTGTAGGGTGCTTGTGAATTGTTGCGAACGTTGAAAACAACCTTTCTTAGACGTGTCGGGTGTGCTGTAGATACCATGTTGGGCGAGCAACGTTGTACACAAATTTCAAGTACGGCCGAGAGCGTCTGGCGCCAGATGGTGTTAGTTGGCAACAGATAGACGAAGTGCAGGAGGAGGACATGGTGGTCCTCCCATGTTTGTTTGAAGGTGTGACGGTGGCAAGGTTCCAGGTGGGTCGAACATGGCCGTTGGCACACATTCGCAGAGAGGTGGATATCACCTTGGGAGGTGTGGTTCCAGAAGACTTCCGCTTCTCTGTCCGTCAGCAAGGGTTTGCAGACATCCTTGTAAACCGGAGGCAGGAGGGTGCCAACAGGGTAGCAGATGTCCTTCCTCCGTGGACATTGGAGATAGTGGCAATTACCAACTAAGTGGTAGAGCATGGTTAGTTTAGAGAACTATCAATGTCAGTTTTGAGACATTTTAGCACTTATATTCCTACAGGTGCCTCTTTCAACGTCACGTTCGAAACAAGTCGGTTTAGGATGATATAGAGTTAGATAAGGACTTATGTGTAAGCAACAACCGTCATAGGAAACACTGTAAGGCTGAATTTTGATAATCAAAAAAAAAATTGGACGTTGATAGTTACCTTCGTGTTTGGGACGTGTTTCAGACTTGGTTGCCACTCGGTTCATGATGAGAAATGACTGTGTTGGAAACAAAAGAACTCCTCATGTTTGGGACGTGTTTCAGACTTGGTTGCCACTCGGTTTATGGTGTTTGTGACTGTGTTGGAAACAAGAGGAGTTCCATTACATCACGGTGATTGTACATTTGACAAAATGAGGCAACAACTTCACAATGACTGCGTTGGAAACAAGATGACTCTCATTTCCTCTAACTCTATCATGACTCGTGACTTCCTGTTCCAACAATGCTTTCTTTTGTACACGTCCATCTAAGTCATATGGCGTGTGTAAACAAGGGCAAATCACAGAAGGGAACTGCATTCATACAAAACATGTTGACAACAGAGATGGGTACCGAAAACTTGCGAGAGAGTTGAAGAACTAATGAATGCAAAATCACAATGAAAATATGCGGAAATGCAGAATTTTCATATTCGTGAAAGGCAGGTGAACAAAAATGATGGAAAGAAGTTTCTGCTTCCTATGACTGTCCTCAAAAACCCATCAGTGCCATTTCAAGTGTAGGCCTGCTAAACATCCACTGTTTCCAACGTCTACTACTGCCTACACTAGCTTGATGTACAGAAGGCGCTTCTAAACACGACAAAAAATCAAATTTGGTCTACAAGCGCATCCAAAACTTCTGCATCCGCCGAATCTATGGATGACGAACCCGCTGCCTGAGGCCTGCCAGCAGATCCACCCTCAGATGAAAGATCGACGTGCACTGGTGCGGCAGGCGGGCCCACTGCGGGAGGTTCACGCGACGTTGCCAACTCCGCCTCCGCCCCATCTGTCGGTGCCAACGGGGTCGCGTTGGCAGCAGCCCCCGAATTTGAAGGCATGGGAGCTTTGCTTTTGTTGTTGTCCTCGAGCGGCAAAGGTGGTCTTCTTTCGGGCTTCGTCTCCCCTCTGCTTGCAGCTACTGCTTCATTTGCTGTTGGAAACAGAGCACATCCCACATGAATATTACCACAACATTGTAAAGAAAAGACAGAATTCCAACAATACAAAAGAGAAGAGCAAAGGTTTGAACTACAGATGTTGTATTATAAATTTGAGTGACAATTACCAACTAAGTGCATATAGTACATTACGCTACCAGAAACGTACTGTGAAAGGCTAAGTCTCGCACGGCTGCGTCAACCGCTTCTGTATAAGGAGATCCTTTTCGCCTGAATGCAAAACAAGGAAGTGCCCAAACGTATTCTCTAGGAGCAACAGGAGAGAGCACTGAATGCTGGGCCTTACCAGCCAAGGGTGATGCACCTAGCGGTGTCTTTAACAACTTCGGAGCTATTTCACCTTCAGGGATCACAGAGGCTTCCCTCTTCCGAATGCTGACACCATAAGAAGCCCCCTCACGCGGAACCTCATTCTCGCCAACACAAGTCGGGATCTGTGTTTCCAACGCGTCAAAGCCCCATGCTTCCAGCCACTGACGGTCACCTCCTTTCTTGCACCTTGGACACACCCGACTCCCCGAAAGAAGTTCAGACCACAAACACCATGGGTGAAACAGGCAACCACATGAGAAGGGCACAGCACCGTTGGAAACAAACAGTTGAGAGCACAAGCCGCAGGGTGAATCCACTTCAAGAACTGGCTTGACACCCGTTTCCAACGCCTTGTCGTCAGCCAACTTCTTCGGCTTGATGGAATACTGGCTTGCTCTCTCTGTTGCCAACTGCTTTTGGAGATCCCCCAATCCTTCCTCGCTCAACCTGAAGGCTTCCTCCAGTTCCTTAAGGCATTTGGACTTCTCAAGGACCGAATCTTGAACTTCCTCCAACTTGTCGTTGTTGGCAGTGATGTCCTTGCACACCTCCCGCTGCTCCTTGTCCACCGTTGCCTTGTCATACAGGTTCCCTGCTGTCGCAAGCTCTCTACTCCGCCTCCGCAAGCAATCCTTCACAGAGTTGAGGCGTTCGTCTTCTGCTTCCAACGTGAAGATTGTGCCTTCCAGTCCCTTTAAGGTACCTCGCAATCGGGAAATGCACTTGGATTTGCCCTTGACGTCTTCCGACTTCTCTTTCACCTGCTTCTCCAGCGCGGCCACCTTGTTCCCAACATTGTCAACGCCGTCAGTGTTGCCAACGGCCTCAACTTCTCGCTGCTCCTGCTCCTCGCGCCCAACTTCGCTTCCAGCGGGCCGAAGTCCAACTTCCTTCTGGAAATACAGCCGGAACTCCTTCAGAATGGACCACATCTGCTCCCTCAATGCTGGAGGGCCCAATTTCAGGGGATTCAGGCCCGGATGAGCGAGTCGTTCTTCAGTCAATTGGGCCGCAGCCGCTGCCCAATTCACCTTGTTCCTGCGCCCCTCCTTGTAGAAGTACACACACGCGCGCAAGAATGTTTGGCTGAAGGCTTTGTTGTCAGGTGCATCGCCATAAATCCTCATGTACATCCGAAGGTATAGATCCCGCGAATTGAGGTCTCTGCACTTGTCCAAGCAGTACCGTGTCCTGTTCAACCCCTCGCCAGGAACCCAGATGGACTCGTACATGTAGGAGGGAACCATAGCCTCCGTCACCTCCTTGGGCATGATCCCTTCTTTGCACAATCCGTAAACCCTGTGGAAGAACTCTACGTCATACACCGCCTTGTGCCTCCCCAACAAGCACGGTGCCAACGTCACCAGCCTCTTCTGCAACGCTGGTGGAAGCCCGCTTAAATCCGCTGGAACCTCCCACGTTCCCCATCCCGGATCGGTGGGGAGAAGCACTTGGTGCTTCTGGGGAGGAGCAGACTCTGCCAACACTGCCGCCATGAGAGCTTTGCCTTTGACAAGGCTTTTCGAACGAGCTTTCCTGCTTGACGCGCTCATGGTGAGACCTACAATTGACCTGCTGCAAAGACAACAGGAGAGAAGAAGTGCAATTGGAATGTGTAACCAACAGCGCGAAACTCGCACAAGAGAGAGAGAGAGAGAGCAATGGCAACGTAGAAGTACTTTGAAGTTTCACTTGTGCCTGAGGCTGGGGGTTTATGGGGCAAGTGCCTTGCTTATGACGCCAGTAACTCCCAACGTGCTCCATGATGGTACAGCCGCCTCCTGTTGCCAACGAGCCAATGAGCTTAATGATTAGATGTCGCTTTAGGCCCTAATTGAGTGTTTGGGACGTTACATTATGGTCAGTATCTTATGATTCCCTCATCCACTGATGGCAACTTGTTTCCATCATGGCCTAATTTTGTGGAGTGGGCACATCACCTCATAGTGTCTCCTGTTGGCACATCATGGACCCCAGCAAGAGAAGCTGGTACTTCTCTAGGAACCCAGTCATTTTATTTTATAAGCACGGTGCCAACAGGAGATCACAAATTTCTAGGGTCGTGGGTTTAGGGGTTAGAATCTTGGTTTAGGGTTTTCGGTTTAGGGTCCCTCTTAAGCATTAAAATTGCCTAGGTCTGTGGGATCAAAATGGGTACATTTGACAATTTGTTGGCAACAAGATTTGGGCAGTACAAACTTTACATTTCTGATGTGGAAATTTTTCCGCTTGCTGTGAAAATTGGTGGTTTATAGTGATTTTATCCGAAAAAGTGAATGATACCTAAAAAAACTTGCAGAATCCTTCCATGAGTGGATATTGTAGTAAAAAAACACTATGGTGTAAATTCAAAGGCTTGTTTCTAACTTCTACACATGGAAGCGCCACTAAGTACATTGGTATGTGGCCTCGTTAAATAAACCTCAGCCACCGTCGTTGCCAACGGCCTAAACTCTGTTGCTATGGAAATGGTGCCGCTGTTTGCTACACCCTCCATTTCAAGACGTCGCCACCCAAGCACGGCCTACTCGTGATCTACCTTCCCTCCAGATTCTAGCTGCATCCATTGCATTTGACGTGTTGTAGGCCGTCCTCTTTCTTGTTGTCGCTGCCGTTCTTTGGGCATCATCTTCCATCGATGTCGCATTGGCAACGTCCTTCAGTCGTTCCTGCTTGGCAAACCTGTGTTGTATGTTTCTGTACCAATGTTGGTATTGCTGAACAATGGAGCTTGTTCTCTCTTTAGTGCCTCCATGTTGAGTGTGATGCTGATTAGCAGCCTTAGCTGCGTGATGAGATTTTTCCATGCCCTGGTTGTTCCAAACAGCGAGACTTCCATACGTTTCCACATACCAAGGACCATGGCGCACCAGATTATGCTAGCAAATCACAGCATTCAAGGAATTAGTAGAAGTACGTGTAAAAATGTTGCACTGCGTGAAACGAGATGCCATGAAATGTGTCAAGTTCACATACCATCACACCCTGGACCCCCTAAGCTTGTCAAATGAACTTCCCACATGACGGCAAACATTGACTTTGAACTGCAGATGTACGTTGGCAATAGACGGTACTCACCATATAATGAGTCACATGGTCTTCCCCGAAGCATTTCAAGTAGAGGCTCCCCCATCTCTCAATTTTACCTTTGAAAGTCTCCCTTTGCTCTTGATCCAAGGAAAGGCCAACCAAATAAGGGAACACTGTTTCCAACGCCTGCCACATTTCCACCCTGTCTAGATATTGCCTCCCTTGTTGAAGAGTGTTATTTTCTGAGCGCAAGACATCCTTCCATACTCGATCTTGCCCTGACCAAGTCGATGGTTGGAACATCCTAGTTGCAGTCACACCACTGAGGGAGGGTTTGATGGGGACACTGTTGGAAGCGCCACTGAGTACTGGGTCCTTCATGATGCGGACGTTTCCACCGTGAAGACCAGCTGCTAACAGAGTCTTCTCCATATTCTCTATGGCTTGTTGCTGACGCTCCTCATTCTTCATGTTCCAAATGAACATGAAATGGAGGTGAAGAATTTTCTCCATCATTCGAGTTAACGCATGTAAGGTACAAATATGTACCCTCTCAAGTGGAATGGGTAGAATAGGCTTCCACCGTGATTCTCTGTCAGTGGCGAGCGGTTTACATTGCACGTTGCCAGCAAATAAACCTCCATGCCATGTATGTTTTCTCCGCCTAGCCTCTGTAGCAGCAGACGCGGCTGTTCCCAGCACTGGTTTTGTCCGCTGTTGGTTACAGTAAATGCATGAGTGTATCGCGTTGGCTCCATGCTTCAGCCCATACAAACACTTAATTGTCTTCATGTCAGTTGACAAATGCCACTCTACTTTGAAGTCTCCAACACCCTCAACTCTTAACAGTTGACCCTCATCTTGCGCTTTGATGAGTGTAGGGAACTGAGTTTGTTGGAACACCCAGTGGAGAACTTCATACGACTCCTTGGCCACCTCAAAGCATGCGATAGGCCAGATTTCGGTTTCCGATTGGACTGAAAAATATCTATCATCTGTTTTTTGTATGCTGGTGTCTAATGCACGATTCATGAGCGTCAAACTCACCCTTTCGAATTTTCTCCCATGTACAATCTCTGCTTCGTCCATCTTCAAGACGAAAATTAAAGGCTTGTTTCCAACTTCTGGACATGCAGGTTCAGTTTCCAACGTCAGAGCACCCTACACCGCTTGATGTACAGAAGTCAATAAGAAATCACGTTGGAAACAAGTACCGTTTGAACAGGAATGTTTTGAAAAGAAGGATATTCACCTTCGGTCGTGAATTGGTATAGCTTCACCATAGTCCTCTGCACCACTTCGATGTCAACAAACAAAGAATTCTTGGGCGTTAGAACCACCCTTGATATGTCTGATTTCTTCTTTCTTCCTTTTCCAGTGGTAACTGAAGGTTGCACCACCAACTCCAGCGTACTGTCAATATGGTAATAGTTGCCAACAAGATCCGTCAACTTTGAATTGAGTTCTGTTCGCAACAAACTGACCTGTTCAACATAGTCCATATTGTGAGAACACCACGTAAGCCTAAACCCACCACTAACATGCCGTTGGAAACAAGATTTTCCTTATTGAAGTTATGTAAATCGCCCAGAACCCTGAACCCTAAACCAGGTTTTGCGACTGCAAACACGTTACCACCCTCCCTCTAGCAGCGTTTATGGGGCCCCTGCTATAATTCTGTTTTCCAATGCTCCGATCGACTAGGCTAATGCAAGAACCCTCCAGTATGTCCTATATTGAAATTTTCCATCGTTTCCAACAAGGCATAGCAATACGCTCTACTTTGAATGTAAGCCCAACTCGTTTCCAACAATGCATAGCCAAAATTCATGGAATGGGAATAATAACTTCAAACCTTGTGCGGGTTTGGCAAGAATGTTGGCTTCAAGCGTTTGTCAACGAGCTGCACTCGCCCTTTGATCGTCTTGTAGATCTCACCATATCCTTTCTGTGACACTCCAGTCATATCGCACGCTGCTAGTATTGCTTCTGTTCCCAACTCCGTCCCAATTTTCTCAAGGTAGTGGTTCGTCATGCTGGTTGCAGCATGACTATGTTACGAACTTGATATCAACGCCAGCGTCTCTCCCTTTGACATCAATAGTCCAATCGCCTGCCCGGTCTCATCTTGGGTATCCTTGTCGCCACACAGACGTTTCCTTCTGTTAGACGTCCTGTTGCCAGCGTGTATAGCTTGAACTACCTGCGGTTGCAACAAACTTCGAATTTTGGCTATACGAGCCCTCGACGCGCCACCACTCTTCGCTAATTCAACGAGGCCCTTCGATGGTCTTAGTTGTGGTCCTGCTGGAGTCCTGACCATTCTTTCCATTTTCCTTTGGAATTTCACTATGGACTTTCTTGCTTCCATGAGTTCATGCTCCAACTGCAAGACCTTCTGATGCGCACCTTGTCGTCCTTGTTCGTTCGCCAACTGCAAGTTGTTGTTGTGTTGGTCCTCATTCCTGTGCAACTCTTCTTCGACTGCTACACATCGAGCCCTAAAGAAGTCTAAACCGCTCTTCAAAGTGTCAATCTCCTCTTTACTTCTTGCAACAAGTTCCTCTGAACGTTGTGCCCAGCTACTGTTGGCAACGTCCAGATCCTGCGTTAGTAACGCAATGGAATTTTGCAAGGCTTCCCTCTTCCGAATTGCATCAGCTTGTGTCTCCTGTAATTGCCTTTCCAAGCCTTTTATTGAGTCACAGGTGCTAACAAGGTTTCTAGAATATCCTAGGAGTCCAGAGTCACCGTGACACACAAATTCTAAGCAACTCTTGATTGTTTGAAACGGTGGTGGCTTCCCTGTGACAGGATCTGTTGGGTACAAATTGCCATCCAACCATAAATCAATGTTGGTGGCTCCAGAATCTCTCAACGCTGGAAACTCTGCTTTTGAGGCTTGCTGATCAATTCGAACCCCTTTCCTCACAATAGGGGCGAATTTACTATCCAATATAACAGCTGCTGTATACGAACTACCCTTTCCAACATTGGTAATGTCCTGAAGTGCCATCCTAAACCGAAATCTCTCAAATCGTGTGCCAAAGCCACCCCAAAACCAGTTGAGGGATGCCAATGAGCCTGTTGGCAACGGCAATGAGGCCAGCTCATTTGGCGGGAAGCAATTCCAACAATTGAGAACTTGCGAGCATCTCCACGTTGACATTCCCCACATCCCCCAATTCACACGCTCGTCAACTGGATTGTACATGTTGAGTACACTAATTGGAAATAGTGGCTTCCAAATCAGAATTCCAAATCGTGGATTAAAAGATTATAATCCACAATTTGGTACTCGCAGTCAACATTAAAATAGTCACCGAACTATATTAATCTATGTGCCAAACTCATTGCCCCAAGTGTTGAGTTGCCAACATGGCAAATGTTTGTACAGAGTCCTGGTGCACGGCTGTTGACAACAAGGCGCCACTTGAGTGCTTCAGTGACAACTCGACCTGTACCGTCCACAGCTCATTGGCGTGCAGGTTTGATGGCAACAAGCGCCAAGTACCCATGATGTTGGAATTGACCATTTTCTAAAAAGCAAAAAATTATTTTTCAAGCCCAAAGTACCGGCCATCCAGAGACCCGAATTTTCTTCTAATGACTTGAACCTCTGCATACACTATGTACATGGACGCATGAAGCAGTTGTTCATGGCAAGTCCCAATTTACAATTCTTTATGTTCCACCTGTACACTGTATATATGCCGTTCCGAAGTGCTGCATCCTTCATATTCAGGGATTCAAGACGCAGTCATGACTTTGTACGTTGAACTTCGAAATATGGAATGCTACTTTCCAATACTGCCGTGGTAGACCAACAGTCAGACAATAAGACGCTGCCATTGTCATTGCCGGGCACGCTTAGTTCCTGTACACTGTTCTATGCAGACACTGTCGATCTTCACTTCCTCTTCGACGCTTCGGCTCTCTTGGCTGCAGGAGTCTACAATAGCACAACTCAAATATAAGGTTCTGTGCTTATTGGTATGAAAACATGCAACTGAGACAATGTATGCACTGACCGATTCCAGTACGTCTGTGTGTTCACGTGTCGTCCGAGCAAAGTACTGCAAGAAATGGACATGTCCACGAAGTACGACAAAATCAAAGGCGTACACAACCTTCACGATGCTGTCAGTAGCTTTTGATGTCGTCGCGCCTTTGAGAGCACCGGACTTGGGAGTCTTTGTAGCCATTGTTGCCTTTGTAGGAAGCCCCTTTGCTTGACTCCTCACTGTGTGTTTACCTTGCACTGCTGAATCCGCTACGCCTCGCACTACTGGATTATCCTGCTAGTGCAAAACCAAGAGCAATTTAGGTTACTATATAAGCTTCTTCACATGAGCATGGACAAGGGAGGTGTGCAGAACAACGTCACAAAGCTGTATACATGAACACAGACATGAACGGTTGTACTACACATGCATGGTCCGCAATACACTGTTGTACAACACTTCTTTCCAATCATCCACAAGAACAAAGACTGATCATGCAACGGACTGCCATTCCAAAGAGGAACAGTGAAAGTGAGTTCGGTACAGCAGGATGTCCATGACGACGTGGTGCAGGACGTCCTCCATTACCAAATCCGCTTCCATTTTCCTACTATCGTTCAACATGTTCATTTACGTTGTTACAGCAACTATGCGATAACTTTGTGTACCTACCTTTTGCATGGGCATTTGCTTCCCAATGTTGTACAATTGAATTCGGGAGCCAGAGCAACTAACCTTTGGCAGTAATGCATTCTCTTCGGCGGAGACTTCAGAGTCAATCGGTTGAACAGTGCCTGAGTCATCACCAAGTGCATAGACGTCCACTTTTTCTGCGACACTGTCTTCTGCATTCACAGGAAGAAGCGGTTCCACAGAATTGACGGTTTCCTGGGCGCACGGTGGAGCAGGCACAGCCGCCCCTTCTGTGACCTCCGTCACTGGAATCGAGGACACGTCGGTCACGACGTCAACATGTGGAGTTGGCATACCTTGCCCTACCGTTGTGGCCTCTTGAGCGTCTTCATCACCAGCGCTTTCTAGGAGTGCATTCATTTTAGCAGAAGTGAATGCTGTACAGTCTTTGGATACAACAAGTCCCTCGTCGGAGCCTGTCAACATGGCAGGCTGAATCAACTCCTGCATAGTTCTTCTTCCACTGCCAGGCCGATTCTGTAGCACGTCCATGACTAACGCCTCCAAGCGCAGTTGGGCTGCATCAACCTTCGACTGGTGAAGCGCCATTGCCAACTCCATGGCATTCAGGCGTGTGCGTACTTCATCCATGTCCGCTGACGAATCAACAGGACCTCGGCACTTCTCCTCTTCTTGGCGGGTGAATTCTACTGCAACCGCAGCTTCAACTTCCTCCGGAAGCGGAGGATGTTTTTTGTCCAATGTCTGCATAAACAAGAAGCACAGCAGTGAATGTTGTCCACCACATCGGAAAATGATGACGTCATATACAAAACATACATCATTCCAACTAGTAGTTCTCTGTGTACTTCAGGACGCCTTCATTGCAATTGAACGTTCCCTTGTACCCGGTCCTACAGATGTCTAGTACAAGAGAAAGATTATAGTTCAATTGAGAAGCTTACTAACTGCACCAACATGTTCCTCTCGATTGTTTGCAGTTGTGTAGCCCTGGAGCCCTTGTTTTTCGAAATTGACCACATGTGCTCAGACATTTGCTTCGACTCCTCTGTTTTGCGCTTAGCGCATAGAATATTCCATTGTTCCAGGTCGACGTCAACAGGCTTTTTCTTGCCGGCATCTATGAGCTGGTTGATTTTCCAGCGAGCGTGAATTAAAGCCTTCGTGATGAGCGGTCCTAGCCAGTGGTCGCTGATCTTCATGCACGGGCCTACCAGACGCCACTCTACCAGCAACAGTACATGTCATTAGAAATGGACTTCCGTTCTGTGTTCATTCATTCGTACTAGTACTTGCCTCAGATACAAGGACCACACTCTTCCGCCTGCACGCTCCATACGCCATGTCAAAAATGGAAAGATAACAAGTTTAATACTGCCATTCTGAATGTCTTTATAGGAAGTGACATTATAGACGGTGAGGTGAAGGACACAGGCCTACTACAGACGACTTTCACAACAGCGTGCATGTCAGATTGTGTACTTGACGAAAAGGCTAAGTGTTGTCAGACCTGCATACAGTCTCTCATATAGACGTTTTCGGTCATGTTTCTCCTGCTGGTCCCAACCCACAGTGACATCGAGATCGGCAGCAAACAAGCGAACGTCCTTCCGCAGAGTCTTCATCATTTGCCATGCGGGAAGCCTATGTCGTCTACCATAATCGGTTTTTTGATGACCTTCCCCTTGGCATCCATCAGCTGCTGCACGGGGACCTCCATGTCGTCCTCGTCATCAGTTGTATGTTCTCTTGCTTCGTCTGTTTCCTCTGCACTGTCGGATGGAAGGCTGCAGAAGGAAAACAAAACTTTGAGAACTGTCATTGCTACGTATGAATGTCGGCGCATGTGCCACTCACTGCAGTCTTGGCAGGCTTGCAAAAGCAGGCACAATTACTTCAAGAAAGCAAGCCTAGATACATATTCCGCTGCACCCTTGTCGTCTACAAAGATGGATGTGAAGCCTGCGTCTTCAGAGTTCTGACGCCCTATTGCATGTTGCACGTAACGGAAAGGACGTCCACGAGGACGTCCAAAGAAACGTCTCTTCTGTTTTCCACAACGTCCCCGCCAACATCCAAGGTTTTCAAGCCCCTCCACTACAGTCTTCCAGTAACAGCATGTTGCAGGGCACAACTGTTCCGAAGAACATGAGCACATCATTGCGAAGAACAACAACAACATCGACCCGGACGATGAAAACGCTGCTGTGCTGTGCAAGACTTTCACAGGAGAAGGAGGGCGACAACAGTCACCTGTCAGGCGCAGATATGGCGCGTGCATGCTCCCTTCGCGACGGAGTACGGTCCTCTTTTGATGATGGTCGCTCCTCAAAGGCCACAGCCTTCCGCTTCCTCGGCCGCGCCATCGACGAAGATGCGTTGGCCTTTTCCTTCCCTTGGACAGTATTCAGACCGTGCTTGTCCTGTGCTCGTTTGTTGCGAAGCTCTCCAATTTGACGCATTCTTTGCTCCCGTGGATTCCGTTGAAAGTCATCCTCTCGGTCACTGCTGTCCTCGCCATGTGCTTCAGAACGCACTTCCATTCGCTGCACTGGAGTCGCACGACAGGGTGCCATTTGTGATCCTCCTACAGTCACGCTCTGTGCAATTTCACTGGAAACCTACGAAAGCAATGCCACAAGAAGCTCAAACAGACGTTGGGCAAGAACTGACATCCCTAACAACTGCTGAGTGCACTTTGCAATGGCGCATGCTGTAAGGGTTATGCGGCATGCATTTCCTACAGCAGCGAAGACTGATAATGCACTGAAAAATACTTCGGACGCACGCCATAATCGCCACTAACATGCATTACTCGTAGCTATACTTGAATAGTACAGAAAGTGGCAATTCTACGCTCACACGACGGTCATGTGAAGTGCACAGAAGCACACGGCATGATGCAATGCAGACGACCAATTGACGAAGGACTGGCTGTAGGGGACTTTGGTATGTTCATATGCAAGTAGCATCGCCATTGCACTTTGTTGAACGGCAGTGCATAAATTATAAAACCGACAAACACTTGCAGCTATGGACAATTTATAATTAGCATCGGCCACAAGCTTCCAACTTCATGTTGTAGCCTTCCGAGGACACAAGCTTGACATAACAAACCAGAGCAGGGATTCAGTGTCACCTTTGCTGGAAGAAGACAACGTGGAGAAGAACTGAAGAACAATGGAGTGCAATTCGGGCCGCCAACGTCCTGCATGCAAGCGATTGAAGGATTACCAAAACCAATGGCATGAGAAATGTTGTTTTCCAGAACATGCAGTGAAAACGTTTTCATGAGCTATATACTAGAAAAGCAGCAGAACCCTAGCATTGTGGCGCTTCTATGACCGCTGTGCCTATCACCGTGAATGTGTCTACCTTGTGGGCTATGGCGCAGTACTGAAATTAATGGGGACATTGGCGTCGCAAGCCAGAAAATCGTGCAGAAGACACTTCGTCTAGAGTAACGCAGAATTTCAAAAAAAAAAAAGGAATATGACGGCCAGGCATGTGTCTTAGGGTTCCAGGACTTACCACAATCGGAGGTTTGGCGGCGCACGGAATCGCCATGTACAATGTCGAAGCAACTGCTGTCATTGGAATGTGAGTAGTGCCGGATGGACCCAAACTGCTGAGTCCCCCTGCATTGCTTCGCCGTGGATCTGTAGTGGATGCAGACAAGGCAATTTCGTGCACAAAGTTCTGAAACACCCGCAGCGCTGCATCTGTGACGCACATGTCGGTTGCCGCCGTATGAGGTAAACCCTGATCCAGCCTTCGTACTCTATTCCTGTCATGCATTGCTGAATTTGAAGCCATAGCAAACTACCAGCATAGGCGTGTGCACAGTAGGGCGTGCGAAGGTAGCGGTCCACCGCCGGCAAGAATATGTGCACACTTCGTTCTGACAAGACGACGTGTACTGCTGGACACGTGGTGGAATGAGCAAGTACGCGAAGGGGACAATATAGTAGTCGGCTGCGTTGGAGGTTCCGTTCCGCTGGACGTCCAATGCAACGTCCCTCTGTTTCCGCGAACAGAGTGACGTCACTAACTATGTTATCGTGGACGTCGTAGAGAACGCTGCTTGCGTGTTTCGAACGTAGTACTTGCATTCTGTCCATAGCAGCAAACAATGATAGAGAAGGAGAATGCGTAATGCGTGCGTCTGCACGGGCTTTCAGAATGCTGGCAAGGCACTGTAGAACATGAAATGTCGGTACATACAGGATTTGTAGGCCGCGCAGAGAAGTGATTGGTGCTTTGTCTGCTTCTCATACATGTGACGTACTTTCTCGTACAGAAGAAGTGCGTCACACGCCATGCGTTGACGGTCTTACTGTTATGGCCTCATACGGCGTGCGCTCAGAGTTAGAAAATCTGTCACGACAGGTAGAGCTCACTTTCAGAACGTTCTTACTCTTCCGTTGCGTGGCAGTTCAGCCATTTTTGACGATGCAACAATGGAAGCAGGCATGCACTGAACTGCAATGGTCACATGCGTCCTCCTCTATAGTGCCAGTAAGAAATACACAATGAACATGATGTCATCCTCGTTGTAGTTAGTGACATCTGCAATGTAGCTTAGGCGTGCACCAAGGGTGCACGTCATGTACTTACGTAGAAGGATATGCTGTACACCGGCAGTCCTACTGTGCCTGCACAGTGGAATATAAATAAAATGTAGGGGAACCATGGCCGTTGTACCAATGCACTATACACACGCAGTGCATTTGAGAAGTTCTGTTGTAGTAGTCCTTGCCTTGAATTTGATGACGTTGGCGTGAACGTTCGCTGTTACGTTCGCCTGTTCTGCAAGATGTTCTAGTGGACGTCCGCTGTGACGGGAGCCTGTTCTGGAAGACGTTGTAGTGGACGTCCGCAGTGAAGTGCACATGCTCTCCAGTACGTTGTAGTGGACGTCTTCAATGACGTCTACGTTTTTTACAATACACTCAGTGCTGACAGTTTCGTCCAAGCGATGATGACCAGCACAGATCGTTCGAGGGCATGCACATCGGCAGTGAGGGAATGCCAGTCAGTACTTCTCGACAGCACATGTCAACAGAAGTCGACGCATTGCAGAATGAGGAAGATGTCTTTGTGAACAGCTTGGAGGACTGCGTACACACCGAGAACCAGCACTTAGCTGAGGACATAGACGCCCAATTGCGCGCGTATTGGGAGGATCTAGTTAGCCATTACACGACGCACATGTACTACTATGAGCGTGGTATAGTAGGTGGTCACGATTTCATGCCGAGCACCGTAGACGACATCTACAACTAGAACATGTATGTCATGTCTTGGTTCTATAACGGTTGCTATCCTTTTGACCAGTGGGAGGAAGAGTATGACAATTGGTTATATGAGCAAGTGTATGCAGCGATGGGGGAAGGGTAATACGCGTACTTGCCTAGGAAAGCCTTTGCATTCTTATTCATTTTGTACAAGCTTGGAAACCTCTTGTTTGTGTCGGTATATCTCGTGGGCGTCTTTTGTACACGATACTCCCCATCTAGTTCTCTGTATGGTAGTCACGAGTATTGTGCCTCGCTTTCAGATGTATACAATCCTCTCGTCATGCATTGTGCCATGTACCGAAGCTCAGTACACTGTGCTGTCTGCAAGTAACAAGCAAAATATCTCCCGCGGGTTTTCCCCTTCTCATATCATATGAAAGTGCTTCAGTATATGCAAGTGGCAGCAAAGCTCATAGCAGTGACGTCTTCTACACATGTGCTCCATTCCAGTATACCATATCTGCATTCACAATAGGATGTGAGAAACAGAAGATGCGGACAGCAGTTAGAGCATCTGTTTGTATGATTGAAAAATAAGCACACAGTAGGCGAGGGCTATGTGTACAATTTAGGCATGGCAGGAATGCGAAGTCCATGACATTGTGAGGCCTTTTGTATTGTCGCAGAATTGGTAAATATGAAAGGAGCATGCCGAGGTCGTTCGATAACTACAGTCGCAATGGTCGTGGGCGTCTGAAGTCATTGTTAATGGCGTCCATCCTCAACTTCAGCAAGCACTTGTAAGTGCCTCACGCTTATACAGAATATATGTTCTTCTTGTCGATGTGACTTTCATTCCTGCGTCACAGAGCACGCAGTTGTCAATGACCATGCCTTCGAAGAAACGGTGTGGTACTCTTAGAAGAGAATGCTGTAGCAATCACGTTCAATGCCCCGAAAAATGTGTTCGCTGTCACGAGCGAGATGACAGAAGCTATGAATGCTGCGGGACTGAGTTTTCATGCGCGCAGCTTGTATGTCCTTGCACGGCCATGTCACACACTGTGTGCTATGCGAATGTTGCTGACAGCAACACGAATGCTACGCATGATTTTGTAGATTGCCTGATTTGCATACCATGGAAGACGAACGACATTGCACAGAAAATATATTATGTGTTCTGTTGAGCACACCTTCATTCCTATGCGTGTCCTTGTTAGTTTCCCATGTGATTCGACGGAAATGGCATTGAGCAGGACCTCGGAATCTCGGCTCCAACGTTGCTTTGCACTACAGGTTGCACTATTGAACTCCGAAGTACTTCATGTGATGACATGTCCTTGGTGGTAGCAAGCAATTCAATAGTACAGCTGCGTGACAATAATGTATAGCGTTGTTTTCATGAAGTTCAGAGAAAATGAAAACATGAAATTCGAGTGCACGGAGAGGACAATTCGCATTGAATATACTGGCATTGTTTTCTGGAGATGACTATGATGTCGACTTTATTTTGTAAGCACATTGTCAGCGCATTCATTGAAACACAATTACAAGAGAAGAAACACAGTACGTTATGACGTTTGTGTGCAGTCCATGCAGAGCACTCGTGTACAAGGTTCAGTTCCTTCGTCGTCCCTGGATTTCGTTTTCTACGAATGAGTGACACGTGCCCTTCATAGTGGACATTTCCGTGCAATTGTAAGAGTCGCGTGCAATGCTCTTGAGCCCTTTCTTGTATAGTACATGAACATGTACTCGTGACAATTGAACTCTGTAGTGCTCTTGCCCACTGCATGGGAAAATAAGAGTACATGTACGCTGACATCCTACATACATTATGTGGTTGTAGACTTGTAGTAGTACTATGAATACCATGTGTACATAAAAGGATGCACGTACTATTGTGAGCGGGCATGTTCACAAGCATTTGAACATTGTGCAGGATGAGGTGCTAGGTTTCTGGATGCAGTATTTCGGAATTCATTCGCAGAAACAACGTACAAACAAGTATATGTGAGCATCACATTTCATTATGCGCCCTCAATTGCAGCAGCATGCTACTAGAGTGCGCATTGCAAATGACGGCTGCACACTACGCCACATCCTAGCGGGCGACCTCATTCTACAGACGGAGTTGCGAATGGCAACAGAGCAGAATGTGCATGCTTTCTTCTGTCCCTGCCAAGACTGCCATGGTGGCTTACGCAAAAGCATAGCAATCATCCGAAAGCATCACGCTACAATCGGACGCGATCCATTTCTGACGAAGTCAATGATTGGCGGAGACCCGCCCGAGGGATACCCTGCTCGCGGCATTTGGGTCGAAGATGTAGCATATGATGACGACATTGTCGAGAACGATGAAGCACTACATGTGGAGGACGCTGATGTACTGGACGATGTGCCAGACGTTCAGGGGGGGGGTTGTACTGATGCTCAGCCTCTGTTGGACGAGTACCACGACGTACAAAGGCAAGTCATGGAGGCCCTCGATCGAGGAGATGCTCTACACAGGGAGACATATCCTGCGGACACTTCGCAGGACAACGATGATATGGAAAGTGATGGCTTGGACAATTTGGAGGATTTGTACGAACAAGCAACAACTCCGTTGTATCCCAGTGCAAAGACAAGTGTTGTTTCAGCAACAGTTGTCATTATGAACATGTGCCTCGTATTCCGCGTGAGCAACAAATTCACAAACGAATTGTTGCATTATCTGTCTGAAGACATGTTGCCATCGGGCAACAAGCTTCCCGGTAGTCATTATGCAGTGCGCAAGACGATCAGACGACTCGGTTTGAACTACCACAACATACACACATGTCTTGATGGATGTGTACTATTCGATGGCGAATATGCTTCTTCGGAGAGTTGTCCAAAGTGTCAGAAATCACGTTGGTTGGAAGGTAGTAGCAGCATTCCTGCAAAGGTCATTCGCCACTTTCCACTCATACCTCGGCTGAAGCGCATGTGGCGATCGAAAGAAATTGCAGGGATGTTGATAGGTTACACTAAGCATGTCAGCGAAGATGGCATCATGAGGTCTGTAGTGGACAGCCCCGCATGGAAGCACATTGATAATGATGTTGCATTTGGCAACTTTGGTTATGAGAGGAGGAACATGCGCCTAGCATTAGCATTGGACGGCGTGAATCCATTCAAATTGAGCAATACGAACTGGTCAACATGGCCAGTGCTCATTTTGATTTATAATTTCGAGCCATAGTTTGTGACAAAGAAGTTCTTCATTTCTTTGTGCATCCTCATATCCGGCAAGCAATCCCCAACTTCGAAGAACATTGGTGTTTTCTTGAAGCCATTGTTGAGGGAGCTGAATGAATTGTGGGATGGAGTACCTGCATTGGATTTCACACAAGCAGAGGGATCTCGACGCTTTCTACTACGTGCTGTACTGATGTGGATAATTTCAGATTTCCCGGCATATGGACTCATAGCTGGTGTATGTTGTAAGGGATACAAGGCTTGTGTGTCTTGTGGTCCTGAGACAGACTCACGAATGGCAAAAACAGGTGATGTTCTAGCAGATGGTCGTAGTCGAGGGTCAAAGGTCGTATACGGCGGTATGCGGCGTTACTTGCCATGACATCATCCATATTGCCGCAACAAAAGATTCAATGGCAAAGTGGAGCATCGCTGCCAACCTTCTATGATGTCAGTTGTGGATGTGATGAGGTATGCTGCTTGGAGGCAATCTTATTTGGACCTTGGTAGGAAGGAGAATGCAAAAGATAATCCAGTGCATTGCACAGGCGTGAAAATACTACCTGCATTATTTGAACTATCGTATTGGCAGGTACGTACCATTCTAGCATTTGGCACATCCATTAGCAAATGCATAGCATCTGCAATCAAGTGTTCCACACATGCATTGGAGAACTTATTTGGCAATACGTATTGTTTGGAACTGCATGGGGAAAATTGGTACTGCATGTGTTGCATAACAATGCACTTGTTCCAATCTCGGAATCTAATGTATTGTACCAATGATACAGTAGGACAACGTCAACAAAGGGAAATGTCTAGGCAGTGTAGTTTATAGGCGTTCTGCAATGAAAGCAACATGAGTGCTTGCAAGTAACTTGTACGAAGGCGATTTACGTTCTTCTACAATGTGTATAGAAACAATATATCTTCCAACCTAATGTATGTGATGGACTTTGTGACGCAGCATCTGTTAGCCCCACACATCTTGGATGTCATGCACTGCGAAAAGAATTTGTGTGAAAACATCTTGAAGACAATTCTTGGTATGAATGATAGTGTTGGAAGTCGACAAGATGCACAGGACTTGCAAGTGCGTGAAGAGATTTGGCTAAAAGCAGGTAGGTGACACCGAGAGGAGTTCTACATGCCACCAGCACCTTATGTACTGAAAGCAGACGAGCGCAAGGAGTTTGTGGACATAATTTCCAACATTCGCACACCCACGAACTACGTTGGCTCCATCCACAAGCGTTTGAAGGACGGAAAACTACAGTACATGAAAACCCATGACTACCATGTACTGATGCAACAGGTACATTTACTTCTATAATTTACGTATAAGTATTGTCAATGTGTGCAGAGGAGATGAAATTCGATGAAGGTTTTATTTGGTGTTCTTCAAGAATAGCAATTGATTATAATGACTATATAAACAACGTTCTATGCAGAATATACCTTTCACAGTAGACATACCGCAGTACATCAACTTCGATTTGCTCCATTTTGTAGAATACAAATGACAGCAAGAATCACAATTAATATGGAAATTCTTCAAGGACCTCAGCACTTGTCATTGAGAAAGATAGTATACAACATTCACTATGGAATCCCAATGTCCAAACGCAGTATGAAACTTCTCTTGACAGTGTTATCGTATTATGCAGATTCTTCCTGTGGCGGTTCGAAACATCTTGGACGAGAATGTTCGTCTAGCCATAATAAAAACTTGCAGAGTTTTCCAAAAACTATGTGAGAAAGAGGTATGCCAATCAGAGCAGGAGGAGTTGTTGCGAGACGTTGTTCTGGCAACGTGTATGCTGGAGAAGGAATTCCCCCCGACGTTTCTGAACATCATGTCGCACCTTCCAATGCATCTGGTGCAACAATTATTCTTGTGCGGTCCAGTTCATTGTCGGTGGATGTATCCCATTGAGAGGTACATGAAGACACTGAAGGACCATGTTCGTACATTAGCACATCCCGAGGGAAGCATCGCAGAGGGTTACCGCATGGAGGATGCATTAGGATTCTGTACCGAGTACTTGAAGCAATATAGGGGAACTACGCAACGTGTCTGGGATCCTACGGAAGAAGCCAGCATGAATGATGAACTTCTACGGGCAAATGAAAAGAAGAAGCGCAAATTGACAGACGACATGCGCCAGTACGCACACGCCTTTGTGCTTGACAATGCAGCAACACTCGAACCTTGGCGCCAGTAAGTGTTTGTTCTTCCAAATTCATGTTTTCTTATCTAGCATGACCAAAAGTCCACAATGAAATGCAAGGCAATGCTAGATTCATTTCCAATCATTCATTACATACAATTGCTTGCATCTATGTTCAGTACTGAAGGAGAATTTGACGAACGGTACAAGACGCTTCTACAACTACTCAGAGCGGGTACTCATGCAGCTTTTTAGACATGGACTTCACATTGTCTTGCACATGTTTGCAGCACACAGGAGGACGCTTGTATGCATACCATCGGACGTATGTGGTTTCTTGTGCATCGTAGTGAATTGTTGTTGAATGAAATTGCAGGCAAATACATACTAGCAAAAGGACGTAGATGGACAGAAAGGGAAGCATATCGTTTACAAGCGCGTGCAGGTGCTGGTAGGCACGCTGTGAAGTACCCTCCTGAATTGAGAGACTTGCCATGCTTCTCAGACTGGCTACGTTCGCAAATAAGAAACGCATTGCGTGCTGGTGAGCACGTGGATCCAGACGTTGTGCAATATGCACAACCACTAGAGAGATATGCCATATCACACAGACACATGCATGCATATGGAATGCATTTACGAGTACGGAGTTCCGAAGATGCCCTCGTCACGAGGGACTCCGGTGTTGTAGCAACTTTCACACGCCAACTACGTTGGGGTCTAGTCAATGGAATGCCAGCGGAGTGTACTGATGACTACGTTGGATACATAGAGGAAATCTTGGAATTGGATTACCGAAATCATTGCACCACTGTTCTTGTCTGTGATTGGGTGAAGGCAAGCCATGACATTCGGTATCCAACCATTCAACGAGATCGTTACGGCTTCAGCATGGCAAATTTCAACCACATGGATGGCGACGTGCATGCAGACTCCTTTGCGTTCCCCGTACATTGCCAGCAAGTGTTCTTTTCGGACGATCCACATAAACACGGCTGGAAGATAATATGCAGGACCGACGTCAGAGGGAGACGTGGCGAAGTGCAATTTGCTGAACCGAGTCCGCACGTAATCCATGTAGGCAATGATGACAACTTTGTAGGCCTACAACCACGCATGTTGGATGTCGATCCAACGAGAGAAGCAGCAACTGTAGGCGGGCAGTATGTTCGAATTGTACAGGGTCATTCAGCCGAAGCAGGCCTTGCAGTGCATGACTACGACTGATGATGCACATGTACGTCTCAAATAGTGCTGTGTGAAATGTGTGGAAGACTCTCATGTTCAAAAATATGTAATGTAAAAAACTAGGTAATTTACGCTTCTATGTAACGGCAGGGTATTTGTGTAACCAAAAAAGAGCAAGACAGTGTAGGCCATGCACGTCCGCTTCGATGTATGACTCCTAGAATGTGCATTGAAGAGAATGCCTTTACACATTTCGACAGCAATTTGGAGAACTATGTGGGGGGGGTTTCCAGTGTGGCGCGTGTGTAATGGAAAGCAACATGAGCCACTTCACGGAAGTTGTACATGCATGTTTTCAGTGACAAAGCCGAACACTATGTAAACCGGGAAGAAAGAGTGGTAGGCTAATTTCGAAGCACGTGTTGTGGCCACAGAGGACGTTGATTTCCAGCTGAACTAGGACGAAACGATGTTCACTGCAACAACGCTTACATTTATCGAATTAAAACATATGAAACGTATGTTTCACACGTTTCAACAATTAGAAATGGTAACCGAAAAAGTCGTACAAGTGTTGAACGCCACCAATTGAGTGCAAGCACTATGCACTTCTTCTTTGCCTCCAGCGTTCATATTCCACTCATCGATGTGTGTTCAACTGACATTTATATGAACACTGCACATTACAAGTGAAGAAAGATACATTCAACACTTCTCTATATTTATTCTGAACTATTATAAGTGAAATAGGTATAGGACTACGGAACTAAATGCATACTCCGAACATGTTGGGAAAATATAATATGAATATTGAACGAAACGTACTATGCAATTGTACATTATTGTGCATATTGCTTACACGTGAACGTGCGCACAGTGATGTCTAGCAACATAGCGTGTTCGGGCACCTTCCAATAGTTCTTGTCGTTGCTTGTGCTTTCCGAAATGTAAGCAATGTGTGCCTGCGGAGTACCTAGAACGCCGCAGAATGTTCAGAACTTCTCTGAACATTGTTTGAAAAGTTATAACGTGACAAGCAATTTCCAGAATTTTGTGGCCTATCTAGGTTCACAAATTAACTTCAGTACACAACACTTTCAGAAACCCCTACATTATTGGATTACATTCCCGGGCTAATGCACACAAGGGTGCATCAATATGGACTGTCGTAGTCCTTATTTCAGTAACATTTTTGGAAATTACTTGAAATTCAAATACATTGAAACTATAGAACATAGAAAAGGACAAATATTAGTATTGTATAGTGGATGATCTGGGAAATACAAAGTAAATATTTGCAAAAAACTTCCTACTGTATCTGTGAAGGCCTTTGAAATATATTGTCACAGTCCACAACATTGAAGGTAATGAAGGACTCCTTCATGTACTAGGAATTCACATTGTTTGCAAAAGAAGGAATCATATTTTAACAAGTTCATATATAATCAAAAGTTCTAATTTGAAATATATAGAATTGTATTCCTGAATTTGTAGATATGGGCTAATTTATGTATCATACTCTCATCAGAATACCATTGATTTCTGGGGATTCATTACACATACTTAAAATAAGCTTTACACAAATCTATCTCCTCAAAATAATTGTCAGTAATTGTGATTTGGTGTTCATTGTTTATTAAAATAAGACAAACACTGGGATGGGCATTCTGTATGAAAAAAACAAGAAAATGTACTTCTACTGTTTCAAAACATGATGAACTTTAGTCACTTTCCTTTTTTTACTGTTTGTTATATATGTGGTCCACTTCCAAATTACCATGGCCATTTCAAACATGCAGTCCTGTTTTTTAGGGAAAAAAAATCCAATAAGTAACCACCACGTAGTACATTCTTTCATACGAATGTAACCCTCTAAAGTGCAGCTGCCCATATTAGCTCAACGCTGCAAAAACAATTGTAGTGCCTTCAAATGTATATATCCCACAATGTACACGGTCGACAACAATGGAATTCTAGGCACATTTTTTCTATGCAATGTATCAAAGGAACGTACAGTAACATGTGTCCAGGAATGCTATACATCAAAAATTCTATATTTTCAAATGCACGGCTAGTTGTACAGCATTTCGCGTTCAAACAATGAGTCTCACATATAGGGAACTTGTTTCTGAACCAAATTCAGAAAAATGAAAGTTTCTTGACCATGTCATTCTTTACCTCGACATACAAACATCGCATAACAAATGGACATCCTTCTATGGCCATCTAAATTCACTCAGCGGCCCCCTAAAGAAGATATTAATAAATAATTAATATCTAACAAACATGAAGTATAGAACGGTCTTCTTCTTCAAAAACAAAAAGGGGGAGGAAGCGCCACATTCCCAGAACTGTTTACCTCTCACTACAGAAACAATAATTGTGCTAATAGTGAACATCTTAAAACATAATAGGCATACTCTGGAACTCATCTATGAAGCGCCAAACAATTACGAACTAACAGGCTCATTATCGTTTGGATGAGATTGTTTACTTTCTCACTTTATTTATGACTTTGGATGTTCATTATCATCACAATTTCATATTCAAATACTAGATGAAATCGAGAGTTCAAAACGTTATTCCAGTCAAATAACTTCCATTTCATAAAGGTATATGTCCTTCCACATTAATTATTCATTAAAGTAGAACTCTTTTAATACAAGGTTGCACTCTCAGAGTGTCCATTCTCTCACAAGTTTAATAATATGGCCATGAAAAGTTCTTTGAGCCATGAGGACCATGTACTAAAAAAAAAAGGAAAATGAACTTCATGGAAAGCCATCTTTCCCTAATATCAGAAGTCTTGTATGCGGTCTCAAGAATGTTAATTAAACATGCTGAACTCGTCAGAAAGCGAAATTACATTTACTGAAATATTATATGATGAAAAGTATTTGTCTTATATTCCAGCAAGGGTACAAGCTCTTTTCTGAATAAAACAATTCGAGCACAGAAATGGCTCTGTGCAGGGGTACCTCATCCATGCAGACGGGAATTTCCAGCAAAGAAGGATGAAAGTGCAGCCTCGTCTGTTTTCTGAAAAGGCAGGCACAGTTGTACCTGACCTGAGATTTTTTTACTGCGACTAACCAGCAGCTTCAGGCAGTGAAGTGCCTACGTGGCACTGACATGCTTTGTACGGCGTCTGAGGAAACGGACCTCTGTTTTCTGCGACGTCTATCATGACATATGCGTTCCGTGTAACATGCACTTGTTCTTCTTTGGACATGCAGACGTTCATCAGAACATAACATTGAATTCTCACTCCCATGGTCGAAAACAAAACTTCAGCTTCTTGTTCAAATGAACTGTCTGGTTGTAACCTAACGTCCAAAAAAACTAGCACTCCTACTAGTGGTCAAAACGACTTGATATTCCAAAATCACAAATTCCAATGTTGATTATGTCGTTTGAATAATCCGGAAAATGCAACATGATGTTCATGCACTACTAGAAAATTCTATTTTTTTGTTGATTTGGACGTGTTGATTTGGACAGAAATCAACAGGAAAGTGTTGATTTGAACAAAAAACTGTTGATTTCTGTCCAAATCAACACGTCCAAATCAACAAAAAAACAGAATTTTCTAGTAGTAATGGGAGACAAGTCATTGTGTAGCACGCGGCACTTGTGCATGAGATTTGTCACATATACTAAAGCCCATGCCAACTTTGCCTTGTGCCTTTGGGAGAGACCAAGTTCTTTTTGTTTCTCTTCAGGAAGTCTTGTGGCTTTTTGCATTTCATGCCAGTCAATGGTTGGTGATACAGAACGATATAAATGCCTCAACTCATTCAAATGGCCCCCATTCCACCACAAAGTGTACGCTTCATTCGTGCAAGAATGAATGGCAAAAAACTTAATGATGCCAGGGTGGTTCAAGGGGCATGCAAGGGCCTCCATGGATCGTTGCGCTCTCCCCTCGCGCGGGTTTATTGCCTTGGATACTTTCCCAGCAAAAGCGATGTAGCTTGGAATTGTATCCATTCCTTCAATGCGTACCTTACGCACTTTTGCATACCCCCCTTCACGTTCAAAAGCACTAAGGGACACCACTTTCACCGTATCGGGGATCCACGTGATACACAATCCACCATCTCGTGCAAATGCTGCCTGCACCGTTGCATTTTTCCACTTAAAACCCCTTGCCGAGCCTCTTGCCAATTTCTTCACTGCGTTGGACCACCACTCCATTTTTTGGCGGAATGCCTTGATGTCTTCTGATTCCTCTACTATCGGAAGAAACGGTCGATGTTCCTCCATCAATTTCTTGGTATTGAACATCACCACTTTCAATGTGTTATCAAGCCATTCAAATAGTCTCGAAGAATATATCAAGTCAATGTCTGCGAAATCATCGGATCCCTTTAGCTTGGTTAAAATCCGTGCTTGTAAATCGTTTGGCAAGGCCACACTACCAGTTGTAGGACACCTCAAATAGCTTGCCTCCAAGAATTGTACACTTTTCCCTACGTACCACTGGAGACACGCTTCGTATGCATATCGGGTATAACTCGGGGGAGGATAGTTGGAGTCCTTGTCATGTGCTGACTTCTGCTTCTTGCCCTTCCGTCGCTCTTGACTCCCTCCTTCTTCGTTTTCATTTACAGCTATCGGAACCTTGAAAAAAAATTGGATCATCGAGGTCCAGATCCCATAAAGACTTTCTCCTTGTAGTGTTGCCTTCATGTGGAAAAGCCATGTTGTACTTAAAAACAATTCAAAACCGTAGTTCAAAATTCATAGATTGAAAGGGTAAAAATTCCCCACCCAATTGAAACCCCAGCCCACGGGCACGCATCCAGCCACCTGAAGGTAGGTGAAAGACAGTGCGCAAGGCTAAAGTAAGGTGAGAATCGAAAGTGGGGCTAACGCTTAAGTACCCGAAGTCGCCTCAGGGCGCGTGCGTTTGGGTGACTACGGGTCGGGAGGGGGCGACTGCGGGTCTGAGGAGGGGCGACTGCGGGTCTGAAGACAGCGGAAATGGGCGACTGTGCGTTTTTAGAGCGCTGAAATGGGCGACTGCGGATCGCGGGCGACCGCGGGTACCAACTAAACCATCCCGAAACTTGCACATGCGGTCGCCCACAAAGAAGTCTCTTCGACCCGCAGTCGCCCCCTACGCGCAATCGCCCCACTGGAGATTGAATTTGCATTTTCCAGAAAATTAGTCTCCCTCCTTGACCCGCAGTCGCCACCTACGCGTAGTCGCCCTGATTCAAATGTGTTTTTTGCTTCGTCGATGACCCACGGTCGCCCTAAACCAACAACCAATCTGACCCAACACTAATTAGCATCTGCAGCATATTCTAATTGATTTTTCCTTATCTCACATCCAAAATTGGTAATAAATGTTAGGCGTCAGTTCATATCAAAGACATAGCAAGGCAATGGAAGAATTATTCTCACAATGTGAAGGGTTTCCCAAACCCTAAACCCTAGACCCTAGACCTTAGAAAACAATAATACAACTTTTATCTAGAATCAAATCCTTAAACCTACATAAAATACTTACACATCCTACACGAGATGTAGTGTTTTAGACCTAAAACAGAATCATGTCTTTTTTGTCTTGTTGAATTTGTAAACAAAATGGAGGAAGTAACATATGATTAAAGGGAATTAGAAACAATAAGGGAGAGGTCCAAAAAAAAAACACCATCTCGTGAAACATGTCCAAATAAATCTAATCATGCCCAAATAAATCTAATTACACCTCCCCACTATTAGAATGTATATAAAACTTTCATTTGGAACTTCTTGCCAAAGGAGTGTTGGAGAGCTAATGCAAAACCTAGGATTTGTTTGTCTTGTTGAATTTGTAAACAAAATGGAGGAAGTAACATATGATTAAAGGGAATTAGAAACAATAAGGGAGAGGTCCCAAAAAAAACACCATCTCGTGAATCATGCCCAAATAAATCTAATTACACCTCCCCACTATTAGAATGTACATAAAACTTTCATTTGGAACTTCTTGCCAAAGGAGTGTTGGAGAGCTAATGCAAAACCTAGGATTTGTTTGTCTTGTTGAATTTGTAAACAAAATGGAGGAAGTAACATATGATTAAAGGGAATTAGAAACAATAAGGGAGAGGGGTCCCAAAAAAAAATTAATCTTGTGAAACATGTCCATACCCGCAGTCGCCCAAAGCGCAGTCGCCTTAGAACCCCAGGTCTGATTTTGGAAGTGATCTGGGGACCCGCAGTCGCCCCCTACGCGCAGTCGCCCTGATGGAAGGGGGGAGATTGCATTTTCGAAATTTTTGGTGTCTCCCACCTTGACCCGCAGTCGCCCCCTACGCGCAGTCGCCCTGATGGAAGGGGGGAGATTGCATTTTCGAAATTTTTGGTGTCTCCCACCTTGACCCGCAATCGCCCCCTACGCGCAGTTGCCCTGATGGAAGGGGGGAGATTGCATTTTGAAATAGTTAGGTTGCTCCCACCTTGACCCGCAGTCGCCCCCTACGCGCAGTCGCCCTGATGGAAGGGGGGAGATTGCATTTTCGAAATTTTTGGTGTCTCCCACCTTGACCCGCAGTCGCCCCTACGCGCAGTCGCCCTAATAGAGGACGGAAAAGTATTTGGTGTCTCCCTCCCCTTCCATATGGGCGACTGCGCGTAGGGGGCGACTGCGGGTCAAGGAGATTAAATTTTCTCCTTGACCTGCAGTCGCCCCCTATGCACAGTCGCCCTGATGGAGGGGGGATTTTGAAATGTGTTTCCCCCTCGAGGACCCGAGGTCGCCCTGACCCGCGGTCGCCCTGATCCGAGGTCACCCTCACCCGAGGTCGCCCTTGAAAGACGCGAGGGATCCTTGGACCGGACCCGCGGTCGCCCCACGCGCAGTCGCCCCATGTGCAGTCGCCCCATGTGCAGTCGCCCCATGCGCTGTCGCCCTAGTATCCGTGTTAGGGTTAGCGCATGCACCCTTGGCGACCGCGGGTATTTCATGGGCTGTTCCAGCCTGTGGTCCATAATTTTCATAACTGCGCCTTGTAGTTCACCTATCTTGTAGTGGCTGAATGTGGGCCCAATGTTGTGGAGGTCTCGTGGTTTTTTTGGTTTCCCACAAACAGCCAACAATACAACAGACACTTCTTGTATACTTCAATGAACCCAAAATCTTTTCCATTAGTTTAGGATAGTGAGAATATCAAAGCCATTTGATGTAGAGGGCCTTGAAACGGCAATTGCATTCATTGTGGCAAAGTTGTTGAATAATAAGGATGCACACACAAATGGGTGTAAAGTCACCGAAAAAGGGTACACTAAATTCACATTTAAAACAATTAGCAATTCAAATGAAAATGATTCATTTGGTTCTTCATTGATTCTCTTTCATTTTTGGGTGTTATAGTAACGTAGGGGGGCCTCAATTGTTATGTAGCCTATTCAAATTTAATCTTCTTGCATTGCTAATGATTAGTTATTTGGCTCCTTACAGGCTTAATGGTAGGTGTTCAATTTAGCAAGTGCTCAGAGGAAGTTATAATTATTCTCGACCATGAATATTTCCGGTAAAAATTTGTTTAGTTTGCGTTTGACTTCCTTATTGTCATCCACTTGTATTGTAGACAATGTCTTTTTAATAGGTGGGAGAATCACCATGACAATGACTATTCTATTGGAATTGATTTGTGATCTTTGAAATAGGATTAAGGACTTTTGGAAAGGCTACAAATTGTATTGCTTTGCTCATTATGGCCAATGCAATGAGTCCAAAGGCCATTTCCAAGCCAGCAAAATGGGTGAGTAAAATATTGCCCTTCATTTTGTATAGGTGATTTGAATCCTTGAATAATGAAATGAACATGTATTAATGAACATTTCTAGTTGGATAGTTAGTGGTGGACATTTCATCTCACTATTAGTGCTTATTTGCTGCAGGACGAATGATGTGTTTGATACAAAACACACGCGATATTGTTTGGGGAGCCAAATTTGATGAGGCCATTAGGGAGGGGTGGGCCATGATGGAAGAATATGTGTGGGTTCGGCAAGGAAAAGATTGCACAAACCTCAGGTTCGGTTGTTCTAGTATAGAACTTGTATTATAAGATTATATGCTAAAAATACCCATATGTAGTTGTTATGTTTTAATATTCATTGATATGGGGGGCCGGAAGATGCAGGGCTTTATTAGAAGAATTTGAGGATGTCGAGAAACTTTCCGAGTCTAAAAATGGATGCTTGTTGTTACAACTCATTAAGGTTAGTGCAATATCACAACACGAGTTAATATACTTGCTAGGTTAGTATTGTTTGTACCCCATTCTATGAATATCATATGTACTAATGACAATTCCACCTTAGGATGATGAGCACGGGACGGAACGCGCATTTACACAATCTCTGAGCGTTCAAATCAACACCACGGATATCTTTGAGCAGACCAATAATAGGTTAAACCAAGCTCGCGCAAACTTGGACAACCTTGTGCCACGGGCAAATCGTTCGTGACTAGAGACATTGTTGTGGTGCATCAAACGGCAGCCTTGTACCATGGCATAAGACCCTATTTTGATTTTTGAGTTGGGATCATAAAAAGAAATAAGTTATTTATGAAGATAATAGTACTAAAGTCATGCTAGACATGTGAAATAGCAATGTGCTTGACAAAGAACTTCATTTTACATTTTTATACTATGATTTTGCTAAACAATGCATGGATTGTTTATCTCAGATGGATGATCATATTTTGCTAAACAGTCCATGGTATATGAATGTTTAATTGATTAGTGCCCAATACTTTAATGGTTTACATATGTGACCCCTCCCAAAAAATATATACCCATAAATGTGACCCCCCCAATAAAATATATACCCATAAATGTTGTGGCTTGTTATTCTTGGTTCACAAGTTTGAAATCCCCAAATATTGAAAATGTACAAATGTATGCCCTTGATTTAATCCCTTTGTTTGTAAATATGATGGCTACACTTTTAATTAATATGAAACAAGTTTTATTGTTTGGATACCTATGAATGTACAGATAAATAAAATTTGAACAAAACCATGAAATCAGCTGGGAAATAGCTATGACAATTAATTGTGACAATTAGTTCCCAACTACACCTTCACGGTGCTTGATGAAGCACATGATGAAAGTTATATGGGAGCTCATGCTGTCACACCCAATCCTTATGAGATATTTGAACAACCATCTTACTACACCTATCCTATGCATTGTATAATTGATTATATTGAGTTTTGTTCTCTCACGCAATTTATAATGCGTCAATCACACTTGACCATAAATGAATAAAAGGTATTTATCCCTCAATTCCCAAACCCCTTCTTTTGGAGCTCTCCGAAAGTGGTCTACATTGATCAAGAATCCCACATTCTTCATAGTTGGATCTTGTTTTACAATGGATTCACCATACAAATTCAAACTAAACATAATAGAGATTGCATTGGAAAATAAAACGCAACCATGTGAATCATGGATGGTAAATTTCTTATGTTTGATTATTTTCTTATTGAAATTGCAGAAGTGATGTTAGGGTGGGAATCCTCTTTTTGCATGTCAAATCTAATAAGTTGCAACAATAATTAATAAAATGGCTAAAGATGCATAACCCAAATTTTTAAATAAAAGATGAAAAGGTGTAATACATTTTTATGAAGTGCATAGGTAACTAAAATTTATGTCCACAATTTTGTGTAAGAGAACTTTAAAGTGAAAGTCTTAGAGGTTCAGAAATTCAAAATCCCGCCCTGTACCCGCAGTCGTCCACCCGCGGTCGCCTCACTATAGGGGTCCAGAAATTACTCTGTGGTGCCCCACACGCGGTCGCCCATCCCCAGTAGCCCTAGACCCGCAGTCGCCCTACCCGCAGTCGCGCAGGACCCCAGTACTTCTATAGCCATCGACCCGCGGTTGCCCATCCCCAGTAGCCCCAAACCCGCAGTCGCCCTACCCGCAGTCGCCTTCGCAGTCGGCCCCTTAGACCCGCAGTCGCCCTACCCGCGGTCGCTCTCAGACCTGCACGCGCCCCTTCCCGCACTCGCCCCAGGGCGATTGCGGGTTAATTAGTTGTCTCCCCACCCGACTTCGCCACTTTTCCTTCTTGCTGCTTACTGCCTTTCACCTACTTTATAGTGGCTGATTGCGTGCCCGGGAGCTTGGGTTTTGAGTTTCACTTACATGTGGCTCATGTTCTTGATTTTACTCCATCACTCACTAATCGCTAGATAATACTTTGCGGTTTAGGGTTAACTTTAGCTAGATAATACTTTGCGGTTTAGGGTTAAGTTTAGATTCCTTGCCCCAAATCTCAAGAGCATCTCCAATGGCGGACCACAAGAAGAAGACCAAGGCAAAAGGAGCCATGCACCCTAGGCAATGACGCATCCTTTTGGACCCAGCGTGTGTGGCCTACCGAGGTTGGGATCGAATTACGGGCCACTGGACCGCCAAGACTTGTAAGTCCTTCGTGGGGTGGTGACACATCGACAAGTTATTCCCCTATCATCGGCACTACACGAATCGGCGCAACAATACGGCCAATTTGCATCCATGCCGTAATGATGCATTTGTGCAACGTTGTATCGAAATTTATCGATACTTGTATGGCACATATTCAGTGCCCAGGAGCGAAGTCCCGTATTTCATATGTGCAATGGTGTATACGGAACTCATTTTGTTTCGAAGTGTGGATTGGAGTTCAATCAAGGGAGTGAAGCATGCTCGCCTTCCACCGACAAAAGACATCCCAAGGGCGGCTCTATCTGCCAATCCACGTGAAGGGCTAGGCCAGAAGAAAAACTTGAAGGAGGGAGTGCCCGATGAGCAGTTTCATTGGACGTCATCTGATTCATCTTCGGGAGAGGAAGACAACCTTGGTGAAGACCCTCCAATGCAGCCTCAAAACATGGCGATGGTGGCTTCTACTTCACAAAATTTACCTCCCCCGAGAATGGAAGAAGAGGGTGAACTAGCTAGGCAACCACAAAATCTTGATATTTTACCTCTTGCTATGGTGAATCCGATTACAGTCCCTCGCACTGAAGAAGACGAAGTTTTGCAGTATGTGCTTGCATGCATGCAAGAAGCAGAAGATGATGTTTTTTGGACAGAGATGGAAACAAAAGAAGATGTGAAGCCTTCTTTGTTCCAATTGGATTGTATTGATGACATGTACCGAAGTCTACAGCACATGACAGACTTCGACGTTTATGTAAGCAGAGGCCTGTTTTCTCGGACGTTGGATTCAACATGACAAGGTCAGTACTCACAACCGAAAAGGCTCCCCTGCACACTTCTGTGAACATGACTGTCCTACTTGCAATCTCGAGTGAGCAGTAGTCGCCGACGTGACTATACACTTTCCAGGGGCTCCTTCACTGAAAACCATGCGGAAGTGCAGGTGCCATGGCCTTACAATGCTTTCGATATATGACACAGCTGTGGCTATGCATTGTGCGAGCCTTTGTTTTGGAAGTAGCTTTCAGTGGTTTTCATATGTGCACAAGTCTTGGGCATTAGAAGAAGAACACATTGGTTCGACTGAGTATGTTTCCAATAATCAGCGCTTTGGAATCCCTGTCGCTCATTGAAAAGTACAGTCTATAGTGGACATGCCATTGATGGGGTGATTTGGATTGCCTTATGTGTGTGTTCTTTGAATTCCTTCATTTTTTAGTGTCGTCTGTGGTATACAAACATGCACGTCTGTGAGGCATGCAGTGCATGGTTAAGCTCATCTGCGTACTGGAAGCTCTGTGTTCATGTAGGAAGGGCATCAAACATTTGGAGAAAGTCCTTGGGAGAGTACTACACATTGGAAGTGCCACCCGACACACCAAAAGTATGAATACTATTCTATGCTATACATCAATTTCAATACAAGCAATTATGAGTGATATGATGCATGAATGCTACTACAAGCAATTTCCTGATGACAATGGCGAACTCTGTATGCATACAACATTGACTTGTTTTTCTGCGATTTCGTCCAGGAAGACGCTGATTCTATGCCACGCATCCACGTTTTGAAGTAGCGTATGAAGCGGAGTGTGCAACCAGCCATCATTGACGTGAGTTCCCATACATCTGTAAAGTAATCTCAGTGTAGGGGCGGCCTTTTTTCAGCGTGAGCCCCACTGTTAATGTATAATTGAAGACGAGCAATGTTAATTGCAGCTTGGGCATCTGAGGAGGCAAAAAGTCAATACAGAACGAAGTACCATCGCTTGTAGCCTGTTCTATTGTTTGGGATGTAGACTGAGCACTACACATTTGCCAAGTAGTTTGAAGGAAATGTCAAGTGATGAATCTGACCTGGTAATGTGTGATGTGTCGCCTAATGAATCCATTGGAGAATGTGGGAATCCCAGTGATGTAGACTGTATAGGACAATGTGCCGATGCAAATGACTGTCATCCGTTTCGACAGTATGAAAGAGATTTCGAAGCACACCTCAAGCGCATGGTTTTCTTACATGCAGAGCACATGCGGCGACATGATTTCGGATTGGTTGCCACAGAGAACTTCATGCCTGATAATCTTGATGATGTCTACCATAGCAACACTTATTGTATGTCCTGGTTCTATAATGGAGTCTATCCCTTTGAAAGTCTAGAGGAAGAGTACGAGTCCTGGCTAGGTGAACAAGTCCGATTAGCAATGAGCGATATTTAGTTAAGTGTGAATAGTAGAAGTCGTTAGGAGTTGTTGTTAGTATGAGAAATGCACACTCCATTCGTTTCTGTCCAAACGTGCAGACTTTCCTATCCAGCAATTCAGAAGTCCGTAATCTTGTATTCTGTAACTACAGTACGGGACGTCGTTTTCAAGTTCATAGTGCAAGCCACAGGCGATAGAACGTAATGATTCATATGTAAGCATATGAAGGTTTAATTGTCGTGCAGCAATAATGCAGCATGTCTGCGTTGCTTTTAACGTCGTAGTCCTATTCGGTCCATTCTTCCCTTCATTTTGTATTGCATGTACAGCAATGACTATATGCATGGGCAAAGGTTTGTAATGAACACAATGAAATAACAATTTTATGACCTTCAGTGCGAAATGCAGACGTTGCTTTTTGCCTTCCCAATGTCAATGAGTATCCTATCTCCGGACAATGACCACGAGTACATGTTGTTACTCAAGTCTTAATGATTGCTGAGTGCACTGTGTGCACACTACGCTGCAGATGCTGTTTCCTCTATGACTTCAGGAATGCCCCATTGCAGTCTTCATCATCGAACTTGGAAAAGTGCTTTGCAGTTTGACCCTGTCAAACACCAGCGTGCTCTTACGACGTGACTGGACGTTGCTTCACAGCTGATGACGGGTGGAAGCACAAGCGCAGGTACGTCCTGTCCAAGTCGGTTACATTCGCAGAAGTAGCAGTGCATTTCCGTTCTACATTCTTGGAGCCGTTGTCATAGAACTATGAACAAGGATTTCTAGTCAATGATCTACTACAAGACAGAATACGAAACGTATGTACATATGTAACGAATTTGACAGTACTGTTCGCTTCATAAGAATAAAATGCATACTGCCAATGCTAGAAATGTGTAGCATTTGGCCGTCATAGCCTGGAACTCCCACATTTGCAATTGCAAAGAGAACACGATCATAATGTCGGTGATTAGTGGGTGAAACCAATAGTTGCACATGTTCATACTTTGGAAATGCGTAGCCACAGGACTCGTGCTAGTCGCCCTATCATATGAGAGGGTCTAGTTCTTCATAGGGTATAGCTTCCTACACCTACATAGTACATACCAGGTCCCATTTCTGAAGAACCGAAGAATGTTCTTGAAGTAGTGAAGTGAAATGAAGTTCTCAAACTACACAATGCACTGAAATGTACTACATGAAAAATAGATGAAGATGTAAATTTCTTCAAAATTTGTTAAAGCGGTCGCAATTTTGTTCACTGTATATTATCGTCTGGTATGAAGTCTTCAGTTTTCAAATATGTGCGCATCATACTGTATAGTTTTCCCATCATATTCCTGATATGCTGATTTATACATGAAAAACCCGTATGGAATGAAAGGATTATTATAGAAGGAAATTATCATGCAGTAGATCAACTTCTGTATTGTTTGATTCTGTTAATCCAAAATACAGAAAACTTCAGTAACTTCTTAATGAACAACAGCATTTCAAAAGTACGTGAAATATGTACTAGTCATGACCTTCTTATCCTTCATACATTAGAAGTGTAGGCCAGTGAAATCAAATGTCGGAAGTCACCCTTCATAAAAATTCATAGAAGATGAACGTATGTCACAAATCTGTGGGAAAAGTTAGATTAGTTAAGTCCTTTAGAATGCTGGAATACTAGCGGAACTTCATCATAAACATAATCATATTGAGCCTTCGCAGAAAACTGGCTAATAAAATGAATGATATGATTGATTGATTGTGTGTACTATTTCTTTTAATGAATTGTACTGTATTTTTATTCTTTACATTTTACAAGGGTTCATTACAATTGAAGAACTACAGAAGTGAACATGTGAACGTCTATAGGAAATATAGTTTGTAAATTGGCCTTCTTTCATTTGTAAGAATGCAAAAGTGTGCACATGACTTTTAGTAGTAGTAAAAAGGACAATACAACCTACATACAATGAAAACAATAACCTCTGAGAGTAGTATACTAAAGAGCGTTAGAGCGGTATATGTTGCTTACATGCAAATGGATGTTGTGCGTTCGTGTAGACATTACTGTACAACAAGATTCGCATAGTCTTGCTAAAGTTTCTATTAATTTTGCACACGCACGTTAGTTGTATAATACAAACATTTAAAAAATATATATATAGACAAACTCCTTCAATGTAAGAACTGCTTTGCAAGTGAGCAACAGTTCCGTCTTTTTGAATGTGTGTAGTGTTGTTGTGACTGTGACTGAGTCCATGATGACCGACCTCCTCCTCATTGTTTCTTTTTGCAGTTATCAAACGAGGCAGAGTATGTGAAATCCTGCAGTTTGCAACAGCTGAAGACGTCTATAATATACTGGAACCATACCGATACAGTCTTCACGGCAACCCGCTACAGTCCGAATTTGTAGTGACGGACGTACACTGTGCCACATCCCAGTAGGGGACTTGATCTTGGAAACAGAGTTGCGACCAGGGTTGTCTTGTCTGACATATTTTTGGGTTTAGGCGTCGTGTATGACGTCTGACGTCGCGTGTCGCGTGTCATGAAGTGTCGAGTTTACTTGACATCGCGTCGCGGAGGGGTAAAAAATTTTACCCCATAGTAAATAGATTTTGCCTACGTGGCAGGGCTTCAGAACTGACGTGGACAGCCAGCGTGGGCGACTACGGGTGTGGGCGCGTGCAGGTCTGCCTTGGGCGACCTCGGGTGGAAAAATTGAGGCGACTACGGGTGAAGGGGCGACTGCGGGTCTGGGGTGCTAGGGCAACTTCGGGTGAAGGGGCAACCGCGGGTGGAAAAAATAGAGGCGACTGCGGGTTTAGGCTTGAAGGCGACTGCGGGTGAGTGGGCGACTGCGGGTCAGGGGCTTTAGGGCGACTTCGGGTGAAGGGGCGACCGCGGCTTCGGGTACTGAGGGCGACCGCGGGTCCGACAGGTAGGGGCGACTGCAGGTTACAGGGCGACTGCGGGTCGGAGCAGCAGACAACGACCGCGTGTTCCAGGGCGACCGCAGGTTTAGTTTAGGATTTGAGTTTGGCATATTCAGTCTTTGAAGTAACACGTCACATAGGTGTTTTATAAGCGCAGAATTAGGTGCTACGTTATATTGGGGTTTACAATTTACAAGTGCAAATAATAGAGCCCATGAAATGTAAATTGGACAAACTTCTCTAATCCCAAAAATTCACCCAGTATAAGGCCACAATAATAATGTCAACAACGATTATATTAATTAGTCATCGATATTGCTTTCAGGCGGACTTCAAATGTAGCCATACTTGCATTGCACTTTTATAACCTCGTTGCAGTCATCACCTAACTACCTACTAATTAGAACTCAACATATATTTTAAAACCGGTAATCTGTCCCTCACTCTAATATACTCATATGCTTGATGAAGCATTACAAAATCCTTACACATCAAGATGAAGACTCAAAGCTTGAACTACAAAGATTTGCTACCTAACATATAAGCTAAAACCTTATAACTATAATTATAACTATAACTATAACTATAATTATTGTCTACTTCTCTAGTACTCTAGTCACCAGGCGTGAATGTGGAATCGCTCGGCACCTCATCAGCATTAGGGTCTGTATCTTCGTAAGACTCTTCGTTGCTCCTGTTGTCGCCCGAGCTTTCGATTTCATCATCTTCCCTTGTTACTACTTCGATTTGTACTTCACGCTCTACCTCTGAGTTCAGATTTCGAACTTCTGTATCTACACCACTTAACCCTTCAGTTTGCACAAGTCGTTTCATGAGCCTCAACGCATCCGTAGATCCATCCATGTTGGATGTAGGGTGTCGCCCTCCTCTACTTGATTGTCCAACATTCTGGGTGGAACATCCCGCTCCAATGGTACACCGTTGGACAATTTGAGTGGGTCGTTTAGGGTTTCGAAGTCCCCTCTCATCAACCCTCATAATACGCCTTTTTTGGCCTCTACTGTTGCGCCCCTGGATTCCTAATGATGATTCACCAGGGCCAGACACGGATGAAGGTTGAGTGGGTTGTGGAGCTGAGCCGTGAACCTCTTCATCAATCGTCCGTAGAGCACCTCCACGCACCGGTGGCCTTGTTGAAAGGGTTGGGATAGACCTCCTCACTGTTGCCACATTTGTAGTCGTCTCTGGATTCAACGGCACATTCCGACTTCGATTCATAACATATGCCAATGGCACATCATCATCATCATCTGTAGTAACAGTTGTTCCGAGGGTAGATGCGTTCAATACAACGGGATTTGGTATTCCCTCGTGTACAACTTCATTGACTTCGATGGCCTCTTCTTCATGTTCGCTTTTCATTGGAACTTGTGCACTGCTTCTTAAATTGTGGGCCATATTTGGAGGCGAACTAGTTGATATTGGAGATCTAGCTTCTTCCTCTACGGGTGCCATGGGAATAGGTACGCCTTCGTCGTTGTTGTCGGGGGTGCTTTCCCTCCTCAGTGATGCATGTGCTGGCGAAATTGCATCCATATTGTGCACGACGTTCTGCGGTAGACTACGTACAAGTGAATTTCCCGGAGAAACATACCCATCGTCACTAAAATCAAATGTATTCCCGTATATTGGTCGTGGAGGACTATGTGGCGGCCTAACCATTGCATTCCAAGGATTGTTGCGCAACCGATCCTCTTCATCCCTGTGGTTCTCGCGTTCTCTCATAAAATCTAGAACAACGTCGTCTTCTTCCCCTGAAGACAAAGGCCCATCACGCTCGTCCTCATCGTCTCCATCTGCAAGCATCTGGTCGTAAAAAATGGCTGGGTTGTGTCCACGTTTTTGACATTCAAGTTTGCTGTTCGCGTAGATATACACCAATGTCTCTGCCTTTGTCGTGGCCAAACGGTTTCGCACTTTATTGTGCACAAAGGAATACATGCTCCAATTCCTTTCACACGAAGATACAGAGCACGTCAAACCGAGAATTCGCTTTGCAATTTTTGGAAGAGCATTGCCCCCCACACGATTCCACCATTGATGAGGCAATAATTGACATTCAATGATATCGGGAGCCTCATGTAAAGGATCGAATGCACCTGTCTTCTCTTCAAATTGAGTTAGCTCCTGCATTGCTTCCACCACTGACACGTTCAATGGTACGCTCAGTTTTCGTATGACTCGATTCAAAGCTCCCTTCGCGTAGCCATTGTTATGAATAGCCTCCACGTCACTCAAGTATGGATTTAGTAGTGCCCCCGCATGGTGTAGGTCAGTAATCATCAACCTCCAGCGAGCATCAAATTGTTTCTCATATCGTGTTGCCACCATTGGATCAAGGAAAAATGGAGCATTCTTGAGAGAATAAATGTGCTCCTTCAAGGCTGTCATCATTACTAAAGCTTTCGGCATTGCCGGGACTTTTCCATCAAAATGACAAAGACAAAGCAGCATGGGCTCTACCATATGGAGGAAATTGTCGCACTAAATCCAGAACTCTTCTGAACGGATATCTTGCCTTGCAAGTTTGGCCTTGCCCATAATGAAATGTCCATTTCTGCGGTTTTGCAAACTCAACTCGAACGTCATGTATGTCTCATCTAGTGTCAGGTTGTGCACTGCTTGCTTGCAGTCTACCAAACGATCAATCATCAAGAAATTTGTGGCAAAACGTGTTTTGCTTGGAAGTCTCAACACTTTGTTTGGTGAAAATCTCTGAAACAACGCCAAAGTATGTTGGTATTTCTTGATGAACTTCACAATTGATGAAGCCTTTTTTACCAACTCCTTTATTCTTTGATCCTTTCCCTAGTCTTCTAAGAGTAAGTCCAAAATGTGTGCCGCACAACCCTGCCTATAAATGTGAGGGTACCTTTCTTCCAACCTTGCCATCGCCCCCGTCATGACTGCAGCATTGTCCGTACACAATTGCACAACGTTGGTAGGCCCAACTTCCTCAATGTATCGTGCCATTGTCTCAGTCGTGTAAGATATATCCTTCTTCTCCCCAGTACTATCCACTGATCCCAAAAAGACATCCCCGGCGGGACACACCAACATCATATTTAGTAATGGCCACGAATTAGTATCGGACCAACCATCTGAACAAATTGTCGCTCCATACTGACTTATTGAAACCCTCGTCCGCTCCGAGACCATGGCTTCAACCGATGCCTTCTTAACATCTATCATTTTCGTGCGAATCGCATTATACGGTGGCGGTTGGTACACGAATCCAGCTGCTGCAGTTTGTTTAACAGCATTCACGAAGGCCGGGTGGCGCACAACATTAAATGAAATGTTCGCCTCGTAAAAGAAAGAAGCCCACAACCTATCCAACTCTTGTCTGCGGCCTGTCTGTAATGATTCATCCATGCTTCTTTGCCGAGAAACAGATGGCATGTTCCTCCTTCTCTCAAGCGTTGTTCCAGTAGAATCTACTGAATCAAGCGTAGGATTTGGTCTTGCATTTGATTCAAAGGGATTGAGAGATCCTTCTTCTTCGACATCCAACGCAGGTGCGACAATAGACTCTACAACATTAACTGGTGCATCATGTCTCGCCGGTGCATCATACATCTCTTCGTAACTCATGGACCCTGGAACTTGCCCCTCGCCAGTCCGAAACTTTTCTCGTACAATTCTAGGGATCTCCTTACAATGCTCCGATGTAGTCGAGCCGCCATAGCCAAAGTGAATCAATGCTCTCTTTCGTACAAATGCTTTGCTCCACCCACAAAACACGCATTTTCGAGCATGGGGGGAATTATCAATTGGGGTACACGGTACTAGCCAAGGGTCCCAATCCTTTGTGGACCTCCGCATATCATTCATGGTCCCCCCCCTCCCAACACCTTGTCCAGCCATGTAGTAGATCAACACTGGGTCATCAAAGAAAATGACTACAATAATCACACTAATACTATGGAAGATGTAATGACAAAGCAACCCGCTTAGATTGGTCTTGTAAACCCTTCTAAACACGGTTGTTGCCCTCCGAAGAAGTTAAACGTCCGCATGAAGCCTCTTTCGAAGGTCCAAGACAAGAGTTTTATCAACGGAGCCAAGGTGATAAAACAAGGGGTACCCCTAGAACTTTATACAAGAAAACTCCTTGGACCCGCGGTCGCCCCATGAGAGAATGCGGGTCCAAAAACCTAAAATCAGTCAGGTGATGGGTGACTGCGGGTCCAAGATTGGGCGACTGCGGGTCCAGGAGTGGGCGACTGCGGGTCCAGGAGTGGGCGACTGCGGGTCCAGAAGTGGGCGCTACGGGTCCAGTAATGGGCGACTGCGGGTCCAGAAACAGGCGACTGCGGGTCAGGAACGGGCGATTGCGGGTCCAGGAACAAGTGACTGCGGGTCCAGGAACGGGCGATTGCCATTTGTTTGGATAATTCTTGCATCCCCTGGGGTAATTTGGGGCTTCTAATTGAAACTATGAATTCAGAATTTCCACTAAAAAAATAAGCCTTGAAAATAAAAAATTCTAGTGTTTGCCCTGGAGTGGCAATGAGTAGGTCAATTCACCCTAGCCGTGACAATTGCTCTGAACTTCAATAACAAGTTCTTTTCCAATCTAGCAAGTTTTTAATTTTCCTTTTTTTTTTAATTCTCTTTTAATTCCGAAAGTCCGAACTCCCAAGGTCATTTTCTTGCCAAAATTCCTAGAATATTCAAGTATTCACAACATTGCAAACATAAATAACCTAAAATTCATATCTATATTTATGTACTCTTGTCAAGGAACTACATAGAATTCAATGTGCTTGCATTAAAATGTTCAAAATGGATAATATCCTTTTATATATACATAAGATGGAATATACATAGTCCTCAAAAATGTGCTAAAAATGAAAATCGTTCAACATCCATTTTGGCCTTTTCTTTGCGGTCATGAGCCTCACGTTCCATCTCATACAAGACTTTCTTACCTTCCAACTGCAAATTCCTAAGGTATCGGTCATCCTTCCCCAACTTCTTTTCCAACCAAAATTGCTTGTATGATTTTTGGAACTTCAAAAGCGCCTTCAGTGCATCCCGATGTTCTTCCAATTTTGGATCCAATGACAAAGAAACCCCAAGCTTCTTTTTCAAGTCAACTACTTCCGTAAGAGACAATCTTTGTTTAGTAGCCACGTCTTTCCAACCACACATTTCTGCAACACGGTCAAGGGGGCTTTGTCCTTTAATGCTTTCAAGAAATTTAATCTTGATCGTGCTTCTTCCACCCCTCGCTTCTCCAAGTCTATCTGATCTTCCTCCAGCTTGCATGCTTCCATAATTTTGGCAAGCCGTGATTACGCAAACTCATTGCTAGAAGAACTAGATCCTCCAGCATGCTGTGAGCCCCAAATTCGTCACTTGGGACTCATTGTTTTCTTTTTTTTAGTTTATTACAAATTAAGGCATAAAGTAGTACAAAAAGCCCAAAAAAGAGTGTAGAACCAAAATAGGTATGTCACGTACCAGTATAGCATTAGGTTAGAACCCGTAATTAGGGGGAAACAATAGGGCTACTAGGAACTTACCCAAAATAGCCCAAAACCCTAGTGCATGTGACCATGATAGGCTAAATTAAGTCTTAGGAGAATAAGGGAGGTCCCCACGTAAATCTCCAAAGATAGGTTCTAGTTTCCCCATTCCACCGACGAAACATTAGGAATCCAATTTGTTAGCTTGCAAGTGTCACTTGTCCCAGACACGCCCCATGGAGGAATCCACAGCCGCCGGATAGTGTTCTCGGATCTGGAACATGTCGAGACATCCACGGCAAAGCCCATTCGCCAAGATTCCCTCACATGTGAAAGATTCCCTGACTGCCGGTGATTCAACCGAAGTCAGTTTTCACCACGCCACCAACTGTGTGCCAGAATAGCCTAAGACTTGGCACGTGGCTTGGGGGACTCCATGAGAGGTTCCCCCAAAAGTCTCGGTTTTTTCTGATCTCCAAAGGATCTTTTTCCGAGCGGTCAACCGCCAAAGGCCACGTTGGGAAATTCATGGAAAATCTCCCAAAACACCCCCAATACTTGTTTTGGGTTCGTGGATCCAAGTTATCTTGGAATTTTTTGGCGTTTCAAGCCAAGAAACCTCTACGGTGTTTTCGGAGCACTTTTGGCTCCCATTGTCATTTTATTGCAAGCTCTTTGAAGTCCTTGAGGTCCTTCTACCTTACCTTGTACGTGTGTGAGTCAAGCGGTTTCCATCTACTTGCGTGTGTTTTCCGTGTATCTTTTTGGGTGTCTTGTACTAATCCTAAAGTCACCCCCCACCTTACCTTGGCGATGCCGCTTTGGGGGGCCTTTAGTACATGAGTATTGCCTTGTTTATGTTTACCTTGGGGATTCGGTTGCCTCTTGTGTAAGTCCTAACCATAGTCACCCTTGCCGTGTTGTTTACGAGTGGACCCCACCGCCCTTGAGGCGGCGAAGCTTTGAACTTGTAACCTACCCTAGTCTTAGAGTGTGTGTCAAAAACAGGCCTTAGACGGCGAAGCTTTGGACCCAGGGGGCATCACCAGTCTTAGAGTTGGTGTCAAAACCAATTCGACGGCGAAGCTTTGAACCCCCTATACTTTTTGGTTCCAAAGTTTAGTTCCCAAGATCTTCTTGGGAAAAGCCAAAGTTTAGCCCCCAAGAGTGCCCTAGGTGGTAGACAAGTATAGGAGAAACCCCGCCACTAGGCCGTTGTTTTGTTAGTTGTTAAAACTTGTTGTCTATTTTCCCTAGATGGCGAAGCTTTGACCCTGACCTGTCCAATTTTAAGTTGTGTAGTGGGTTCCCATACGGGAACCCGGAGAGGAAGGATTGTAGTAAAAATACTTGGGACCAACCCCAAGGGAAGGCCCATAAAGGAGCAGCCAGCCAGCCCGTAAGGAAGCAATCAGCCAGCCCGTAAGGGAGCAGTCAGCCAGCCGTAAGGGGGGGCCGGGTATCGGGGAGCCAATATCGGGGAGCCAGTTCGGGGGGGGGAAGCCAGTTCAGGGAGCCAATCGAGGGAGGGCGAGTTCGGGGAGGGCCAGTTCGGGAGGGCCAGGGAGTTGGGAGTTCAAGAGGGAGGGCCAAGGAGTTGGGAGTCTAAGGGGGGGGGAAAGGGAGAAATCCTTACCTCAACTAAATTCAGCACTACGGGACGATGCCCTGCGGGGCCCCACCACACCTTTTTTTTGGGTTTTCATCACACTAAGATTGAAACCCGGGGTCTAGTGAAAAACTAACGAAAGACCAACTCAAAGATAAAGGAAGAAGGGGGGAAGAGAAGTCGCCATCCCACGCGTCCAAACCTGCACAACCTCTCAAAGTCCCTCACCAACAAGCCACTTCACACAATGATGACAAAATTAGGAAGGGGGTAGTTATAGGAGAGGAAGAAGGGAGAGACGATAAATAGTATTGCGTCATAAGATTAGGTAGGAAATCTCACAAGCTTCTTACAACCATTGGGAAGGAGATTAGGATGACACCAAAATGACGACGTAAGGGAATAAGTGATTCTTCCATTAGATTAGCGTCATATGGTGTAAGGTCTCATTTAAAGGGTTGGTAGGAATAGTGTTGAAAGAAAAGAAGAAGAGGCAAGGAAGAAGGAAGGAACCATTAAAGGTCTTTAAGGTGTACCACTTCGCCGAGGACTAAGCCGTTGGCATTTTACTACGTCAAAATACTTGTCGACCATGGAATACGAGCACGCGGCTGGAGGTATGGAGGAGAATGCCGCACATGCTAACGACGATCAGGTGAGTCATTAAACAGATCCCCGGTGTCTTTTTTTTTCCCTTCTAATTTACGTTAGACTTTGTTAGATAGTGAATAATTTTGATTTACAAAGAGGGATTAGGGATAGGCCTTAAATTTAGGCATAGAAGGTTATCGATAGAAGTATCCAACCCATCTCACACATAGAAGTTAACCATCAGAGTAACCAAATTAGAGTAGGGTAGGATAGGACTAGGAATTAGTAACCGTTAAGGTTAGCACTCAACCAAGAAGCGAACACTAGATTAAGACAAAATAATCCAATTAGGAGCTCGGGTTAATTTAGCAAAACGGACCTTGCCTTAGGAAATTAAATTAGGAAAAAAGATAAATTAGATTAGAAATTAAATTAGGAAAAAAGATAAATTAGATTAGAAAATAAATTAGGAAAAAAGATAAATTAGATTAGAAAATAAATTAGGAAAAAAGATAAGTAAATTAGAAGATAAATTAGAAGATAAATTAGATAATTTAAATTAGAAGATAAGTTAGATAATTTAAATTAGAAGGTAAATTAGATAATTTAAATTAGAAGATAAATTAGATCATTTAAATTAGAGGATAAATTAGATAATTTAAAATTAGAAGATAAATTAGATCAATTAAATTAGAAGAGTAAATTAGGAAGTCATTTAGATAAATTAAATTAGAAAATTAAATTAGGAAAAAAGATAACTTAGATTAGGAAGAGACCCAATCAACTCAGGAAACCATGGAAGGGACTTAGATAATCCCTCCTCAGTCCTAGGGGAGGTCAATTAGCCTCAGATTTCCATAGATTAGGATAGATTCGGTGGTAGTTCGCATAGGTTGCCGTTAGGGGACGGTTATCCCGAACTATTCCCTCGCCAATTGGGGACAACTCCATTGTCACCCGCGAAAAATAGGAACTTAGAAAAGAAGATCCATTGCTTGGAAGGCACAATGGACCGACGTTTAGTCACCCGTTAGGTTAGAATTTAGTTAACCCCTAGAACCTGGTTGTGTCTGATTAATTACCAAGGGTGGATAATTAAGCGCCCATACATACCGAGAAGAGAATCTAAGGTAAAATGCTTCCAAGTCTAAAATCTTTGTTATTTGTGTTGACAAAAGAACTTGCCGACTTTCAAGTTCAGCACGTAAGCTATTCACAATATCTCCACTCAATGTTTGCGTTTCTTGATTGCGAAGCTTCTCACATTCTAGATGCTTTTCATCCAACTCATTTAGAAGCTTCTTGAGTTGAGCTTTGTAAACAACTTTGGTGTCCAACATTACTGGGTCAGGGACAGTTCCATCTTCAACAAATTCCTCACTTCGGTACATGTCATCAACACAATCCAATTGGAACAAAGAAGGCTTCACATCTTCTTTTGTTTCCATCTCTGTCCAAAAAACATCATCTTCTGCTTCTTGCATGCATGCAAGCACATACTGCAAAACTTCGTCTTCTTCAGTGCGAGGGACTGTAATCGGATTCACCATAGCAAGAGGTAAAATATCAAGATTTTGTGGTTGCCTAGCTAGTTCACCCTCTTCTTCCATTCTCGGGGGAGGTAAATTTTGTGAAGTAGAAGCCACCATCGCCATGTTTTGAGGCTGCATTGGAGGGTCTTCACCAAGGTTGTCTTCCTCTCCCGAAGATGAATCAGATGACGTCCAATGAAACTGCTCATCGGGCACTCCCTCCTTCAAGTTTTTCTTCTGGCCTAGCCCTTCACGTGGATTGGCAGATAGAGCCGCCCTTGGGATGTCTTTTGTCGGTGGAAGGCGAGCATGCTTCACTCCCTTGATTGAACTCCAATCCACACTTCGAAACAAAATGAGTTCCGTATACACCATTGCACATATGAAATACGGGACTTCGCTCCTGGGCACTGAATATGTGCCATACAAGTATCGATAAATTTCGATACAACGTTGCACAAATGCATCATTACGGCATGGATGCAAATTGGCCGTATTGTTGCGCCGATTCGTGTAGTGCCGATGATAGGGGAATAACTTGTCGATGTGTCACCACCCCACGAAGGACTTACAAGTCTTGGCGGTCCAGTGGCCCGTAATTCGATCCCAACCTCGGTAGGCCACACACGCTGGGTCCAAAAGGATGCGTCATTGCCTAGGGTGCATGGCTCCTTTTGCCTTGGTCTTCTTCTTGTGGTCCGCCATTGGAGATGCTCTTGAGATTTGGGGCAAGGAATCTAAACTTAACCCTAAACCGCAAAGTATTATCTAGCTAAAGTTAACCCTAAACCGCAAAGTATTATCTAGCGATTAGTGAGTGATGGAGTAAAATCAAGAACATGAGCCACATGTAAGTGAAACTCAAAACCCAAGCTCCCGGGCACGCAATCAGCCACTATAAAGTAGGTGAAAGGCAGTAAGCAGCAAGAAGGAAAAGTGGCGAAGTCGGGTGGGGAGACAACTAATTAACCCGCAATCGCCCTGGGGCGAGTGCGGGAAGGGGCGCGTGCAGGTCTGAGAGCGACCACGGGTAGGGCGACTGCGGGTCTAAGGGACCGACTGCGAAGGCGATTGCGGGTCTGGGGCTACTAGGGATGGGCGACCGCGGGTCGATGGCTATAGAAGTACTGGGGTCCTGCGCGACTGCGGGTAGGGCGACTGCGGGTCTAGGGTTACTAGGGATGGGCGACCGCGTGTGGGGCACTACAGAGAAAAATTTTGGACCCCTACAGTGGGGCGACCGCGGGTGGGGCGACGCGGGTGGGCGACTGCGGGTACAGGGCGGGATTTTGAATTTCTGAACCTCTAAGACTTTCACTTTAAAGTTCTCTTACACAAAATTGTGGACATAAATTTTAGTTACCTATGCACTTCATAAAAATGTATTGCACCTTTTCATCTTTTATTTAAAAATTTGGGTTATGCATCTTTAGCCATTTTATTAATTATTGTTGCAACTTATTAGATTTGACATGCAAAAAGAGGATTCCCACCCTAACATCACTTCTGCAATTTCAATAAGAAAATAATCAAACATAAGAAATTTACCATCCATGATTCACATGGTTGCGTTTTATTTTCCAATGCAATCTCTATTATGTTTAGTTTGAATTTGTATGGTGAATCCATTGTAAAACAAGATCCAACTATGAAGAATGTGGGATTCTTGATCAATGTAGACCACTTTCGGAGAGCTCCAAAAGAAGGGGTTTGGGAATTGAGGGATAAATACCTTTTATTCATTTATGGTCAAGTGTGATTGACACATTATAAATTGTGTGAGAGAACAAAACTCAATATAATCAATTATACAATGCATAGGATAGGTGTAGTAAGATGGTTGTTCAAATATCTCATAAGGATTGGGTGTGACAGCATGAGCTCCCATATAACTTTCATCATGTGCTTCATCAAGCACCGTGAAGGTGTAGTTGGGAACTAATTGTCACAATTAATTGTCATAGCTATTTCCCAGCTGATTTCATGGTTTTGTTCAAATTTTATTTATCTGTACATTCATAGGTATCCAAACAATAAAACTTGTTTCATATTAATTAAAAGTGTAGCCATCATATTTACAAACAAAGGGATTAAATCAAGGGCATACATTTGTACATTTTCAATATTTGGGGATTTCAAACTTGTGAACCAAGAATAACAAGCCACAACATTTATGGGTATATATTTTATTGGGGGGGTCACATTTATGGGTATATATTTTTTGGGAGGGGTCACATATGTAAACCATTAAAGTATTGGGCACTAATCAATTAAACATTCATATACCATGGACTGTTTAGCAAAATATGATCATCCATCTGAGATAAACAATCCATGCATTGTTTAGCAAAATCATAGTATAAAAATGTAAAATGAAGTTCTTTGTCAAGCACATTGCTATTTCACATGTCTAGCATGACTTTAGTACTATTATCTTCATAAATAACTTATTTCTTTTTATGATCCCAACTCAAAAATCAAAATAGGGTCTTATGCCATGGTACAAGGCTGCCGTTTGATGCACCACAACAATGTCTCTAGTCACGAACGATTTGCCCGTGGCACAAGGTTGTCCAAGTTTGCGCGAGCTTGGTTTAACCTATTATTGGTCTGCTCAAAGATATCCGTGGTGTTGATTTGAACGCTCAGAGATTGTGTAAATGCGCGTTCCGTCCCGTGCTCATCATCCTAAGGTGGAATTGTCATTAGTACATATGATATTCATAGAATGGGGTACAAACAATACTAACCTAGCAAGTATATTAACTCGTGTTGTGATATTGCACTAACCTTAATGAGTTGTAACAACAAGCATCCATTTTTAGACTCGGAAAGTTTCTCGACATCCTCAAATTCTTCTAATAAAGCCCTGCATCTTCCGGCCCCCCATATCAATGAATATTAAAACATAACAACTACATATGGGTATTTTTAGCATATAATCTTATAATACAAGTTCTATACTAGAACAACCGAACCTGAGGTTTGTGCAATCTTTTCCTTGCCGAACCCACACATATTCTTCCATCATGGCCCACCCCTCCCTAATGGCCTCATCAAATTTGGCTCCCCAAACAATATCGCGTGTGTTTTGTATCAAACACATCATTCGTCCTGCAGCAAATAAGCACTAATAGTGAGATGAAATGTCCACCACTAACTATCCAACTAGAAATGTTCATTAATACATGTTCATTTCATTATTCAAGGATTCAAATCACCTATACAAAATGAAGGGCAATATTTTACTCACCCATTTTGCTGGCTTGGAAATGGCCTTTGGACTCATTGCATTGGCCATAATGAGCAAAGCAATACAATTTGTAGCCTTTCCAAAAGTCCTTAATCCTATTTCAAAGATCACAAATCAATTCCAATAGAATAGTCATTGTCATGGTGATTCTCCCACCTATTAAAAAGACATTGTCTACAATACAAGTGGATGACAATAAGGAAGTCAAACGCAAACTAAACAAATTTTTACCGGAAATATTCATGGTCGAGAATAATTATAACTTCCTCTGAGCACTTGCTAAATTGAACACCTACCATTAAGCCTGTAAGGAGCCAAATAACTAATCATTAGCAATGCAAGAAGATTAAATTTGAATAGGCTACATAACAATTGAGGCCCCCCTACGTTACTATAACACCCAAAAATGAAAGAGAATCAATGAAGAACCAAATGAATCATTTTCATTTGAATTGCTAATTGTTTTAAATGTGAATTTAGTGTACCCTTTTTCGGTGACTTTACACCCATTTGTGTGTGCATCCTTATTATTCAACAACTTTGCCACAATGAATGCAATTGCCGTTTCAAGGCCCTCTACATCAAATGGCTTTGATATTCTCACTATCCTAAACTAATGGAAAAGATTTTGGGTTCATTGAAGTATACAAGAAGTGTCTGTTGTATTGTTGGCTGTTTGTGGGAAACCAAAAAAACCACGAGACCTCCACAACATTGGGCCCACATTCAGCCACTACAAGATAGGTGAACTACAAGGCGCAGTTATGAAAATTATGGACCACAGGCTGGAACAGCCCATGAAATACCCGCGGTCGCCAAGGGTGCATGCGCTAACCCTAACACGGATACTAGGGCGACAGCGCATGGGGCGACTGCACATGGGGCGACTGCACATGGGGCGACTGCGCGTGGGGCGACCGCGGGTCCGGTCCAAGGATCCCTCGCGTCTTTCAAGGGCGACCTCGGGTGAGGGTGACCTCGGATCAGGGCGACCGCGGGTCAGGGCGACCTCGGGTCCTCGAGGGGGAAACACATTTCAAAATCCCCCCTCCATCAGGGCGACTGTGCATAGGGGGCGACTGCAGGTCAAGGAGAAAATTTAATCTCCTTGACCCGCAGTCGCCCCCTACGCGCAGTCGCCCATATGGAAGGGGAGGGAGACACCAAATACTTTTCCGCCCTCTATCAGGGCGACTGTGCGTAGGGGCGACTGCGGGTCAAGGTGGGAGACACCAAAAATTTCGAAAATGCAATCTCCCCCCTTCCATTAGGGCGACTGCGCGTAGAGGTGACTGCGCGTAGGGGGCGATTGCGGGTCAAGGTGGGAGACACCAAAAATTTCGAAAATGCAATCTCCCCCCTTCTATCAGGGCGACTGCGCGTAGGGGGCGACTGCGGGTCAAGGTGGGAGACACCAAAAATTTCGAAAATGCAATCTCCCCCCTTCCATCAGGGCGACTGCGCGTAGGGGTGACTGCGCGTAGGGGGCGATTGAAGGTCAAGGTGGGAGACACCAAAAATTTCGAAAATGCAATCTCCCCCCTTCCATCAGGGCGACTGCGCGTAGGGGGCGACTGCGGGTCAAGGTGGGAGACACCAAAAATTTCGAAAATGCAATCTCCCCCCTTCCATCAGGGCGACTGCGCGTAGGGGTGACTGCGCGTAGGGGGCGAATGCGGGTCAAGGTGGGAGACACCAAAAATTTCGAAAATGCAATCTCCCCCCTTCCATTAGGGCGACTGCGCGTAGGGGGCGACTGCGGGTCAAGGTGGAAGACACCAAAAATTTCGAAAATGCAATCTCCCCCCTTCCATCAGGGCGACTGCGCGTAGGGGGCGACTACGGGTCAAGGTGGGAGACACCAAAAATTTCGAAAATGCAATCTCTCCCCTTCCATCAGGGCGACTGCGCGTAGGGGGCGACTGCGGGTCAAGGTGGGAGACACCAAAAAGTTCGAAAATGCAATCTCCCCCCTTCCATCAGGGCGACTGCGCGTAGGGGGCGACTGCGGGTCAAGGTGGGAGACACCAAAAATTTCGAAAATGCAATCTCCCCCCTTCTATCAGGGCAACTGCGCGTAGGGGGCGACTGCGGGTCCCCAGATCACTTCCAAAATCAGACCTGGGGTTCTAGGGCGACTGCGCTTTGGGCGACTACGGGTATGGACATGTTTCACAAGATTAATTTTTTTTTTGGGACCCCTCTCCCTTATTGTTTCTAATTCCCTTTAATCATATGTTACTTCCTCCATTTTGTTTACAAATTCAACAAGACAAACAAATCCTAGGTTTTGCATTAGCTCTCCAACACTCCTTTGGCAAGAAGTTCCAAATGAAAGTTTTATGTACATTCTAATAGTGGGGAGGTGTAATTAGATTTATTTGGGCATGTTTTACGAGATGGTGTTTTTTTTTTGGACCTCTCCCTTATTGTTTCTAATTCCCTTTAATCATATGTTACTTCCTCCATTTTGTTTACAAATTCAACAAGACAAAAAAGACATGATTCTGTTTTAGGTCTAAAACACTACATCTCGTGTAGGATGTGTAAGTATTTTATGTAGGTTTAAGGATTTGATTCTAGATAAAAGTTGTATTATTGTTTTCCAAGGTCTAGGGTCTAGGGTTTAGGGTTTGGGAAACCCTTCACATTGTGAGAATAATTCTTCCATTGCCTTGCTATGTCTTTGATATGAACTGACGCCTAACATTTATTACCAATTTTGGATGTGAGATAAGGAAAAATCAATTAGAATATGCTGCAGATGCTAATTAGTGTTGGGTCAGATTGGTTGTTGGTTTAGGGCGACCGCGCGTCATCGACGAAGCATAAAACACATTTGAATCAGGGCGACTACGCGTAGGGGGCGACTGCGGGTCAAGGAGGGAGACTAATTTTCTGGAAAATGCAAATTCAATCTCCAGTGGGGCAACTGCGCGTAGGGGGCGACTGCGGGTCGAAGAGACTTCTTTGTGGGCGACCGCATGTGCAAGTTTCGGGATGGTTTAGTTGGTACCCGCGGTCGCCCACGATTCGCAGTCGCCCATTTCAACGCTCCAAAAACGCGCAGTCGCCCATTCTCGCTGTCTTCAGACCCGCAGTCGCCCCTCCTCAGACCCGCAGTCGCCCCTCCTCAGACCCGCAGTCGCCCCTCCTCAGACCCGCAGTCGCCCCACTTCAAACCCGCAGTCGCCCCCTCCCGACCCGCAATCACCCAAACGCATGCGCCCTGAGGCGACTTCGGGTACTTAAGCGTTAGCCCCACTTTCGATTCTCACCTTACTTTAGCCTTGCGCTCTGTCTTTCACCTACCTTCAGGTGGCTGGATGCGTGCCCGTGGGCTGGGGTTTCAATTGGGTGGGGAATTTTTACCCTTTCAATCTATGAATTTTGAACTACGGTTTTGAATTGTTTTTAAGAACAACATGGCTTTTCCACATGAAGGCAACACTACAAGGAGAAAGTCTTTATGGGATCTGGACCTCGATGATCCAATTTTTTTCGAGGTTCCGATAGCTGTAAATGAAAACGAAGAAGGAGGGAGTCAAGAGCGACGGAAGGGCAAGAAGCAGAAGTCAGCACATGACAAGGACTCCAACTATCCTCCCCCGAGTTATACCCGATATGCATACGAAGCGTGTCTCCAGTGGTACGCAGGGAAAAGTGTACAATTCTTGGAGGCAAGCTATTTGAGGTGTCCTACAACTGGTAGTGTGGCCTTGCCAAACGATTTACAAGCACGGATTTTAACCAAGCTAAAGGGATCGGATGATTTCGCAGACATTGATTTGACATATTCTTCGAGACTATTTGAATGGCTTGATAACACATTGAAAGTGGTGATGTTCAATACCAAGAAATTGATGGAGGAACATCGACCGTTACTTCCAATAGTAGAGGAATCAGAAGACATCAAGGCATTCTGCCAAAAAATGGAGTGGTGGTCCAACGCAGTGAAGAAATTGGCAAGAGGCTCGGCAAGGGGTTTTAAGTGGAAAAATGCAACGGTGCAGGCAGCATTTGCACGAGATGGTGGATTGTGTATCAAGTGGATCCCCGATACGGCGAAAGTGGTGCCCCTTAGTGCTTTTGAACGTGAAGGGGGGTATGCAAAAGTGCGTAAGGTACGCATTGAAGGAATGGATACAATTCCAAGCTACATCGCTTTTGCTGGGAAAGTATCCAAGGCAATAAACCCGCGCGAGGGGAGAGCGCAACGATCCATGGAGGCCCTTGCATGCCCCTTGAACCACCCTGGCATCATTAAGTTTTTTGCCATTCATTCTCGCACGAATGAAGCGTACACTTTGTGGTGGAATGGGGGCCATTTGAATGAGTTGAGGCATTTAGATCGTTCTGTATCACCAACCATTGACTGGCATGAAATGCAAAAAGCCACAAGACTTCCTGAAGAGAAACAAAAAGAACTTGGTCTCTCCCAAAGGCACAAGGCAAAGTTGGCATGGGCTTTAGTATATGTGACAAATCTCATGCACAACTGCCGCGTGCTACACAATGACTTGTCTCCCATGAACATCATGTTGCATTTTCCGGATTATTCAAACGACATAATCAACATTGGAATTTGTGATTTTGGAATATCAAGTCGTTTTGACGAAAACGCGCCTTCACATTTTGGAAAGCCATCTGAGGCCGAGAGGGATCAATACCGAGAAGGTCGTTGGTGGGTTGCCCCGGAGTTGTTTTATGCATATGGACCTCCAAATTTCGATACAAGCATACCGATCATGCAACAACGGTATAAATATACGCAACAGTCAGACTCGTATTCTATTGGGAAGTTGACCGATGGATGAGAATTGGTGATATGGACGATTGGGACAAGGATTTGTTCAAGAACCGCGAGGGATCAATGTACTTTGGAATGAAGTTGCGTGAACTCGTGAACACTGACCCAAAGAAGAGACCAACGTGTATAGAGATCACAAATTCCCTTATGTCTCCACCATGGTCCATGATGCCCCCCGAATTGGTGTTCCGAGACTCACCTTTGTAATAGGATAGTCTAGAGCAAGAGTTTAGTGCTGCAAGCAATGAGCTTGGTGGCCAATTATGTGTTGCTTACTTTGTAATATTATCCTATAATATATGAAGGAATTTTATGCTACGCGCCTTGTCTTTAGAAAAACAATTACTCAATGGGCTATTTGTCAAATTGTATATATTGAATATGGCCTTTTACACGTTGTTATGCAAAGTATAACAACTTTTGAATTCAAATGTTCTTGGTCCTTTTTGATTCCGTAGTATATAATGGACGCAAGGAAAATAAGAAAATGAAAATAAATTAGTTGGTAATTGATGTTGAAGACTTGTATTATTTCTTGAATAAAATGTGCTAGTATGCACTTGAAAGGAGTTTTACTTTCATGGTCATTGAATTCAAATAGTTGTTTTTTCAATCCCTAAAAAAATGTAAGTCATACATCATTTACATTCTCTTATTATTTTTTCTATTTCCAAAAATAAAAGCAAGTTGGTTTTTTTTTCCTATTTATTCTAATTCAAATATAGGAAACATACATTTTAGACTTTTTTAGACTTTTCCTTTTTATTCGTACTTTACCTATTTCAAAATAGATGAGAGATGTTTTTATTTATTTATTTAACCTTTTTCGCTCTCTTCCTATTTATTTTATTTGGAAAAAGGAAGTTCATTGACTTCTTGCGACCCCTTTTTTTTTTGGAGACAATGAAACAAGAGTGGATATTGCAAAAAAGATATGTAGCCATAATCTTTGTCATTTATTAAACACGCAATTCGAGAAAACTTGGATGAATTCAATAATAAATGTAAATCTGGTTTTACCATATATATTATTCCTAGTAGCATAATGTTTTCCTACCATATTCTTTTTTTTGGTATATGTCATCCAAATTGATAAAAACACACATTCTTTCATAGATGGTTGGAGTATGATATAAGTCCAACAATGACTTTCATTTATAGATTTGTGTCCGTACAAGAAATTTAGTTATTAGGCATGTAATTTACCAAAATTAGTGTGTGTAACATAGTATGTAATTTGAGTCTACATCCAAAAATACATAATGAACATCTCATGTCAAAACAATTACAAAGACATTATTGTTACAATTGCAATGGTTAATACTTAATAATCATAACATTGGTTATTAACAATAAAATTAGTCATTAACAATGAAATAAGTCATTTACAATAAAATTAAGAATTAACAATGAAATTAATTAATAAGAAAAAAATTAGTTAACAAGAACTTCTTCTAAAACAATTGCAAAGATTTAACTTTTGTTCAAATAATCAATAAGGAATCCATTTGTACCACAACCGACCTCAACCCTAATGGCTCCCCAAATATAGTATAAAGTATAAACTAGTATTCCATAAATTTTGCAACACAAATGGGATTGAGCTCACAATCCTTTTTTTTTCCCTTGAGATTTGGTGCTCAAAAGCAACAAAAAATTTAGGCTAGCTATAAGCTATAGGAATTTTTTAGGAAAATTTTGGATGAAATTGCTAGAAAAACTTCAACTTCTAGAAAAGTCTTCGATGAAATCGCCACAATGTAAATGAAAATAGAATTTTAGATACTTAGTATCACATTTTCTATCCAGTACGTGGATGAATGTTGAAGCTTGGAGCCCCTCCGTAACATTTAGTATCGCCACTTTCCCAGCGCAAGGAAAAATGGAAAAAAATATCACAATCTATAAACATGTACTAAAAAAGAAAAGAAAAGTCCATGCATTAATAGATGGACATGCGGTCACCTGGGACCCGAGGTCGCCCAAGACCCGCTGTCGCCCAGGACCTGCGGTCGCCCAGAACCCGCGGTCGCCTTCGCAAAGTGGACCCGCGGTCGCCCACTCGCCCGGGCTCCTTCGACCCGCGGTCGCGTTGGAGCACCTGTCCAGACCCGCAGTCGCCCCACTCTAGGACCCGCGGTTGCCCTGGAGTACTTGCGCTGACCCGCAGTCGCCCCACTTCAGGACCTGCACGCGCCCCAGGGCGACCTCGGGTACATCAGCGTTCTCCTCCACCCGCAGTCGCCATTAAATTTTCCCTGGCATTCTGCGCACTGTCTTTCACCTGTTGACGTGGCTGAATGCGTGCACAGAAGCTAGGGGTTTGAGTTGTGGGGGGGGATTTTTGTCCCTTTGCACGGCTCATTTTATTCACGCTTGGATGACATAGGGTGTTTCACGAGAACATTGTATTTTTGTAAATGTTAAATGTGATAGGATTACGTTTAGCATTTTTTACACCTACGGTTTAAGCTTGCAACCCTAAACCGCATAGTACTTAGTTGGCTACTTTTGAGACGAAGTGATCGTTATGGAGGGCGAGGACTCTCAACCGCCACACGGTATGTCAAGATACCGACTTCGGCTCAACAAAAAGGCGGTTCGTGACAAGGATCGTAAAAGGAGCGGCAAACCTCGCAAGAAGTGTGTACCCATCTTTTTGCATCCAAAGATGAAGGCCTTTTTGGGATGGGAAGTAGAACCAGAGCCTTGGACATATGAAACTGTAAACAAATATGTGGATTGGTGCCACATCAACAAGTTGTTCCCGTTTTGGCGACACCCTTTGCACGTGAAGTCTAATAAGGCAAATTTGGCTTACTGCAAGAGTGTTGTCTTCCAGCGAAGGTGTTTGGAGGTATGGCAGCAACTCTATTTGGAGTCCCAGCCTTATCGAAATGACAACTTCTCTTTCTATCTTGTGCAAATGGTGTACGTTGAAGTTCAATTGAAGAAAAAGGTAGATTGGACAACCTTGAAGGAGCTTCCTATCGGTGACCGCCCGGACAGACCGATAGTGCTGGATGAAGAAGGACTTCTTCAAGCAAATCAGAAGCTTTTAGAGGCAAAGCCTGGCAAATTGGATGTTGGTGATGACCAAGTTCAATGGTCTTCAACTTCTAGCTCAGATGAGCACACTCACGAATACGATGGATATTCTTTTGAGAGTGACGACGAAGACATTGGCAAAGAAAAACAAGAGGCAACTGAAGACGTTCAAGTTGACAAGAAGGGCAAGAGGAAGCTTGAGGAGCCGCAATCATTGTCCAAGATTCAAAAACAAAGCGAAGATGTTCATGTACCGATCAATGTGGACCGTTCTGGTGCAGACATTGGGTCTAGTGGAAGTAGTGACAATGATTCGGAAGACAATTTGGAGATGTTGGGCACTAAGATCGAAAGTGCACGAGCAGCTTTGACTTCAACAGTAGCGGATCTTATGAATTTGAAAGAGAAGGTACAACATCTTCCAGTGAATCCAACTGTTGTGGATGGGTTGAAGAAGGAGTTAGAGGCGACTGAAAACGCCGTTGCTGAAAATGAGAAGATTTACTCTAAGTTAAACAAAAGTAGAGTAAATTATTTCAAGAAGATCGAAGACGGGCGAGCACACATTTCCGATGATTTAGCGGTGCTTCAAAATAAACTTGATCTTTTGCAACGTGATAAATGGTCCCATCAAAGCGAAAGGAGAAGCTTGAATCTTCAAATACGTGAGCTAGAGATGGAATATTATGATGATGCCTTAAAAGAAGCCAAAAAAGAGGGCATCTTGGCTTTAGCTCCGGATTATGGTAGCAATACAGAAGAAAGAGCAACGCTTTTTTATTTGGTGAAGCTACTGGAGAAAAAACAAGAGTTGTTGCATGAGGGCATATTGGACTTGGAGCGCCACATCCTTTATTTTAAGGAATGGCGCAAGTGGGCCTATGAAGGCATAGGTGCCACCCGTGCGGAACTTCAAAGAATGAGACCGGAGCCCAAAGAAAGTGACTTTGTGAATAGTGAAAAAAATGCTTAGTGGTTGGATCTAGTGTGGTAGAAAAAAACAATTTGGCCTTCCAATTTTTGATTTTCCAAAGGTTTTGTGGAATAAAGAAATTCACACCTTTGTTTTTGAAATGTACATATGTTTTTATTATATTTTGAATACGAGGGCTATGAATTTGGTGTCTTTGCAAGAATGGATGTCAGAGATGGTACCTATAGGCTGAAATTTGGGACTGAATTTTTGAAACTTTATTTGAAGATAGAAAAAACGATTACCTTTGTGGTAATATAACTAATTTTCCAATCGGTGCCCGGGAACAAAAGTTATGCCCATATAGTCCAAACTCCAAAGCAGGGGAGAATGGGCAGCAAAAAAATGTGACAAGCATTTGAATTTATTTTTCTAAGTTTTTTTCCCTCATAGATTATAATTTTGTCTATCCGGAAAGCTTTTTTTCATTTCATTTGGATATTTTATGAGAAAGTTATGGACAATCTTGTTTATTGGGCAATTAGAGCTTCTGGTGGGAAAAATACCTTGTAAGATTAATTTAGGAACGCAATTTTGGCAATTGTTCAAGAAAAGAAGTTTGACATGGTTTAGTTTGCTTGCAACAACAATTTGACCGTGGGGATTAGTGCATTTTAATTCTATCTTAGAAAGAAAATAGATTTTCATTCAATCTCATATGTACTTCTATTCTACAAGTTTTTTAAGAATGAAAATTAAGTTTTTTTGAAAACCTTTTTTTTATTTAGACTCTCAACTCAATTCTCCACTATATTTGTTTAAAGCTCAAAACTCTGTAGTGCAAGAAATTAAAGTGAAAAATGTTAAAAGTCAAATAATGTAGTCCAGCAATGTGCTGAAAAAATTGTTTTTTTCACTCTAAATGCGGATATCTTGCAAAGTTGCAATCTGTAAGATGAAAAATTCTGAAATTTTTTCCACACATTCTCATACTAGTAAGGTGTAAGATCCTATGGTTATGTGTGGGAAAAAAACAATTTTCAAAAACAATTTTGGATACTTTAAGAAATTGTTGAGTAGAAGTAGGTAAGATGTAGTTGTAGAATTTAAATAATGAATATCTCTAAAATGAAATGAAAATGGTGAGAGTGTGCTATCAAGTGAAGTTAACTATGTGACCGGACCTAATTTTTTTTTAGATTGTAGAAATTGCCTGGAGAAACAAATCCTACAAGCAACTTTTAAAAGAAGCTGTAGACTCAAGTTGCCTGCCAAACAAAATGGTCCATAACTTTCTCATAAAAAATCTGAATGGAATGAATCAAATTTTTCCATGTAAACAAAAACATGTTGTATGAGAAAAAAATCCAAAAGGAAAAAATTCATTAAAAGATTTGAAGATAGCAATTTTGTGGGGACCGTGTATGGAATCATTGTGCGAGGCATTACAACAAATGTATTTGCATTTCACCAATTACATTTTAGGCTACAAATGTATAAGTATGCCCAAACCTTCAAAACCAAAGCAATAGAAGGTTGTTGTCTATAAGCATAGTAGTACAATACACAGCCAAGGCGGTATAGTTTTAGAAGCCAACATCTTAACCCTAACTTTTGCTAGAGTACTACATTGTGCGAGTATGGATATACTATGGCCCTTATACTATGGGCCTTACATCTTGTATACTACTACGATTAACTAGAACCACTGTTGAAGTAAGTATCTCATAGAAATATTTAGTTCAAGTCCATTGGATTGTTCTGAGAACCACTCGTTGCACCTTGTTCGTAATCATTGGACTCTCCAACAACGAGTTTCTTCTTAGCACGAGTCCTTGAAGCAGGTCCATCTGCTTCTAAAATAGATTCCAAGACATTGGAGTTCTTGAGAGCTTCAAGTGTCCTTTTAGTTTGCGGAGAGTGTAACTCCAATAGATAATTGAGTGCTTGGCTTTGATAATAAGGCCCGTATGTTGAGTCGAGGTAAGCCATACTATTCAAGTCTTCTGGAGTGGCATTTTCATCACGATTAGCTCCTTGTTCACCTTCAAAATTCCAACGGTGTCCTTCCGGATGAGCACCCCACTTGAAGGTTTGGGATGTCTTATCAAAATATCCACCAAGGCATTGAAAAAAAAACGCCCTCTTCCCTGCATTGTGAGCTCCTTTTCCCATAAGGTTGAATGCCACTCTTAGAATTTCACACAGGTCCGTTTCCCAATTCAATTGTGAGGCAGCAGCTCCCATTTCTTGATCATGTAGGCCTTCTCGCCAACTCCAAAGCAAGTCTCGTCCCCAAAATCGTGTCTCTGCCGTCGTGTCTCTATTGTGTTCCCAAGAAGGTGGCATGTAAGTCATCAAGTTGAACATGGTATACAAGCAATCATGGAATGGTGCTACACAAATCACACATCGTCGTCTAATCAGACATTGAGTGATGAGACACTGAGGATGGTACACATGTGTACATGATCCAAGTGCCCATCCTCCTTCTGGCCCAAATTGTTCTAGACATATGGGGCATTTGGTATGATCCAAGACGAAATGAGCTGGCTTTGGCCACAATAGACTTTGGTCTTTTTCGTTGAAGTGACTAGACATCTGATTTCCATGGTCCCAACCATTTTGTGCCCAGTCTATGACATTTTTTTCCGCCACGTCAAGCATGGACATGTTATCCGGAAACATGTCCTCCATCAATGCCCATGATGTCAATCCATTCTCTCGTTTAGGGGCATTTGCTACAAAGTTCTTCGAAACTTTGTCTAGCTCTTTCGCAACTTGTTGAGATCGATCCACAGAGAGAATACACGCGACCTTCCAATGATAGTATGTCGCTGCCAACACTGCCAACTTCTCTCGAAGCATTCTATTTTCCTCAGCCAAATCAAGTTCCTTTGATGATTGTAGATGTGGAATGGCAGGAAACGAAAGTGAATCCTGAGTCCCTTGCAAACCATCAACTTGCGGATTGCTAGAATCTCTTGAGACGAACGGAAGTGGTGCCATTGGAAGAATTGAAGAACGCTTTGTACGCTTGGCAGGGGGAGAAAGGTGAATGACATCGCTGGTGAGGTCCCCAACAAGCTTGTCCAAGTGATGTGGATCCTGCTCAACAAAGGTTTCGTCCATATCCGACAATGTGAAAGTCTGACGCTCTTTTTCTCGAAGGCCTTGTAATTCTTTGGATTGTTGAGAAATGAGAGCATTTTTTTGTTCACATGTAGACCGCCATTTCTTCACATCACCTTCTAAGGTTGCAATTTGTGCATCCTTGGTCTTCAAGAGGTCGAGAGCCTTCGCCAACGTCATCGCATTGTGAACAACATCAGATTCAGACTGTGGAATGGGAATGTGACTTGTGGCACATACGGGTGAGTCGTCACTTAAAGCAAAGTCGAAGACGTTGCTGGCGTCTTGTGGTGGCAAGATTGGAGTCGCAATTGTGGTTGAGGCTGATGCCAATCTAATTTTCGTGGTGGACCGTCGCACCTTGGCAGGATGTTTCATCTTCTTTCCCCGCGATGATGAAGCGGCTTGAACATTTGGATCTAGAACTGGAACTGGAACTGGAACTTGGACGGGGGTGATAATCTGCTCCTTCACTCGTACAAGCTTAGGAATCCGTGTGCCATCTGAATCATTATCCTCTTCTGATTCTTCCGTGTCCACCTCTTGAGTTTCTTTGTTTTGTGGATCACTTCGAAAAGGCCCAAGTCCACCCTCCGGAAATTTGAGAACCCCTCTTGGAATTATTCCAACTTCTGGACGCTCCACGTAGGTACTTTTTTTGATCGTGGTCCAGTCAACTTGTTTGTTCAAGGCGACCTCAGCATAGGCACCTCTAGCAATGAACAAAGGGGCCTCATTCCTATCTACAAAAGGGGTTTTGTAGAGGACCTGCCACAATTCTAAACACCTTCGTATGAAAGCTGGATTTTCACAATACTTCAAATTTGCCTTGTTATTGTGTCGGTTGTGATGATGGCGCCATGCCGGAAAGAACTTCCCGATGTGACACCATTCAATGTAGTCTTCGCACACCTGCATACTCCAAGGCTCTGGCTCCTCGTTCCACTCTTTGAAAGCTAGGTGGTTATCATTGTTCAACACATGCCATCGCTTCTTGTGAATGTTACCCCTCCTTTTTCTAGTCTTGTCTTTGGCAGCCTTCCTAATTGCACCAGGAGTGCGTACAGTGGAAAAAACCGGAAGGGACCCATCACTGCTACCTCTAGTTGCCATGAGATTTGCGGACGTCGCAAAATTCTAAGAACCAAATGATAGCAAAAAATAGTATATATATTATCCAAAAGGGTCACGCATGCAGCCAACAAAGGTTGCAAGACAGAAAGCCTCAATGGAAAATGAAGGTGATAGCATGATGATGGGCTACTAGCTATATAGGGCGAGTGACTTCGGTCTAGGGGGGCGAGTACGGATAGGGCAACTGCGTATCCAACAACTGCGGGTCCGACGTGGGCGATAGCGGGTCCACCACCGGGTCTAGGTACCTTTTGCGCACCCGCGGTCGCCCACCCAAGAACACTTCCTGAACCCGCGGTCTCCCTGCCAAACCCACAGTCGCCCACCCGCGGTCTCCCTCAGAAATCCGCCCTCATCTACCCGTAGTCGCCCACCCGCAGTCGCCCTCGTCCACTCGCAGTTGCCCTCGTCCACCCGCAGTTGCCCACCCGCAGTCGCCCACCCGCAGTCGCCTCTACCCGCACTCTCCTACCCGTACGCGCCCTCCAGTTTGCCAAGTGGATGCCATGTGGCATCCACCTGGAGGGGGGTAATTTCTTGTAAAGTCAAAGGTAAATTTGACTTTTCGTGACGTCGCGCGGGCTCTACTAGACGTCGCGCGACGTCTGTCTGTCGCGGTGTCGCGCTGTCGCAGCGAACAACCCTGGTTGCGAGTAGCGACGGAGCAAAACATAAGAGCATACCGCTGCCCATGTAGGGACTGTCATGGCGGACGCCGAAAAAGTATAGACATAATCAGAAAGCACCATACAGCGGTAGGGCGAGATCCCTTTCTAGTGAAGTCCATGATAGGAGGCGATCCTCCTAATGGATACCCTCGTCGAGGACTTTGGATAGAAGATGACATTTTTGACGATGACATTGTACAACATGATATCCAAACGGAAGACATGTTCAATGACGACCACGATATACCGAACGTGGATGTACCGAACATACCACAAGAACAGGCGCAGCATACTGAGAACAACCCACTTGATGAATTGCACGAGGTGCAAAGGCAAGTGATGGAGGCGTTGGACAGAAGCGACGCATTACATCGTGATGCAGTGGAAGTGGTAGACGTTGAAGACAATGAGGAGAATGATGGAGATACATTGGATGGATTGGAGGACTTGTATGACCAAGCCACGACACCTGTATATGCAGGCTCAAAAACAAGTGTAGTTTCAGCGACCATCATCATCATGAACATGTGTGCAGTGTTTCGCGTGAGCAATAGGTTCATAGATGAGCTGCTACGTTACTTATCGGAGGATTTGTTGCCATTAGACAACAAATTGCCAGGTACTCACTACTTAGCTCAGAAAAACATTCGGAGGTTGGGCTTAAATTACAGAAACATCCATGCGTGCATAGATGGATGTGTTCTTTTTGAGAACGACTATGCAGATATGAATAGTTGTCCGAAGTGTTTGAAATCGCGTTGGGTAGAAGGCAATGACACGATTCCCATGAAGATAGTACGACATTTTCCGCTCATTCCTAGATTGAAGTGTATGTGGAGGTCAACGGAAATTGCGCGTATGTTGACTGGGTATACAAAACATGTTAGCGAAGACGGCATCATGCGCTCAATGGTAGACAGTCCAACATGGAAGCATGTTGACACGGATGCTACTTTCAACAACTTCGGATTGGAGAAGAGGAACATGCGTTTGGCACTGGCGTTGGATGGTGTGAACCCATTCAAACTAAATAATACGAATTGGTCAACGTGGCCAGTGGTCATATTGATTTATAATTTTGAGCCATGGTTTGTTACAAAGAAGTTCTTTATTTCTTTGTGCATTCTCATATCAGGGAAGCTATCACCGACATCGAAGAACATCGACGTGTATGTACGGCCGCTATTAACAGAGTTGCAGGAACTTTGGGCAGGTGTCCGAGCAGTAGATTTTTCTCAACCAGAAGGGTCTCATGGATTCACAGTTCGTGGTCTGCTCATGTGGACCATTTCGGATTATCCAGCGTACGGCCTAATATCTGGCCTTTGTTGTAAGGGTTACAAGAGGTGTCCTAGTTGTAGGCCTCAAACAGAGTCAAGAATGGCCAAAACAGGGGATATATTAGCAAACGGACGCATTCGTGGTTCGAAGATTGTATAAGGAGGAATGAGGAGGTATCTCAATCGACAACATCCGTATAGGCGCAACAGAAGATTCAATGGCCAAGTGGAGCAACGTTCTACCCCAGCAATAATGTCCGGTGTGGACGTCATAAGGTACGCAGCATGGCGACAGTCATACCTTGAACTAGGCTGAAAGGAAAATGCAAAGGCGGATCCAGTGCATTCCACGGGTGTGAAACGATTGAGCATTTTCTACGAACTTCCATACTGGCAGGTTTGTATGTACTTCACATTTGAATTCACTAGACTATATGGTATGTAGAAGGAAGTTCGTGAACGTCATGTTGTTTTTCATGTCTGCAACGTATAGTGTAGTTCGACTACAACTCGGACATTGCGCTTCTCACTAGTAGAAGCTCTTGAATGTGGGAATGAGTATATATTGTACAGATGTCTTGCTCACAGTGATCATGTTCTGCAGAAGCTGTTTGTTCCCGAATGTTTTGAAGCATGAGACATTATGTTATATGTGCATGCACTGACTACGTGTGACATCCAAAGCGCATGTGCCATATGATATTAGATGAAGTAAGATAAAATGTACTGATGCATACAAGACAAATGCCGTCATTGTTTGCAGCATTTGTTGGAGCGCCATCTTCTGGATCCAATGCACTACAAAAAGAATTTGTGTGAGAATATAGTGAAGACCATTATGGGTCTTCAAGACAACGCAGGCAGTCGTCAAGATGTTCAAGATCTAGAAATCCGTGAAGAAATTTGGTTGCAAGCTCCCACACGAGGGCATCAAGAATACTACATGCCACACGCACCGTACGTAATGACAGCAGAAGAAAAAAAAGCATTTGTGGACATCATCACGAACATTCGCACGCCGTCCAACTACGTTGGCTCAATTCACAAGAGATTCATGGATGGCAAATTGCAGTACATGAAAACACATGACTACCATGTTCTCATGCAACAGGTACAATACTGAACCACAATTGTATGCATAGGACTGTACTACTAGGGCACTAGAGAGAAATCCACTAATTTGCATAAGTAATTTGTTATCTACAGAATTAGATGATTTTCTGTACCTTCTACTAAAAACACTGAGTTCTTCGTAGTAACAACATGTTCAACAAACTGATTGAGGATGACGTATGCATATGTTATGAAGAACTCATTGCTGCGTTTCTAAAGGAATTGTCATTGTCAATAATAGTAGTAATTGAATATGTACATATGAAATGAAGTTGTAGCACACACAGAGCACTGCATTCGTACATGGTTTCAGAAGGTGCTACAATACTTAATAGAAATGTTTGACATTGTACATATATTGTAGATTCTTCCAGTGGCAGTACGCAATGTACTCCCTGAAAATGTACGGCGTGCAATAATTCGAACTTCTCGAGTTTTCCAGAAGTTGTGCGCCAAAGAAGTGCGTCATTCAGAAAAAGATGAAGTACTGCACAATGTCATTATGGCGACATGCGAGTTGGAAAAGAAGTTTCCACCTACATTTCTGAACATAATGTCACATCTTCCAGTACACTTGGTGCAACAACTCTTTGTATGCGGACCAGTACACTGTCGGTGGATGTATCCTATTGAGAGGTACATGAAGACATTGAAGGATTATGTCCGAACATACGCACATCCGGAGGGCAGTATTGCTGAAGGGTATCGCCTGGACGATACTCTTGGCTTCTGTACTGAATACATGAAGCAATACAGAGGAACAACCCATCGTGTTTGGGATGCTGAAGAAGACGCAACTATGAATGATGAAGTCCTACGCTCTACTGAACGTTCAAAACGTAAAATGTCGAACAAGGTGCGGAACTTTGCACATGCTTTCGTTCTCGACAATGCAGCGAGTTTGGAAGTTTGGCGCCAGTAAGTACTTCCACTGTACAATGTAATTTTCAGTCAATGCATGTGCGCACAAGCACAATACTTTCTTTGATTACTAACAGTGCTGCACACTTTGGTAGTGCTCAATGACAATTAATTTTCGATGTATTCCACCCACGTTTGTAGTGTAGATTTCTGTGATTGTAGTATTATTTGTGGAATAACAGTCACTGCAGTACGCTGATACTGACATTTGAAAATGACGGGCAACGTGCAGAGAGTATATCGTACAAAAGGGGAGACGTTGGGAAGAACGAGAGACCTTTCGGTTGGAATGTCGTCGTCGCCGTCCTCCACAACAACCGAGGTATCCACCTGAATTAAATGAATTCCCAAGTTTTGCAGAGTGGTTGACAGAGAAAGTAGATGCCGCAGAACTAGCAGGTGAGAACCTACCAAATGACATTCTGTAGTATGCTCGTCCGCCAGAACGGTATGCAACTTCGCATCGTCATATGTACGCTTGTGGAATGCATCTACGCGTCCGCAGTGCCGAAGTGGGACTTGTAACCTGTGATTCATGTGTGGTGGCGTCATTCACAAGTCAACTCCGATGGGGAGTTCTGAATGGACGACCCATTGAGAGGACTGATGATTACGTTGGATACATAGAAGAAATTCTGGAGTTGGATTATCGCAATCACTACACAACAATATTAGTGTGCGATTGGGTTCGAAACTCTGCAGATGCACGGTATCCAAATGTACAGAGGGACAAATATGGATTCACTTTAGCGAACTTCAACCGCATGGACGGAAAGATACACGCAGATTCGTTCGCATTCCCACTACATTGCCAACAAGTGTTCTTTTCAGATGACCCCAACAAACGTGGATGGAAGGTGGTTTGTAGAACCGATGTTCGTGGTAGACGTGGACAGTTATAGCTTCCGGAGTCATCGAATGGCATCATCGACGTTGGAAATGACGCAGACTTTGTAGGCTTGCAACCGTTGGTGCTAGCAACTGAGCCTCGACAACAACCTGCAATAGTGGGAGGCACCTACATCACAGTATCTTCAGGAACAGGTATAGAAGAAACTGCAGACGTGCAACACTAGAGGAAATGTAGTAGTCATGTAACAATGGTAAAATGTACGAAACAATGATTACTGAACTCATGCGTTTGTAGACGCATACTTGTAAATGAACTGTGTTTGTTGAATGTTTGTTCAGCACGATGACAATCATGGCCTCTGTTCCTGTATAAAGAGATTGTTATAAAAGACAAACTATGATGTCTTTGACTGACAATTATAATAAACGTACGCGTATAAATAAATATGTTGAACAACAAGTGTACTACTATAGTACTATTGTGCATGTAAAAAGGGTAAATATGGGCATCTTATAGTGATGAATACAATAGTACAATACTTTTCGCACATATGCACCGAATTTTGTAGCGCATTACAGAAAACAAAACACGATATACAAAGGTCAGGAATCATACTAGTCCCCATGTTTTTCACAAATGCTATGTTCAATAGAAGAGTTTATATATTACAAGGTATGAAGATAACTATCATCTTCAACTAAAGAGCACAACAGAAACGGTAGTATGTAGGTGCAACTAACATATACGTCAGCATTTTCTCTTATAGATAGTGCTATGTTTATGCACCTAAACATAAACTATACGATTACACTATTCATATTCATAGCATACAGTGCATCCACTTGTAAAGAAGACACTCAAGTCAGTGTGTTCTACTAGTTTAATGATCGACCACATGCATACATTTCAAGTTCGAGTCTATTCAAATCGAAATTGCTAGAAATATGAATTGAAAATACTTTTGTACATGGGCAATGTGTATGGATATAGCAAAGATCATAAGCGTGCAACTTATTTATCATGTTTATGTGGATTATATAAATGTCCATTGAAACACGATTGTATATTTTCAGAACCCTTGAACATGGAATACAATATGTATATATTCTTAGGCCAAGTCCTTTTGAACTGTCAATTGTAGGAAAAGTACCAAAGTTGAAGAAAAAAACATTTATCAGAAACACGGAACCATAGGATACTTTAAAACAAAAAGTGCAGAAGATTCGAAAAGCATTTATAATATTTTCAACAGCTACGTTGCAAGATACTGACTTTCAAAGTCAATGAAATCATGTATTGGGTCTGTCAAAAATAATGGCATGTACACTTCACGAGGTGAGCGTGGCATGGACAAATGTACTAAATGGTTTGTACTCTTTAATTACATTCTTTTTTTTGTGCAAGTTGGTTATGTGCTTAAAATTTTTAAGATAATTCTAAATTGTACAGCATGTAGAGAGGAAATTGTAAGTGCACAGAAATATCCAACGATTACAAATACTGCATTCCTAACGCATGTGGTTATAAACAAAGAAATGACAATCCCAGAGCTTCGAATATTGCAATTCATGAACAGTACGTACACAACAAATGCTTTTATGTTATTCCATGATTTTGGAAAATTACGTTTACTTCAAATCCATCGAAGTTCTAGTTGTAGTACATACCGATTCAAAAACAACGCACAAACAAACGCAGACCACAAGTCCTCATGACTGTCAGCTCCAAAATATAAATGTCGTCATTGACAATTTCCCACAGACATATAAAGGTATACACATAATGTTTTTCTCTATTATGTTGTATTAGGGATTTTGAAATTAGCTATTGTTTGTGCTCAACCTATCAGTAGAACACTGACAGTCGAATGTCATGCTCTAATTTTTGAACCATGTACTCCACAACATTTGAACATCATATTCATTAAAATGGGAGTTTTCCACTGAAATGAGTGTTTTAAGAGACACTACAATCCAAAAATTGAAGAGAAATTTGTCGTTGTATATACAAAATAAGCAATGCAAAGTCATATGAAGCGTGCATATAATAACAAGATGACCAAATATCATGCATTTATTAAATTTTAAATATCCATTTACTAAAAGGAGCCAATGGATGTACATATATGTAATCTATAAATGTACAATCACAACGAAATGCGACTTTGTATAAGAAAATGTACCATTAATGTGTTCCAATTTACAAGTACGCAATAAATTGGCAACCAACATTCGGGTAAAGTGCTAGTGAAATGGAAGCCTATGTGTTTGAACTACAAAATATCTCTATACCATTATTATTGGTCTACGTAAATCCAGTGAATTATATGAACAAGTCTCATGTGTGAGATTTACTCTTTAGCTTCTCCAGTGCCTTCAAAATTTCCGTTCCTCTACTATATCCATTGTCCATCTTCCGGTATTCACGACTGAATTGACGCCGCTGCAATTTCAATGACTTCCGCTCCCACGCATCCCATGTTGGAATAGAGCAACAACTACAAGAGACTTCGCCATGTGAACGCTTCATTTGATACCCTTCAAACAATGCTCGTTGATGTGGAAGCAATGGTGCAATAGGAGGGAGTGTCGGACATGTACGCATTGGTACCTTGGACTTCAATGTTGCTGGATGGAATGAACAATCAATATCTCCATAAAGTTTCCTTGGAGGCACTCTATCGGAGGGCAACGAAGAAGTAGGATGACTTGTAGACCTTAGAGGAGACGGGGAGCAAGATAGTGGCGGACGTGGCCTTCCACTTGGGGGACTGTCCACCACGTTATCATCCATAGGCTGTGTTGAAAAGTCCATTGTGGAATTTGCTGTAGCCGCTGAGCAAAGGAAGTTTCCGGTGCTCAATATTACGTATTGTCCATAGTCCATAATAGAATCCACGGACGCTGCGCAAGCAAGGCCACCTTCTACAGCATGGGTTGATGTGCTGCTCATAATCTGAAACAAATTCCATATTCAAATGAAAGGTCATGAAGTGCAAACATGAATAAAACACAATGTACTAGAGCCAAATTCAATCTTGCTGCACAGTTGAAGTTGTACACCGAGAACAGAACTTTCATTCATACATATATAATCAACAATGTACATATCAGGTTGTGCCGAGCTAAAATGGCAAATTGGTCCCATGTCAACTACACACGTCAAAGCCCTAGCCTAACTAGCACAAGAGGATGCACGAATTGCATCCATAATTCTATCGTACTTCTTCCGATTCCTCTCGTCGCAAAGCATCCGCCGCCCAATTCTTCCAGGACCATTTTCCCTAAATGATTTCAACCCTTGATTGCCAAAAGCGTGTAGACGTTGAAACCAGGGAAGCAATACATCAAATAGAAATGTGTCTTTTGGGCCGTTTCCCCTATAGCTCCATGACTCTGGTAGTACTACATTATCAGGCTTGTTTGTTATGTGTTTTGTTGGGCTATCGTCGATGACAACAGTATTGTCACTTGCAAAGCTTCCTCTGGAACCCTTGAACAATGTATCAAGATTCTTAAGAAACAAGTCTTTATCAGTCGCTGCCTCCTTGAAAGTGGTCAGCCTTCCTGATTTATCTCTGTGTTTAATTGTGTCACATGCATCCTGCCCAAGAATAAGAAAGGGTTCATGTACGTCTCGAAAGAGATACTTGCATATCAATTCAGTAGTGGACTTCTTCATGGAGCTCCACACTGAGATGACTGCAATTTTTCCTATCTCTGAAAGAAATTTGGAGCAATCGGGTCGCACCCACACAGCTTTGGGTCCCACTAGAGCGGGTTCGGTTGCAGAGTGCGGTTCTGAGGAGTTTCTGAGTTTTTTGTGAGACAACCCCTTCGACTTCCAATCTTCGCAGACACATAGAATGCCATTTAGGTCCAGGATAACATTGACCCACTTCTCCGCAACCCTGGACCTGAATGGTCGATTGACAACCTCCGAAGATCCTTCATGACGAGATGGAGGGCCAAATCCCTGCTATCAAACGGACGAATGTGGAAGCGGTTACGATCGTCTACGGCTTCATCGAAGGTTCATGACGACATAACAGAGAACAAAATCCTTGAGAATTATATGTGTACAAACAACAAAGTCTACCTATAGAATGTAGGATAGATAGAATATGAATCGAACCATACCTGCTTCTGGGAGGATTCACCGATAGCTAGGGAATTATCATGCAATGTTGTTGTCAATCTTGAAGGATTGACCTTCTTCTTTTCTCCGCGTGATGCGTTTTCAAAGTTCCGAGGAATATCATCGACTGTCATGTGTGGAAGGGATGACGGATGTAAAGGTGAGGTAGGATCGGATAAATTTGTCAAACTCACAAGCCCTGCGATTCAGTAAATATGAAATCATATTTTGTAAGAAATCAATATATAACTGCCTCAAGAAAATGAGTTTGGTCATACAAAAATGAGTTTTCAAGCTCCAAACAAAGTAGTTCAATGTCCTAGAAGTTCATCTTACAAAACACGATTCTACTATCTATGCTCTATGTACATCAAATCAGCTCGAGTCGAGCTGAAACAAATGACATCGAGTGATTACAAGGCACAACCTGCTTGTTGAACGTCGGTGGAAACGCCTTCACTCTCTTGTACTACTTCAAGTGTTTCCACCTGCAGGTTGTGCCCTATGTCATCCACCTTTGCCGTCTTTGTTGGTGTTTTGACGTCAACACATACACTCTCTTCTACCGTGGCATCTGCATGTTGGGATGGTGCCTTAGGACTTTGAACAACTTCTTCTGGTGGAAGAGGATCAAGCACTGGTCCTCCAAGAGGAAGAGGAGGCACTATTGCTTCAACGCCCTGCGGAATGGAAATAGTGCCGTCACTTGACACGGAGGGGTGATTTTGGAGAAGAAGAACTTGGGAAGTTGAGGCGGGATCCAACGTTGCTAATGGTGTGGCTTGCTTGATGGTAATATAATTTTGCCACATTTCCCTGTTTTGCTTTGTCTCATTCATATAACTCTTTGTAAGGCCTTCGATCCTCTTGTTCAACTCCTCGTGGAGCCTTCTGTTTTCCGCCCGTTCGTTCAAATTCTCAAGTCGAATGTTTTCTTGTTGCTGCATTACAAACACCAAGGTCTGCGCAAGGGTATCCATTGCGTCTACCCTTCTTTTTTTTGCCAGGGGTTTTCGAGTCACAGGAGAGGGTGGAAATGCAACCTCAACAGTTGGTGAAGGCAAACCTGATGAAGTTGATGAGCCCGGCATGTCTTGCGATGAACGCGCACCTGGCGTGGGCATTGCTTCGAGACCGTCATCTTCTTGCTCGTCCTCATCTTCTTCCTCGTCATCTTCATCGACTATCACTTGTTTTTTGCTTGCGCGGCTACTTGGGGAACCTGTAGCTGATTTTCTGTTTATCGTTCTTGACGTTGTTTGCGACGCCGGAACCGTGGGATACTGTGCCTCATCGACGTGATACCCTGTATCCAAGAAATCGTCTTTGTCTAACATAATTGCCTTAGTAATAGCATCGCTCCATATATCTGATTCAATATCGGGAACTAATGCATACATATTCATACCGCTCATCTGCATGGCGTTGACATGAAGAGGCATTTAGTGATTTAAGCATTCAAATACATGATTTGAATTTATCTAGAAATCTTTCAAATAGCGTGCAATTTAGGTGGGTGCAACCTGAAATGAAGTACAACGGAAATAAAAGAAGGAAAACTGAAGCAAAGATTTATGAGCAATGGTGTGCAATTTAGGTGGGAGCGCCCTAAAATGCGAAATGTTACTTACCAGCGCTGCACATGTCAATTTTGCTCCAGCAAACACCGAGAGCACACTTGATCCGGGATGGCAAAACGTTTGCACTACCCAGAGGTAGAATTCCATCCTAAGCTCCATATTATACATGCGAAATGGAAGCTCATTATATTTTCTTGCATCTCTATATACGGACGTATTGGGAGCTACAAACTTTGCTTGTATTTTGGCCTTCATAATGTTGTTTGGACTCTGCAGGAATATCAAAAGCACTTTCTTCAATGCCTTGGCGCTGTTTGCGGGCAGGTCCATCAAGCGTTCATTTTTGGCCGGGTAGTAGTCGGCAAAATTCAAGCTGAAGGATTTGAGGACCGCATTTTTTTCCACGTATGCCAACACTTGTGTCTGATCTACTTCGTCGGCACAAATAAATAGCCAGGACTTGATATCTTCAAGTAGAGGACTCTTCTCATTCTGCATGGAGGTGAGGACTACGTTGAAGAATGGATTCTCGATACTGGACTTCTCTTTCTTTAAGGCCCCTGGAATACTTCTGAAGTCAATCACGCCTAGCATTATCTGGTTTTGGGTCTCCGCGTTCCACGCCTTTGGGGGCCACTTCGACCACTTGTTATTGCCAATGCTATAGGGTCTCAAGTATGCAATCCCAGTTTGCGTTTTAAAGTTTTTTTTCCTCTACAGGAAAACCTTGAAGAACTCTGCCGCTCGTGGTGATATCTGCTCCGCGGACATGTTTTTGGCCTTGAGTTGCTTTCCAATTCCAAAGAATTTATCCCCGGGCCGCTCTACGAGGAGATTCATTGTCGCACTTGTAATGTTGTGACTTCGCTTGAATTCCCTCCAGTTTGCGGCAATGAGTTCACCATTTGCGCTAAATAATCCAAGGTTAGGGTCAATTTCTTGGAGTGCTTTTTTCACTAGCTGCTTCCGTTTGCGCCTTTCGACCCACTCCTTTGTATTGTAGCAACTGTCAAGCACCGAAGTTGTAGTCTTAATAGTCACCTTTGGATAATCCTTAGTGCGCTTGGGTCCGGATTGGTTGAGGATGTGTTTTGCCAGCTTCTCGAGGTCATTGTAGCTGAGATTTCCAAGAGGCTTGAAGAAGTCACGGCTGAGGGAGCAGCTCTCTTGTTTCCAGTTCTCTTTCTCGTTGAACTTCATCAAGGTATCAGGATCAAAGAGCTCCCCATGTGCTGCATTCGTAATGACTTCGCTCCACAAATTGTAAACTTCATCCGGTGCGGTTATAATCTTGAGTTCGTTGACGAGTTTTAGCTTCTCGTCTGCACCTTTTCTCTTAGCGGTCATGTGATTTTTATTGACATCGATCATTGCAAAACGTTGGTGCATTGCTTTTTCAAAAGCCTGCATGAAGTTGAGCACTTGAGAATCAATAATCAAGTTTGAAAGAATTCTAATGTAGTCATTTTATGCAATACAATTACAATGCACAAAGCAAGTGAGCAATTTAGCTCTACGGGACCTGATTTGCACACTTAATGACAATGCAATAAAAAATTGAGCACTTCAGCTCTAAGGGACCTGAATTACACACCCTGAATTTTGTTGTCTCTCGCATTGATTCTCTGGTTCTTTTTGTAATTGTCATAGTCCCTACTGCAGCTGCCTCTTTGGGATTTTTTGGACTCCCCATCTTCACCCACACTGTCCGGGCTCCGAGAATGTTTGTTGCCCATGATGGTTGAATCGCCTGGAAGTGATTGGTGCGGTTATAGTAAGCTGAAATCGACCGCAACTGCTCAGCATTATCAGACCAAACAATGAAGCAATTCCACTTCTCGAATTGCTCGCTAGTCTTTCTGTCAATTCCACTTTCTTCATCTAACATCAGCCTGCTCGCCGCAACGCTGTGCTGACTGTTGATGATGTAGAATTCACCATCTGCAATGTCTTCCCACCTCTCTGGCTTTTGCACTTGATTAACGGGCATAACGCAGAGGGTTTGCTTAGCACTCTTGTCTGGAATGTTCACAAGCCAGTTCATCATATCCCCTAACCATTTTGTCTTCGAGGACCCGTATGTTGAACTCTGGTGGTGCTTGAATGAGTTGCTTCAGTGGAAGTTCTTTTTTCACGTCAGCAGGAAGAACATACGCGCTTGAGCATGTTTCCCAATACTTTCGGTACACCGCACTCACGACCTTGTAATCTGGTTTTCGCTCGATATTTAATGCTTGTGGAACATTCAGCATCATGTCCGCGTAGCTCAACTCTCCTTGTCCGGATTGTTCTGATGTTCGATCAATTTGCTTTTTGGCAGACGTTGACGCCAGGGGACTCCCTCGTGTTCCATGTGTTAGTGGAGGTTTTTTGTTCCTTGTACCTCGCCCCTGTGATCCAGCCCCTTGGTTTCCCATGGAGAGTTGACTTCCTGCTTGGCTTGCTGTTTCCACTGAAATTGTGCGAGAAGCCATGAAAGACTTTTGCATGGCATGCTTTTCCTTGAGGACCTCGAAGGAGTTTAACAATAGCCGTATTTTTTCACACAGTCTCTTCCCGGTCAGCGGTGATCCATCCTGATTGCAATAATACCCATCGTCCACCTTCTTCTCCAGTTGCTAAATTTCATTGCTGTATGGGGTGGGCTCCAAACTCTTGAGAAGGGGCATCATGTTGAAGTTGATCTTGTTAGAGTTTACAAGAATGGTGAAGTGATATGGTTCATTGCTCTGGACCCCCGTCTTCGTAGTGACACATCGTATGAGAATTTGTGGATAAATGTCGTAGATGACGTCCTTCACTCTCTCGTGAAACGAGATTGGAATATACATTTGAGCATTTGTGTACTTCATAGTAAAATGAAAGTGGTCCGTGAAAGGAATCATTGCCAGACCTCAGGATTCCACTTCCTTAGGGTCCTTGAACTCCCAGTAATCTCCATCGTCCATCATCTCATCCTCGTCGTCGACTTCAGGAGTCTTTGTTGTGCTCCTTTTGAAGTACGCATTTAGATTTTCGACTTGGTCCTCCATGCTGCAAAATAAATAGAAATTACATTTTATTTTTCTAACCTTCTATGAACATGGTTTTGTTTTGATGGGTTTTTTGAGCTTTGTTGAAGGGAACTTGGAATGACAACCTATTTTTTTCTCGAGGATATTCACATGCGCAATTTAGGTGGGTGCGACCTGAATTGCTCATTATGGACTTGTTTTTTATTTTGTCTATTTATGAATAAGTTATCAATTAATTGTGGTTTGTTAGAATTTTTGGATGTATTTTCTTTTGCATGTGTTGTCTTGTCTTTGAAGGATAAGTCTTAAATTTTATTTATTTGCATATTAGGTCTTTACTACTTTAATTGCATACTAGCGACGTGCACCTTAATAAGAACTTCTTTTCCCATGGCTTTGTTTTGATTTTTAGGCAATACCTAGACAGTTTATATTGTAGATATATTTATTGATTGGCACTGTTCTATGCTTGTGGAGTTTAGGTTGATGCCACCTGAATTACCTAAGGCTTGAATGCTCTTTGTCGTGCCGCTTTTGGTTTTTTTGTTATTTTTTGATTATATATGCTTGAGTACAGCTTTATCTGCTTCATAGACACACCTCAGGATTGTTAGTTTTTTCTATAGTACACTCAAAATAAATTGATCAATTAGATGTAGGTTGTTAGCGTCTTTTTTTGTGATTGCGGTTGATTGTGTCTTCTTATCTGTGACAGATGAGCATGATGTATTCACAATTGACATTCTTTGTGTACTTTTTAGGTCTATGCTACCTGAATTGCACACTAGCTCTATGATTTTACTATTTTTTTACTATGTTCTAGGTTTTTTAGCAAAAATATCTGATTTTTAGTTTGATTTATTTTTAGAATAGCCATGGATTGTGCTTGTGCAATTCAGGTTGATGCCACCTGAATTACACAAGGCTAAAAATCTTTTTGTTGTGCTACTTTTGTTATTGACTTTATTTCTTTAATTAAAATGCTAGAGTACATCTTGTGCATTTTAGGTCTACCCCACCTAAATCGCGCGAGACAGCAACGCTAAGTTTTACAAATTTACAAAATACCCAGATAACTTATTAATCTTTACAGAAAATGGACAATCAACAATATCCAGATAACTTATTAATTATGCAGGGACTGAGAACAATAAGGGACGCATAGGGACGGAAAACAAGAACTGCGTATGGATCATGTCGTTCACAATCTAGCAAGCCCGAGCAAATAACTCAAAATTCAAGCTTCACATTCTGTTTCAGATTCCGGCTTCAGCTTCCGATTAAAAATACAGACTTCATATTCAACTTCACACTCACAATTCAAGCCTCAGAAGTCTCCGAATTCAAGCTTCACATTCACAGTTCCGGCCACCTGGTCACGAAAAGATCAGGACCCTTCCTAAGACCTAGGAAAAACAAACAACGTGTAAACAACAAGTTATCCATGATTGGATTAGCAATGTCAAGAAATCCACGCACAAAATGGAAACCACAAGATACCATTGCTCTTCTAACCAAAAATTTCAATCATGTACACAACTCAAAAGATGTATGTGCGTGGGTGACATTACACATTCAACTAGTACATGACAAAGGCTTCAGTTACAAACTAGAAAAGAAAGATTTGCTCTGTATGTAGCAACGCTGAAAAACGCATGGGCAACCCAACTGAGCATACGGTATAATATAAGACTACAGAAACCTCCACAAGGGTTCAAAGGAGGAACACTCACACTTACTAGCTGTTCTAGCTATTTTCTTGATGGACTGTGCATTCTAACAAGGTGGGCTAACTACAACAATTAGGTGCACAAAGCCAATTGAAGTTCAGATAAAGAGATTATTTTGTAGGGTACCAGAAATACTATCAAATGGACACCAAAAAGAATAATTGCGATGCAGCAATGGAAGCAGACCAAACGCTAAGAAAGCTAACAAACAAATTGAAATAGAGAACAGAACAGGTGCTTCGAATCAAAGCACCCTTTTCGAAGCAGGAAAGTTGCAAGGACATACGAAATTGTGTTCAGGATTGCAATTAGACTTGGATTTGCAGTTTCGGGTTTGCCTACCTTGAAATCCAACCCGAACTTCCTCCTCACTTGTTGCTTCGACAGCTTCCTGTCGATGCCAAGCCTCCTCAGGTCTCACTCAACGAATCCAACCACTGATCAGAGCTGACTTTGCGAACCATTCAGTTGGTAGCGAAAGTTCAGGGACTCCAATTCAAGTCTCTGTCGATGCTAACTGAAGCTATAGCGTCCGGACTCCCTGCCTGGCGCTGCAGCTCCGATCGATCGATCTCGTCTCCCTGGCTGGCGATCACTTCATCAAGACAAACGACAGATCTTATTGAATTAGTTGCAATCTGCAAAATTGATAATAAAGCTTCCGTCGTCTCCTGACTTTCGCAGACATCTAATTTTGAGACTTGAATTGGAGATCGATCGATCGGAGCTCAACTGAAGATCATTGATATTTTGCAATCGGGATCAAAGATCATTGATATTTTGCAAATCACCAGCTCAAGCACGAAGTGCATGCTACAATTGCTACTTAATTTTGTTCGCTAAATATCAATGATCTTCAGTTGGCCTTCATCGATCATCATGTTCAAGGTGACAAAAGAAACTCCCATCGCTTACTTGAATGCAACACTTCCAAGCACGAATCCTAAATACAGCGCTCAAAACTCACCAGAAATTCCGCTAGATTCAACAGAATGCAGCCTCCACGCCAACCGGAGCTTCCGATCAAATCTCAAATTCTCAGGAGCTAGCGCCGAGCACTTGAAACGAATAGGGATCATGAATCAGCTTTTCAATTCCCAAAAGTTCGCTTAGAATATGGTACCTGCACCAGCTCAGTAAAGCTGAAGTTCCAGAAACTCACAAACACAATAAAATACAGAACTCAACCGACGCTGGGATGGGCCCTTAGAAGGAGAAGGAGACAGAGCAAACTTCCATCACGTGCATGCAACTCAACGTGAACTTCAATTGCACTTTGTGAATTGAAGTCCACACTCAACGTTACCAACATTCAAAATGAAGCTCACCACAAATTCCGCAAGCCTCAAGCAAAAAAAAAAAGACAGTAAAAAAAGTTGTCGTGAACCTGAGGATGCTTCCACCTTAGTTTAGTTTTTCTTAGAATTCAGTCAGAAGGGACTCTGACTCTCACAAGAGACGGGGAAAGGTGACGTTCAGGGCTCGGGACACAACTCACAGGAGACGGACAGGGGAAAAACATGACCACACTAAACCCTAACGTGAGTACGACTAAAACATCAGTACCGTAAACCCTAGATCGGGAATCGTTCTCTAGAAACCTACATCTTTTCCTACATCTCTCAGGATTTCGCCTACGCGAGGAAGCTCATGATCGAAAAGAATCTTCCGGAGGTTCGGGAAGGGGTACAACCTCTAAGGGACCACTCACAGCCTGGTTACGTGATCATGGCTGTGTGTCACTGCAGACAAGTCTACTGGAACTGTGCACATATGACCCTAGACGAAGTCAAGAAAGGTGTCGCAGCTGAACATGCGGTGTACAGTGAAACCCCAGGAGACCAAGCAAGCACTCGCTCAAAAAAACACAACAAAAATCAAATCTGAAAAGGAACATCGAGCAACATTGACACTGAGCAAGACCGATCAACACGGAAGTCCATATAGGAAATTAAGAAAAACAAAATCTCAAGCACATGAGAAGCTTCAAAAAAATTGAATTCACGATGAACCAGAAACACAAAATGTTTCTCAAAGATTTGCTCAGGACGTACCTTCCAACTTCGCACCTCCGCGACCTGATTTCGCACCTCGGCGACGCTGAAATCCAAGCTCCGCAACCCTCACTTGCAGCGACCTGACTTTGCACCTCCGCGACCTAACTTCGTAGGTAAAAGACCCTCACTTTGCAGCTCCGCGACCCAAGCCAAAAAAAATACAAACCCTAAAAGCCCCCACCACTACAGTTCTTGTGCTCCCCTTTCCGTCGTCGATGAGAAGCGCAGATCCCCGCGCAGCAAACTGGTAGAGAAGCTCGGATGCGAACTGCGCCACTGCGGATGCGCCTGAAAACCAGCGTTTTCCTTTTCGAACTATAGCTTTACATTAAAGCCCTGCGTGCCATCCCACTAAAGGCAAATTTATGGAGGGAGCCAGGCGAAGTGGCTTGCTGGACTGACAGTCTGGCGAAAAGAAAAAGCTGCTACAAACCCGGTAAATTACTTGTCACCTCTAGAGCCCTAAAATCGTAGGGGAATTACCTGTATGTTATAAGTGCGACACCCTTACTACTATGTATTAAATTTGTAATCAAACAATATTGCAAAGTAAAAGATGATTAGTAATTCCATTTCTTCAAGGTCCTTCCAACTAGTCTGGTAGTACACTCTAAATGCATCCATCTTCTCCAAATGGACCCTACTATTAGTTGAAGAAGAAAGAATGAGTGATTCTTAAACAGACCACGATAGCAAATAAATAAATCAAGGAAAAATTATTTTTCTATTGCAAGAACCTATCATTGTCTTCGATTTCCACACATCTCTTTACAAGTTGCAAGGAGATGGATTTTGGGAGGTCAAAAATAGGAGCCTGTGCTCCAAATCTTTGAAAATTTATAAGTAATTCAAAGATGCTTTGATAAATACATAACCACTTGTGTTAGGTTCCACATCTACTTTCCTTCTTTTGAAAAAGATTGAAAAAGATTTCTATACATGATAACCTATTAAAAAGGTGGACCAACCCTTACATGCTAGTTTGCTTTTAGAGCATACTACCTTAATCCAAGCCCTATTGTAATCGATAATTACCTTTGTTGAAGTCAATTGTTTTATGTTGTTATATACAATAATGTCTTTCATTAAACTTTAATTACTAAAATGAAACAATAATGACCATGAACTGTATTTTTTAATGCATTTCATAGGTTATATTTTCTATGGTGCTTTCAATTCAATTTAAAGACTTAAATCTAAAAGTGAAAGCAACATTTTACATTGTTGTTCTTTTATTTTTTTGAAAAGGAAAATAGAAATTCATTATAGTTTTCCTATGTTCTTAAAAAGTGAAAGGAAACTTTATTCTACTTCTTCTAATTTTATAAGAAGTAAAATGAACCTTTACTACAAATCTTTCACTTTCTTAAAGTTCTAGATAGATTTTTCCCTAAATCCAATTTCAACTAAAATATTGATAATACAAAAGTAACTCAATCACGTGGAATGGTTTATCTTTCTTGATTGTCAAAAATGAATTCATAAACAATCCTAACCTAAAATTTTGAAAAGCTTATTTCCTAAGATTGCTTTTTTTAACATTGGTATAGCTTTCAATTTTTTCAAGAATTAGTACCTAGAACAACAACACTAATCCTCTTACACTATGTAGAAAAACAAAACATTACAATCTTCAGTTTGTCAAATGGTATGCATTTAAAAAAGTAAAATAGCCTTATTTCAATAGAGGTGTTTAAAAATAAATTAGAGTCTTACATCTACATATAGCTAAAGTATAGGGCTAGGTGCATGCCCCAATTTTTAACTTTCACAGACATTGAAGGTCATTTCAAGTGACCACCTATTGCAAATTCTTTTGAATTCGTGACTTTATGAATAATTGTAACTTGCACAACATGTTTCCCATTTTTTTGGACGTGAATTTCATGAGATTACATTTTTGTGGACATTAAAGTACAGGGCTAGGTGCATGCCCCAATTTTTTACTTTCACAGACATTCAAGGTCATTTCAAGTGACCACCTATTGCAAATTCTTTTGAATTCGTGACTTTATGAATAATTGTAACTTGCACAACATGTTTCCCATTTTTTTTGGACGTGAATTTCATGAGATTACATTTTTCTGGACATTAAAGTACAGGGCTAGGTGCATGCCCCAATTTTTAACTTTCACGGACATTCAAGGTCATTTCAAGTGACCACCTATTGCAAATTTTTTTGAATTCGTGACTTTATGAATAATTGCAACTTGCACAACATGTTTCATTGTTTCCCATTCTTTTTGGACGTGAGTTTCATGAGAGTATTTACATTATATATTGTCGTTGATACATGCAAGCTTGTATATTCATTCATTCTCTTCTATTTCTTTTTCTTCTATTTTTTTTATGGAAATCTTGTCTTCATTTAATTTAATTTTTATATACTATAGTTTTATTTCCTAGTCCCAGAAGAAGTTGTGGAACTAGCATGTATTATTTTAAATCCTCAACAAATTAAAGGAAGCCTTCACTTGCAATTTTAGACACTTGGAGGTTTTATATATTATATTTTTTTTCTTAGCCCGGTAAGATGTCTTAGTCTCTTAGAACTAGGATATATTATTTCAAAGCCTCAACAAATTACAAGAAGCCTTTATTTGCAATTCTAGACACTTGAAGGTTTTTCTTATTTCTTTTCCTAGTCCCTCAAGATGTTTTTGGAGTAGGATATATTATTTTGAGGCCTACATGACTTATAAGAAGTCTTCACTTGCAATTCTGGGCACTTGAAGGTTCTATATTATGGTTGGGTGTCCTATATGTATACATATTTTTTTATTATCACAAGATATTTTGGGACTAAAACAATATTTCCTTTGTCCCAAAATGATCTTGCAATTGCTCATCTTAAATATTTAGAAATGGATAGAGATAGTGTTATTTCAACTTTAATCCCACACTATTTGACCAACTCTAAGATCATTTAGGGACGGAAGGACTGTTATTTTGGGTACTTAATAAATAGTGTTGATTATGTGTTGTCGGTTGTTATGCTATTAAAAAACAATTGTTATGCTTTTTTTTAATTGATTTTATACTAACTTGTACATTCTTATTTGAGTTGCTAAACTTTTTCTCTTAACCCCTAAATGTCCAAGGCCTTCTTTGAGCTTATAGGAATTTGTTCTAAACTAACAAAAAGCCAACATTTGATAATTTGTATCATTTTTTTAGAATTGTATTAATGCAAAATCAAACTAGAAATATTAAAGACAACATACTTAGGAGAAGAAACCACAACAATATTACAACGTCACTTATGAGTTGAAAGAATATAATCTTTGATCATGAGGGCGTTAGGTCTACAAAGTAAAAGCAACCTTTTACATTATAGTTCTTTTTCTTTTTTAAAATGGAGTAAGATCCCTTTCACACTAGAGTTCTTTAACTTTTTTAATAAGTGAAAAGAGTTGTTTCATTTTTTGAAAAGTCTAACAAGACTTTTATATTAAAGGACATACACTTTGTTATCATTTGGATTTACAATTTTATTTGCATTTGTTGAAATTGTTCCAAAAATATATTGCTTCCAAACTTTCAAATTAATTATGTACATACCACGAATTAGGTCTATCCAAATTATATATAAAAACTTGAAATTTGAAAATATTCCATAAATCTAATTTTTGAAATTCACTCTATTTGTTATTGCAATTACTAGGAGTTAAGAACTTTAATTTTCAACACTTATATTTTTAGAGAACACATGCATAATAATAGAATGTACTTGTTTCAGATATGAGTTAAATACTAATTTTAAGCTTTTCACCCAAAAATAACAAAGGAATTAAAAATAAAAGTTTTATTGCTTTATATATATATATATATATATATATATATATATATATATATATATATATATATATATATATATATATATATATATATATATATATATATATATATATATATAGTTTCATTTAATATTTACATGAATTTTTTATCTTTAAATATTTGTTTAAACTAAGTTTGGTTTAGGAATTTTTGCATGTTTCTAAAGTATGTGGTGTGTGTATTGTGTGAAGAATGACTTTCAAAGCGTCCGTACATACTCGGAATTAAGGCATACATTAGAGTAAGTATGATGACATGATTTTTTATTTTCATTTCCATCCTTCTTTGTTTAGTAACTTAGGCACGCTTCCCAAGTATGTGGTGTGTGCATTGTGTGAAGGATGACTTCCAAAGCGTCCCCACATACTTGGAAGGCATATGATGACGCCATTTAATATTTTATTTTCCATCCTTCTTTGTTTAGGAATTCTAGTATGCTTCCAAAGTATGTGGTGTGTGCATTGTGTGAAGGATGACTTCCAAAGCGTCCCCACATACTTGGAAGGCATATGATGACGTCATTTAATATTTTATTTTCCATCCTTCTTTGTTTAGGAATTCTAGTATGCTTCCAAAGTATGTGGTGTGTGCATTGTGTGAAGGATGACTTCCAAAGCGTCCCCACATACTTGGAAGGCATACTTTAGAGCTAACATTATGACATCAATTTTCATTTTGATTTCCATTTTTCTTTGTTTATGAATTTTCGAGCACTTCTCATATGTGGCTATCCATCCGCAAGTGACGTTTAGGGATTAAAGTGAGAAGTTTTTATTTTTTCATTGCAAATAATCCAAGAGGCCACACTTCAACCACTAAATTTGACATACTAGAAATTTCGTTTTGATGGTCATTCCTTAGGATTCGGGTTCTTACATAAGTTAGGAACATCCTTAGAAATTTTCAATTGCATTACATTTGTGGAACATTATTTACCAAAATTACATGATTGTAGAGATAGGTTTGGTAAAATATACTTATACTAACAACTTTTCCTTGAATCAATTGATTATTGAAATGGATTCCAATGAAAAATGTGAACGGTAGAGACAATGACATACAACTATTTTGAGTGCTTAATTTTAATTTTAATTTATTAATATAAAACTTTAATATTTGTAGATATATCAGATGATTATCACAATAAGACTTTGATTCTTCTTCCAATCTAAATTGTTTTCTTTTTATTTATTTATTTTTAGAATATGCATATGAAATATAAAAAATAGGAGGAGAGTTTTGCGTAATAGATTATGGCTACTACATCAAGCTAGAGCAGGATCAACTTCATTGGTGGACTTGCAAAATGTAAGGCATTAACCTATAGTGAATAGTGGATTTTACCAAATAGGAGTTGTTCTTTTGACAAAACAATTTACTTTAGATTCTTTTGAAAGAATCCCAAAAAAATGGTTGATAGTAGGAGATGGAAAGAAAAGTAAATACAGAGTCATTTCCTTACACCATGAAAAATAAAGTATATTACACAGAGAGAGGAGCAACACAACTTCAGATGCTTCACTATATACTTTTTTTTTGGAAATATTAGGAAATTTTCAGCCCTCGGGCAACTAGTGCAAGCGTTGACAAATTTTTCAAGTTGGTGACCATAGTCCTTGTGGTCATAGAGCTTGACCGAAAGTAAGGATAGTCCCATACCGTTTTTTATTACTCCAATCTAAATTAGTAAGCAACAATGAGCGCTAAGACTGCGCACTTAATTCCCAATTGTCCAGGAAGCGACTATCTCTAGACTGATGAAAGTTCCAGATGAAAAAAACAAAAAGTTTTCCGTCCACGTCGCCGCATTCTCATCCAAACGCCACGAAATGGCGTTTCCGGTGTTCCTGGATTAATGAAGTACAATCGGAAATACCGCGGGCTGGCTGGCGAAAGCGGAGTCCTCCATGGAATCCGGCGAGGAAGGTACTGGCAAGGCACATCGAATTCTTGGAAGAGAATCTAGTCTATGGAAATATGGCTTCGTGATATTTTTGGAATGATGCCGTAGTAGCAAGCATAATCTTCGGCGGAAATGTGCGTCCACTGTGAAGGAAATTGTTGAATTCGAAATCTTCCGCAATTGTTTTCGCGCGTCTTCAGTCTTCACTCCCGCCAAGCGTTCTCTCAGGCCCTCACGGTTTGGGACGTCCTCCTACCGCATTGTTTTTCCGCCATCGCCATTTCATCTGATCCTTGGTCGCGCTCTGTTTCCGTTTTTTTCCCAGTTTCAGTCGACGCTTTTCTTGTTTTTGACGATCACGGTATTATTTCTGAGGTGTCCTTGCTTGTAGGTGATAACTCTATTGAACTTACGTTGTAAAATCTTGTTTGTGCATCTATGAATCTCGTGAGGAGTTGATGCACTTCACCGTGCTCTCTTGGACTGCTAGTGCTCACAGTCAAAAATCCATAACTAATCAACAAGTGAGCGATTTAGGCAACAGGGTTAGAGCGTCTCGTACTTTCTTATACCGCAGCTACTTGTTTATTCATCAGGATGAGAGAGCCCGTGAATGTATTTAAACAGATGCACCCACTCTTACAAATATGTTTTCTAGAGACGTTTTTGGCATCTGTCGTTTGATGTTTTAGTAGAAGTCTGACTCGCATGAATCAAGAGCCTCCCATCGATTTGGAAATTCCCAAACTAACCTGTTTCTTGAGCAAGTTCATGAACCCAAAGTTTTCAGATTGATTTTGGAACTGATTGCAATGTGCTGTAGAATTCTATAGCCCTGCAGAAACGAGGTCGTGAAGAGTGACGAGACCACTTCTTGCGCTCTGTCGGACTTTTACTGCGCTCAATAAGGCTTCTATTTGCTCTCTCAGGATAACAGTGTTCTCTCTCGAGATACCAGTGTGCTCTCTCGGGATACCAGTGTGCTTTCTTGGGATACTAGTGTGCATTCTCGGGATACTAGTGTGCTCTCTCGGACTTTCAATGGACTCGATTCATGCATTTTCAAGGATGCCAGTCAAGTTTTGTGTTGAATGTCATTGAGTTTGTGACCAAGTAACGTTTCTAATTGATTCTACTTGTAAGGAACTTGATTCCATCTGAAGTACAACTTTCAAGAAATGATCAATTAAATTGGTCATCGAGATCATGAATCCTTGTTCCAGTTGAAAGTTTGAATGTTCTGGAAGCCAAATTTTTGTCCCGGGTTATTGGCTTGTAGTGTTGTGATTTCATTTTGTTTGGCATATTGTGTTATCTGGATGACAGTGATCATCCTTAGAGATCCTCATTTTCCGCCGAAAAATACGGGGTCATTCTACAATTAATTGTTGATTGCACAGTTCAGGTCGCTAAGACCTGAATTGGAAAAGGATATAAAATAATTTTGACACTCGAGAATCCTAGATATGTATCTATAATGAAAAGTACTGTATTATTGTTTAGAGACTTGTGCAGATCAGCTCGTATCAACCTGAATTAAGACGCCTTGCATTGTGAATTTCAAACCTATTGGGATATACTTTTTTCCTTCATAGTCTGCTTGTACCGGATATTTGTCTAATAGGTTGTGCAGATCAGCTCGTATCAACCTGAATGGTGACACCTTGTGTGAAACATCGTAATCTTCATAAGATACACTCTTTTACTTTCCTAGCCTTGACGAAACGTGTGTCTCTTGGTGACGGGGTGCAAATCAGGTGGTATCAACCTGAAATGCACAACCTTTTGATATATAATTGTGAACGTGAAAAAATAATTAAAAAAAAATTAATGAGCAGATCTGGATGAATTGGCATTTGATATAATTAGACATTTTTCATCTCCTTTCATCATTGATGTAACCTAGTTAAATTGGTGTCTGAGCATGTTATTTTTTTCACAAGTTGAACAATGAATTGTGCAATTCAGGTAGCTACCACCTGAATTGCAAATGTCCACGAGTGAATGTTGACATTGTAGAGTTTTGGTTTGGTGTCAAAAATATAAAAAATATGATGACTGTAGTTTTAATTTTGATAATCAGGTCGTATTGCCAAGAGTATTATTTAGCATTTAATTCCAAGTAAGTTGAAGTCTTTTATCTATTTGTCTTGAACATGTGAAAATAAGTAAAATTCTCTATGTGCAGTTTAGGTGGTAACAACCTAAACTGCACATTCTACTTATGAAGAATTGAACACAAATATTGCAGATTATACATTTTCCAAAAAATCAAATCATTTTCCTCATATGTATTTCACTTAGATGTCATTTACAATTGATCTCCAGTAAATATATTTTTCCTCCAGTTCAGCACTAATTGACTAGCAAAAACCCTGATTACATTACGGTTGGAATTACTCAATGTCTATAAACATCATAGAGTTTCATTGTAGTAACATAATCAACACCTTTACAATTCAGCTCTTATCGACCTGAATTGCAGACAAAGAAATAATTCTTCAATTTAATCTACTAGATTTCTTTTTGTAAACCTATGTTCACTTGATTATTTTTTGAAGCATCTTGTTGAACTCGACATTTGCCTCTTTCCTGACTGAGTAATATCTTCTTTGATTTGTAGTTATCATGGATTCCGATTTGTTAGCGGACGACAATATGGACTTCTCTGATGGCGAATACCAAATTCCTGAAGAAGTGAATGTTGACATTCCAGTGTGTGAAGGACTTTCGCGTCGTCTCTGGAATACAAAGTGCGTTATTCTATACAACAATGCAGGCGTCCTAGTTGCAGAAGGTACTTGCCATAGTGTGGATTCTGACCTTGTGCTGGGAAGCAACGGTCCTCTTGGAGACACTCATGTAGCAGTCTTCATTTCCAAGACACATTCGGAATTGGATATCTCACAAGAGTAGGTGTACTCTTTAGTTGCTTGGCCTATAAATCTTGTCCATTGTCGTGGGGCAAGCTTGCATGACCATGAGGCCCGTGATAATTTCAACCGGTTGCAAGCAACTCTCTTAAACCCGCCATCTTCAACATCTGCTAGACCGTACACAAGTACCATAAGAAATCCTCCTCGCAAGATTGCCATCAAATCAAATGACCTACTCACTCAAGACTCTATCAACTTGGTGTCTAGTAAAGTCTGCTGCAGCCAAAATTGTGTTCAACCGTTTCCAAGGGACAAAATTCGAGCCTTCCGGAAACGAATGTATCGGAATTCAACGTTCAAGCACAGAGCCTTTATGAAAACTGAAGTACATAGACAAGTTCATCGAGACTCACGTGGCAGAAGGATGGTGATGATTGAAGAAATACCTGTGTGCATGCAAGCATGGATGCATATTTTTGGGGTCTCGGAGGCCACGTTCTATCGCTACCAAACATACATGAAGGATGGTCGGGAGGTAGCAGTACATGGCAATATGGGATTGGTGAAGCCTAGGAAACACACTCAACAAGCTACTGCTACTTTGAAGTGCATCCTTGATAAGGAAGCGGATCACATGCCACATCGTACACGAACTTTGAAGTCTGGAGACAAAGTCGTGTCTAGGATATTGCCAGCTACCTTCCAATGGAAGGGTCAGATGAAAGCAATCAATGAAACTAATGCTGCTTTTGGATTGAAGGAGGTTTCAATTTCAAGCTTGAGCAAGATTCGATCTTCAAGGTTCTCTGAGTATGAAGTGAAGAAGCCAGGAGACAATTTTGCTCGTTGCGCTACTTGTGACAAATTGAAAGAGCTCAGGAAAGGTGCTCTTGCTGGATCTCAATCTGCTATGAAGTGGTCCATTAGGTTGGACAAGCATCTTGCTATTGCACGTGCTCACAGGGAGTTGTACTACGCAAATCGCTACCAGTCACATAATTTTCCGCATGAATGCCTTACGATTATGCACGACAAGATGGATCATGCCAAAACTGCTTCCCCGGTCTTCTCCCACAAAAGTAAAGACCTCGATGGCCTCATGAAGTTGCCTTTGTCTGTCACTGGCATGATTGCACATGGTCATGCTGATGTCCGTTATGCTCATTATGGATTGGACCTCTTTCCCCATGATTCAAACTATACCATAGGTTCTATGGCAAAGTTGTTGCGAGATCTTGAATTGCCACCAAAGTCGTCTTCTCGACAGTTGTTTGTAGGGTCGGGCTCAACAAATTTATTCACAGCGGTGTTGAAGGGTACAGAGATGTGCAACTCATTTCTACCTCCACCACCAGATAACTTGGTTCCAGCGACACCTTTACCACCTATTCTCAACGTGCAAATGGACAATGCTACTGGAGACAACAAAAACAGATATGTTTTCTGTTTTTGGTCTCTACTTGTTGCGAACAAGATCTTCCGTGAAGTGTATGTAAACTTCATGATTGTGGGTCATACACACGATGACATTGACGCGCCCGGGGAGGACACTCCCTATGTTTTAGCAAACTACGTGCGGCGGAAAAAGTAAAACAAGTAATACACCTTAAAATTTAATTTCTTTTTCAAAAAAAAAATTATGGATAGATTTTACTACTTTAGAAGTTTATGTTTTGAATTATTGGTATTTTTTTGTGCTAATAGTAATTAGTTATAAATTTTTGAAGAAAAAAGATACACTGTAAAGCTGAAAATAACTTTCACACCTCTATATTATATAAGAAAAAAAATTTGAAAAATGAAAAAAAAATTATATAGAATAGCTTTCTATTGAAAGTTTATTTTGGTTGAATATTGATGCAATAGTCATCTTCATGTGAGCTCTATAAATATTTTAGTTGGAGAACATGCCATTTTAGTTCATTTTTCAACCCTTTCTAGACAATATATCTTATGTTATTTGGAATTGAATTTTTTGTCAATAGAAACCTTTAGTCATTGTTAAACAAAGCTCAAAATTTTAGAATGAAATTATAGTTTATTCAAGGTGAATTACATGAATTACTTTTTCCACCGCCACACGTAGGTACCCCAAATGTAGTGAGAGTGTCCTCCCCTAGTTGACGCGTTGTTTGGAAAATGGAGCATGCTATTGAAAAAGGAGAACTTTCCAACAATCCCGATGTTGATGAAGTCGTTTATGGACGTGGAGTCCATTCCTACTATCCCTCACCTCATAGAAGAAGTGCCCGATTTCAAAGGATTCATTGCAGGTGCATTTGTGGATGGTGATGAGACTCTGGTTGGACACACAAAACCACAACAAGTGAAGTTCTACCTAGATTCAACGGGATGTCCGGTCATGAAGTACAAATTGTTGTGCACTGACGTGGATTGGTTAGGGGAGGATGGTAGAGGTATTAAGTTGTGGAAAGAAGATTCGGAGGGGCATAGTTTGTGGCCCCGTGGAGAGCCGTTGCCAATTTTGTTGAAGGAAATGAGAGGGGTGGATGACATTTTGAAAGGTATATCTGGCTTTGTGAAGTATTGGGAGAAGTTATGCAATGTTGACGTTACTGGAGAATATCGAAGACGCTATGAGCATTTGGTACACTACTGGCGTGATGTGAAGGTGGCGTTGCAAGAACCATTACCTGCTTCTACTAATTTAAAGGACGGTTTTTGGCCAACTACTCGGATTCAAGCAACTCTAGAGGATCAGTTACAAGATGATGGTGAAGATCGTGAAGAGTTTGGAGTAGATGAGGCCTATGTTGGGCCTTTACGTGGACGCCCACAACCATCCTTTAGGGTGGGTCGGGATCTCTTTGAAGGCTATTTTGTTGCAATCCGACCTGCAGATGGTGACAGTCGACCGGTTTGGATTGCAAGGGCGTTGTCTGATCCCAATTGTAATCCTGAGAAGCCGAATTGCGTGCTCATTCAATACTTCTGTCCAACATCAAGGAATCAGGATGTTCGTGACTTCTATACAGGATGGGACAGTGAAAGAGGTTTACGTTGGAAGGTTGATGAAACCGAACCACCGCTATGGGAAGAAACAAATGCTTTGATGACAGCATGGAAGTCCCAGAACAGAAGAGGTACCCGCGAATGCAGGATCAAGATTCCTACAGCTCAAATTGAAGTCATCAACCAAAGCTTGGCTTCGTATACTTGATTTTGTGGAATATTATCGTGAAATTAGTAATAGTATGTTAAATTGATATATTGGATATTGATTATGTTTTAATCTTCAAATTTATATAAATATATTTACTATTTCAAGTTTGCACATACTCTTTTCTGGATATTTCATGTTATTTTACTAGCTTAATATCTGTCTAAAGTCAATTTGAAAATGTAATACGATTGAAGAAAAAGGTAGTGGGTATAACCACTCTTTATTATGTTAACGTGTTGAGCACTTGTCACAAGTTTGGATAGGGGGCTGGTTGGTTGTTACAATTTTCCTGCCTGCAAAGCTCACTTAGCAGCACCAAGTCATGTTTTTTCTCTCATGCGCTCATACGAATTCCACGGGAATCGAACCCGGACCGCTTCAATGAGATAAACAACCCCTTACAACCAACCGTGGAGCTCATGACTTGGTGTTCAGAAGATTGCAAAATCTTTATTTATATTAATCAGAACATTTATCTTAAAACATATACATCTAATTGAACATTCGATCACTCACGGGACTCTCATTTTAATGGAAATTGCACATTACAACTAGCAAATTTAGTGTTTGCCCGCCTAAACTGGCTAACATTATAATTCATTGTATATAGTCTAAATGGACAATATTATTTTGAGAGACTCCAAACCTCTCAAAATATTGAATATAGTGTTTTTGGAACATGTGGGGCCTTGAAGTTACTATTTCATCACATGTAATATAATGTGGACATTGCAAAAATGACATTTAAAAAATGACATGCCAAAAAAATGATCGGAAATTGATTTGTTATCAAGAAACACAATGCAGTCCTTCAAGGGATGAAGTACATTTACTTAATTAGTGAGTACAATGTATCCCCATTTTTTTCCACCACCATCATGTAGGAAATCAGTATTTACATCTTCTTTGTACACTTAAAATTCCTTTCCTAAATATTGACATTTGTTTAATGGTTCATAGAATTTGTATCTCTCAATTCTAAAAAGACAACGGACACGTTTTTTCTTCTTCATGTTCCATGGCTTCAACTTCAATCACTACAACTGTCACACATGTGTGAAAGACTCTTGATGAAGACACGGAGCGTCAATTGAACAAATGCGACATATAATTCTAAAATTAAATAATGTTAAAATAAAGGTCTAATTCACTGAAATGTGGACCTTCTTCGCTGAAATGAACAAAAACATTTAAGTTTCTTTTTTTGGGTACAAGAGAAAGAATGGAACTATGGAAGGGCTCATGAGTTGGCACACACAAAAGAAGTTGCTACTTCTGAATAGGCAGAAGTCATTGGTGTAGGAATTTTTTTTCACCAGAAGTGAACCCAAGATTTTTATGTAGAATTTAACTAATTATTGTTGCTAAAAAGGTGGTCCACGAACTTCTTAAGTGATTACAAATTATGTGTTTAAAATTATTTATTTGGCAATGACTCTAACTGTTGCCTTAGCCGCATAAATGTATGCGCTTGGGTCTTCTTAGATGCTTAAAATTTCAGTGGATCCAGCAGAAATAAATGCCTGAAGAAAAAAAAATGAAAGCATATAGGTCCACTATTTGACCACTGTTTTTTTACCACTGGTCAGCTTTTACTGTGAAACTGTGGTTACTTCCAAATACTTTACTACAGTCAAAAGGAACCTCGTAGCTGACGTGGCAAGGGCTTGTCTACAACTGCGTTTTTGAAAACATGCAGACATTCAATTCAATGTCAGCAAAAACATCTTTGTCGGGAAAAACATAACCATGTTTGTGCCCAGACATCGATGCGTCTTCCGAAACGTGCACCAGATATGGGCCTCCTAAACCTTGAAAACCTTTGACTAAGTGATGTCCAGAAAAACAATCCCCGTTTTTCAGAAACGCCACTAAAAACACGGGTTTCTTATAGTGCATGCATCTTCAGGTTCTGACTTCATATCAATGTGTTCCTGATTGTAAAAGAAGAGTGCAAGATTATAACTATCTACGCGTTCTTCCATTTGATAGTAGGAATCCAGTCCTCCATCTGTTCGTGGAGGATCTTCGGAGGGCGTCAGTCACCCATTCAAGTCCAAGGTGGCGGACAAGTGGATCAATGTCATCCTGGACCTAAATGGCATTCTATGTGTCTGCGAAGATTGGAAGTCTAAGGGATTGTTGCACAAAAAAGTCAGAGACTTCTCACAGCCACACTCCGCAACCAAACCCGCGGTATTTGGACCCAAGGCCGTCTGGGTGCAACCCAATTGCTCCAATTTCCTATCAGAGATAGGAAAAGTTGCAATCGTTTCAGTGTGAAGCTCCATGAAGAAGTCCACTATTGAAATGATTTGTCAATACCTTTTCCGAGACGTAGGGTCATCCTTTCATATACTAGGGCAAGACTCATGCCAGACACTGAAACAACGGGAAAGATTGGGGAGGTTGGTCTCTTTCAAGGAGCTTAGGACAGACAAGGACTTGTTTTTAAAGAATCTGGACATGTTGTTCAAAGGCTCCAAAGGAAGCTTCTCGGTTGCAAATACCATCATTGTAGACGACAGTCCCATCAAACATATAATGAACAAGCTTGAGAATGTCATACTTCCAGATTTGTGGAGTTATAAAGGAATTGGTCCAAGGGACTTGTTCCTACTTGATGTTCTGTTGCCTTGGTTTCAACGCCTTCACGTTGCTCGAGACATGGGTTTGAAGGCATTCAAGGAAAACGGGCCAAGAAGAATCGGGCGTCGAATGCTTTGCGACGAAAGGAATCGAAAGGAATACAACAAGCTCATGGAAGCAGTTCATGCATCTTCTAGTTTATGCTAGGTCGTTGTCTAGGAGAGTTTAGGTAATGTTCATGAATTCTCATTTGTGGTCTTCTAGTGCATTTTAGCTCAATCCGACCTGAAGTGAATATATGTATGTCATAGCTCATGTTTGTCGACTAATGCAGTTTAGCTTGGTCCGACTTGAAGTGTACATGGATGTCTTACATACTTATATATGCAAATTGTTTACATTGGTTAGGACTTTCTAACGATTTTTGGTTACTTTGTGCGTTGTTAAGTCAACTTGTTTAAGATCAATGTTTCTGCAAATTTGGTTCGGTCTTTTTTCTAAACTGGACTTTTTAATCAGATGTTGAGCATCTCGGAGACAAATGTCCATGATGATGGATTGGCTTGCGCTGCATCGGTAGACTCCATCTTGGACTTCGGGGAATTTATCATTCTGAGCACCGGAAATTTCCTTTGTTTGGCAGCCACGGCAAATTCAACCATGGACTTCTCGACCAAGCCTATTGAGGACAACGTGGTCGACAGTCCTCCTAGTGGGAGACCACTTCCGCGTATTTCTTGCTCCCCTTCGCCGCTGTGATCTAGAGGCCAACCTACTTCACCAATTTCTTCTGAAAGAGTGGCTCAAAGAAAGCTTTACGAGGAAGACAGATGTCCTGACACTCTAACAGGATTGAAGCTGGAGGTTGAAGGTGGGATATGTCAAGTGTGCCCAATTCTTACCACTTCGCTTCCGCGACACCCTTCATCGTCAAATGCCGTGCAAGTAAAGAGATCTCGGAGTTCTTGTATATATGAAGCGAAGGCAACCATGTCCGAGGGTGTATTGCCTCTTGTACCCAAGTGTAGGTCAATGGGTGTTGCTAAACGCCGGTGCCAGACTCATATTAGCATGATATTCGTTATTTTGGGAGTTTTCCTATCTCCCAATTTACGTCGGTTTGCGTTGATCTGAATTACAGATTGGGAAACTGGAATTTTCGAATGGCCATAACTTACTCAAATTTTGTCCAAACTGGGCATATGAGGCAATCTGTAGATGTCAAAAAACACCTCATATGCCTAGTTTGGACAAAATTTGAGTAAGTTATGGCCATTCGAAAATTTCAGTTTTCCAATCTGTGGTGCAGATCAGCGCGAACTGCACTGAACTGCATACTCCCAAAATCATAGAATTCTCCCAAAACAACGAATATCGTGTTTATTGGAGAAGCGTAGCTTGTAGGTAGTCACCGTCCATGGGATGCTTGGGAGCAAGAGTCGTTGAAGAAGCAATTGCAGGAGATCGTGTACCAAAGGTCTGCGAATAATGGTGGATACAGTCGAGGGCTTGAAATATTCAAGGCATTGGAGCAGTTGAAGAGTAGGTCCCACTCATAGTGGATACATATAGAAAATTGACCCATGTCTCTTTTGATCATTATAGTGGGCATGTAGAGTACAATACCAAATACCCTCAAATAATTTTGAATATTACAGAACTTTGGATTCATTATACTAGGCTATTGTGAAGCCTAGAATCCATATGTAATTTTTGGATGACGATGGATGTCTTAGCAATGTACAGGTTTTGTGGAGAAAGTGTTGTAGACATCTGCACCATTAGAAGTAGGACGTTGGGATGTGGAGACCACGGTGTCCATAGAGTGAAGGCTTCATGACATCATGGTCTTCAAACCGATTGAGTGCACAACTGAACTTGGAAGTAGAAAAGGACAAAGCAAAAATTATATAATTCAAGTCTTACCCCTACTCGTCAAGTACACTCATACATTGCTCTTTGGATATTGTGGTGTGTGAGAGTACTTGACGAGAAGGAGTGAGTTGGATTATATAATGTTTACTTTCTCATGTTCTGCTTTCAGGTTCAACTGTGCATTCAGTGAGTTGTAAGACCTTGATGTCATGAAGCCTTTGTTCTCTACACACAAAAGCCACTTCTTTCAACGCAATCCACTTGCAATGGTGGTGATGCCTCCAGCACAGTCTTCAAGTTCCTTGTACTATGCTACCAAGAGTACTCGTTGTATAGTTTTGAGTGTCATTCTATAGTGTATACACTATAAATTGTATATTTGATGGGAATTATCAATAAATTCCATACTTTTCATAAAGAACTTGTACTTGCATATGTGTTTCTTGTATTGATGTATCGCTTTTGACTCTCCATAGAGTACAAATTTTGGTATATTCATAAAAAATAATGAGTTTTGGACCTCTCATTTTCATGGAAATCTCTCATTTTAATGAATATAGTGTTAGTATTGTTATATAATAAAAATTGACCAAATTTCTTCGCTACCTTGGGTTTCCTAAACTTCCAGACATCTTTAATTCTAGAAGGTTACTTTGTGGAACTGGCTATTACTTCATAAATTAAAACCAAACAATTAGTTTATTTTATACTTGCTTCACTTCAGTTTAATCATTTGGTTCAATTGGTTGTATATGATTGAACAAACGTAATTATGGGAAAACTAAGCATTTAGCAAGACGTCAATTATTTCACAACTTTGTGAACCATTCATTATGTCTATGTAATTTTGAAGTTATGATAAATTTGGGTGGCTTAAAGTTTAGGGTTCATACGCTTGAAGGATTCACAATAAAGTGTTATGGCCTAGGGTTTAGGGGCTTAGGTTTCATGATTTTGGACCATTCATGATGTCAGTGTAAATTTGAAGTTACAATAAATGTGGGCGGCTTAAAGTTTAGTTTTCTTAGGGCTTAAAGTTAAGATTTAGGGTTTAAGGGTTCAGATATTATAATTTAGTGGTCTACGCTTAAAAAAAATTCTTTTCCAAATACATATTTATAGTTTTATATTTATTCAACTTCTAATATATGTAAGACACTCTACAACTTGAGTACCTGTGAACCCCTAAATTCTATAATTCGTAAACCTTTAGAATATTGGACCCTAAACTCTAAGAATCCTAAATCCCGAACCGTGTACATGTAGATTTCCTGAACATGGAGCCAAAATTACTACATCCGAGGAATGGGGGAAATGGCGTGGGAAAAGCCATTCCCTAAGTACACTAAAAAGTGCTAGGAATCTCCTGAATACGGGACGGAAGTGCTGGAAAGTCAAAGGTAGTAGCTGTGCATGTGGAGAACTATCTTTTTTTGGCCGGTAGTCATAAATTGAAAAGTCGATGGCGGAAAGCTACAAAAGCGCCTTGATACTGCTCACATGACCCATGTGCACTGGAAAGTCGGGACGTGGAGGGAATTTTGAACTTCGGATTTTTGCACTCTACATTTTCCGCTCAAACATTGTTGGAAAATGCGTCTCCCCTATTGGCTCCGTTGACATTGTTTTTCTTCTACATTTTCCCTTGCAGGGTCTCTGCTGCAACTACCTTCACTTGTTCTCTATCTGTTCCTTTTCCAGAGTGAATGCTTCATGCATCCTGTGAACTTTAGAACACGCAGAGTGTGTCGCCTCACATCACACTGTTTTCTTTCTGAACCGCAAGTAATGAGGGATGCGTACTTGTAATGGAGTGCGGAGAGTGTAGAATTGCATAGCTTTGTCAACAACCAAGAAATTAGTAGCCGGTTACATGGTAGTGGTGTGTATTACTTTGCGTAATCTGTGATACTTTATGTATTACTGCTTGTTGCTTTGTTTGGGTTGTTAGGTTCTTGTTCATCAATGGAACAAGTGAAACATATGGTCTCATGTCCACTCTTTTGTGGAGGTTTGTTTTGTGTGTACAACAACTACTAAAGTCGAGCTGTTATCCGAACTTCCGAGAAACATGCCGGGAAATACAGAAAAGAATGCTTATCGTCGGATCGACGATAACTGAAAACTGAAAAATTTATGAGTATTGTAAATCCTGGTAATACAGAACAGAATGCTTATCATTGGATCGAAGATAATTGAGAGCTGAAAAGTTTATGAGTAGTGAAAGTACTAGAAAATACAGAACAGAATGCTTATCGTTGAATCGAAGATAACTGGAAATTGAAAAAATTTATGAGTATTGATAGTCATGAATTACAGTTTCATCAATGTTAACCAACTGAGGTCAAATGGTAGAAGGCAGATATTGATTATCGTCAACTCGACAATAATCCTGTAATGTAAGATTTAAGCTATCCATTCGTTGTGTGCATCCGATCAACCTGATGGATTTGATTGAATTTTCTTTAGAGATACTGAAGTTAATCATTCTTGAAGAAAACATTTTGTTTTGGAAGATATCCTCGAGTCGATGATAGCCATAGAAAGCGGCGGGGACTATTCTAGATTTTGTAAAGGTACACCTGAACAAACAGAACGACGTATCTTCGACTCGAAGATATCGTCAGATTTCTATTTGGCATTTCACGGGATTGATTTTCAAAGGGAGTGATCATTAGAGCAGGACAATGTTTTTTGAGACTATCTTCTAATTAAATCTGTGTGTACCGTCTGAATGTGAGCCTATTTAATATTTAACTGAGACGAACAAATTTACATGATTCTTGCTCTTAGAGTTATTGGGGATGACATAAGTTATGTGGTTATCCTCGAGTCGACGATAAATCCTACATGAGACTATATACATACTATATAATGTTTTTCCTCATTGCTCATCTTGCACTTACTGATTCTTAGGACTGGACTCTTGATAATTGTTGTAAGTCTTTATGATCAAGTGTCAGTAGTCATTGAAATTATCTTACAACCTTAGAATATTGTAATCGTTATCATTGAGTTAATGATATGCTTTTCATTTTGAACTTATTGTTTGCAGAATGGATTACCATGATCTTGAGGATTTCGCAAATCTAGTTCCAACACTTCCACTTGATGTTCGTTTATGCGAGGGAATTTCTTGTGTGAAGTGGGTTACGCAGCCAGTCACTCTTCATGATGAAGACGGAGTGGACATTGCAAGGGGAGTCATTCAAAACATTCACCCTAATATGATCTTTGATGAAGACAGGACGTTTCTTGGCGATGACCGAGTTGCAATTCACATTGCAGAGTCTTTGAACGAGGAGCTTTTCTCTTCCTCAAATATGTGGTCTATATGCTCTTGGCACATTAGGAGGGTGTTTCTGTACGATGGTTCTTTTTTGTATGACCATGACGAAACACATAAGTATAACACGGCCATGAACCCCAAAAGAGTTTGAAAGGGGGTTCGGTCGTATGAAACAACTCGCATGAGAGTTGATCCTGAGGTCCCTCCCAAGAAAGAACTTCTCTTGACTATGGAATCAATCATAGCAGTTTCCACAAAAACTTGTTGCGGAAAGATTTGTGTGCAGCATTTTCCGCGTGCGTTTATTCAAACAATACGGACTGAGCTATACGGTGCTGATGACTTCAAGGCTCGCAACAAGATTTTGTTGGAGGTGCATAGGCAGATCCACAAAGATGCTAGTGGCAAAGAGTGGATCATCTTGAAAGAGAGGGAAGTATGTCCTACTGCGTGGTGGATCATTCATGGGATTGCAAAATGTACTTATTATAGGTACAAAGGAAAAGCCAAAAATGGGAAGCAAGCCGATGTGCATGGGAATTTTGGATCCAAGAAGCCTCGCATGGGAACTATTCAAGCTATGGCCACACTTCGAGATTTAATTGAGCCAAATGCTGATAAGATGCCGCATAAGACAAGGACACTTCAGTTTGGCGAGAAGGTCACTACCATGGTTCTTCCATTGTCGTTTCGTTGGAGTGATCAATTGGAAACAATCAATGAGTCCAATGCAAGGTTCAATTTGCCACCAATTTCTTCTAGTGGTTTGAGCAATATTCGTCGTGATTTTTTTCCTGAGTTTGCCGCAAAGGCTCGTGGAGATACATTCGCTAGATGTGGAATGTGTGTCAAGTAAAAGCAATTAAGAAGCGCTTGTGTGGGTGAAGAGGCAAAATCTAAACGGTCAAAACATTTGGCTACCCATAATATTGGGCAATTGGCTCATAGGGAGTATTACTACGCAAATCGGAACGAGTCCATAAGAGCGCCAGAGAAGATGTTGTGCATCATTCATGACAAGATGGATCATTCAAAAACTGCTTCTCCACACTTTTCTTACAAAACCAAGGTGACAGAATCCTTCATGAAAATGCCTATAGCAATTACAGGTATGATTGCTCATGGGCATGGCGATGTGCGATATGCACACTATGGTTTGGACATTTATCCAACAGATTCAAATCATACCATTGGGTCAATTGCAAGGTTGTTGCGTGATTTGGAAAGACAACCGAAGAATTCATCCCACAAGTTATTCTCAGTAGAGGATAACCAATCCACCTTGACAAAGGCGGTTCTGAATGGAGCAGAGTCTTGTTTGGACTCCCTCCTTCCACCTCCAAATGAACAACTTCCAGCTATACCTCTCCCACCTGTATTAATATTGCAGTTGGATAATTGTTCAAGGGACAACAAGAATCGATATGTTTTCGCTTTTTGCTCTATGCTTGTATACAAAGGCATTTTTCGGGAGGTGTACATCAACTTCCTCATTGTGGGACACACTCATGAAGACATTGATGCATTTTTTGGTTGTTGGAGCTCGAGATTGAAAACAAATAACTATCCAACAATCCCAAGGCTTATGAAGTCATTATGGATTGTGAAGAGTACCATGTGATTCCTCATCTCATTGAGGAAATTCCTAACTTCAAGGCATTTGTGCACGGATACCTCAGCATGGGTGGTGACTTCTTAGAGGATCATTCTAGATCCCAGCAGTTCAAGTTTTTCAAGGATTCTAATGGATGGCCTCTGATAGAATATAAGAATTTGTGTACGGATGATAAGTGGTTGCCAAAGGATGGTAAGGGAATGTATGGCGTAAAGATACCCTGTTAAACCCAACATGGTCTAGTACGGGCTGTATTCTAACGGCTTGGAAGCCTCGTTTTCGAGAGAACACTAAAAATCCGAAATTGTCAATTCCAAATTTAGAAATTGGCATCATTAAGGCATCAATAGCGGTCTTTACAATCAATGAATGCAACGATGAGGCAAATGATGAGTCTATGGAGGAAGAATGAGGATTTTCTAGTAGTAGATTTTTGTTGTTGTATTTGAAGTACTAGATTGCTTTTTGTACTGTAGTTACAGATTATGAAAATGATATTTGTGTGCATATATAGTACAGGATATAGAAATGTCTTTCATTACAAATATTGTGACTATGTAGTAGATATTGATTTCTATTAATAGAAAGTATATTTTTTACAATTGCTTGGCAAAGTTGTGTATACACACACACACACACATATTTAATTTTTTTTAATTTTTTTTTATCAAGAATTCAAATCAAAAGTTATGTTTCTTGAAGTTTCTTGGGCAAAAGGGACAACTTTGAGCAATTGGTGAAAAAAAATTCATCTATTTCTAAAATTTGGCATGTATATAACTACCATGATATAATAGGCAATGGTAAAAAGAAACTATGTATAATGCGAAAATCTCATTCCATGAGAAGTTAAAGATTTCTCACCTTGTCAAGTAAGGTCCAAGAAAATCCTTTTCTTCTATAAGCTTGCAATTTACACAATCAAATGAACTAAAATTTTCCACATTCCCCTAGTAGCCATCTAGTACACTTTTGTACAATTAAATTTCAAAAAAGAAACTTTTTCTATTGTATTTTCTCTCAATGCACTTAAACATGACAATTTTTGACGACTTTTGTTAAATGTACTCTCAATCTTGTAGGGATTAACTACCAAAATTGACACCAAGCCAAGGATCAAAAATCAAGTTACCTAATTATAAGCAGAATAGTTGATTCAACTAGAGTAAACTTGCTATTGGAAAAAAATAACAACCTGCATGGTCTTCTTCTTGAAGGAAAGACTTCAACATAATCCATTGACATTTCCATGTGAATAATCTTCTCAATAAAGAATCCTTAGATTTTGATGTTGCCAATAAAAGGATGTAAGGCGAATAGTAGTGCTACAATCATTGCTATTACCAACCTTTGATTTCATATTCTTCACAAAAACAATAGGTGAAGAAAATGTAGGAGGTGCCAACTTCTATGAACATGTTCTTGAAGTCATTTCCAACCAATGCAATAGTTTTCAATCAATGATCAACACCATGACATATTCACAGATGATGGCAAATTCTAATGAAGAGCTCCAAACAACAACATAGCCTACAATTGGTCACAGTTGCCAACCTCATCACCAATAATCACCACAAGAACACACACCATTTTGGAAGTGGTGAAAGCGATTAGCATCCCTCACAACAATCCCACGTTCAGTCGCCTTTGAGATAAACTTGGTTGCTGTATGGCAGTCTGAACACACTCGAAGGTTCTTGAAAACCCGAATTGGCTCTCCAAGGGGTGTCCGCATGAGTCCGTAAGCAATAGCCAACTTCTCGCTATGGGAGCAAAGAGCAAGTTCTTTCTCCTCCTCCTCAATGTTCCGCAACACTAGCCGGGTATCAGGAATGTAGCCTTCAGCCTTAATTCTCTCACTCAATCTCCTCAGCTCAGCATAGATCTCCTTCGCTTCTGAGTGAGAAGTATCCCCTACGACGAAGTCATGGACCTTGTTATCAACTTCAATCCAACTACGCCCTGGCTCCTTGTGTATACCTCTCTCCTGCATCATACTGCGCACCCACAACACCTCCTCCCACTTGCCAGCTGCAGCACAGATATTCGAGAAAAGCACGTATGCAGAGGCATCTTTCGGTTCCAACTTGAGAAGCTCATTAGCGGCAAGCTTGCCCAGATCCACATTCCCATACGTTCTACAAGCACCAAGCAAGGCTCCCCAAGTTGCCCCATTTGGTTCCACTGGCATGTTGCCAATCAAGAGCTTTGCTTCCTCCAAGTGTCCTGCTCGGCCAAGAACATCCACCATGCAGTTACAAAGCACTACAGTAGGTTCGATGCCATAATCTTGTGTCATAGCCAGAAAAAGTCTACGGCCCTCATTCACAAGGCCAGCATGACTACAGGCCGACAGCACTGCAACGAATGAGATCACATCAGGCTTCAAACCGTCTGCAATCATATTTCTGAACACTTCCAGGGCTTCTTGCCCACATCCGTGTTCAGCAAGTCCACCAATCATCACATTACACGTGATCACATCACGATCCTCCATCCTGCCAAAAACTAGCCGAGCATCAACCAAACTGCCACACTTTCCATACATGTGGACAAGCGCATTGCCCACACGCAAATCCGACTCAAGTCCCGCTTTCAGGACATGCCTGTGAACCTCCTTCACCCACTCCAAAGCCCCTGCGCTTGAACATGGATTCAGAATGCTCGTAAACGTGATCGCATTGGGTTCGAGGCCTTCCTGTTTCATTTGGAGAAGCAGTTCATATGCTTCACTCCCACACCCATGTTGTGCAAGTCCACCAATCATCACATTACACGTGATCACATCACGATCCTCCATCCTGCCAAAAACTAGCCGAGCATCAACCAAACTGCCACACTTTCCATACATGTGGACAAGCGCATTGCCCACACGCAAATCCGACTCAAGTCCCGCTTTCAGGACATGCCTGTGAACCTCCTTCACCCACTCCAAAGCCCCTGCGCTTGAACATGGATTCAGAATGTTCGTAAACGTGATCGCATTGGGTTCGAGGCCTTCCTGTTTCATTTGGAGAAGCAGTTCATATGCTTCACTCCCACATCCGTGTTCAGCAAGTCCACCAATCATCACAGTCCACGTGATCACATCACGATCCTCCATCCTGCCAAAAACTAGCCGAGCATCAACCAAACTGCCACACTTTCCATACATGTGGACAAGCGCATTGCCCACACGCAAATCCGACTCAAGTCCCGCTTTCAGGACATGCCTGTGAACCTCCTTCACCCACTCCAAAGCCCCTGCGCTTGAACATGGATTCAGAATGTTCGTAAACGTGATCGCATTGGGTTCGAGGCCTTCCTGTTTCATTTGGAGAAGCAGTTCATATGCTTCACTCCCACATCCGTGTTCAGCCAGTCCACCAATCATCACGTTCCACGTGATCACATCACGACCCTCCATCCGGTCAAAAACTAGCCGAGCATCAACCAAACTGCCACACTTTCCATACATGTGGACAAGCGCATTGCCCACACGCAAATGCGACTCAAGTCCCGCTTTCAGGACATGCCTGTGAACCTTCTTCACCCACTCCAAAGCCCCTGCGCTTGAACATGGATTCAGAATGCTCGTATAAGTGATCGCATTGGGTTCGAGGCCTTCCTGTTTCATTTGGAGAAGCAGTTCATATGCGTCACTCCCACACCCATGTTGTGCCAGTCCACCAATCATCACGTTCCATGAGATCACGTCGTGTTCCTCCATTCGCCAAAAAACTACTCGGGCATCATCGATACTGCCACAATTTGCATACATGCGAACAAGCGCAGTGCCCACACGCACATCTGATTCAAGCCCAGCATGTCTTACATACGCATGAACTTCTTTGCCCCACTGCAAAGCTGATGGATCGGCACATGCCTTCAGGATGCTCGAGAAAGTACATGCATCTGGCTGGACCCCTTTTTGGCACATTTGATTGAAAAGTTCCATTGCTTTTTCAGCATGATTGTGCTTTGCATAACCTCCGATCACAATGTTCCAACTGAACACGTTCTTGTTCACAAGTTTATCAAACACTCCGCGTGCATCCTCCAATTCTCCACACCTGATATACACGCTCACTAGGTTGTTTGCCACATATGTATTCTGCTCCATTCCACTCTGGTTGATGTAGTCGCGAATTTGCTTCGCGACATTAACATTAAGGTTTTCCTCCTTCAAGCACCGTCTCAAAACTTCAACATACATGTTGGAATCCACGTCCATGCCTTGTTCCAGTCGATTCTTCAAATTACTGATTGCTTCAGTCGTGCTTCTTGCAGTTTTCAAGGACATACTACCGCCACCACCCGGTACAATATGCCTCGACTCTCTTGCAGTACTAGGCACGATGCATCTTCTTCCATTGTAGCCCTTAGACAGCCTGATTCATCGATAGATTCTTCAATAGAAATCCCTTCGAAAGAAGAACACTGCTACACAGTGAAAGGGTGCAAGACCACTAATGCCCAATACTCACATATTTCAACATCCACAAATTTGCATCCATTCATTTCAATTCTTAATATCTCACACATACATAGCAATTCAATGCAAATCATTCCACTTTAAGTGCACCCACTAACCAAAAGGAAGAACAGAGCATATTGCGCACACAAAAATCCTTAAACTCACCCAAAATCACATATTTCTAGATGCACCTACTCTAGTCACTAAAAAGGTAGCCAACTCAATTCCTAAAGTTACCTGTCTCCTTGTGTTGTGTCTTGAGAATCTTTGGAGCGATAATCAACAGGAGGTTGCATTCTCACTTTGCTTGTCAAGCTGACCATGGCCTTTACCCATGGTGGAGTTGACCAGCCATCTATCCAAAGTGCTTTCCTTGCCACCTTATGCCTAAAGTCAGGTGACCTAGGATTCCTCTGTAGGCACCACAACCCATGATCAGATCCTAAAAACCTGTCTCATATTCATTTTGCATCTAACAATCAATATTCCAGGAATATTGTTGATGACACTGCAATGATCTGAGCAGTGTTCACTCCACTCAATGACAGCAAACAACGCAATTTCATACTTGTTACTTTACGAAGTGCCCTCAAGTGCCCATGGCCTTGTACAAGCAAGAAACGTCCCGTCACTTGTTGAACCGAGTATTGTATCCGCTTTCTTTTATCTAGTCATACCTTGTCAGCTCTGTTGTCCCACCACTGCGTAGGATCCGCAAAGTACTCTTTCCAAAGTTCTTCAACCGACTGTCGTTCACCTGAATCCACCGCAACATGCTTTACCCATGTCAGTCACATTCTCACCAGGAGAGGCAAACTCTTTCTGTGACGATGGGCATATGATACATACCTGAAGCATTGGAATTCGAAGGTGGTCTCTTCCAAACTGATGAAAATGGTAAACACCGGATTGGTCCTCTGCCTCGTATGTGAGAGGACAAGGGCAGGGATAAAGAAGGGTAGATAGGCCATGGAGACCTGAAGACTGAGATTGCACAGATATCCTGGGTACACAAACGTCAACACTCTGTTAATAAGCAACTTCGTACCTTTCAAAGCGCTCTTCCCATCAATACCGGGGTATAGGGTTCGGTCAACCATGTTCATATCCGGTTACGTTTGGAAAAATGTGACAACCTCTTTATCAAACATTGCTGTAAAGGAGACCTCATATTTCGACACATTTGTTGCAAGCATGATCACAGTAGTCCACCCCATGTCACAAGTCATCCAACCGCTTAATTCACTCACCTGTGCACTACGCACCAACAAAAAGCTTCTCTGTTCTCTCCTGCACTGCAATTGTTGTCTACGATCTAAATCCCACGACACCAATTGAGGTGGCAGTCCCATCACTATCTGCCTGCATTAGAGAAACCAATTCACACTAACTGTTACTACGAAGAACATCACAAAGAACAACGCCGGAATGGACCTCAGAATTGAACCTGTGCACAGAAACATATCAAATTGAGAAGAAACTACATGTGCGAAAAATCTGCTACTACCTCCAATCCTGAAAACCCGAACACATTAAATAAAGTCCACAAACAATACCGCATACCTGACGCTTCCGGCGGCCAAATGAAGCAAGACAAGCTGTCCAAGGACGGCAAACCTCCACTGCAGCTTCACGAGGAGCAGCTCCGTCTACGGGATCAATCAATTGCTGAGGCAAGAATCCAACATAGACCCATTGATTAGCATACAACCCCAGTCAACTGACTTGACTATTGAAAATTACCATCGCTTCAAAGAGGGTCATCAAAAGCTTAGGTTCAAACTAAATTACAGTTCTCCTTTGATATGAATGACAAGACTAATTTAAATTTAGATCGTTTGAATGACATATATAGAAATATGCATGAAAACCTATCAGAATTGGTCATAACACATCCATGAACCGCAACAGGGGTCAGAACCCAATCCCCAACCCAGCCAGATCGCTCAATCCAGTTCCCGGAATGTGTTTTCGACTTGTCTCGTTCCCTACCAGTCTAACACAACTTTGACTTCCTCCCTACTGTTCGCGCTGCCCAATCTCCTGCCCCATGGTGCACACGTGCACACCCCTATTCTGACATATGACGATACCTCGTATTGGGTGAATATGACAGAAATCAGCATATGTGGCACCGATTTGGCCATTTCCAAGCACATCGTTCAAATGTGAAGCAAACAAAGGTGATAGCAAAGTCGCTTTCCACTCTGCAACACAAACGTGAGTTCTCAATCGGTTCGATACATCTTACCGGCCCTGAATCCAGACTGCTGCCACTGAACACTGTTGCAGCTCACACCACATCTATAGTACAGTACACACTTTGAGCAGTTCTTTCTAGCTTTGCCGGGAATAAGTACTAGTCCGGAAAGACACGAATCAGTGTTCGTCTCTTGCAGGCCCAAGCTTCTTTCAAGGTTCGAAGACTGGGAATCACGCAGTCATCAGCATTGAATAACTTATAGCTATGCTGATTGTCACGGACCGCAATATATCACGAGTTCCCAATTCCAAGTTGAATAAACTTTCTCAAGCGAAAATCCTAAACCCTAGTTCGCGAAACGGCTCATTTCTTTTTGCTCAGTCTGTGTATAACTCCCATAAGCCAAAAAAACCCGGGATGAATTAGAGGACCTACTATTTGAATTGCACTGCACTAATTGCGCAGCAAGATATCATCAATCAGCAAATTAATTACTCGCGCTCCACAAGCTCCGAAGGAACAAGCGCTACTCTCCTGTAGTAAGAGCAGGAAAGGTCGATACAACGTTTCTCCTACAACAGCTGGCATCTCACCTCCGTCCTACAATTTCCATCACACTCCCACGAGCTCAAATTAAAATGGCTCCAAACCAACTGCCCGAGCAGAGAAACAAGTCAGAATCCCACTACAACTCCTGGACAAGCGGGCATCGCAGTACTACTTCCCACATTCAGTCATCCGAACACAACAGTACGAGAAATCTCCCTCCTTGAGCCCTCAATTCACCACAACAGCCATACGTGCGCCCGCAACAGACTGCAGCATGCAGCACCCTTGTTCTGCAAAAGCTCGCGAGCTTGGGATCAAGGAGTCCCCAACCTCTCTCACTATGTCCATTCCTGCTCGACGCTTGCTCTGGTCTCCCTCCTTTGCGGAAACGGTAGTTCTTCTCCTCCCGAATGCCTGATACCCTTGACGCTGCTCGTCTGATCTGGGCCCCGAACATCAATCGAAACAGATTCATGGGGAGCCGGAACTGGACCCCCCTCCAGGTTGACCACGGGCAGACAAGTCGAAAATCTCTGAAATGTTCACGGTGAGTAGAGTTCAGAAAGTGGCCTCCAGAAAAGGGTCCAGAAGGTCCCAGATTGTCCGATTTTGCGAGGCTGGAGGCAGGCTGGAGGTCCAGTTCGTAACTGCTGTTGTGAGTTGTGCAAAGAGCTCGCGAGGAACTTTGACTCACGAGTTAACGGTGATAGATATTACTGCCATTTGATTTATAGGGGATACTTTCATACGTTTCTCAACAGCGCTTTATGGAGTGATTTCTGGAGGACTTAGCAAGTCCTGGGAATAGTTCTTCAAGTGATCTACAAATCGACTAGGGTTGTACGCTGATCGATGGGTTTATGTTGGATTCTTGCCTCAGCAATTCGTTGCTCCCGTGGATGGAGCTTCTCCTCGCAAAGCTGCAGCGGAGGTTTGCCGTCCTTGAGGAGCTTGTTTTGCTTCGTTTGGCCGCCGGAAGCGTGAGGTATGCAAATTTGTTTGTGAACTTTATTTATTGTGTGTTAGGGTTTTAAGGATTTGGAGTTAGTAGCAGATTTTTCACACATGTAATTTTCTTCTCAAATTTGATGTGTTTCCGGTCACAGGTTCAACTCAGAGGTCCATTCCGGCGTTAGTCTTTGTGATGTTCTTCCTTGTAACAGTCAGTGAATTGGTCTCTGTAATGCAGGCAGATAGCGGTAGGATTGTCAGCTCAATTGGTGTCGCGAGCTCAATTGTTGTCGCGGGGCTTAGATTGTAGACAACAATTGCAGTGCAGGAGAGAACAGAGAAGCTTTTTGTTGGTGCGTGGACGAGATGGTGCCCAGGTGAGTGAATTAAGCGGTTGGATGACTTGTGACATAGGTTGGACTACTGTGATCATGCTGGCAACAAATTTGTTGAAATCTGAAGTCTTCTTTACAGCAATGTTTGATAAAGAGGTTGTCACATTTTTCCAAACGTAATTGGGTATGAGCATGGTTGACGGAACCCTAAACCCCGGTATTGGTGGGAAGAGTATATTTTGAATGGTACGAAGTTGCTTATTAACAGAGTGTTGACATTTGTGTACCCAGGATATCGGTGCAATCACAGGCTTCAGGTCTCCATGGCCTACCTACCCTTCTTTGTCCCTGCCCTTGTCCTCTCACATACGAATCAGTGCACCAATCAGGTGTTCATCATTTTCATCGGTTTGGAAGAGACCACCTTCGAATTTCACTGGTTCAGGGATGTATCATATGCCCATCGTCACAGAAAGAGTTTGCCTCTCCTGTGAGAATGTGACTGACATGGGTAAAGCATGTTGCGGTGGATTCAGGTGAACCACAGTCGGTTGAAGAACTTTGGAAAGAGTACTTTGCAGATCCCTCGCAGTGGTGGGACAATAGAACTGATAAGGTATGACTATTTGATAAATGAAAGTGGATACAATGCCCGGGTCAACAAGTGACGGGGATATTTCTTGCTTGTACAAGGCCATGGGCACTTGTGGGCACCTCGTAAAGCGACAAGTATGGAATTGCGTTGTTTGTCGTCATAGAGTGGAGTGAACACTGCTCAGATCATTGCAGTGTCAACAACGAATATTCCTGGAATGTTGATTGTCAGATGCAAAATTAACATGACACAGGTTTTTAGGAGCTCATCATGGGTTGTGGTGCCTACAGAGGAATCCTAGATCACCTGACTTTAGACATAAGGTGACGAGGAAAGCACTTTGGATATATGTCTGGTCAACTCCACCATGGGTAAAGACCATGGTCAACTTGGCAGGCGAAGGGAAAATGCACCCTCGTGTTGATTATGACACCAAAGATTCTCAAGACACAACACAAGAAGATAGGTAACTTTAGGAATTCAGTTTTCTCCCTTGTCTAGTGATGAGAGTAGGTGCGTGAAGAAGTATGTGATTTTGAGTAAGTTTCAGGGGTTTTGTTTGTGCGATATGATCTCTGTTCTTTCTTTCAGTTTATCGGGTGCACTTAAAGTGGGATGATTTGCAAAGAAATGCTATGTATGTGAGAGATATTAAGAATTCAAATGGATGGATGCGCTTTTGTGCATATTGAAATATGTGAGTACAGGGCATTGGTGGTCTTACACCCTTTCCCTTTGTGTATCAGTGTTCATCTTTCTAAGGAGTTTCTAATGAAGAATGCATTGGTGAATCAGGCTATCCAACGGCCACAATGGAAAACGAAGCATTGTGCCTACTACTGCAAGAGAGTACAGGCAGGGTGGTGGCGGTGGTATGTCCATGGAAGGTGCAAGAACCACGACTGAAGCAATTGGTAATTTGAAGAATCGACTGGAACAAGGCATGGACGTGGATTCCAACATGTATGTTGAAGTTTTGAGATGGTGCTTGAAGGAGAAAAAACTTAAAGTTAATGTAGCGAAGCAGGTTCACGACTACATCAACCAGAGTAGAATGGAGGAGAATAGATATGTGGCAAACAACCTAGTGAGCGTTTATATCAAATGTAGAGAATTGGAGACTGCACGCGGAGTGTTTGATAAACTTGTGAAGAAGAACGTGTTCAGTCGGACCATCATGATTGGAGGTTATGCAAAGCACAATCATGCTGAAAAAGCAATGGAACTTTTCAATCAAATGTGCCAAGAAGGGGTCCAGCCAGATGCATTTACTTTCTCGAGCATCCTGAAGGCTTGTGCTAATCCATCAGCTTTGCAGTGGGGCAAAGAAGTTCATGCGTATGTAAGACATGCTGGGCTTGAATCAGATGTGCGTATTGGCAATTCGCTTGTTCACATGTATGCAAATTGTGGCAGTATCGATGATGCCCGAGTAGTTTTTTGGCGAATGGAGGAACACGACGTGATCTCATGGAACATAATGATCGGTGGACTTGCAGAGCATGGATTTGGGCAGGAGGCATATGATCTGTTTCTCCAAATGCAAAGAGAGGGCTGGGAACCGAACGCAACCACCTATTTGAGCATTCTGAATCCGCGTGCAAGCGCAGGGGCTTTGGAGTGGGTGAAGGAGGTTAACAGGCACGTCCTCAAATCGGGACTTAAATCAGATTTGCGTGTGGACAGTGCACTGGTTCACATGTATGCTAAATGTGGCAGTTTGGATGAGTGGTTTTTGAGAGGATGGAGGATCGTGATCTAAACACATGGAACGTGATGATTGGTGGACTTGCAGAGCATGGATGTGGTCGTGGGGCATATGAACTGTTTCTTCAAATGCAACAGGAAGGGATTAAACCGAATGCAGTCACTTACGCTAGCATTCTGAATCCATGTGCAAGCGCAGGGGCTTTGGAGTGGGTAAGGGAGGTTCATAGCCATGCCCGTGAAGCCGGATTTGAGTCCGATGTGCGTGTGGGCAACGCGCTGGTGCACATGTATGCAAAGTGTGGCAGTATTGATGATGCGCGATTGGTCTTTGAGAGGATGGAGGTGAAGAATTCTATACACTGTCTAGAACGGTTGCAAGTATACTGTAGGAAAGCTGTATCGTGTTAAGAGAGAGATCAGGGTTAAGAGTCCTTGCTTATATACAGGCAGGCTAACCTAAGTTCATTAAGAGGATGAACTACTCCTGTTGGATGTAACCCTAATTACGGGTAAGTCTAACACCCTCCCTCAATCGAAGATTGGTATTCCTTTTTGGATTGTAATTCTAGTTTAGTGGGGGGGAATCCGTCTTCATGGCGTGCGAGAAATCTGAGCAGGAATTGTCGCTGAAGGAGTTCGTGGAAGTGGCTTCATTGACAGTGTTGGCAGGAATTTTGTTGTGGATGGCGCTCGCATTCTTGGGACGGCTTTGGAGATGGTGCGTTGCGGTTGCAGATACGATATTGGTGAAGCAGATTTGGCTGCCCGATGAGTCGTGTCTGGTTTGTCGTGGAGCCGGTGTGCAGTCTCGAGGCGAGGAGTTCGATGATCGGAGACGCTCGAGGAGTGAATCAGCTCAGGGGAAGTTCTACGCTGTGAGATAGGGACGGAGACCCGGGTTATACTTTTCTTGGGAGGATTGTGCGCGAGAAGTTTTGGGCTTCCGTGGTGCGGAGCATAGGAGCTTCTCTTCTCTGGCGGATGCTGAGAATTATCTGTGGCAGGGCATGAGATGCTAGGTTTTGTGTAGCTTGTAGAAGAGAGCGGGCTTGGTTTTTCTAGGGTTTCGAGGCTATGTAATCCCATCGCAGTGCGATGTTGCTGAAACTTAATCCTACCTAAGGGTTTGGTTAGTGCATCAGCCAGCTGTAGATTTGTATGAATATATTGAATCACTATTTCCCCCCCGAGCACTCGTTCTCGAATAAAGTGATAGTGAATCTCAATATGCTTGGTCCGTGCATGAAAGACCGGATTTTGAGAAATTTTTATGGCTCCTTGGTTGTCACAATGGATAACGATGCTGGAAACAGGTTGTCTAAGAGTATGAGCAGTGGCTGGAGCTGAGGAGTCGGTGATAGAGGGAGTCTGCAATTCCGTTAGTAATCTGTGAAGCCAGACTGCTTCTTGGGCGCCATCACTAAGCGCACGATACTCCGATTCAGTCGATGAGTGGGAGACTGTAAGTTGACGCTTACTTTGCCAGGTAATTGGTCCTCCAGCCATTGTAAAAATATACGCTCCCATTGATCGTCTTGTTTCTGTGCATGATCCCCAGTCTGCGTCCGTGTATCCGTTGATAAGCGCAGGAGAGTTGGCTTTGTACAGAATACCTTGGTGCATAGTGCCTTGTAAATAGCGAAGGACATGCTTGGCGGCGTCGAGATGTGCCTTCTGTGGGTTGGCCATGTACGAACTGAGTCTGCTCACGGAATAAGCGATGTCAGGTCGCGTGATTGTAAGGAAAATCAGCTTCCCGACGAGTCTGCAATAATAAGTTGGATCTGTCGATGGTGATTTCATATCGGTGACTAACTGGTGGCCTTCGGGAAATGGAGTTTGTGTGCTGTGACTGTCTTGCATTCCGAACTCTTACAGGATGGAGGCGGTGTACGCGCGTTGATGAAGAAAAATTCCACAACAGACAGATTCAAAGGTAATCCCCAGGTACTTCTTGATCCGTCCTAAGTCAGTCATATCAAATTCCGTATGTAGGAATTTCTTGATCCAGGAGAGTAGTGTAGCAGAGCTTCCAGTAATGAAGAGATCATCAACGTATAGTAAAATGATCAATGTCTCTCCGTCTTTGTGTAAATAGTACATATTTGCATCTGATGTGCTCTTGGTAAGACCAATGCGTGTGAGAGCTTTGTCAATTCTGTCGTACCAAGCTCGAGGGCTTTGTTTCAGACCATACAGGGATTTTCGAAGTCGACAGGTAAGGTCTTCTTTTCCTTTGACCCGAAAACCGGGGGGCTGTCGCATGTAGACACGTTCGTTGAGGACACCATATAGGAATGCTGTTCTAACGTCCATGTGGTGAATTTCCCAATGTTTTGTTGCAGCTAGGGCGATGACTGTGCGTAGGGTCGCCCACTTGATGACTGGGGCAAAGGTTTCGTGAAAATCAATGCCTGCGCGTTGTTCAAATCCTCTGGCAACGAGGCGCGCTTTCTTGATGGGGGGTTGGCCATCGATTCCGGGTTTTAGTTTGTACACCCATTTACATGAGATAGCCTTGTGGTTTGGGGGAAGGGTTTCTAAGTCCCAAGTTTGGTTTTCCCAGATAGAGGTCATTTTGGTTTCCATAGCTTGTCGCCATCCAGGATCTGCGGCCGCCTGTTTGAATGTGATGTTGTCGTGATCAGGTTCAATCGTTGGTGTATCAGGTGTGGAGATGGACAAGCAGACATTAAAATCATCGGTAGATAAGCATAAGTCATACCCTTGTAATCTGATGTTCTGACGTCGGGGTCTGTGGGATCGTCGTGGAGCTGCTGGGAGAGCGTCCGTAAGTTTGGGAATAGTTGTAGGCGGGGAAGGGATGTGAATTGGACTGTTCGCAGGTTCATTGTCAAGTGAAGTGTAGTGGTCCAGGGCGTTGGAAAGCGGGTCTGGGATGTGTGTAGGTTCATTGTGGAGGGGAGCGGGCTGATCTGAGTTGTCGGGAGGTTGATTCGGTGTGGTGGGGATGTGAGTTGTGGTTGTGGGTGCAACTTTCGGCAGACTGGTAGAAGCTGCAGGGCGCTCCGAAATAGGACTGTCGAGCAGATGTGAACCAAGTAGGGGTTCTGTAGTTTCTGCGGAGGGGAGTTGGAGGTTGAGTTCATCGAAACGAACATCCCGGCTGACTAGAATCCGTCGGGTAGCTGGGTGGTAACATCTGTAGGCCTTGCTTTGTTCGTCGTAGCCTACAAGGATGGTGGCGATGGCCTTTGGTTCAAACTTGTTGCGCTTAGAATCTGGTATATGACAGTAAGCTCGGCATCCTAGGATTCGAAGGTGACCAAGATGAGGTTTGATTCCAGTGAATGCTTCCTCTGGGGTTTGAAGTGTGAGGGCTTTGGTGGGACATCTGTTCTGTATATAGTTGACAGCTTTAGCGAGTTCCTCCCAGAGAGCTTTGGGGATGTTGGTTCCAGTCACTACGCTGCGAATGCCTTCGAGTAATGTCCGGTTCTTTCGCTCGGCAACTCCATTTTGGTGTGGTGAATACCCGGCAGTAAGTTGTCGTGAGATCCCGTTGGCATGAAGGTAGTTTGTAAAAGCTGTGGACAGATATTCCCCTCCTCTGTCGCTGCGCAGGGTTCCGATACGGGAGGTGGAGTCTTCAACGAGGGCCTTGAAAATCTTGAAGTACTCCAATGTTTGAGATTTGTCTGAGAGAAAGTATATCCATGTTTTCCTAGAGAAGTCGTCTATGAATGTCAAAATGTATTTGTTGCCGTTCCGAGATGTTACGGGCAAGGGTCCGCATAAGTCACTGTGGATAAGTTGCAGTTTTCGGGTGATGGGTGTCCGGCGGTGTTTAGGAACACGATCCCGTGCAAGTTTTCCCAACATGCATGAGGGACAAATGTGCTTGGAGTAAGGGAGGGCTGGAATTCCGGCTACAATCTATTTATTCGTCATGTGATAGAGGCTTTAGAAATTTACATGTCCAACCCGTTGATGCCAAAGCTGAATCACGTGCTGTGTGGGGTGAGAAGTATGTTGACAGGAGTCAAGAATACAACTGGGTTCTGGGGAAATTCTTGCCAATGCCGATACTGGAGTGGGGTGAACTAAGGCAAGGTTAGTCTCAACTTTAACTACTCTATATAGTTTGTTTTGTGGATCTCGTATTCCATGGAGGAATACATTGTTAGTATTGTCATAGATGGTACAGGTCTTGGATTCAAACAACACCTTGTACCCTACGTCTGTCAGTTTTCCCACAGAAAATAGATTGGTACGAACACCTGGGACATATAAAACGTTAAAAATTTTCTTTACTGCACCTGATGAATCGATGTGAGTTACAGTGCCCTGTCCAGCCACGGGCATCATTTGTCCCCCTGCAGCTCGAATATAAGGAACAGGAGAGGGAGCTACGTGATGGAGGAGACTAGAGTTGCCAGTGACATGGGATGAAGCGCCAGAGTCCAAGAACCATTCGTCTTCAGTGACAGCGGAGATAATGCAGGCATGTATATATTCCTCTTGTTCGATTTCTTCTGGAAATGCATCGAAGCAGGCGCGCTCATGTGTCATATCGGTATCGGATTCTTGTTTCGCGGCGTCGTCCCCAACATGGTCGCCAACTGGATCCTCAACAGTGTCGTCGTTGCCTGTATTGTCGTCCACTTCGGCTAGGTTGACTTGCTGAGTGCGTTGTTGTGGCAGGTGTTGCAGTTGGAGCTGCATCGCCTTGATACGCTCTTCGAGGTTGATGCGGATACAATCACGGGCAATATGGCCTGGCTTGCCACAGCGATGGCAATGTATGATTGTTGGTGTGGGGTTGGTGGCGGTACGCTGGTGGTGAGTCATCGTGCTGCGATCGGAAGATGAAGACCCGCGGCCCCTGTTGGATCAGCCACGTTGTGTTGGTCCTCGAGGTGGAGCGCGATTGTGGCGTAGCAGGTTCAAGGATTCTTCATTCTCGCGTTGCTTGTCCAAGGTGCGGCTCATTTCTTCTTGTAAGAGTAGTCCTTCCAGTTCTGGAAATGATGGAGATCGATCTCAGCCCTTCTGTACTTGCTTAAATGTTGACCAGCTCTTGGGTAGACTATTGAGTGTGAGATCAACGAGGTCTTCGTCTGAAGTCGTGATACCTAGATTCGCTAGTTGTGTAACAAGAAGGTTCACGTTTTGAAGGTGGTCCCCGATTGACTTGCCTTCCAGGAGTCTGAGGGAGTAAAACTGTTCCTTCAACGCTAGACGGCGAGAGGAACTACGGATATCGCACATACTCCTCAATCGTTCCCATATAGCTTCGGGATCAACCAGGTGGATGACACTTAGGATTATAGAGTCTCTTACCGTAGAGATGATGAGTCGTCCTGCTCGAAATCGCAGTTCCTCATCTCGGGCGTTGTGAGTTGCAGTTGTTGTAGGTAGCTCAGGGACTGGCGGCGCAGGAGCTAGCAGCGTCGATGGTGGTCCTCGCGCTCCCGTTTCGATGGTCGTTCCTTCTGGTATGCTGGTAGCATCGCTCGAGGAGCTGGTGGCGGCGCCTGTCAACCCGCCAATATCGACAGTGTTTCAATCAGTTCCTGCAGGTACGACATATTTCCAAAGACCTTCCTGCATGAGCATCAACTTTACTTTGTAGCTCTAAATGAGATAGTTTGCTGGTCCAGCAAGTTTCATCGACTCAGGTACGTCTCTGACGTGAGGGTCCATTGCGAGACGTGTATCTGATCTGTAGTGACTCTGTCGACTACGAGCTGAGATTGAGAATCGCGTACGTACTTAGTCGTAAGTGGACTCTAATGTTCTAGTTGTGGCCGAAGTGTCTGAGACTACTTTGACCAAAGAACTCGCTCTGATACCATGAAGAATTCTATACACTGTCTAGAACGGTTGCAAGTATATTGTAGGAAAGTTGTATCGTGTTAAGAGAGAGATCAGGGTTAAGAGTCCTTGCTTATATACAGGCAGGCTAACCTAAGTTCATTAAGAGGATGAACTACTCCTGTTGGATGTAACCCTAATTACGGGTAAGTCTAACAGGAGGAAAGGGACGTGATTACTTGGAACGTGATGATTGGAGGACTTGCACAACATGGCTGTGGGTCTGAAGCATATCGACTTCTTCTCCAAATGAAACGGGAAGGCTTCAGACCAGACGCAATCACGTATATGAGCATCATGAATCCATGTTCAAGCGCAGGGGCTTTGGAGTGGGTAAGGGAGGTTCATAGCCATGCCCGTGAAGCCGGATTTGAGTTGGATGTGCGTGTCGGCAACGCACTGGTGCACATGTATGCAAAGTGTGGCAGTATTGATGATGCGCGAGTGGTCTTCGAGAGGATGGAGGATCGTGATGTAATCACATGGAACGTGATGATTGGTGGACTTGCAGAGCTTGGATGTGGGCGTGAGGCATATGAACTGTTTCTCCAAATGCAACAGGAAGGCATTAAACCGAATGCATACACTTATGCTAGCATTCTGAATCCATGTTCAAGCGCAGGGGCTTTGGAGTGGGTGAAGGAGGCTCACAGGCATGTCCTTGAAGCGGGACTTGAGTCGGATTTGCGTGTGGGCAGTGCGCTGGTTCACATGTATGCTAAAAGTGGCAGTATTGCTGATGCACGAGTGGTTTTTGAGAGGATGGAGGATCGTGATCTAATCACATGGAACATGATGATTGGTGGACTTGCAGAGAATGGATGTGGGCATGAAGCCCTGGAAGTCTTTAAAACTATGATTGCAGACGGTTTGAAGCCTGATGTGATCTCATTCGTTGTAGTGCTGTCGGCCTGTAGTCATGCTGGCCTTGTGGATGAGGGCCGTAGACTTTTTCTGGCTATGACACAAGATTATGGCATCGAACCTACTGTAGTGCTTTGTAACTGCATGGTGGATGTTCTTGGCCGAGCAGGACACTTGGAGGAAGCAAAGCTCTTGATTGGCAACATGCTAGTGGAACCAAATGGGGCAACTTGGGGAGCCTTGCTTGGTGCTTGTAGAACGTATGGGAATGTGGATCTAGGCAAGCTTGCCGCTAATGAGCTTCTCAAGTTGGAACCGAAAGATGCCTCTACATACGTGCTTTTCTCGAATATCTGTGCTGCAGCTGGCAAGTGGGAGGAGGTGTTGTGGGTGCGCAGTATGATGCAGGAGAGAGGTATACACAAGGAGCCAGGGCGTAGCTGGATTGAAGTTGATAACAAGGTCCATGACTTCGTCGTAGGGGATACTTCTCACTCAGAAGCGAAGGAGATCTATGCTGAGCTGAGGAGATTGAGTGAGAGAATTAAGGCAGAAGGCTACATTCCTGATATCCGGCTAGTGTTGCGGAACATTGAGGAGGAGAAAGAACTTGCTCTTTGCTCTTTGGCCATTGTTTACGGACTCATGCAGACACCCCCTGGACAGCCAATTCGGGTATTCAAGAACCTTCGAGTGTGTTCAGACTGCCATACAGCAACCAAGTTTATCTCAAAGGCGATTGAACAAGATATTGTTGTGAGGGATGCTAATCGCTTTCACCACTTCCAAAATGGCGTGTGTTCTTGTGGTGGCAATCTAGGTTGGCAATCTTGACCAATCGTTGGCTCATCTGTTTTTTAATCTCTTGACCATGATTTTTGCATGCAATTGAAATTTGAAAATTTTCATTGTAATTTGTCTCATTTGTCGGTTATCGTGTTGATCATTGATTGAAAACAATTGCATTGGTTGGAAATGACTCAAGGGAGGTATTTAGAAGTTGTTGTCTCTCCATTTTTTTTAGTGATGGTTTTTGTGAGGAAGTCAAAATCAGAGGATGGAAAATTTTAGTTAGAATTGGCCGTAGGAACCCCCTGTCCATACAATATGCATCCTTTTGTTGGCAACTTCAAAATGTATTGAGAAGAATATTTACAAGAAAAATGTCAAAATGATTGTTTTGAAGTTCTTTGTTCAAGATGGCCTTATTTTTTCTTAGTAGTAAGGTTGCTATTGTAGTTGATGTGCTCATAAATAGGTAACTCAATTTTTGGTCCCTGTCTTGGTGTGAATTTTGGAAGTCAATGTTGAGGCTAGGTGATTATGATTAGAGAGATTTATATTAGTGTGGCTTTTAGCTCAAGAAAAAAAAATCGATTGATCTAGGATCTAAGTTTACAGTAGTTGAAGTTTGTTTGCATGGTATTGACTTTTTTCCTTCCTTTCTTGCTCTTCTATGTGTTGTTTGGTTGGATTTGTCTCTGTTGCCATAAGTGTCCCATTTGCACTCTAGTCCTCTACGTAAAAGCCCCAAAAAATATAAAGTCATGCATTTCACGTAAAAATGAGATTGTAAACTCTTTTACAAATTCCAATCAATACTAAACATGAGAATTCAAAAAATATGCAAATAGTGGTCATTTGGAATGATCTCGTAGGTGAAATTAAAAAGAGGTGCAAAAAAGTTGCCCTCTACTTAAAAGCCTCCAAAAATATAAAGTCATGCATTTCACATAAAAATGAGATTGTAAACTCTTGTACAAATTCCATTCATTCCCAATACATGAGAATTCAAAAAAATATGCAATTGGTGGTCATTTGAAATGATCTTCAATGTGAAATAAAAAATAGGTGCAAAAAACTAGCCCTCTACTTAACCCCTAAATGCCCAAGCCTTTCCAAGTGCATTTTGTTTATGAAAAAAGAGCAAGGACTTATAGTTAGCCCCAACAAAGCAAATTGTTCTTTTTTCAAAATCTAACTGTATAGATGTTTAAAGAGCTTGCTAATTAGTATGTATACCAATTTTCAACACAAAATTGCATAGGATTTGTGAGATTATAACAAGAGAAGTTTGTGTTTTATATTTTCAGCATGATGTACATCCCCATAATGGAACTGAAATTTGCATATAAAAGTTTTTTGAGATTAGAGGTGACATGAACAACTAATAATTGTGTTAGCACATTGAAGTATACTTTCAAAAAACTTAATTTTACACAAAAAGCTATTAAACTCATCACACAATCCACCTTGCAATTGTTGAGATGCAAATTCTTTTAAATATAAAAATCACAAATAACTCCAAATCAATATTTTCTTTAGAAAAATTTCAATGGTGAAAATCTTGAAATCACTTTACTCTTTCGATTGGGACAATTTTCAAAGCAAATGGATAAGTACAAGTTTTTAAATCTCAAATCAAATGAAATTGCTCAAAGTTGGAAAATGAAGTAAAATTAGCAAGCTTTACTCTTCCACTAATGGCCATATATGGCTTTGGAGACTTCTCAATAATCAAATATGTATCTTTTTCAATGAAAAATGAAAGTTTTCAATAGTTAACCCTAAAAACTGCCCGAAAAAAATTTAAAGACGGTCAGCCGAATTTAACTGCCCACAGCAAAAGGAGTTCAAAATTTTTGAGCGACCATATATGGTCGATCGGGCAGTTAGGGGTTAAAAGCCCTCAAAAGTATAAAGTCATGCATTTCATGTAAAAATGAAATTGTAAATTCTTGTACAAATTCCAATCATTCTCAACACATGAGAATTCAAAAAAATATGCAGTTGATGGTCATTTGGAATGAGCTTGCACGTGAAATAAAAACAGGTGCAAAAAACTAGCCTTCTACTTAATAGCCCCAAAAAATATAAAGTCATGCATTTTACGTAAAAATGAGATTGTAAGCTCTTGTACAAATTCTAATCATTTCTAAACATGAGAATTCAAAAAAATATGCAAGTAATGCAACAGGTGGTCATTTCAAATGATGTTGCACGTGAAATTAAAAATAGGTGCAAAAAACTAGCCCTCTACTTGAAAGCCCTCCAAAATATATTAAGTCATGCATTTCACTTAAAAATGAGATTGTAAACTCTTTTACAAATTCCAATCATTCCCAAACATGAGAATTCTAAAATATATGCATCAGTTGGTCATTTGGAATTATTTTCCACTTGAAATTAAAAATAGGTACAAAAAACTTGTTCTCTACTTAAAAGCCCCAAAAAATATTAAGTCATCCATTTCACGTAGAAATGAGATTGTAAACTCTTGGACAAATTCCAATCATTCCCAACACATGAGAATTCAAATTATTATGCAACTGAAGGTCATTTGGAATGATCTTAAACGTGAAATTAAAAATAGGTGCGAAAAACTAGCCCTCTACTTAAAAGCCCCAAAAAATATAAAGTCGGGCATTTCATGTAAACATGAGATTGTAAACTCTTCTACAAATTCCAATCATTCTCAACACATAAGAATTCAAATTAATATGCAATTGACGATCATTTGGAATGATCTTAAACAAGAAATTTAAAATAGGGGCAAAAAACTTGTTCTCTACTTAAAAGCCCCAAAAAATATTAAGTCATGCATTTCACGTTAAAATGAGATTTCAAACTCTTGTACAAATTCCAATCATTCCCCAACACATGAGAATTCAAAAAAGTATGCAACTGGTGGTAATTTGGAATGATTTTGCATGTGAAGTGAAAAATAGGTGCAAAAAACTAGCCCTCTACTTAAGAGTTTCAAAAAATATAAAGTAATGCATCTGACGTAAAAATAAGATTCTAAACTCTTGTACAAATTTCAATCATTCCCAAACATGAGAATTCTAAAAAATGTGCAATAATTGGTCATTTGGAATGATCTTGCGTGTGAAATTAAAAATAGGTGCAAAAAACTTGCTCTCTATTTAAAAGCCACAAAAAATATAAAGTCATGCCAGTAGAAAGGAAATGAAGCCTGTGAGAGACCTTCCGGCCATGGTTCACCATGCTGCGAACCATGGCCTGACAATTTGATTAATTAATTATTTAAAAAATAAAAATAAAAATTTAATTTTTAAATATTATTTAAAAAATATTATTTTGAAAAAAAAATATTTTAAAAAATATTTTAAAATTAATTCATTAATGCAATCCGACCTGGCAGTCTCTATGCCAGGTCGGACTACTGGTTCTGCGGCGTTCCCACAATCCGGGAATGTTAGAGAACTCAAGGTCTCCCAATGGCCCGAAAACTCTTTTAAGGATTTTACGTAAAAAAGAGAATGTAAACTCTTGTACAAATTTCAATCACTCTTAGACATGACAATTCTAAAAATTATGCAATAGTTGCTCATCTGGAATGATCTTGCACGTAAAATTAAAAATAGGTGCAAAAAACTAGCCCTCTACTTAAAAGCCTCCAAAAATGTGAAATCATGCATTTCAAGTAAAAATGAGATTGTAAAGTCTTGTACTAATTCCAATCATTCCCAACACATGAGAATTCATAAAAATATGCAACTTGTGGTCATTTGGATTGATCACATACGTGAAATTAAAAATAGGTGCAAAAAACCAGCTCTGTAATTAAAAGCCCCCCAAAATATAAAGTCATGCATTTCACGTAAAAAATGAGATTGTAAATTCTTGTACAAGTTTCAATCATTCCCAAATAGGAGAATCCGAAAAACTATGCAACAATTGGTCATTTAGAATGATCTTGCGTAAGAAATTAAAAATAGGTGCAAAAAACTAGCCCTCTAATTAAAAGCCCCCCAAAAATATAAAGTCATGCATTTCACGTTAAAAACTTAAAATGAGATTTTAAACTCTTGTACAAATTTCAATCATTCCTAACTCATGAGAATTCAAAAAAGTATGCAACTGGTGTTCATTTGGAATGATTTTGCACGTGAAATGAAAAATAGGTGCCAAAAGCTTGCTTTCTACTTAAAAGTTTCAAAAAATATAAAGTCATGCATTTCACGTAAAAAAGAGAATGTAATCTCTTGTACAAATTTCAATCGCTCTCAAACATGAGAATTCTAAAAATATTCAACTGTTGCTCATTTGGACTGATCTTCCACGTGAAATTAAAAATAGGTGCAAAAAACTAGCCCTCTACTTAAAAGCCCCCCAAAAAATAAAGTCATGCATTTAATGTTAAAATGAGATTGTAAATTCTTGTACAATTCCAATCATTCTCAACACATGAGAATTCAAAAAAATATGCAACTGGTGGTCATTGGGAATGATCTCGCCAGGGTTGTCTACCCGGACAACTCGACAACTCGACAAACTCGACGTTGAAGACGTCTAGTAGAGGGTCCCGTCCGTCTAATAGAGTCAACTTTACCCTTTGACTTTTCTGGAATTTACCCCTCATTTACCTAGGCTTACCTGGCTGCCATATGGCAGCCGCATGGCAAATGTAGGGCGACCTCGGGTGAGGGCGACTTCGGGTAGGGGGCGACTTCGGGTGGGGCGACTTCGGGTGGGGCGACTTCGGGTGTGAGGCGACCGCGGGTCCGGGGCGACTGCGGGTATGGGGCGACTACAGGTCTTAGGCGAACACGAGTACTAGGTCGCGGTCGCCGATACCCGCACTCGTGGGCGCACTTGCCCTCATCCAAGACCCGCACTCGCCCTTCGTCACTTGCACGCGCCCCCCCAGGACCCGCGGTCGCCCCTCCAGGACCCGCAGTCGCCCCCCCCCAAGACCGTTGGTCGCCCCTCTAGAACCGCTGGTCGCCTACGTGACCCGCACGCACCCATTTTGCATCCACACTCGGGTTTGCCTATATATGAAGTCGCCGAATCTTCATTCTCCCATGTTCATCACTAAGGCTTCTTGGCTTGTATCCCTTTCTGGCTACATGCATAAGCATTTGGTGTTGAAAATTTACTATTGACTACTTTCATCCAAGGTTCTTTTTCTAGTGGTTTGATTTCAACAATCCCTCTACATTTTTTAGGACCTTCATTTCAACAACCCACCATGGCTAGTGGAGACAATACCACTAGAGAATTTCTTGCTGAAGCCCCTCCATCGGCTCCACGTCCACATCGTGGTTTGGGATTGCGAAAGATTCAAAAAGACAAGGAACGGAAGCGTAGGGGTACTTGTCACCGAAAGCGATTGCATGTGTTGAATAGTGCTGACCACATTGCTTTCAAGGGGTGGAATGAGGAGCCTGAGCCATGGTCAATACAAACTTGCGAAGATTATATTGAGTGGTGCCACATCAACAAGTTCTTTCCAGCATGGCGTCATCATCATCATCGACACACCAACAAGGCGAACTTGAAGTTCTGTGAGAATGAAATATTCGTGAACAGGTGCATTGAATTGTGGCAAGCTCTCTACAATACGGCCTCTGTAGAAAGGAATGAGGCCCTTCTTTTCCTTGCCAGAGGAGCCTATGCTGAAGTGGCATTGAAGAAAGAAGTCGATTGGAGCACGATCAAATCCAGTCCTCAAGTAAAACGTCCAGAGGACGGGTGCATACCAAAAGGAATTCTCCTTTTTCCAGAGGGTGGATTGGGTCCTTTTCGAAGTGTTCCTAGGAATCAGGCCCAGGTTGAAATTGACATAGAGTCATCAGAAGAGGATGACAATTCAGATGGTACGCGGGTGCTTCAGGTAGAACGAGCCACGGAACTACCTATCAGCCTCCCCCCAAATCAAAATGAAATTGTCCACGGCGTCGGAACATCACGGGGACGTAAATCGGGACAATCGTCAAGAGTGCGACGTTCCACTACACGAATTGGACCACAAAGGGCTTCTCCATCAGCTTCGAATCCACCATTGCCTGCAGAGAACCCAAGTGATGTCTTCGAATTCAGTTGCAACGATGAAGGGCCCAGTGAAACAATTGTTGGTGCACCAGCTCTTCAATCCCGAGTGGATGTAGGTCACAACACTCTGACCCTAGCAAAGGCTCAAAACCTCATACAAATCAAAGACAACAAGATTGCTTCATTGGAAAGTGACTTGAAGAAATTGCAAGGACAGTGCCAACTGAAAGATGCTCTCATTGCACGACAATCTACCGAGCTTCAAGCCCTGCGAGAAAATCAGGCTGGCGCTTTCACTTTGTCAGATATGGATGAGGCTTTTGTTGACCATGATCCACATCATCTAGACAAAGTTGTGGGGGACCTTACCGACGATGTTCCTTGCCATCCACCACTTTCCAAGCGTACTATGGTTTTGCAAAATAATCGAAGTGCGTTCCTCACTACGATTGGCGGAGACACGACCACTGAGACGAACGATATTCATGGGACCCAAGATTCACTCTCATTTCCAACAGTTCAACAATCAAGGCAGAGTGACAAAGAAAGAGACCTTGAAAAGCAGAACGAAAAGCTTCAACGACGGTTGGATCAATTGGTTGCCACGTATTACCATTGGAAGGTGGCGTGCATTCTCTCCGTGGACAGATCGCAGCAAATAGCCAAGGAATTAGATAAGGTTTCAAAGAATTTTATTGCAGCTTTACCTAAACGTGAGAATGGACTCACATCCTGGGCACTCTTAGATGACATGTTTCCTGAAAACATGCCGATGTTGCCAGACACAAATATTATAGATTGGGCACAACAGGGCTGGAACCATGCAAAGCAAATGTCTAGTCACATGGAGGTGAAGGACCAAAAGCTACTATGGCCACAACTTGCAGCTTTCGTACTCGACCATACAAAATGCCCCATTTGTCAAGAGCAATTTGGCCCTAAAGGTGGTTGGGCTCTCGGGTCATGTGCACATGTGTACCATCCTCAATGCCTCCTTATAGGATGCCTCATTAGACGACGTTGTGTACTTTGTTCAGCACCATTCCATGATCGCTTGTATGCCATGTTCAACTTGATGACGTACATGCCACCTTCTTGGAAACATAGCGTTGAAACGACGACTAATACAACATTGTAGGGTCGTGACCTCGTTTGGAGCTGGCGTCAAGGGCTACATGATGATGAAAAGGCACCTAGTAGCTCTCAATTAAACTAGGAAACTGACCCGGCGGAGATTGTCAAAGTGGCACCGAAGTTGATGGGAAAAGGTCCACACAATGAAGGGAGAAGGGCATTCTTCTACCAATGCCTTGGTGGATACTTCGAGAAGAGCTCGGGAGAATTCAAATGGGGTCCTCATCCGGAAGGACACCGTTGGGATAATGAAGGTAAAAAGGGACCCGATCGCAATCAATTTGTCTCTCTTGAAGACATGACTAACATGGCTTGCATGGACTCTACGTATGGACCTTATTACCAAAGTCAAGCATTGGACTATCTTTTGGAAGCACATTCTCCACAAACCACAAGGACCCTACAAGCTCTCCAAGATTCCAACGTCCTGGAATTCATTTTGAATGCGGAAGGGCCAGCTTCACGAACTCGTGCAAAGAAGAAGATAGTCCTTCAAGAGGCACTTCAACCTTCACATGGTGAAGCAAGTTCTTCTAAGAAGTAAAAACAATCCAAATGGATTTGACATCTGAGAATTTAATGATGGACTTCATTTCTCCTTTGGTTACTTGGTTTACGTCCATGGATATATAATGTCAAACCCCTAGTATATAGAAGCGTATTATATATGGTAGAAGCGTGTAGCTCTCAGTCTTTTTGTTTTGTTCCACATAGGCCAACTTCGAGCCTTCTATGATTGTATGCTACACATTTGTATTGCAATATTACCGAGAATATTACAGTGCCTTCATTTTTGAAACATATTCTACATTATTTTCTACTCCAAAGACTTCACTATCTTCGAACAAAATCAAATATGTGGTACAACTGATTGTATGAAGCTTATTATCAAAGAGCTATTAAAGTTGAAGTTCACTTTGACATTGTCATTTGCATTGACATTTAAACTTCTAAAATTAATTCAACTGTAAACTTTAAATTTTATTACTTAGAATTCAAAATTGTATATCATTGTAAGCAATCTCATTATCTCAATTCATTTCATGGAAGATTGTAATTGTTATCATTTTAGTTCCATAAACAGGAAAAGTGAACATGATGAACCCCTTAAGTCCCATTGTCCCCTCTAGAGACAATTTGGAATTTGGGCAAGTTTCTATGGGTTGAAATTGTACCCTAATTTTTTGAAATTTTTTGTGAAAAGAGAAAATCTGATAAGCTTTGAGGGAATATAATTTTTATTTCAATTGGTGTCCGGAAGCAAAAGTTACGCCACAAAATACCTAGAACTAAACTCGGTAGGCAGTACAAAAAACATTGCAAAAATCCAAAATAGATTTAATTTTGTTCATGTTTTTGCTAACATTATGTTTTTGTCTACATAAAAAGATTTGATTCATTCCATTTTCATTAGTGATGTGCAAGTTAAGAACCTTGTTCTTTTTAAGGTAATGTAAACAAATATTTCAAAAAATAACTTAAAGAATTCATTTGAAAATGCAATTTTCAAATTTTCTCTAATTAGTTTATTTTAAAGGAGAAGTTTGCTTCCTACAACAATCTCACCATTGGGACTAACGGATTATTGTGTTCCAATCCCATGTAAGAGCTATTATCAATTTAGTTTTTCTTTTAACCTTGGATCTACTTCTACTTGACAATTTTTTGAAGTATGAAAAGGAAGTTATTATTTTTTGAATTTTTTTTCCTACACTCCCAACTCAATTCTTCAACACAATAAATTTTAAATTCAAATTCCATAGTGCACATTTTTGGAAGAAATAGCAATCAAAGTCGTTTGAAAGTGTAGTCCAATGTTGCAAAAAAATTGCTTCTTCAACTTTGAATGCTCATATCTCTAAATCTGTACAGTCAAACATCGTACAATTTTAACCACAAAATCTTAAACAAGTGAAGTTCAAGATCCTCAGCTTCAGTTCCACAAAAGTTTAGTTTTTTCTTTGGACAAACACAATAGAATTATAGAAATGACAGTTTTGATTTTTTCTTCACCTAAAAATGGCCTTCGGACTTTATGGGTTTAGAAAAACACTGAAAATGGAAAAAACCTATTGGAATCATTTGAAAATTCACCAAGCCATGTAAGTAGTGATGGAAATTAGCTAGAAAAAGAAGCAATTGGTTATTTTAACTGTAGAAGGTTAGGTCTTTAGGGCTATGTTTTCACCCAATAAATATCAAGATAAACATTTCTAGTACAAATCCAGAATAAAATGACATAACAGAACTGATTTGAGCAACATTAGGTCTTCTGTTCTTGTACTACATTGGTTTCAAAAGCTGTGACTAAATATTTCGCGAATACACTAAGTTCAGAAATCTGCAATACACATTACAAAGTGTACAATAATTATTAAAAAACCACGTGAACTTTGAATGCCAAAAAAATTGTAGCATATTCTTTACTAAATCACGAGAGAGCCGCAATATCCAAAATTGGGACTTACTTACAAATTTACAATATTGTTCACCAAAATGCGGTACACTACTTTCTAAAAACCTCTTTTTGGTTTAGGAAGTCACTCATATTAGGAGGAGGACCCACTTTCTCGTATTCTTCACCTCTCTTTCCCGTTGTATCCTTCATCCACTTCATCCACTGCGTATAATACTCGCTTTTGGCTCTCAGATCCACAAACTCGTCTTCCAACACTTGTACTCTAGTCTCATGGAACTTCACCAAATTCCAAAGCATTTCTAACTCCTCTGGAAGATTACCGTATGTCGAGGCCGTTGCCAAAACGTCCACCTCCTTGACATGTTTTTTGGCCGCTTCGTAATATTTCTTTTCTTCTTCGGTAATTTGAACACGCAGTGCTCGCCGCTCATTCTCTGCTTTCCTACGTCTGCGTTGCAGGGTTTCTAATTTTGATTCCCACAATAAACAATGGTCAGCTTGCGACAATTTCCCGGTGCTCTGCTTAGTTAAATACTGGTCTCCATTCTTCTTAAAAGCAACAAAATCGTCATCTCTCTCTTTGAGTATTTGGTTGAGAGACCTCAATTGTTGCTTCAAATAAGCTTCAATGGGAGAAGACACTTCGCGTTCCTTCAAATTCTTCAGTTCCTCACTCTTTGTACTCAACGATAAACGTGCACTCTCGATTTTGGCAATCAAGGTCTCCTCATTGTCTGATGAATCACTATCACCTTCTAGCATCGCACACTCCTCTGTAGAAAAGTCCTCCACTTCCATGGGGTCAATTTTTTCTAAGACTTCTTCATGTCTGGTTGAGGTAATGGGCTCTTTTCCACGATCTTTCTTCTTTTGAAGGCCCACATCCAAAGACTTCTTGGACTCGGTGACCAAAACATCTTCATCATCGCTAGAGAAGGAATATCCATTGTACTCATGGGTGTGCTCGTCCGAGGAAGAAGTGGAAGACCAAACTACTTCTTCATCAGCAACAAATGATGCTCCATGCTTAATTGGTGTCATCATCTTGCTTATATTAAGAGGATACTTTGCCCACAAGTTGGAGGCTTCCTCCCACTCTTTTTGGTCCGGACGGACCGCAATAGGCATTTCTGGGAGTGTTGTCCAATCGACAACCTTCTTCAAAACAACTTTGGCATACACCATTCGTACAAGAAAGAAACTGAAATTATCGTTTCTGTACACCTTGGTCTCCAAATATAGAAGGGTCCATACTTCGCAGCATCTACGCATGAACCTTGTGTCCGTAGCATACGCAAGGTTAACCTTTTGGTTTTGAACGTGCAAAGGGTGACGACACAACGGAAATAACTTGCTGATGTGGCACCAATCCACATACTTCGCAACAGTCCGGTAACTCCAAGGCTCTGGTTCATCCCTCCAACCCTTAAAAGCCTTAATCTTCGGATGAAGTAATATGGCCACGCACTTCTTGTGCTTCTTGCCTGACCGTTTTCGACCCTTGTCCTTCATCGCCCTTTTCTCTTGCGGAGTCAATGGAGTAGGTATGGTAGGAAGAGATGGCGAGGTCGTACGCTCCATGTTTTAATAACGTAGGTATAACTAAACAATATATACTATATAAAAGTCTCGATGCCAATATACTTACTCTAACTAGGTGAAACTAGTAATCATACGTGTGACACATTTACAAATATCGAAGCAAAAGTAGATGTTCAAGGTTCAAAGATCGTAGCGGATAGGGTCAAGTTTACGAAAAATCGCGGTTTAGACATGCATGGAATGAGAAGAATGAAATTCCTTCATTCCCCAATCCTTGCCTCATGCACATGCAGTCAGCCACTTCAAGGTGGATGACAGCCTTTGCACAGAAGCAGGGGGACTAACGACCGCAAGTCCACCCCACCCCATTTGTACTGGGACTAGCGGTCGCGGGAGGGCGAGTGCGGGTCCTCCAAGTAGGGCGAGTGCGGGTCCCCCGACCGAACAAGGGCGACTGCGGGTACCCAGGCGACCACGGGTCCACAAGGCGACTTCGGGTGCGGATCCCTGGGCGACCTCGGGTGCGGGTCCCTGGGCGACTTCGGGTGATTTTTCAGACAAAGACAAATAAAAGAGGAATCTAACACAAGTGGTTTCATATTCTTGGAAGTATTTTATAATTACTTATAAATTTCCAAAGGACTTGTGTCATAGGTCCCTATTTATGCCCCTAGGTCTTCCGCAAAATGTTCACTTGCAACTTCTAAACATAAATGGGAAAGTAAAGATAATGGATTGGCTCTTACAATTCATAATTTTTTTTCCTCGAATCATTTAATGATTATGAAGGTCAATTTATGAACTACAGATTGTCCATTTTTAATGCCCACTCCATTTCAAAGCCTTCTACCTTATCTTTATTTTCACATCCACACAAATGGAGAGAGGAACCCTCTTTAAAATCCAATGGACGTCGGATTTGGAGAAACTCCCCAACTAAAAAAATATTTACGATAGTGTTTCCTTGAGTGTCAAATGCTTCAATGCACACCCTTGCCTGAGCAAAAAAAATTATGTATCAATGAATAGGTGGTAGTGAAATCGTGGGCCACCAGAATTAAAAATATTCCCAACCTGTAATGACTTTAATAGCTATTCAAGTGATATTAAGTTTTGGAAGAGAACATTTTAGAGTGCCAATATAATTTGTAGTTCTTCATTTCACCTTCAATCCCAATTTTCTTTTATAAGCAATACAATCAATAAAGAAAATGAAAATTTTCTTGGTTATCATCTCACAACTCTTATCCAATTTTGCACTCAAAGGAAACATGCATACTAATACACAAGCTAATTAAACATTCATACGGTTAGATTTTCGGGTTATAAAACTTGCTTCAACGGCAATTACTATAAATCCATGCTCAATTTTCATAGGAAAAATACAAGAGGGAAAGGCTTAAGGCACTTAGGACTTTATTAGTAATGCACTCTAATTGTTAAGTTAAACTTATCTTTTGACTCTTCATAGATTAAGCAAACACCCGTCTTGTAAAATCAAATTTCATTCACAAGTATTTATTCGTCATTGTCCCTAATGACGAACAATTCTAATTAAATAAAGATTTAGCACAATTGAATTCTAAAATACTCTATATCATTACGAATTAGATACTTTAAAGTTTCAAAAAATCCCGTGAAGACCTCGGTATAGGCCACGTGACGTGCTTCGAGGATTGGGCCAAGGATAACTTTGAGTTTAGGACGGAAATGACAATGTTTGTCATTTGACTCATTTCCATTTTGAACTCAAAGTGGTCCTTGACCAAACCCGTAAGACCAAACCATAACCTCCTACATCATGCACACGGAGTTGGGAATCGAACCGTAGACCTCCTAGACTCCACTTGAGTTCGAAGAAGTTGACCCTTGTGTGAGAATCCCTTCCACTACTTCACCTTCCAGTTGGTCACATCGGGAATCACCTTTGATGCACCACTCCTTGTCCATCCCATCTTTATTCTTTTTTTCCTTTGATTCTATGGGGCTTCAAAATACCATCAGCTGCCCAACACGAAATAGTCTCCCCGTTTTGGACCCGAAGTCGCCTCACCCGAAGTCGCCCTACCCAAGGTCGCCCAAGTCCCAAAAAAGAGGGAAGCAAAAATGCGTGAGTTCTTCCCTCCTCTCTGGACCCGCGGTCGCCCCACCCGAAGTCGCCCTACCCGCAGTCGCCCCACCCGAGGTCGCCCCAGCATCGCAGAAAGAAGTCCCCAGTTTCCCCCTTTTCTGGACCCGCGGTCGCCTCATCCGCGGTCGCCCCTACATCGGTATTTGAAAGAGTCACTTATAGAAGACTGCTGTCATGGTAGGTGAGATCATAGAATAATCTCTAGATAGCTTACAATTATATCACATGATTATTTTATTAAATGGTCCCTAACAAGGCTTCAATATCCTCAAGCCCTACAATGATGAACCAAAAACCCTACAAAGCCCTCGCAAAATAGAACCATAAACGCAAACCTAAACCCTCAAATGCCCAACGCATTTTAGGATGCTCTATGAATTTGCTTCAACCCCAAAATGACCCTGGAATTTGCTAAGCTTCTAGAATTTGCTCTAAATTGAACAAAAATCCAACATTTTGATAGGTTCTATCCATTCTTTTTGAATTGTAACCTTGTAAAATCAAACTAGACGTATTAGAGATCACATTAGAAAAGAAAACACAACAATACCTCTAATTTATTGAAAGATTATAATGTTTTATCATGAGGGTGTTAAATCTGTGAAAGTGATTTGAAGTATTTCAATCCTCTTTTCAAATGTGAAATCTAAAAAGTTCGTCACCCAAAAAATATGAGCTTAAAGGGCCTAAGGTGCATAAACCCAATCAATTTATAACTTCTCAAAATCTACTTTATCATTTTTTTTAATTTCATTTGTAATGTGATATTTTCTCAAAGATTTAGTGTGTTTGAGGCTCATTCCTAAGAGCCCTCAACACTACAAAAAGTCAAGATTGCAAGTGTACACCCATACACAAAATCTTAAATAGAAAAATCATAATCAATCATTTTCAAAATCAGATTTTTGAAGCTAAAACTAAACTTCAAAAAGAATTTTCCAAAAATATAAATTACTACATATAGTAATTTGGTAAGGTTTTGTTTAACTTAGGAAACTGGTTGAGGACCCATCCTGTCCTCGGGGTCACTTAGGGGTTAACTTGAACAAGAAGCCAACATCTTGAATTATAGAATCAATTTCTGTATACTTCTTCATTTTTCCTCCAATCCCAAGAAATTTCTTTTCTGCAAACTTTAAAATTGTTGTGGAGAGGGGTAATACACTCGAAGTGAAGAATGTACATTTCTCTTGTTATAATCTTAAAACTCTTCCGCAATTTTGCACTCAAAATGAATGTGCATACTAACGAGCAAGTTTTTTAAACATTCATACGTTTAGATTAAAAAATAAATAGGAAACTTGCTTCAATGGGAATAACTACAAGTCCATGCTCTTTTCAGAACAGAAAAACTAAGGTAGGAGGCTGTGAAACAGTGCGGGCATTAAGAATGGCTCCTATAAATGGTTGTGGAATGGTGCATCTAAAGTTCTGAAATTGACCAATACATTCATTGAATGAACCAAGGAAGAAAACATTATTAATTGGAAGAGCCAATCATTCTCTGTGTTTTCTCCATTTTTATTTAGAATTGCAAGTGAACCATTCATGAAAGATCTAGGGTCACAAATAGGGACCTATGACCCAACTCGTTTGAAAATTCATAAGTAATTCAAAAATCTTTGGAAAAATATGAAACCACTTGGGTTAGATTCCTCATCAATTTCTCTTTGTCTGAAAAATGAGCTAAAAATATTCCCGTCCAAAGAAATACAGAAAAAAGGCAGACCAGCCCTTAGGTGCACCATTTCTGAGCCTCCTACCTTACACTTGGAAAGGCATAGGCTCTTAGGGGTTCATTAGTAAATCATGCACTCTAATTGTTAAGTTAAACTTATCTTTTGATCCTACATAGATTAAGCAAACACCCCGTATTGTAAAATCAAATTTCATTCACAAGTATTTATTCGTCATTGTCCCTAATGACGAACAATTCTAATTAAATAAAGATTTAGCACAATTGAATTCTAAAATACTCTATATCATTACGAATTAGATACTTTAAAGTTTCAAAAAATCCCGTGAAGACCTCGGTATAGGCCACGTGACGTGCTTCGAGGATTGGGCCAAGGATAACTTTGAATTTAGAACTGAAATGACAATGTTTGTCATTTCCATTCTGAACTCAAAGTGGTCCTTGACCAAACCCGTAAGACCAAACCATAACCTCATACATCATATACACGGAGTTGGGAATCGAATCATAGACCTCCCAGACTCCACTTGAGTTCGAAGAAGTTGACCCTTGTGTGAGAATCCCTTCCACTACTTCACCTTCTTGTTGGTCACATCGGGAATCACCTTTGATGCACCTCTCCTTGTCCATCCCATTTTTATTCCTTTTTTTCTTTGATTCTATTGGCTTCAAAATACCCGAAGTCTCCCAACACAAAATAGTCTCCCAGTCGCCCCACGGCTCCATAGCCCCACCCGAAGTCGCCCAATCCCCCAAAGAAGATTACAAATGCGTGAATTTTCCACGACTGCTGGACCCGCGGTCGCCCCACCCGAAGTCGCCCACCCGAAGTCGCCTACCCGAAGTCGCCTACCCGAAGTCGCCCTAGTCGAGGTCGCCCCAGCACCAAAAAAGTTGAAAGTCCCAAGTTCCAGGGTGACCTCAGGTGTAGGGGGCAACCTCGGGTTCAGGGTTTCAGGACCGCTTTGGTACCCGCGGTTGCCCTTACCCGCACGCGCCCCTATGGCGACCGCGGGTATTTAAGCGGTCGCCCCACCCGCATTCGCCAGTCTTGGTCCTGTGCTACGGCTTTCATCCACCTTGTAGTGGCTAAATGCGAGCTTGTGGGCCAAGGCGGTCATTGGGGGGTGGACTTGTTGCCCTTTTTTTCCACGACTCTATTTATTCATCGATTGTGGGTAACTTTGTGAAGGAAGAGCTATGTCTAATCCAGGAGAAGGGAGTAGTACAATGCGTCCGTCTCTATGGGATATTAACCACGATGACCCCCGGGAATGGGAGAATGCTACAAGGAAATATGTAAGGGGCACCGACCTTGACAATCCCGCGGAGTTCCAAGTGACTATTGACTCGTACGAGTCAACGGGTGGAGGGTCATCATCAAAGTCGAAGAAGTCAAAGACGGCACATGATAAGGACCCAACTTATCTTCCACGTGATTATTCAATATTTGCACAGCGAGTGTGTTTCGAATGGTACGAGGGACGCACTGTGGAATTCCTAGAGTCTACATACTTGAGGCATAAAGAATTAGGCATCATTAAGTTGAAGAGAGATTTGAGCACTTTTATTCTAAAAAAATGCAAAGAATCCCCGAAATATGCTGACGTGGATGAAACGTACTTTGGCAACTATGAGAAGTGGATGGAGAACGTGCTCATGGAAATCATTTCAATACCAAAAAAATCATTGTAGAGCACCGACCTATAGTCCCTGGGTGTGAAAATAAGGAGACCATCGAATTCCACGCAAAAATGGCATAGTGGCAGAAAGCGGCGTCTAGACTATCAAAGACTGTATCTAGGGCGATGGGGTGGCAGTTGGACGCATTGACGGTTGCTCTTTCTCAAAACAATGGATCGTCTCTCATGTGGATCAATTCTAGTGCAAAAGTGGTTCCGCTTAGTGGATATGACCAACAAGGGGGGTATGGAAAGGTGCATAAGGTATTCATTGATGGCATGTCTACAATACCCAAGCATGTACATTTTGCGGGGAAGGTGTCAAAGCAAACGAACACGCGTGATGCGAGATATGAACGATCCATTGTGGCCTTGGTGTGTCCTTTAAATCACCCAGCCATTGTAAAATTTGTGGCTATCCACGCCAATACAATGGAGGCCTACACGTTGTGGTGGAATGGTGGTAATTTGAACAAACTTGTTCGCTTGAATGAGAAGGTCGTGCCACATGCCGATTGGCACGAAATCAAGTTGGTGAAGGAACTTCAAGAAGAGCAGGTGAAGCAAATTAGCCTCTTTCGAAGGCACAAGGCGAAGTTGGCATGGGCCCTTGTTTATGTGACAAGTCTTGTACACAATGAAGGTGTTCTACACAACAATTTGTCTCTCAACAACATATTAATCCATTATCCGCCGTACTCGGATGATGTTATAAACATTGGGATTTGCGATTGGGGAATTTCTAGTCGTATACAAGAGGGAGCTCCCTCACATTTTGGATACAAAACCACGAAAGAGAGGGATGACATGTTGAAAGGCAGATGGTGGGTGGCTCCAAAGTTGTTCTATGTGTTTGGGCCAAAGGGTTCAGAAACGAGCCTTGACAAGATGCAAGCCAGGCACAAGTATACGGTTAAGTCTGATTCGTTTTCTATTGGTAAATTGATTTGGAACATGAAAATTGGTTATATGGGTGAATATGACAGGGAACTATTCAAAAACCCTGAGTCGGGAAAGTTCTTTACAATGAAGTTACGTGCGCTTATGGATCTTGACTTACAGACGAGACTCACATGCTCTGAGGTGGTAGCTTCACTCATGCTTCCACCCTGGAATATGAAGCCTCCAGAATTATTTTTTCGGGACTCCGTGTTGTAGTGTGATAGAAGAATACCATAGTATCATTTTGGAGTAGTACTTCTAGTACATGTAATCAAATTTTAATATGAAGTGCCATTTTCCCCAAATTGGCAATATTGTGGATCTATTCTTCATGGTATGTTGTATTGAATCTCTCATATCAATGTTTGTATTTTGCTGCAATGAATGAATTAAATAGGCTCAATGTTCCAGTAAGATATCCTACAGTAAGATATATAGCCTTGGAATAATGGAGCCCATTTTCCTTCTAAAAAGCATTGACAATCGGCACTTGTATTGGTTCATCCGGCAAAAAAGGATGACTTTCTTGTAATCTTAATAGGTTTTTGGCAATAAAAACGACATTTCTCAATTGGTTTCAAGTTTGAATGGGCCAGAAAAAATGGGAACATAAGGGTTAAATGCAATATACCATTTTTAGGTGAAATAAATTTCACCTTTATATGTAGAAATTACGTTTTCTCTCAACAAAACCATTTTGGTCTACAAATTAAAAATTAAATTTTGAATTTGCCTTTTAATGTTTCACAAAACATTTTTACAAAGAGTACCTTGAAGGCTTCTTCCAGGTTCATTACTTTTGAATACATGGTCAAAAAATTCTTGCAAGATCTATATGTTTGAGCCATGATCGAAAACTAATAAAAGTTTCTTTAGATGTGAATTTAACCCCTGAAGTTCGAAGGCCATTATAGGTTCAGAACCACTAAAAACCGTCACTTTGGCTACTTTCAGAAAAAATCTTGAAGTGCATTGCAATAAGAGTGCATTAATTATTAAGCCCTATGTGCCTAAGCCTTTCCCTCTTGTATTTTTCCTATGAAAAAAAAGCATGGACTTACAATAATTCCTATTGAAGCAAGTTTCCTATTTATTTTTTAATCTAACCGTATGAATGTTTAAACAACTTGCTTGTTAGTAGGCACATATAATGTTGACTTCTTGTACAATTTAAAGCAAATTCATAAAACATCCTAAAATGCATTGGGCATTTGAGGGTTACGGTTTGGATTCTAGGGTTCTACTTTGCGAGGGCTTTGTCGGGTTTTCGGTTCATGATTGTAGGGCTTCAAAATATTGAAGCCTTGTTAGGGACCATTTAATAAAATGATCATGTGATATAATTGTAAGCTATCTAGAAAATATTCTATGATCTCACCTACCATGACAGCAGTCTTCTGTAAGTGACTCTTTCAAATACTGATGTAGGGGCGACCGCGGGTCCAGAGAAGGGGGAGATTGGGGACTTCTTTCTGCGATACTGGAGCGCCCTCGGGTGGGGCGACTTCGGGTGGGGCGACCGCGGGTAGGGCGACTACGGGTCCAGAGAAGGGGGAAAATGGGGACTTCTTTCTGCGGTGCTGGGGCGACCTCGGGTGGGGTGACCGCAGGTCCAGAGAGGAGGGAAAAACTCACGCATTTGAAATTCCCTCTTTTCTGGGACTTGGGCGACTTCGGGTGGGGTGACTTCGGGTCCAAAACTGGGAGATTAATTTGTGTTGGGCGGCTCATGGTGTTTTGAAGCCCCGTAGAATCAAAGAAAAAAAAGAATAAAGATGGGATGGACAAGGAGTGGTGCATCAAAGGTGATTCCGGGTGAGACCAACGAGAAGGTGAAGTAGTGGAAGGGATTCTCACACAAGGGTCGACTTCTTCAAACTCAAGTGGAGTCTAGGAGGTCTGCGGTTCGATTCCCAACTCCGTGTGCATGATAAACGAGGATCTGGTTGAATATTATGGGTTCGGTCAAGGTCCACTTTGAGTTCAGATTTGAGATGAAAAACACATTTGAGTTTTGTATTCAAAGTGGTCCTTGGCCCAATCCTCGAAGCACGTCGCGTGGCCTAGACCGAGGTCTTCACGGGAGTTTTTGAAACTTTAAAGTAACTAATTTGTAATGATATAGAGTATTTTAGAATTCAATTGTGCTAAATCTTTAATTAATTAGAATTGTTCATTTTTATGGGCAATGACAAACATTTCACTTCTCATTTCAAAGTGGTCCTTCGCCCAATCCACAAAGTACATCACCTGGCCTATACTCAAGTCTTCATGGGATTTTTTGAAACTTTAAAGTAACTAATTCGTAATGATATAGAGTATTTTAGAATTCAATTGTGCTAAAATTTTAATTAATTAGAATTGTTCATTTTTATGGACAATTATGAATAAATACTTGTAAATGAAATTTGATTTTACAAGAAGGATGTTTGCATAATCTATTTAGTGTCAAAAGATAAATTTAACTTAACTATTAGAGTGCATTACTAATTAGGCCCTACGTGCCTAAGCCTTTCCTTCTTGTATTTGTCCTATTAAAAAAAAGCATGGACTTATAGTAATTCCCATTGAAGCAAGTTTCCTATTTATTTTTGAATCTAACCGTATGAATGTTTAAAGAACTTGCTTGTTAGTATGCACATTAATTTTGAGTGCAAAATTGCGTAAGTGTTGTAAGATTATAACAAGAGAATAAGAGAAATGTACATTTTTTACTTCAAGTGTATTATCCCCCTCCACAACAATTTGATAATTTGCACAAATAAAGTTTTTTGGCATTGGAGGAAAAATGAAGAAGTACAAAGAAATTGATTCTATAATTCAAAATGTTGGCTTCTTATTGATGTTAAAGCACATTTATAAAACATCCTAAAATGGGTTGGGCATTCAAGGGGTTAGGTTTGGGTATGGGTTCTAGTTTGCGAGGGCTTTGTAGGGTTTGGAGTTTATGACTGTAGGGCTTGAGGATATTGAAGCCTTGTTAGGGACCATTTAATAAAATGATCATGTGTTATAATTGTAAGCTATGTAGAAAATATTCTATGATCTCACCTACCATGATAGAAATGTTCTCTAAGTGACTCTTTCAAATACTGATGTAGGGGCGACTGCGGGTCCAGAGAAGGGGGAAATTGGGGACTTCTTTCTGCGGTGCTGGGGCGACCTCGGGTGGGGCGACTTCGGGTAGGGCGACTTCGGGTGGGGCGACCGCGGGTCCAGAGAGGAGGGAAAAACTCACGCATTTTTGCTTCCCTCTTTTCTGGGACTTGGGCGACTTCGGGTCCAAAACGGGGAGACTAATTTTTGTTGGGCGGTTGATGGTATTTTGAAGCCCCGTAGAATCAAAGAAAAAAATGAATAAAAATGGGATGGACAAGGAGTGGTGCATCGAAGGTGATTCCCGATGTGACCAACGAGAAGGTGAAGTAGTGGAAGGGATTCTCAGACAAGGGTCGACTTCTTCGAATTCAAGTGGAGTCTGGGAGGTCTACGGTTCGATTCCCAACCCGGTGTACATGATGTACGAGGTTCTGGTTTGGGCTTATGGGTTTGGTCAAGGACCTCTTCGACCTCCGCAGTGAGATAGAAAACATCTCACTGCGGAGGTCGAGGAGGTCTTTGGTCAAACCTTCGAAGCACGACACCTGGCCTATACTCAAGTCTTTACGGGAATTTTTGAAACTTTAAAGTAACTAATTCGTAATGATATACAGTATTTTAGAATTCACTTGTGCTAAATCATTATTTAATTAGAATTGTTCATCATTATGGACAATGACGAAGATGTACTTGCGAATGAAATTTGATTTTAGAAGAGGGGTGTTTGCATAATCTATTTAGAGTCAAAAGATAAGTTTAGCTTAACAATTAGAATGCATTACTAATGAACCCCTAAGTGCCTATGCCTTTCCAACTGTATTTTTCCTTTATGAAAAGAGCATGGACTTATAGTTATTTCCATTGAAGCAAGTTTTATGAAACAAGAACCTAACCATAGGAATGTTTAATTAGCTTGTGTATTAGTATGCACGTTTCCTGAAGGTGCAATATTGGATAAGAGTTGTGAGATGATAACCTACCAAATTTACTTTTTCATAGTTGAGTGTATTGCTTATAAAAATAAATTTGGGATTGGAGTTGAAATGAAGAACTACAAATTATATTGGCACACTAAAATGTTCTCTTCCAAAACTTAATATCACTTGAAAAAGCTATTAAACTCATTACAAGTTGGGAATATTTTTAATTGCGGTGGCCCACGATTTTACTACCACCTATTCATTGATACATAAATTGTACTTCCTCTCTCCATTTGTGAGGATGTGAAAGTAAATATAAGGTAGAAGGCTCTAAAATGGAGTGGGTATTAAAAATGGACTCTATAAGTGGCTTTGAAATGGACAAACTGTAGTTCATAAATTGACCTCCATAATCATTAAATGATTCGAGAAAAAAAAATTATCAATTGTAAAAGCCAATTCATTCTCTTTACTTCCCCATTTTTCTTTAGAAGTTGCAAGTGAACGTTTTACGGGAGACCTAGGGGCATAAGTAGGGACTTATGACACAAGTCCTTTGGAAATTTACAATTAATTAAAAAATACTTAAAAAAAATGAAATCACTTGTGTTAGATTCCTCTTTTATTTTTCTTTGTCTGAAAAATGATCTAAAAATATTTTCATTGAAGTAAATACATAAAAAAGGGAGATCAGTCAGGAGATGAGCCATTTGTGAGGGCCAGAGTGAATTGACTCCTTCATTGCCCATCCAGGGCTTGCCCTAGAATTTATTATTTGCACTGCTTAATTTTTTTGGGAATTCTGAAATCATATTTGCAATCAGAGGCCCCAAATTACTTCTAGGAGATGCAAGAATTACCCAAAAATTGGCAGAATATAGGGGGCTTTTTTTTCAAATCTAAGTTGACGGGGGCAATGAGGGGGTCAATTCTCCCTATGCATTTCCTGACTCTGCTACCTTTCCCTAGACCCGCGGTCGCCCTGAAGCCGCACGCGCCCTTCCAAGATCCGCGATCGCCCCACCCGCGGTCGCCCCACTTAACGCACTCGCCCCCCTAAACCCTGATCCCGCACGCGCCCAGAGCGACTTCGGGTACAAATGCGGTCGCCACGGACGTGAGCTGCCACTTTCTTTTCCAGTGTTGTGCATCGGCTTCCATATGCTTTCAAGTGTCTGGATGCGTGTTCATGCACTGGAATCTTGTGTCTAGGACACTTTTTGTGCTGTTGTCGATTGTGGAAGACCATACTTTCTGAGCATTTGGAGGATACCAACACATCCTATATTCACCATGGCCCCCCCCCTTTAAGAAGGCAAAGAAGAAAGGAAAGCGCCATAGTCGGAATGTAGCCATCCTTTTGGACCCAACAGCAAGGGCATTTCCAAATTGGCAAAACGTGCAATCGGATTGGACGTTCAACACTTGCAAGGCCTACGTAGGGTGGTGCCATATCGATAAGCTATTCCCTTACTTCCGGCACGATGTCCATATCAGCCAAAACAATGCTAATCTTCACTACTGCAGAGATGATGCATTTGTACAACGGTGCATCGAAGTTTACCGGACATTATATCAAAAACCAACAGTGAAGGGGAGTCAAGTTTCATTGGGTATATGCCAAATGGTCTATGCAGAGCTACAATTGCGACGAACTGTGGATTGGAGGACCATTAAGAAAACCCCCAATAGCATAGTTCCCACTACCAAAGACATTCCAAGGGCGGATCCATCAAATAATCCGAGGGATGGATTAGGGCCCAAAAAACATTTCAAAGAAGAAGTGTCGGATGAAGACTACGATTGGGGCCAGTCGTCTACCTCCACCGACTCGGATGAAGAAGACATTGCAGACTCCATGCCCCCAAATGAAGATCCAATACTTGAAGAAAATATGGCAGCGGTGGTACCTTTTGTTGGAGACTCAGAAGGGGCAGTAGTATTGCATGTCGCGCCTCTTAGATCGTTGGAGCCAATGCACTTCCGTCATCCTGAGGAAGACGAAGTTCTTCAACATGTATATGCACGCATGCGAGAAATGGAAGAAGACAAGGAGGAGGGCGAGATCGGGTTGCAACGAGATGCTGAACAAGCATTGGTGATTTTTGATTCATGTGAAGAACTACCTCTTCAAGAAGCAGGAAGGGAAGTATTATATCTTGAAGACACGAGGAGGCAAGGAAAAGAAGCTTATAAAGCCCAGTTGAAGGCTATTCTTGGTAGACTGGTAGAAATAGGAATGGAATGTGAAAGGCAGCGTGAACGTACTGGTGGTGACATTCAGAACAACGATGAGCACACCCTTGAAGCACTAATCATAAGCGGGAAAGTTCGTTTGTCAGTTCAACAAAAGGAAATGGACGAGCTGGAGCAATTTTATTTGAAATTCAATAAAGGCAAAGATGGAGGCTCTACCTCAAATTCCACCCCGTTCTTGGATAAACGAATGGCCAAAATAATGGAAGAGTGTTTGGCAGAAGAAAACCGATTGAATACCGAAAGGAAAGCTGTGGAAGAGGCGCAGTCAAGGTTGAATGACCTAAAAGAAACCACGATTGTAGGCCCCATTGACCTTCCAATGGCTTTGGATGCATTATTAGTAGATGAAGAGTAGTGTGTGCTGACATCAGAGGTAGCTTCCTTGAAGCAGAAGTTAGTTTCTTTGAAGAAGCTTGAACACCAGTTTCAGAAGCACATATATTTCCGGACTGCACACATCGGTTTTGCGAGAATGTTCAAGAATTTTTGGATCATGTCGTACGCGCAGTCTAGGCGTAGGTATCTTTAACACCACAAAAGCGTTAAGATGACACGAGTTATCGTCCCAGGGGATTCTAGATGTTGTCGCGATAGATAAGGGTCCGGAACTACGGATCTACCCGGAAATGACAATCCGCAGTAGGATCCGACACAACACAAACACCAAGTTCCGGAAATACTGTCTTCCGGAATCAAATCCGGATCCTCCCTGATCCGGATTCCTACTCTCACTATCCGTCACACCGGTTTTGGGTACCTCTGTTTTACCCTCAGAGGGTCCTCACTTGCTTTTTCCGAGGGGTGGGGAACATCACCACTCAAGTAACACACATATCAACTCCTAAACAACAAACAACTATCCGTCCTCAAAGTTCTCAGTCCGGTAAGGAGGAAAGATGGTCCCTCTCACAACCTTCCGGGTGGCCACCCGGAAGGTAGGTCACGCAGAGTTACACCCACACCCGTCCTTACTACAATGACACTCAGCTATTTTCCGGATCAAGCTTTCACGTACTCCTGAGGTTGGCAGACCTTCCGGTGGTTTGGGAATATTCCACTAGGCGGTTGCCGACTTCCGCACGGGACTCCTCCCGAGTTCCCGGACTAGCTCCTTGACCACTACCAGATCCCACCGGATCACCGTTCCAGCAATTTAAAGGCACCACGCACAGCTCCTCACTCGTAAACTAGACTCAACTACAAAACAACCGCGGATAGTTGGAATCCGGAACTAAAGGACTTACTTCCTAGCTGTCGATCGCTCTTGAGGTTGGCAGACCTTCCGATGGTTTGGGAATGTTCCACTTGGCGGCTGCTGACTTCCGCACGAAACTACTCATGAGTTCCGGATTAGCTCCCTGACCACTACCGGATCCCACCGGATCACCGTTCCAGCGATTTAAAGGCACCGCGCGCAGCTCCTCAAGTTCAATCTAAACTATTCTGCAAGACACCTTCAGCCGGATCCGGATACCAACCAATCCGGATTCCTACCTTGTACACTCTCCCGGATACACCCACACAAGTAATCAAGACGCGATACGCAAGATAATGATTCCTTAGGTGTTTATTCTTGGGTGCTCAGATTGAATGACACAAAATGGAATGACAGGCCACAAGCCGGCCCGCCCTTAAAAACCAAAACAACACGACCAAAACGGTCCAAAGAAAAAGCGGCCAACAGCCAGCTGAAAATCCGGACAACGGCCAAGTGACCGTTCCGGGAAAAATGGAAAGCCGTTAAATTCCTAGAAATCCGGAACTACTTAGCATTCCGGATCAGCGGGTCCCACATCCGGAAAACCCGCGATGAAGACAAAATACTAAAACTAACAATCCAACTACGCAACCTAGTCATTTACCCTTCCGCGCCTCGAACTCTACCAATATCTTCACAACCTTGGTTCCGAAAATGTAGCCTTTCCGGGTCATCTGGTTGTTCCAGAGCGCGGATCTGGTGATGATATCTGCTGGCGGGTCGATCAGGTCTCTCAACTTCCGGACCAGCTCCGTCGCATCCGTCGCTCGTTTGTTGGCGGTGTGCATCTCCCTCTCCGCCCATGTTGCGCGGTTTTGAAGATGGTCGCGCTCTGCCTCTACTGCCCGGATCCGTCCCTCCAACAGGCGGATCATCTCCGGATCCGGTCTGCTCTTGATTGCCTCCACGATTTCCGTCTCGTCTGCTACCTTCAACACCGTGCAGACTCTCCGGATCAGGGTGGCCATCCGTTCGTTGGCAGTCTTCTGACTCCGCAGCCAGGAGATTGTTGTCTCGAAGATATCTAATTCCGGATCAGTGTTCCGGGATGGAACAGGATCCGGAAGCTGATTCTTTCCTCTTGAATCCGGGTCCGTGCTCTTCCGGCGTGATTCGTGCCTCTCCGGTGAGTCATACTCCAGTTCCGGCTTCACGTCCTCTTCCGGCTCCTCATCCGTCGGATCCGAATCCGGAGGTAGGCCGTATCGGAGTAAACTATCTCCGTGCCGGTAGATGATGTCTTCCGGACTACTCAGTACCTCCTGCTTGTGATACAAGTGGAGGAGGTACGGACTGATGGGGCTGGATTTCTTTCCCACCAAGTTTCCGGAAAGTTTATCTACTATGGACTGGATGATGAGCCCCCAGCTAACTGGTCTTGGGGCTGGTTTCCCCCTTTCCCCTAAGGCTCCAAATACTGTGTTTGCCAGTGTTACTGTAATCCGGCTGGGCTTTTCCGGATACAGGATGGGGCTCAGAAACTCTAAGAGTCTCTGGTCCCTAGGGTTCCGGCAGTCGGATGCAGTGTATCCTTCCTTCGGATCCGCCGGGTTCCGGAATCTATCCGCGGCGAATTTCTCTGTCCGCCTGGCCCATCCGGATCCTCTAGAGGATGCGAAATAGACTCCGGCCCATATCTCTGCTGTCCAGGACTTTGGACGACCTCTAACGGTTAGGTGGTATTGATTTGGAGCGCCATAGACTAACTCGTCTATCATCTCCTCACTGCGGATGCTCCAGGGTCTTTTCAGAAACCCCAGACACCCCATATCCGTCAAGTCATCCTCCAGTTGGTGGTGGTGTTCCGGATTCTCAGGGATTTCCAGATTGATCATCCGGGCCGTGATCCCTGACTTCTGTACACTGGATCCTACCATAACTACTGCCATATTCTATCCTCACTTCCGACTCACTTCCGCTAAGTTTCCGCTAATCTTCCGTTCTACTTTCCGGTGCAATCGGCACCGGCCTCCCCTTCTCTCCTTAACGCGTTCCTATCTCACCATACTTTCACTCACTAAGCGCCATCGCGATAATCACGCGGAGAAAGAGGGAGAATGAAGCAAACAGCGGGGGTTAAGTAGCTTTTCGGCTTGGCGTTCCCGCAAGTTCCCTAGCCGGACTAGGCCCTAGGGCCTACTCGGCCGGAACTTTCCGGTTTCCGGATTAGGGTTAGGGTTTCCGGATCCGACTGTAACCCTAATTACAGTTTAAGGTTTTTCGTAAAGCCTCTAATTTCTATTTCCGGTTTTAGGCTTCCTATTCCCTACCTATTACGGAAATTTTGAAAATTTCTACTCTATATAATTACTATTGTCTATTATTTCTGTCAATGTAGATAATGCGTATTCCCACAGATCAAAAACAAGATGTGGAACCATGACCTATCCCTTTTGAAGAGTGCTTATAGAATTGCGGCCCATGAGCTTGAAGTCATGAAGAAGAAAAGGGAAGAGGAGGCCAATATGGATGTTGCATGATTTTGGGCTAGAGGTAGTCTTCTAGTAAATAATAGACTAATAGGTAGTTGTTTTTCTAAACTTGTGTGTATCGGAAGGGTTGCTTTGACCTTTAGAACCACCTCATGTTGTACAATGGGGACCATGTTTTGTTTCTTCAATAAAGATATATAAATATTCCTATATGAATTAGCCTTTATGTGTTTTGAAGATCTAATTCTTGATGATTAGACACATGTCAAATACATTTATTGCATGTGTTGTAGGTCAGTTTTCTACGTAGACTTTTGTGCTTTCATTTACACAAAAACCAACAATGTAATAATACCATTGTCTTTTTAAGAAATTCATACCGAACATCCAAACAATTATTTATATTTGAACAACTTCATACAATTTCTAGTTTGCCATGTACATCAATTGCAAGATCTTCCTACGATGTGAAAATAAATAAAGTTTACTATAGATTTGAAGATATTCCTAAATCCTAAACCCGTAAGGAGTGAAATAGTTTGTTTTGGCATCATAGTGATATTTAGAAGGGAAACATGAATAGAATTTGTAGTATCTCCTTTGGCACAACATTTTTTAAAGGATTAAATTCGAAGCCTACCAAATTTTAGAACTTCTCACTTCGTGGTTCAAATGTTTTTGTATGATAAGTAGTTTTCAATACTTAGCATTCAGTTGATCCCCCGAAAAATTAATGATATTCTTCACAAATGACAAGGCATTTCCAATAACAAAATTGATATTGAAATTGGTTCTTAATTTCTTATGATTTATATCTATGTGAAAAACTTTGAATCATTTCATTTTGATTACCTGCCAAACAATATTGTTCATAACTTTCACATTACTAATCGAAATGGAATGAATCAAAGCTACACATGTAGACAAAAATATGACCTTTAAGAAGAAAAAAATTAAAAAATTAATTTCAAATTCTTGTAGATTTCTTTTTCTGCCCTGAGACGTTCCTTACAAATTATGTTAAAGATGCCATAACTTTTGTTCCCGGAATCCTGGGTACCAATTGCAACAAAATTTATATTCCCATAAAGGTAATAAGCTCTTGTATATTATGACAGGGTTGCTAGAAGGCGAGCGTGGAGCGGTGAGCCTGTGAGCCTGTGAGCAAGAACTTTTGTATAACAAAAATTATAGTTGGCTACCTATAACCGTGGGTTTAAACATTTGGGTTTAATGTAAGATACCTGTATTTTTCCGATCTTTGTTATCTCAAATACCTATAACCGTGGACAATGTATATAATAGAGTTGACATTTAGGGTCTATTTTGTAGACCTAAAGTATTTCTTGAATATTTAGGAGAGTTTTATTCTAGAAATATAACAATTTGGTAATTTAAAGAACAATATAGGGTAACAGAGATGATGGCTAAAACCACAAATCGAGTAAATGGAAGATAAAATATTAAAAAAAAAGATTTGGACAAGACAGTTGTTGAACCAATTGTCTTCAAAAAGTATAAGGGTGAGAAATAGGGGTAGTACCTATGATTCCGTCGGATCCGATGGAATTATAAATATTGCTTTTTGAGGTAGTAATTGTAAAAAAAATTCAAATATGGAATGACAAATATGGGACTCTTAGAAGTAACCATAAAACACACAAATCCAATCCAATTAAAGACCAATACACAATATTACAATCCAAGAGATACGTCAATCTCAAGAATCCAAGTTGTTTGTCGATTCAGTCATAGAATCTGACTCTGTAGATGACTCTGAGGACTCCCTACCCTCAGATGCAGAAACATCTACATATTGCAAGACATTTAGGGCGTAAGTGTTCTTGCATCGTTTTGGTTTAGAGGAACCAAAAGTTGCAAAAGCGCTTGCCATTTGCTCTGCATAGTGTGGAAGATGAAAAGGTTTTTCTGGACTAACGATAAGCCATTTCTTCTTCTCTATGGCCTCTGCCAACATCAACCTGTCACTCCTGAAAGAAATTGATGACAATGTATTAGTGTTTCATAATGCAAGAAGAAGAAAACAAACAAATAATGAAAGAGGTTTTGAACTTATTTACTAGATTTTCCTTTTCGAACGAACTTGCGAGGTACGATGGGCACGTCCTATAGATCGCAGTTACAGGAATGCGCTGCATTCTGGGGTACACCGGTACACCTTTTTACACGCGGGGTACACCGGTGTACCTTTCCCTTTGGGAATGCACGTCATTTTACTGGAATGCACGTCAGAGCTCGGAAATACACCCTGACCGCGCGCGTGCGAGCTGGTGCAAATCTGTCTCCTGCTGTAGGTGGAATGCACGTCGAACTCAGAGATACACCCTGACCGCGCGCGTGCGAGCTGGTGCAGACATGTCCTTGTGGAGGCAGTTTCAGGATTGAACTCTGCGGACGGGTACACCCTGCTTGCGCGCCTCTCTTCAACAGCAGACCGGACTCCTTTGGCGTTGGGGGACTTGAGGCCGCCCCGCAACAGGCCTTTTCGGTGGAATGCGCCGGTGAGGTGGCCATGGAGCAAGGACATGTTTTCGGGTTTTGGGTTTGGTTTAGGGTCTAGAGGGCTTCGGATTTTGCCCCACTTGCGACGGAGAAGGAAAGGGTGCGGTTGTAAGGGTATCGGCAGTTCACCCCGGTATGGGGTTTTAGGGTGGGTATCGACAACAGAGAGGGAAGGGGTGCAGTTTTGGGTGGGTATCGGCAATTCACCCCGATATGGGGGTTGAGGGTGTCGGTTCAGCAGGTGTGGCCCGAAATAGGTGACTGTACGAACTAAAGTTGCGGGGCAGGGTAAACTTCAGGTTCTAGTTGCGGTTTGCGAGATATAGCAACTTTGACTTCAGGCGCGGGAAGTTTGACTTTACGATTGGGACTTCGTTTTAAAGAATGAAAAGGCGAGAGTTAGGTTTTTGGATTGGGCTTGATGAGAGCTACCCGAAACTAGGTTCAACTTCTAAAAATAGTAACTTTGATTTTGGGGTTCATGGATGGATGGGGAGCATGTTGGAGTCTCATGGAAGGCAATATATTTTATTGGTGAGTTTAGGCATGGTTAGGCCTTCTTGTGGGGGTGCTAACATGAGAAAGTGCTAACATGACATGGCACTTGTACATTGGACATTGTATGCAAAAGATATGGACGGATGAAGGGTTGTTTTTTCAAACTTCATCCGTCCATTGCTGCTAAATTTGATGTTGAAATTTTAAGTACAAGACACTTTTGGAATGGGGTCTAAACCATCTACAACGTGGTGCTTTTCATTTTTGCCAAAAATAGAAATTGAAAAGGGCCATTTGATGAAGGGGCACGTTTAGACTTTAGTATAAAGAAGGGCGATTGAAATCCAAAGGCATGGGGTCCTAGGTCTTCTTTGCAGAAGTCCGAAATGATGTGGCACTTGGCGATCGGACATTCAATGCAAAAGATAGGAGGGGATGAAGTTTGGTTTAGGGTAAAACTTCATCCGTCCATTGCCGCTAAATTTGACGTTGGAATTTCAAGTACAAGATACTTTTGGGTACTGCAGACCTCGGTCTCCATGTCCGTCTCCCCTGCGCCTCTTGCCTGCAAGGGGATCAATCGGCAATCACCGCTTACGGTTCCTAAATCCGTTTAATTTGGGGGAAATCAATTAGAGCTTCAAATTAGAAAGGGGCAAATTTATATTCATCCTCAAGTGGTGCTAGACAGTGGATCGAACGATTTTAAGAAGATGACTCCAATAAGATCATCAATGGGGTGTCGACGATTATGGCGAGTGAAGACGGCAGTTTAGGCGACGCTGTCATTTTCAAAGCGCGACGGGGGCAATGCGACTGACTTTTCCTAAACCCTACGGAGCAGAGCGAGTAGGGTTTAGGCCTGTCGCGGAGCGCCGATAGGCGCGTAGCTACAGTCCTCCGTAGGGTTTGTTGGAGGGGGACTGAGGGTTGGTGGGCCGAGTTCTTTGGGTTTTATTTTGTTTTGTAACATTACAACGGGGTTTAGGGAGAGAAATGAAAAACCACCGCACTGTTCAGGGGTCTTCAAGGAGAAGAAAGGTGAGCGAGGTCTAGGGGTCAGCAGGTGTCCCAAATTAGAAAATGAGGTACATCGATGTCGGGTGCTGGGATGTATCGAGATCGGGGGCATCGATATCTCCATTTCAATACAGATCGGGGGCATCAAGATCTCGATATCGACGGTCTCGACATCTCGCGGTTTTTAGGATGCTAACATTTTGACTTATCCAAAGGATGAAATACAGATCGAGAATTATTAAAAGGGATGAAACACCTATAGATCGCAGTTACAGGAATGCGTTGCATTCCGGGGTACACCGGTACACCTTTTTACACGCGGGCCTCTCAGGAACAGCAGACCTGATTCCTTCTGGCATTGGTGGACTTTAGGCCGCCCCACAACACGCCTTTTCGGTGGAATGCGCTGTAGTGGTAGCCATGGAGCAAGGCCATTTCGGTTTTGGGTTTGGGTTTTGGGTTTTGGGTTTGGGGTTTGGTTTTGGGTTATGGTTTTGGGTACGGGAATCTTGTCTACAGCCTATCGAAGTTGGATTCGGATGCCAACTTTCAGATAGAACTTAAGAAATTTGGAAGTTTTAGAGTACACGTCTGATTTGCGATTTTTTTCCTCCTATCTTGACTGAAATCTCAAGGGCTTTCCAACGCCATGTGGCACGGGTTATGATTCATCGTCGTTTAGGAGATATGGCAGATTTCAGGTTCGGATGCCAACTTTCAGATAGAACTTAAGAAATTTGGAAGTTTTAGAGTACATGTCCGATTTGCGGGTTTTTTCCGCCTATCTTGACTGAAATCTCAAGGGCTTTCCATCGCCATGTGGCACAGGTTTTGATTCATCGCCGTTTAGGAGATATGAAAAATTTCAGGTTCGGATGCCAACTTTGAGATAAAACTTAAGAGGGTTTTGGAAGTTTTAGAGTACACGTCCGATTTGCGGGTTTTTTCCGCCTATCTTGACTGAAATCTCAAGGGCTTTCCAGCGCCATGTAGCACGGGTTTTGATTCATCGCCGTTTAGGAGATATGAAAATTTTTAGATTCGGATGCCGACTTCGAGATAGAACTTAAGAAATTTGGAAATTTTAGAGTACACGTCCGATTTGCGATTTTTTTGCGCCTATCTTGACTGAAATCTCAAGGGCTTTCCAACGGCATGTGGCACGGGTTTTGATTCATCGTCGTTTAGGAGATATGAAAATTTTCAGGTTCGGATGCCAACTTTGAGATAGAACTTAAGAAATTTGGAAGTTCTAGAGTACACGTCCGATTTGCAATTTTGTTTCGGGAAGACAAAGAAGAGCGTTTCGGGTGGGGATTTTAAGTAATTTTTTATCAAATTCTTAGCATTTAGAGAAATGAAGACCCCTTATCATGAAGATTGAGTAACTAATACCATACAAGAAATTGGTACATTTCAGGCTTGTGGATGTGAAACCAAAATATTTTAAGTAATGTGATTTGACTATTTTAATCTTGTATGTCACATGCATTGTTTTTATTAAACTTGTTACACAATAGAAGTACACAAAATATCTCTTTGTTTGAATTAGAATCAATGAAGTAAAAACAAACATTGATCATGTGAGTCGACCTACTAAAACCTAAATAATTAAATTCATACAAGTCATGGCCTTCACTGTGCTACCTTTTGTGAAGAATAAATTTATGTGCTATTTGGTTGAAGACTAAAATCTAGTACACGAAGATGAAAGAGAGGAGTCCATAGATTTATGAACACCATGTGCTAAATGACATGTATAGCAACAAATGAATATTCAAAGTATACCTTGATATGAGGTTTAGTTTGTGTTTTGTTTTGTTGGTTGGTTTGTTGGTGACACAGAGATCTTTGGAATCGTACGTCCTTTAGTTGCATTCTTAGAAGTATGCAAAAAGCTCCCTACAAGGAGAGGTGCAGGGACTTTGTTTTATAGCATTCTGACTATGAGAATATATTGAATTCCCATTTTTTGATAAATGGAAGAATTAATAAATTACTTTTTACTAGAATCTTTTATCATATCGTGACAATGGCACACGGCTGTACTACTATATTTGGAAATGGCATTTATATTACATATAGATAATTAAAATTCAACTATGAAATCGAGTATTTTTGTGAAGGTGTTTTAAGTAAGGGGCTCATTAGATTACTTTCACTGGGATTGCACTTCTTAGTCAAAAACTTGTTGAATTCCTAAAATGTTAGCATTCCACATATTTGGATACAATGCATTCCATCAATCCAATTTGGAGACACTCATGGAAGGAAATATGTAAGTAGGGATGTTTTCTAAATATCTACGCAAACCAGTTTGAAAAACTTAATCACCAATGTGTTTCAATCAATTATCATATAAAACCATGAATACGAAATGAAACAAATAAAACAATTCACCCAAAAATGGAATTTTGAATTGAAAAACCCAAATTGTTATGTTTGACTGGAATTGTGTAAGAAATGACTGTCACTTATGCAAGACTGAAAATGGCAATCTAAGATTATATCATGCAAAATTCTTTGAAAAAGGCACAAAAAGTTGTTCATGAGATTATTGGACATGACTATATAACCACGTTTTTGGCACTATAGTTCTATCGGAAGCGATCGATCCATTTTTGTACCATTCCAAACAATCTTTCATTCATTGAAATGTAATGGAAATACATGCAATATTTTGGTTTTTACAGGTTGTCATTGGTACTCATTGCACTCCAGCTTGCACCAATAGGTATTCTGAACAAGTGCTCCACTACCAAAAATGAGCTCCAAATAGAAATAAAAAAATTTAATAATTCCATTTTTCCGTGGCATGTTCAATGTTTGAACACAATACCTATTACTTATATCAGGTCCCCCGAGAGATTTCAAATACTACCGATCAAATAAAACTAATTTATTTTATATAATTATGTTGCACTAAAAGGTACACTTACATCATTGTAAACATCCAATCATTTTGGACAGTCATAATCTTTTTCCTAATTCTTATTGCAATTGCTTATAAATAATTTCTCAATAAGTAAATTTCCAAAGATATTTCTAAAAAATCTTATAACATTTTTTCCATTCCATTTCTTAAAACAATCCTAAAGATTCAAAATGCACTTGCAAAATTTAATTTTGTCCAATTTTTTGTATTATAAATATGTATATATATGTAGAAACCTCGTCGGCATTTATGATGTCTGCATATAGACCTAACTCCAACTTTTTGAAAAAGAAGATTGTTTAAAGTATTTTTCCAATGAAGTTACAACGCGCATCCAAGATTCCGTGCAAATATGGTTAGCTTCAACAAGGTCTCCAAGAATCCCCAAGTACAAATGCAACCTTTAAAAAAAGAATGCTAACATTTTGACTTATCCAAAGGATGAAATACAGATTGGGAATTATTAAAAGGGATGAAACACTTGTAGATCGGGGCGACGATCATGGCGGGGACAGGAGGCAGTTTAGGCGACGGTGTCGGTTTCAAGGTCCGAAGGGGGGCAGCGCCAACGACTCGCGCGGTGTCTTCACTGTTGCGCAGTTGAGGTCTTGGATTTAGGGTGGCTTCGGGGGTGTATTTCGGTTGTTGGAAGAGATTCTTGATTTTAATGTAGATGGTTGATAAGGAAGGATTTTTTAGCGGCTTCAGATCACAGGAGCTCTCTTGGAAGTAAGCGGTTAGGATTTCAGGTCGTTTGTGCCTGCTTTGTAGGGTGGTACAAAAATTTGCCGGGCCGCTATGGTTTAGGGAGAAGACGCCACATGAGTCATTGGCATTGCCACCATTGGCCAATCTGATCACTTGCATAGCCACCCTCACCACCCTAAACCCAAAGATCAATGGGGTTTAGGGTTTAGGGTTTAGGGGACCCGGGAGGGCGGGTGGGACATCCTCAATATCAAGGCTTTTCCTAGCGATCCTTATCAAACATTTGACAAACTAGTTGCTAAAAAATTCCAAATAGTGAAAGTACAAGACAAACTTCCCGCAATGCCATATATATCTCATATATCTCATAATATTGTTGTGAAGTAAAATCAAAGCCATAAGTAGTTTTGCACTTTTGCCATACGATGTCTTAACTGGCAAAGTACTAGTAGTAAAAAATATCCATATATATAACTAACTTATCAATCACTAGTGACTAAAAACCATAATTATCATGTACACTATGTATCATGACTTATGGAGACCCAGGTATTTGGTCTTCAATAATCTTGAAGAAAGCTTTGGTGGTAGAATATTTGAGAGAGGCTATGGACCTCACCTGTCCCCATGGCACACCCAACATCACAAAAAATGTTAGTGTGGCGTAGATCAGGTGTCTGCAGCCCACAGCAGCTTGTTATCGCATTTCACAGTAAATAAACAACCAAACAAAGCATAAAGTCAAGTATATATAAATGAAAGAACCAATACTGAGTCCTGAAGACAAGAATAAAAATAAAAAAGTAAGAAGACCTGTGCCGCAGCCATCGTAGCTACAGATCAGTGAGCCGAAATTGACAAGGCACCCGTAGATAGTCGCAAGTGGGATGCTTCCAACAACCCGCAGTATCTAGTAAACCAAAGCCAGAGGTTTATAAAGCCAAGAAAAGTCGGTCATCCAAGCTGCAGTCAAAACACGAAGCCCAATAGGTCGGTACCTTCTTTGCAAGACCGTGACAGCTCGTGCTGGTACTTTCTGCGAGATCGTGGTTCCATCCCCCCGTGCTGGTGATCATCCAGGCTACCTGGTAGGCGGGACACTCGGTGTATGAGTCCCTTCTGATCTGCGAGGCTTGGTACTCGATGCAGTCAGGGAGCTCGGCCAAACACTGAAGTCCCCCGGGTATCATCTTCCGCACTGGGGGTACAATGGTCTCTTCAGTCAATTTGACTGTACTTTAAAAGGGAGCGTTACTACTGCTTTGGTTTAAATCCTTGGGTGGTCCATTATCCTACGTGTTTTAATATAACTGAAAAACTCACAAGTTGTTTCATAACTAGTGAGGGTAATGGGAGGGTGGGTGGGACAGAAAGGAACATTGTAATTAGTGTAAATACATCACCAATTAATGATAATCTAATGTAGTACCCTAATAAATACATGGTACACATTAAAGTAGGATCCATAAGGTTCACTACCCTTTAATGATTAGCATAAAAATGGAAAGGGAGTTACATAATTTTTAGCTTTCCATTTTTTCCATGAGTACCTACTAGTCTTAAGAGGTACTTTCAAATGCTAAATATCAAGCTCCATGATCCCTAATCCCTAATTGGAAAAAAGGGTTTAGGGTTTAGGGTTACAAGGGTATCCCCGGTTTTTGGATCTACTTTTTTAGGGCCAATATTTTGGCTACCCCCCCATTATCACATATTGTGCATCCAATGGTGAAAAAAACCGCCCTTATCCTTATACCCTTAAGGTTTAGGGTGTAAGGGTTCATTCTCCACATTTGTCCACTAATTAGTCTGTTTCTTTGGAGATATTTTTTCATTACATTTTTTTTATGTAAGAGAAATATCAAACATCAAACACATTGCACCGAACTTGTAGCCATAAAACACACCAATCAAATCCACATAAAAATGAATCCACATAATTAGTTCAACTCATAAGATGTGTCAATCTTATGAGTCTACGTCGCTGTGGACTTTATCATAGAAACCTCACTCGAAGATGACGCTGGAGTCTCTTCTCCCTCAGAAGCTGAAACATCTAAAAAATGAACCACATTTGCAGTGACAGGAATGCACTGCATTTCGGGGTACACCGGTACACTTTTTTACACGCGGGGTACACCGGTGTACCTTTCCCTTTGGGAATGCACGTCATTTGACTGGAATGCACGTCAGAGCTCGAAAATACACCCTGACCGCGCGCGTGCGAGCTGGTGCAAACCTGTCTCCTGTTGGAGGTGGAATGCACGCCGAACTCAGAGATACACCCTGACTGCGCGCGTGCAAGCTACTGCAGACCTGTCCTTGTGCAGGCGGAATGCATATTGAATACTACGGCACACCCTGCTTGCCGATGCCCAGACCGCCCGAAGAAAAAACAAGCCTGGTAAAAGAACCCCATGCAGAAGATGAACTCTAACTAAACCCTACGGAGCGGAGCGAGTAGGGTTTCGGCCTGTCGCGGAGCGCCGATAGGCGCGTAGCTACAGTAGTCCGTAGGGTTTGCTGAAGGGGAAGATGGGTTGATTGGCCGAGTTCTTTGGATTTTAGTGTATTTTTTAGAAATACAACAATAAGGGTTTAGGGGAATGAAAATCCACCGCACTCTTCAACCCTGTTTGATTTTGTAATGGATTCAGGGTTAAAAGATACGGTGCTCTAAAGAATGGAAAGTCCTCAAGTTTAGGAAGACCCGACACGTGCAACACTTCAGGTTCAGTTGCCTTTTTGCTACATTCCAGTAGTATCTGAATATTGACAGCATCGAGGAATAGTCTAGAAATTTCGAGGAATAGTCTAGAAATTGGATGGAGGAAATGAAGGAAAATATTTTGAAAAAATGAATGATAGAAATTTCAAGAATTAGATGAAAAATATGGATGACAGTGGATGAAATATTATGGATGAAGGAGGATGAAATATTATGGGTGATAATAGACAATCCACTCGTCTTAAAAGCAGACTTTGCCATTCAAGTTTCGAAACTTCTATTCAAATCTTAATTTGTAGGTGTCATATATGAATTCACATGCCTACTGAAAGTGAACACAAATCTACATTTAATATTCGATTCCATTTCACCAAAATGTTTCTCCAAGTCTGGTGAATTTATATGTTCAAATATATTTCAACAAAATCCCAGAGGTGGAGGGAGCTATGTTTGAACCGGAAAAATTTACTATGGTACAAGCAAGTCCCCTCGCCCCCGGAGATGTCTTCGCATTAGTAGGACCCCTCTTTATAGAAGTTGTGCTTGTCATTTCCAAATGTTGTGGGATAACTGAAACATTGTGCTCTAAAATGTAGGAAAGCTGCATTGTGCATGACAGGATCATGTGTGATACTTCCAGTTCAATTTTCATTTCAGTTAGATTTTAGTATCCTCAACAGTACTCCATAGTGAATATTCCGCAAATTGTGACAAGCATGTAATATTGAAGATCACTGCATTTTCTATACGATTGCTCTTCAATGCATGTGCACATGCTGAAGAAGATTGACGCTAAACATTGGGACACAAAACATCCCACCCAAACACTTCAGATGTGCAGGGTGGCTTGATATGGGAAAGCAACTAAGCCTTTTCAAAACAACAAACACAGTAATGAAAAATTCATGCATAAACGGACCCAAATAGGACCATGTCTCGATACCGAGACTTCATTATTAGAGAACATTTGCGCACTCCGAAAAGGGGCAATCCGATTTTATTAGGGATCCTGCCACATCTGGATTTCAGGGTTCAAGGGTCATGTTCATGATGTTTTGGGTCTTAGGGTGATATCGACAGGTCGGTTTACATATCCCGATGTTGGTTTAGGGATATATCGAGATTGGTTACATCAATATCTCGATGTTGATGTGGCAGGCATCGGGATCTCAATATCAACGACATCGATATCGACAGGTGTTTTGGTTGTTTAGGGTATCAAGTGATCCAAAGGATGAAACACATATCGGGACATTGAGATATTAGGGACACATATCAGGTCCGGGGGACGCGGGGGATTAGAGGTCCTTGAAGAAACAATGGCGAGAAATTGCTCTCCAGGGGTCCAGTGGTAGTACCGCAAGGAGAATGCAGTGGTTTAGAGGGTTTGACGTTCCAATTGACAACAAAAAAGATATTGAATTTCAAAGTTCATATGAATTAGGAAATTAGATATCTCGATGTTGATTGCTGGGATGTATTAAGGTCGGTTACATCAAGATCTTAGTTTTGATGTCTGGATATCTGGATGTCTACGGCAAGGATGTCTCGAGGTGTTTTGGGTGCTGAGAAATCGAGTGACCAAAAGGATGAAACACATATCTTTGCCGTAGACATATCAAAAATCAATGAAATAAAACAGTCATATGATTCTTTCTACAAAGGGCTACATAAATAAATGTACACTCATTTCAAAACCCGTAGTGTGCTACTTTTCATGAATAATGGATTCACTTGCTATTATAACATCTGAAGACTAAAATTGAGTAGAGGAAGACAAAGGAGAAGAATCTAAACCAATTTGGCAACAATGTGTCATAATGACATGTATAGCAACAATTATGAAAAGAATATCCTAAAATGAGGTTGTTTGGTATTCTTGGTACTAAGACCTGACCGAAGACGCCCGAAGAACCGCTGCGTGCCCCCCATGCCGAAGATGAACTCTTCCTAAACCCTACGGAGCAAAGTGAGTAGGGTTTAGGCCTGTCGCGGAGCGCTGGTAGGCGCGTAGCGACAGTCCTCTCTTGGAAGTAAGCGGTTAGGATTTCGGGTCGTTTGTGCCTTTTGGCTCCTCATCTCTACAGTGAGATATGCATATACATCCATTTTGAAAGAATTTTGCTCTTTGCAATAGAACAAGGATTACAGTAGGAAATGGCCTTAGGGGGCAATGTTTCGACCATGCAAGGTTTTCCAACCATTTCAAAGAAAAACAACAACAACTATAGATACTGAATTGCCCAAATTCAACCTCCATAATTATTGCCATCAACTGCCATGGTGTTTTCCGAAACCTAGGATTTCAATGAATGTAAATGATGGATTGAAACCATTTGATTGAAACATCTATTGCCCGATATCTCCCATATCTCGTGGTCGGATTCTCACGAAATCTCTTGGACGATATCTCCCGATATCTGTTGAACGGTCGAGAACTCGGTTGGTCGATTCCTGCCTAAATCTTGTCCTCGATATCTGCCGGTGTTAAGTCTTCGAAACCCCCCGAGCAAAACTCGGTCTCTTTTGATCTCTTTTGATCTCTTGCTGTTGATATCGAGATCGCACTTGCTGCTGGAATCTCGAAATCGGTTTAGGGTCTTTCGCTACTCAATACTCCTTGCTGCTGCTCATATCCTGATATCTACGTCAACCCCGTAAGCCATTTCACTTATGAATTTTATACCTGTAGGAACCGCCAGGGGTATAGAGACGCCGGGATACCGATATATGACGAGATCGAGTTATCGAGATATCAACAGCAAGGAATATTCAGAGATGAAATGCAACAACCAATTTCAAAGCGCGAGCAGCAAGCCACACCACACCGAGAGATCAAGAACAACAACAGATATCCAGAGATCATTCAATGAGCAGAGAGAGATAACGTGAGTTTTGCATTCAAGCCGATGTCGACATATCAAACTTCAAAGCACACTGAGCAAGAAGAGATAGCTCAATATAGGGATATCGCCGTTATAGGGAGATATGCCGATGTTGGGGTTCTTTTTTAATTCTTTTATATTTTTATTTTTATTGTTCCACTACTTAGTACTTTGCAAAACCATGAAAACAACCGGGAAATAACTATGACAATGAATTGTGACAATTAGTTCCCAGCTGCACCTTCACGGTGGTTGATGATGCACATGATGAAAGTTATATGGGAGCTCATGCTTTCACACCCATCCTTATGGGATATTTGAACAACCATCTTCCTACACCCATCCTGTGCATTGTATATTGCATTGATTGTACCTCGTTTTCTCCAATTTACAAGGAATGTACATTACAAGGGAGTTTACAAATCCGACATGTTCAATTGGATTCCGCAACCCGATGCCCGGAAGATAGAAAGGAGAAAACTAAAACTAAAAATTGGGGGCTCTTTGTTGTCCAATTCATCTTCCCTCCTGTCGATGTCGTCCTTGGCCTCACCATATATCATCGGCGTTGCCCTCATTAAATATCCCTTCTAAGTTGGCGGCACTTTGCTCCCTAGGAGGGACACTAGCCGTTTCCGGTTCTGCGTCCTCAGATCCTTGTCCGCAGCCAATCTCTTCTTCTGCTGGGCCTCCTCCTCGACGCTGGGATTCGGTGGTCGCTGGATGGAGAACTCGCGAAGGGGGTGCATGTCGACGAGGCAGGTGGTTATGCCATAGTCCCACGCACCGTCTGCCCCTTGGTGGCCACATTCGCGTTCAATGGGGAGTTCCGACGGCGCCCACGACATCTTCATCTCTTCCTCCATGGTACACATACGCGGAAGCCCATGCTTCGAGTCGCGGCAATGGAGCTCCCGCCACAGGCAATCCACGAACCAGACCTGCAAGTCGCTTCCGGACTTTGGAACCACCCATTTGCGCGGCATCGAAAGGTGCATCGCCGACTGGCCCCCCGGAACACAGAGGAGTTGCCAAAACATGTGGCACATGGCGTACCCGCACTCCCAGGTATTCGATACGACCGGAAAGGGGATCCGTGTAATCGTGCGACAGACCAGCTTCCACCACATTTGCGTTCCTGGTTTCAGGTAGAGTGTCATGGCAAAGGCAATGTGCAGGAGTGTGGCGAAATCGTCGCCCCACCTGTTGTCGTGCAGGTCCACCGAAGTGCCAACGTGGTACGTCTCGTATCTTCCGATGATGAACAACGTCCAGTGGACGTGATCAAGGTAGGGCACAACGACTGAGCGCTGCTCCCTGCAGCCGTTTGACATATATCGCATCCCGAAATCCCCCAGCCACTCCCAGTTATTGGTCCCCGATGCTTCCCTCATATACTCTAATATGGCATACATCGCCGTGCTCCCCACGGCGCGGTATTGCTTCCTGACTGCTTTGGGCGAGCGCACCACGAGGTGCATGAGGAGGAAATCTACGAATTGGCCATCCAACTCGGAATCCTGCTTAAATACGCACTCCCACTCCTCGTGCCGAACATCGATGCCGACGACCGTACGGCGGTTCGCGCCGAAGAAGAGGACGTGCTCCCCCATGTCGGAGGTGGGGCGCTCCCGAGGCCTGTGCACACAACGAAGCCGACCATCTCAGTGGCCGAACTGCACGTTCGGAAAATCGAAATCCGAAATCTCACACGGAATCACGGATCGATAAGAGAGCAGCAAGACATAATTATCACGGTGTCGACAGGTAGAGGTGTCCAGAGATGAAAGAGAAGCTCGCGACTTGGAGATACTAGAAAACTAACCACGTGTTGAGGAGGGCGGTGGGAAAGTCGAGCACGCCCATGAGCTCTTTCCAGCTCAAGTCTGCCGACGTAGACGCGAGTTCCGTCCGGAATTCAGGATGGTTCTCCGTCGTCGGCCGAATGCTGCCGCCCACCTTGAAGGCAATGAGGTCCTCGCACGCGGGGCCATTTGGACGCTTCCAAACGCGATGCTTCTCCTGCCACACCCTCGCCGGACCCTCCTGCGGCTCACTTGCACGGACTCTGTCCACGGCACCCGCGGGACGATCCTCTAAACCGCTTGGGCCCGAACCGCCTACGGTGTCGTCGCGGCCTTCGAAGTCCCCCTGATTCTGCGAAGCTTGTGCGCCCGAAATGTCTTGCGCGGGGAGTGCCGTCGGTTGTTGCCCTAAAAGCGCCCCATCCTCGAAGTCGGATCGGGCGAGTCCACGATTGATTCGCAGCACCTTGGATTTCTCCTCGGCGTGTTCCTAGCGCTGCCTCCCAGCGTTAGAAAGGAACTCCAGGACGGCTTCTTCGACGCTTGCCTCGCGCTTGCCTCGCAGAATCCAGTGCAAGTCCAGAACTTCGCACCGCCGCAGCGCCACCTGGAGGCCCTTGTCCCACCCCTCCATGGTTCCCTGGTTCTCGGCATCGCGAACCTGCCACACGCGGCGCAGGGTCGGCCCGTCGCCGGCTGCGAGATCTTCAAGGGCCCTCGCCCGAGTGGCGTGCACCCACGGCAGTAGCGACGTCAGGTCGCCCTTTGCGAGTGCGTCCTAGGTTGCGCTCAGGGCTGCGGCGGTGGTCCAGTCCTTTGCATTGTCCGCGAAAAGGACCTGCCCCAGGGCTTTGCAGATGTGCGTGTCGGCGTCGAACCCGCGCGACTGCTCTGCCCACAACCGAACGTTCTCGGCGGTGGCTCCGTCGCGTAGATCGGCAGCGCTGCAGGTCACAAAAGTTGTCGTCAGAGCGAGCAGCGACATCGACACGAATCATCGGCGGGACGGGCACTTCTGCTCTAAACGATCGCGTAGGGAGTCCGAAACAACATCGACGACATCCGAGTCGAGGCTTACTTGACATCGTTGAGTCCGATGGAGACCATGTGAACTCGGAGCAGCTTGGCCTCCACAGGGGATCGGAATGCCGCGGTCCTCGACGCTCGGATCGACCTCTACACCCTCGTGGCTTCCTCTTCCGAGTGATCCCATGGCATCGGCGGCAGCTTCGGCCCCAGGTACGGATTTCTGATACACAGGGCATAGAGGGGGTGCCAGCCCCAGGTGGCTCTCTCGATCTCCGTGCCCCTTTCTCGGCCCCAGCTCGCAAGGAGGTTCTGCACTCTCCTCTCCCGGCGTGCGTCCATCTCGCGAGTTTGGATCTCGAATGCCCTCCACGCCCGGGTGTTGGCGTAGTACTTCGCCGTGGGATCCACGTATCTGGGCACGTCGACCTCCTTGTCCGCTGATTGGTCCATCAGCTCGCCCGTTAGCTTCACGACGTCCTGTAAGACCTCATCGGGGCATTTCATCCTTGTGTTCTGCAAGGAAACAAGACGACACGGAAGGGGTCAGTGGGGGTTCGAACAAAACCGCCCGAAACCACCGAAAAGGGTGGATGGGTGGGTGGTAATGGTAGGACGGTTGTAGGATTGAGAGGCATCGGGTGCATACCTGGACTGTATGATACTGGAGCATGAAACGCCCGAATGTGGAGGTGGTCACCGGCGCCCGCTCCGGTCCGGCAACAAACTTCGAGAATTCAGCAGAAAGGGTGTCGCCATCCAAGTCCGCCGCCCCCGCCGACAGGAGGCCGTGCTCGATGAGCCAGGCCAACGCGGTTTTAGAGTCCTGTCGGGGCGGTTGAGAAACTGTCGTCGGTATCTCAGCGGAAGCTTGCACCCAAAACCTGGCCTCGGCTACCCGACTCTCCTCGAGAAACGCCCGCCTCTTCTCGGAAAATGCTGTCGTCGGCAACGGCGCGTTGCCGAACGACCCGGGGTCTGCAGGAGTCGCGGGATTACACCGAGTAGGCGTCGTCACGATGCTTGGAGGTTTAGGGTTTATGACTTCGGGGTTAGTCCTTCGCGACTTGGCTTCAGGAGCATCTGGGGTCTCGTCCTCGCGATGCCGTGGACCTGTGCCGTGGGCCGGCTCTTGAAGTTGGACCTCGCCCCTGCCTTGCTTCGGTCTCGCCTTTCGAAGTGATGGGGTTTGAGCAGGAGGCAAAACCTGCTCACCTACTTCCCTGGGGTTCGCCGCAATATACTCGTTGACCACGGCAACGACGTCACGTCCTTCCCGAATTTCTGCCGCTGTGCGGTCGGTGAGCAGGTTCGGGTACATCTTCAACCGGATGCAGAATCCATCGGGGCCGTGGTGCTCGTCGCAGCCCTGAAATCGGTGGGTGTTGAGTCGGGCCCACTGCTTGGAAACTTGGCAGTATCGGCAGACGTACTTCCCGCTGGCCTCGGGCGACTTGGAGTCGATGTGGCCTTCGGTCATCAACGTCCTGTACTCCTCCAGCGAGTAGTGTTCCACGTACTGCGAGGTGTCGAGCTTGTGGACTTCTCGCACGAATGTCGCGTCTTGTGTGAATACTATTTGCACGTCCCTCCACCCCCGCTTCCCCATGGCGACGCTACGGACAAGGATCGTCTGGGCTGTGGGCCTGCGATGAGCACACGTACTCTGTCAGGTCACCAAGTGGCAGACCCAAAATGGATTGTGGACAACCTTCGTAAACCATAATCCGAAGAGCGTTTTCCCTTCATGTGCATCTAAAAGCATCCTGGAAGATCGAATGGGAAAGATCGACACACCCTACACCCTAAACCCCGAGACATCACTGCTTAGCGAAACGTCTCTCCCGAGAGGAGAAGCCAATTCGGATGAGATCCGAAACCCTGTGGGCCGACTAAGGCTTGGAAATATGCAACGAAGAAGAAAGGTTCCTGTGCCTGTCAAACTATGTATACGGACGTGTTACTTTCCAACAGAAAACCTCGGCGCACCCAAAACCCGAGGAGAGGAGGACCAGAGCAACCGAAATCGCAAAGGAATTTGAATTTTTGTTTTACCTAAGCAGATGTGGAGACATGGGTCATTTAGAAACTTAAGCTATTCGATGTTGGACATCCAGTGATCACGATTTTCAAATGAATTGCGGAGACTCAATATCTGCCTAAACTCGAAGTTCCTTCCCTCCCAAGTTCTCCATTTCCCGGCCCAAAACATCCCAAAACCTCAGCGTCAGATATGGCGGTATTCCTTTGCAATTCGGAAACTCAATTCCGAAGCGCTTTACCGTTGACAAGGACCTAAGCGCATCTTGGGATAGCCCATGGGAAAGAGAGACACACAACCCTAAATTGAAAACATCGCAGCATAGCGGATTGTCAGGGCCATGATGGAAAGAGAACAGGGAGGATCTCCGGAACCTTGGGGCCGGAGTCAGGTTTCGAGACGCAGTATGAAAAAAATGTTTTGCGTGCCGGTCAAAAAGGTACGGGAATGCGTGTCCTTACAACCAAAACCCTGAGCCGCGACTCCCCCGGCTGCAACGAGAGGAGGAGCACCGCAATCGGGACCCTTAAAACCTGGGCGATGCGTTCCACTCTCAACTGCTGCGTTAACAGGGCTTCAGGGTCTGTCGGGTTTGACTAAACCCTTACAGCCCTAAGCTCCGAACGACAGGTGGAGATGGCGAGTCGACGTACCAGACCGTGGAGGCCGCAAGCGCAAGCAAGCCTCGACCCTCCGCCTCTGTTTGCGCGCTCGAAGCAGCTGCGTCGTGATCACGAGACCTCTTCCTCCGCCTTGCGCTCCTCTCCGATGTGCGCCCGCTTGCGAGGACTTCCCCGAGCACCACAGCGAGCAAGGACGGGGCTCTACGCCGATAGCAACACAAACCTCCTGATGCCAAGCGCTCGACGACAATGAAGCCAAGCGGAAGGAGGCATGGCCATTCCGTAGGGAGGAGAACGTTGAGCGTGTTGGGCACTCAAATGTCCAACACGCTGGAAGACAATTATGACCCCCCCAAGGCGGCGCTACAACTAGACGTCCCACGTATGGGTCTGAGGATCGAAGGGAGGAGGACATTGAGCATGTCGGTTTTAGGATTTCCCAATCATGAGCCCCCTAGAGGCGGCGCTACGAGAGGACTTCCCACGCACGAACCCCAAAACGTCTTGCGCAGAACGTCTCCTCCCAATGCAAGCCATTGGAGTGTATTTCACGGAGATGGGACATTGGGCAAGACCACACAGCGCTTCGCTCCCATGCCGGCGACATCTGGATTTCCACGCACAACACATCGACATCTCGATATTGACGGCATTGATATCTCGACATCGACGGCATCGAGATCTCAAGGTGCTTAGGATGGTAAGATGTTGAGTTATCAGAAGGATTGTACACAGAATGATCGGGACATTGACATGGTGAAGACGATCATGGCGAGTGAAGATGGCAGTTTAGGCGACGGGGGCAGTGCGAGTGACTTTTCCTATACCCTACGGAGCGGAGCGAGTAGGGTTCAGGCCTGTCGCGGAGCGCCGATAGGCGCGTAGCTACAGTCCTCCGTAGGGTTTGCTGGAGGGGAACTGAGGGTTGATGGGCCGAGTTCTTTGGGTTTAGGGTTTGTTTTGTAACATTACAACAGGGTTTAGGGAGAGAAATGAAAAACCACCGCACTGTTCAGGGGTCTTCAAGGAGAAGAAGGGTGAACGAGGTCTAGGGGTCAACAGGTGTCCCATATTAGAAAATAAGGTACGTCGATGTCGGGTGCTGGGACATATCGAGATCGGTTTTAGGGATCGATATCTCCGTTTCAATACAGATCGGGTCCATCAAGATCTCGATATCGACGGTCTCGACATCTCGCGGTTTTTAGGATGCTAACATTTTGACTTATCCGAAGGATGAAATACAGATCGGGAATTATTAAAAGGGACGAAACACTTGTAGATCGGGGCGACGATCATGGCGGGGACAGGAGGCGGTTTCGGCGACGGTGTCGGTTTCAAGGCCCGAAGGGGGGCAGTGCCGACGACTCGCGCGGTGTCTTCACTGTTGCGCAGTCGAGGTCTTGGGTTTAGGGTGGCTTCGAATGTGTATTTCGGTTGTTGGAAGAGATTCTTGATTGTGATGTAGATGGTCGATAAGGAAGGATTTTTTAGCGGCTTCAAAGCACAGTCCGAGCTCTCTTGGAAGTAAGCGGTTAGGATTTCGGGTCGTTTGTGCCTTTTGGCTCCTCATCTCTACAACGAGATATGCATATACATCCATTTTGAAAGAATTTTGCTCTTAGCAATAGAACAAGGATTACAGTAGGAAATGGCCTTAGGGGGCAATGTTTCGACCACGCAATGTTTTTCAACCATTTCAAAGAAAAACAACAACTATAGATACTGAATTGCCCAAATTCAACCTCCATAATTATTGCCATCAACTGCCATGGTGTTTTCCGAAACCTAGGATTTCAATGAATGTAAATGATGGATTGAAACCATTTGATTGAAACATCTATTGCCCGATATCTCCCATATCTCGTGGTCGAATTCTCACGAAATCTCTTGGACGATATCTCCCGATATCTGTTGAACGGTCGAGAGCTTGGTTGGTCGATTCCTGCCTAAATCTTGTCCTCGATATCTGCCGGTGTTAAGTCTTCGAAACCCCCCGAGCAAAACTCGGTCTCTTTTGATCTCTTTTGATCTCTTGCTGTTGATATCGAGATCGCACTTGCTGTTGAAATCTCGAAAATTAATCGGTTTAGGGTCTTTCGCTACTCAATACTCCTTGCTGCTGCTCATATCCTGATATCCACGTCAACCCCGTAAGCCATTTCACTTATGAATTTTATACCTGTAGGAACCGCCAGGGGTATAGAGACGCCGGGATACCGATATATGACGAGATCGAGTTATCGAGATATCAGCAGCAAGGAATATTCAGAGATGAAATGCAACAACCAATTTCAAAGATCAACAGCAAGCCACACCACACCGAGAGATCAACAACAACAACAGATATCCAGAGATCATTCATTGAGCATAGAGAGAACCAACACCACGTTGGTTCTGAAAACGAAACACAACTATACACACAAGTTGAAGCACTTCATTCCACGGCTCTCGCTTCGAGTCGCCTACACAACAGTGTTCCTGAACCAAGTCTACAGTCGAAAGGAGTAGGCCAAAAACGATGATCTCATGCGTGGATGTCGTTCATGTTTTTCATCCACATCAGAAGTTCTGTCCAATCGATGATGGATGGGTCGCATCCATTTTTTCTCAACATATCACATCAAAAGATCATTTATGTTTTTGCGTGCCACCTCATGATGAGATAGCACTCATTTTTTCAGTGCTCATGATGATTCTGCAATGAAACACACTGTATGACTAATTTTTCACCTTAAACGCTGCTAAACTACCATTTTCAGTAGAAGTACCACATTTTTGGAAAAACAAAACTTCCATCGACACATGCAAGCGTAGGATTTTGCAATATCCTGATTTAAGAGCATGTGGTGATCATTTCAGAAAATTCCAACGCGTGGACTGCAAGATATATTGATATAAGCATTCAAATTCATTGGAATCATTTTAGGGCCCCTTTGAAAAAAAATTGGGCAGCTATACTTTAACCCCTAAAAGACCAAGGCCTTCTTTCTGCCAAAAAACACTCAAAACTGCCATATCTATAGCAAGGAGTACCAAAAATTGAAAATTGTTTTATGGCACATATCTAACCATAGGATCTTACACCTAACTAGTACGAGAGTGTGTGGGAAAAAATTCAGAATTTTTTACCGCTCAGATTGCTCGATATCTGCGTTTAAAGTGGAAAAAACAAGTTTTCCAGCACATTGCGGGACTCGACTTTTTGACTTTGAACATTTTTAACTTAAATTTTTTGCAATTAAATGGCCTGAAATTTTTTTCACACATTGCCTTACCTATATAGTACACTTTTGAATGGTTGGAATTGAAAAAAATGTTTCGGGTTTTGACTTTTGACAATGCATCAAAAATTGGTAGTTTTGAACTTTTTCACTTCCAAAACAACTTCCAACCTTTAGGGATTGAATGGGGAATTTCGTTAAAATGGCGGTATTCCGAATGCCATTTGTACATGAAGGTCCGGAAAGGTGGTTTAGGATGTGTGCTACGTAGCCAGTTGGATGTAATGGTAGGGTCCGACAAAGTGACCCCACGGCACGAGAAGATGCATTTCTGCGTACTAGGAGAGGAAGGACAGACAATGGGCACAAATCTAGTTCGCAAAAGGCGGGCAAAACGAACGGGGAGATGGTGGAATATTCCTGGAATCTTTGGAACCGTAGGCTTTAGACTATCGTCGCCTCCTCAAATGGAAGGGGGGGGGCATCAGGGGTAGGGGTCAGGAACCCACGATGGACAATTCGGCATGATCATTCATGAACGCGGGATCAACAAATATTGCACAAAGAGAACTCAAAATAGGACTCCTTCAAATGGACGAGACCCCCCCAAAACGAAACGCATCATTTAATATTATTTCTCCTCGAAGAAAATGGTCGGTACAAAAATTGGCCAGCATGCACGCCACGCTTCCTAGAGTCTACCAAGGACCTCAACAATGCAATCTCAAGCACCAGTCCAAAACTACATGGATTGCCATTGACCGCTCACCGTTGGCTACATTATATGTCAAATGCCGTCACTCGGCCAAAACGCATGGTAGCTGAGCGCGCATCGAAGATAAAGCTTCCAACATCCCTCTCCAGCAAAGCCCATCATAATTATTCTTCAAAAGTTAGTGTACCTCTTCCTCTGCAATGCGACGCAAATTGTCCACCGCAAATTGCACTTGTTGACGCGGCGCAATGAAGCTCTTCCCGTCATTCTTCTTCGGTTTCCACGAGGCCATAATACTGTCCGTGGATACGTAGTCCGCCTGGCTCGCCCTACGGTCAATCTTCCATTTGAAACTGGACTTCGTGTCCCACCTGGCGTACAACCGCGCGGTGTCCTTCGAGGTGCCGCACGGGATGTACCATTGCACCAAAACTTCACGGAAGTGGACTCCCACGGGATCGAATTGAGGATTCTCCACGGCCCTACCAAGCCACACCGGATCCTCGCAATCCAAGCCCGGCCTCACAAACACGTAGAAGCCTTCGCGCAGATCAGTAGCCACGTTGTACGCTGGCGGGGGCCTCCCCTCCAGAGTGCCGATGTAAGGGTCTTCCGCCTCGTGCTCCTCCCGCGTCCGGCCGTCTTGCATGAAGTCCGTCGTGAAATCCCTAGGTTGTCGAGTCTGAGGCCAAAACCCCTGTTGCAACTCATCAGAGTCGCGAGGGTCTTCTTCCGCTCCGTCACGCAGCGCATTTCTCACGCCGCTCCAATACGCGACCAAATAGGACATGCGCGCCTTGTACTCCGCTGTCCCGTCTCTGCATACGTCCGTCCAGTGTTGGATGTATCCGTTCAATCCGCGCACGATCTCGGCTTCGCTGGTCATTTTCTTGGGAGACACGCGGAGGGGATCGCCTTGCGGAAGCAGAGGCTTGTGCTCAGCATCTTCCTTCCATAACCTTAAGCCCGCTTCCGGCAACCAAGGAATGTCTGTACACGCCAGTTTGTATTGCATGATCGGCCAACCGTTGTCGTCCATGAAGAACTTGTATTGCCGACCGTGCGAGTGGCCCACCAGTTGTTGCTTCTGCATCCCGATGTAAGGTTTCACGTAAGCCTTGAAATCCGGAACTTCTTCGACCAGGTGGGGAATGAAGGGGCCTTGTTCCATTTCCATGTACGACTGCATCAACAACGGTAAAGTGGGATGGTCCTTTTCGCGGAGTTGCATGCTCCAACGCCCGAACGATGCATCCATGTCGTCGTGCGTGTGTCCCACGATCATGAAGGATACGATCACCTCTTTTACGATCCGCCTTGCCACCAAGAGCGACCAAAAACAAAAGACGTACCGGTTCTTGTTTTCCCTCCACGAGTTGTCCATTTGAACGTGGAGCACCGGGGGCAATGGTTGGGCTTCGATGGGTTGTGGAGGAACCTCTCCCAAAGAAGCCACACAAATCTCGCTACCCGACAGCAATGCTCGATACAACTCTGTGCTGCCGCCTCCAGCAAATAAAGATCGAGAAGACTTGATGGGAGGGGCTTCCAAATCTCGCAACAGCTTGGCGATGGATCCCACGGTGAAGTTGCTGTCGCTCCGAAACACGTCCAAATTGTAATGTGCGTATTTGCCATCCCCGTGCCCGTGTGCAAAGATTCCCGTCACTTTCATGGGCAACTTCATGAGTCCATTGAGTGCCTTCGTTTTTCTCGCCAATGCGGGACACACTGTTTTCGAATGGTCCATCCTGTCGTGCATGATGGATAACAATTGCATGGGTTGCAATTTGGACAACCATCTACTCCGGTAGTAGGCATGCCGACAGGCCTCTTGCAGAAACAAGTGCTTCTCGAAACGCTTCTGGATTCGTTCGTAGTCCTCGCACCCAGGTGCAAAAGAAGCACGTAATTGCTTCAAGGTGTCGCAAATGCTACATCTTGCAAAGGAATCTCCTCTTCCCTTGATGACGTACTCGGAAAAATGTTTTGTCCGGATCTTACTGAAACAAGATTGCGAAAGGGCGGACAACCCGAGTCCGGAGTTGGCCTGCAAACAGTGCCAAGCACATGGTTGTTGGATGAATGATCACAATGGACAAGGACTTTGGATCATTGTCATGAATAATGCGCAGTGGAGCCAGTGCCTCATTCTCTGAATCTCAAGTGATGCTGTAGGTACGTGGGAAGCTTACCTCGTTCACGGTGACCAACAATTGCCCCCATTCAGTTCCGGCGGGGAGCACTTTGACGCCCACTTTCTCGCCCGTGCGCAAGGTGTGAGACAAATGGGGCATGTGGTCGGCCCTTGCCTCCAATAATGAGCGCAAAGTCTCGATGGCTTGTACAGTTGCATCCCTAGCCTTTGTATGGTGGTGGTTTCCGTGCGGAGCGCCTCTGACGCCGACCTTGGCCTTGGCTTTGTACCTCTCGAACGTGCGGCGAGTAATATTGTGCACAACCCTCCAAGCATGCGGACAGATGTCTATGCCTTCTACGGTGACCATTTTCCTCCTTCCGCTTCCCCATGCTTCGTGCAGCGCCCTGTGTACGTCCAAATTTCGGGTGCTCCTGATTTGAAATGACTGCATGTACATTTCTATCCGCAGCGCGCAAATGGTGGAAGGAGAGAATTTCCGAGTGCATTCCTTGTCGCAACAAAGTTGCGCGTAGACCTCGGTGATGGACTCATGTGATAGCATCTTGGTCCTTCTGTTCAATGTTGCGGCAGCTCGAGTTCTCTTGTCATAGGGATATTGTCGTCCGCCCGTTCTCTTCCGGTTTCCTTGCAGTTCTTCCTCGATAGCCCGTCGTTTGCGAGCGTGATCATAAACACTGACATACCCGTGTTCACCGTGATAAAAGACGCGTCGCATAGGCCATCGCAAGCACATGTCGCTGACGCTGTGGTCCCCATTGAGGACCTCGAGCACAACAATGCCGACGTCATCCACGCCCAGCCTACTGTTACCATCAATGCATGCGTTCGGATTGGCATTGATGATGATGACTTCCGCGAAATCGGTGCCGTCGGCGTGCCTCGCGAGTAGTGCTTTGCCAGACCATGCGTCCCGACCAATGCCCTCACAATCCGGAATGGGAGTGGCGTCCACATCTGCCTGGGCAGGTGCCTCCAAGTCGACGTCTTCCTCTTCACATTCTTGGAACCCCTGCGCATGCCACGGTCAAGAATCAACTTGGGACGCGGAGCAGAATGCGGAGAGGTGACGCAGGGTCGATGAGTAAGTGGTGTACCTCGTCGCCGTCGGATTCGTTGCCAGAAGCCATACTGGCCCCTCGGAAGTTGTTTCCGGAAACGAAGTCTCCCACTCCACGGAGGGCCCGCACGGGAGCTCCGTAAGTTGTCGCAGGAAGTGGTAAATGCTTCCCCGACGAATTCGATCCGACCGCGCGGTCTGGAAGACAGGATATGCAAATCATTCAGACATCCCATGTGCATGCATGACATGATACTCATCCGACGGAATGCAACCTTTGTCTTGAAAATGTCATTCATAATTGCCAAGTGCTCTCCAGGATCAGACCGCGCGGTCTGTTCGTGAGGAGCCACGGGAAGACCACTAGAGCAGGAAATGAACCTACGGCAACCGGTACTAGTCAGAATTCGACGGCGTCAAACTCACTGCCAGCCTCCATACTTGCATAGGACGATATCTTCGGCAGTGAACGTGTCGTTCATTTAGACCGCGCGGTCTAATTCGAGAGGTCTGTGGATTCATAGAAATAAGACCATGCATGTTTCGGAATCCGATGAGCGGAACCTCCCGAAGAAGTAACTTGCTCGGAACATTTTAGACCGTGCGGTCTGAACTGTTGTCCGAACTACTCGGATCCAGTCCTTCCAAGTAGAGGTAACATGGAGCATTTTAGAGCGCACGGTCTGGAATGAGAATCCAGAATTTCGACAAATGCTGTACGAGCAGGAAACAATTGTCATCGCTTGGACATAAATGAAAATCCGATGTTGGAACACGAGATGAGGTATCAAACATTTCAGACCGCGCGGTCTGAAATGTGAAATCCGATGGATCACCAAAATGGACTCTCCGTTGTCGGATCTTTGAATACGGTCGAAAAACATTTCAGACCGCGCGGTCTGGAATGAGTGGGGGGTGCAGTTTCCGGATATCAAATCCTCCGTCTCAAAACGTTTCAGACCGCGCGGTCAAAAACAAAAAGGCCTCACTCGTAAGGTGACTTCCAACCTCAATGTGTTCACACCGTGCAACGTGAATAAGTCGGTGTACAGACGTACCTAATAAAACGGAGCATCTAGGTAACTAATGTGTAGTCAGGGAGGTAACACAAATGACGATGAACTGTTGTCCAGAATGCCAACCAATCGAAAGGCAATTCCACAGGGGAAGAGTGGATAATATAACAATGACAGCCAAACACAATTGATATTCTAGAAATCCGGAATGGTATTCCTAGTTGCAATGCCGGTATTCCAATGTAATGGCACCGCATTCCATTAAAATGGCACTGAATTCGCGAGACAAGAACACTACATTCCGGAAAAATGACAAGCTTGCCGCCATTCTCGCAAAATGGACCCAGTGAGCAGAATTGAACAATTGATCACAATTCTTGAAATCGGGATACACCCGAAACTGAATGAGGTAAGCCACAAATTAAATGCATGCACGCGGAGAATGACTTACATTTGCAATGGACAATATAACATTGAATGGAATGAAATCGAGCATTCATTTGGCAATGACAGTAGATCAAACATCCATGAAATTGCAAGTACTTGATTTGAATTCGGAAAACACCTTTGCATCCATCTCATCCGAAATCAATAGGATTCGATGAGGCCGAGCCTTCCATTCCAACCACGCAAGTCACACTACGCAAAGGAACGAACCCTACATTCTCCGACTAGGAAGCGAAATCAAACACGGAGACGTCTTCGTACCTGAAAGGGAGGCGGTCCGACGTGATCTTCCGACTCAAGGCGCCGACGAGCGGCAACCTAGCGACTCACGAGCGGCAACGCAGCGACTCACGAGCGGCAGCGCAGCGATCCAAAATTCGCCCCAAACGCGTGTCTACGGAGCTCACGCGAGAACGACGACGGGAGGAAGACATGCAGCGACGGAGCCCGCGGGAGAACGGCGACGGGAGGGAGACATGCGGCAGACGAAGCCGGCGACCTAGAGTGCTAGACTTCCTTCATTTAATGCGCTCGGCGGCCAGCACATAAAAGCCCGTGGGGCCCACTTGGAAGCCCGTTCGTTGTGTATCTTTTTGCACCTAAGTATGCTGCAGGTAGGTGATGACGTAGAATTCGGAATTTCTGAATGATAAGAAAAGATGTCACTTGGTGATAAGCAAATCAAATAACACAAGAAGAACAAAGTTCACATTATGAAAAAATAAACATGTGCGCAAACATTGACATATACATCATATATATTGTGACCACACTTTATAGTTACTCTAATTTCAATTTCAGTTTGGGAGTATTAGTTCTGAATTGTCGAATGGAGGGAAGAGGGGGATAAAATAGAATAATCCTATTCCGATTTGCTTCATTTCCGAGGCATTCAAAACTGGATCGGGCAAGAAAAATTAAAGAAGGATCACAATTAAAGGGAGAATTGAACCCGACCATGCATAGACTTGTTCTAAATTGGATTTGAACTATGTGAATCCCAACGGGGACCTGGTTCGAACAATGTCCACTGGGATATTGGAACAATTGCATTCAAAACTCAGTCGCGAAAGTCATTTCCCAAAAACATGCTCACAAAACCAGAAAGTGAACATTCACAGTTCAGACCGCGCGGTCTGAACTGTGAAAACGGTAGAACTTGAAAAATTCCTGCACGACAGGGACTGGACGTCTTCACAGGAATCCAGTCATAGAAATTTGTCATCCTCCAAACGAGGCCTTCTGCCTGACCTCGGAGTGTCCTTTCATATCGACAGGTTTGCATTTCAGACCCCGCGGTCTCAAATGTGAAAGTCACGGACCTCGCGGAAATCGAACAAGCTGAAGGTGTACTGAAATTCAATCTAATAGGCACTCTACATGTCATTGAATAATCACGAATCAGAATTATGAACTCAAATAGAAAGGGAATGATACCTTTGGAAGCTCCAAGGGGAACAATAATTTGATTTCATGTAAATTACTGAAAAAACACGAAATCAAAGGCAATGCAATGCATTCAATTTCATTTCAAAGAAAAGGTCGTTGAAAGTCAGGAATTAGTGAAAGTGGGATGGAACAAGAATTACTAATAGTACAACACATTCATTTGTCCATCAAGCTCTGTCAATGGCTCGGGCTTCAAAATACGAGGGAAGCGACAAATACAAGAGAATCATGGGACATACAGTAGGGTCATCTACAAAAAACTCGTGTGATACTCTCCCATTTAATATAGTTTAAGGGAAACTCGTGTAAGTGGCGGCGCATTGCAAACGGATGCAAGCCTTGTACCTTCGAGGATACTTCACCTGGGATTCTCGGGCGAACTTCAAGGCGGCGTCCAAAGGAGTTGGGCGCAACAAGGTAGCGGCGTTCATTTCAACTTGCGTTGCATTTCGCAACATCGACACAAGGGAGGTGGACGGCCGGGTGGGAAGAAGGCAGCACAAACTCAAGCACGGGGGACGGTGGAAAGAAGGCGAACATCCAAACGCGGAAGAGGAGGGCAGTTTCGCGACACTCTTCACAAGGTAAAACATATTTCAATTGTTTCCATTCTTGCTTTCTTGGGATTGCGCCAGTCAAAACCGATCAACTCAAGAAATGGACATTGTCAATGGATTGATTTCAATGTAGATGACACGCAAATGCATGCAAGTCTCAAGAGTTCTATTTCCATCCACTGCACGATGTCATAGAGAACATGTTTTCGGTTTAGGAATTATAGGAGTCACAGACTGCGCAAAGAGAGAATGCTTTCTCCTAGTACGCGCTTTCATGGAGCCTATTGTAGGAAATAAATAATACACTTCATGTTTCACTCGCCGCTTAGTAACTACGTGACTGTATGGTCAATTTCGTGGAACTTTGAAATTTGAACTTTGTAGATGTCACTGGATCACGGCTCCGCTCCCTACTGACTTGCAATGCTTGTCATTTCCGAAGTGGGATTCAAAAGGTACCTCCCTTGGCTCCAAATTGCACAACTAAAGCATACAAGTTTCTTGGATTTGGAGGTAGGTGCACATTCGATGAGGCTCAATGGCAGACTCACGTTTCAACAAGTGCTCCCACAACCTCAAAACTATACTTGACCATCAAAACTTCGGGTACGTTGAACTGACTTCAAGTTGTTGCTTTCCGAGCATTGTGTTCATTGAAAGCCATTACGGCCATTATGATAATCCCATTCGACTGGCGAGGTTTAGCAACCAGGTTTCGCAAATCTACAAGTTTCTGCAGATCAGACCGCGCGGTCCGAAATCCACAACTGTCCTAGATTTCGGAAAACTGGATCACAAGTGGATGGAAGAAAGTTACAATTCACACGGACGGGACTATCACACTTCAGACCGCGCGGTCTGAAGTGTGTCGAAGTCCACGACTTAGGAAATCCAAAACGCTGTAGGGCCTGTCAGTCACTTTTACGATTCTCCCATAGTCCTAGATTTAGGAAAACGAGATGACATACTTCCTAGAAGTCCGAAAACTAAAATTGACACGAACGGGACTCACGGACTTCAGACCGCGCGGTCTGGAGTCCGAGACTACGGGATTCCATGACGATAGTGACCTTCCCTTCGTCGCTTCACGCCAACTGTCGAAGATTTGAAAAAATTGTCCAACATCAGAAAATTTCAATGACGCAACCTCCACAATTCAGACCGCGCGGTCTGAACTCGGTACAACTCACTCAGGAAGCCGGACACTTCGAAATGCGGTCTTCGGAAATGGTCCACAAAAACCCGCCATTTTCACGAAATTAAAGTAGAATCTGATGCTCGTGTGCTTGCCCATGTATTCTGGAAATGACCATTACTGCTGACATCAATCTTTGCGAATTCCAATTGGAATGATTTCCCAAACAAAGCTCAAGATTTTTGGCAAGGATACAAACTGTACTGCTTTGTCCATTATTCTCACTGTGATACATCCAAGGGGCTGTTCCAAGACAGCAAGATGGGTGAGTGCTATATGGACCATGTTGGGCTTCGTGCATTTGTATGCTGCAGTCAATTCAAATCATTTATTTTTTAAATTCCGCGCTCGTGAATACCACTTCGGACAACATTGATGGCTTCCTTTCTGTAGGTCAAGTGATGTGTGCGTTGCAAAACACAATGGAAGTGGCATGAGGTGCACTATTTGATGCAGCGATTCGAGATGTGTGGGTCATGATGGAGGAGTATGTCCACATCCGCCATGGCAAGGACTGCAAGAACCTCAGGTGACCACTCCATGTCAATCATGTCAGACCCCATTTGGAGCAACAAGTAGTACAGTGGGTTTGTACCATGCAATCATGTTCTTCACTCCAGAATTTCTTTCGTCCTAATCATGCTCAACTGGGGGTTGCGGCGTGACATACAGAGCTCTCATGGAAGAATTCGACGATGCCAACAAGCTATCAACCTCCGAGAATGGTTCCTTATTACTACAACTCATTCAGGTTAGTAGTAAACGCTCGTCCCTACCTACGAATAGCATCTACTAGGAGATAGACAAAGATTAATATGTCCAATGCTACCTTGTCATCGAAGGGACTCCACTCTCAAATCCATGTCAAACTTCGGAAGGGACACAACAATCTTCACCTACTTGGGAAGAAGTCATCCATGATATGCAATGATGTCGGTTAAGTTGGTAAACGAATGTTCTAAATTCATCGAGGTTCAATTGCCAAGTACCTGATACCAATATTGACTCATTGGAATACGTGTTTCCACCACTACTCTCTCAGGATGATGAGCACGGAACCGAACATCTCCACAGAGAGTCGCAAGCCGTTCATGTCGACCTAGATATTTTTGAGCAAGTGCGGGCTCGGCTGAATCAAGCACAAGTGAATCTGGCAAACCTCTCGCCTCAACCTCGCGGGGCTCGACGTCGCAACCGCTGATCGCACTTTTTTGCGGGCTCACTGTATCTATGAGGAATCAGCTCTTGTTGAGTAGCATTGCATGGGGAACAGGTTTTATAGAAAAAAGACATTGCCCTTGTTATATTGCTTCATATTCCGTTCATAGTCTCTTGTTTTCCTAGAACGAAAGATGTATGCTGTGAATTCCTACTCATGGCAATCATCTATACTGCTTGGTATTTCACTTCTGGCTTCCAATCCAGATCCTTCCAATGTCAGTTATTTTGGGACTTTATGAATATAAGATTTGTTATGGTGGTCTATATTTGCATCCGGGGTTTCAACTACCTAGGGGGGGTGGCTCTCATATTTCAATACTTAGAATGGGTTGCCTCCGAATGATCCAAAAAAACAAGCCTCTAACTACACACAGTCATTCATTCAGCAACGTTGAATCCTGAGTTTCTTTAAGCTTTAGAATTTTCAAATAATTCTACCTTTTCTTCAGCAATAGTATTGGACTTACAGATGGTGTGTTTCAACAAGCCTCTCAATGAATTGGTCTAATTATATACGAATACAAAGAAATGGCAACTTCAACAAATGTGAGCATATTAGCACCGATCTTCTCAAGCCATAGTTGGGCGGGCCGCAAATGCTCTACATCTATATTTTCCACTTACTAGGATATCTCATAGAATAAATGTCTACTTTTTCATTGGAAATTCAACACATTTTATGTTGTATATTTCATATAATTATGCTTCTTTGTTATATCTCGTTTCCATGGAACTCATCATAGAGTGAAACTCTCAATCATTTTGTAGTATTGGAACAGTCATGTTACATCGAATTTGTAAATAATCCAAGTTAGATAATGCTGGAGTTCACTTGCAACTCCGGGAAAACTTCAACTTCATAAGTCTGAAATATAACACTCAGTTTCTCAAGTTGTGAGTGAGCTTTAGAGAAGGTACAGTAAGCTCTGAACTTCACGCACAAAGGTGAGCAAGAAACTTGCATTTAAAAAGCATCGGATGAGACATCTTGCTATGAGATACATGATCAAGTTCATATGTGTGAGAATCATTTAAAAAGCCATGATTTTTTAAATGACAATTGAGTTTGATCATTGAGTGATTGACCTTAGGTGTACCTATTTTTTTTTTTTTTTTGGGTAGTATATATGCTATTCGAAATGTCATGGTTATGAATCAATTGTTTCATTTTCACATAATTAGAAGCAAAATGAACAAGATTTTTGATATAGGGTGATTGCAAGAAACACTTCACGTTTTTTTGGTCCCCTGAACCTTAGATAGCTGGTTTTTTGCTCATAACTTTTGCATCGTGTGTCCATCTTCTATGAAACTTGAAATGAAGGTACATGTGGTAGTTTCAGATGTTGAGTACTTTTTAAGGCTTTTTTTTATAGTTATTCTACTATTTTTAAATTGCCCCCGATTGGATGTCTACCGTGGCCATTTTGAAGGGTTTTAGCACTATTTTCCACCCAAAAATACGAATTTGAAGCTCAAAATTGGTATACTAGAACTTCTACTAGAGTTACACAACCTTACCAAAGATTTTCTAAAAATAGATAATTTTCCATCTGCCACATGTGCTCAAAGTGCACTACCTTTGCGCAAGTGTAGAGAACACAATTTTATTTTTCCAATAGTGAAAATTGGTGAAAAGGAGTATCTATAAGTTAGAAAATATAGATTTTTTTTTGAATTTTTTGAATTTTTTTACTGTTTCTTAAGAATTAAATTTCAAACTGTCTATTTTCTTGCATTTTTCAACCCTCTTTGACCGTGCATAAGTCTTAGAGAATAAAAAATTTAGGTCTGAATTTTTGCACATACCATTTTTTTAATGCTGTACACATTATCCATATTTTGTGTACCATTTTCAAAGTACCTAGTTCGAACCACAAAAGTGACATCTAGGACAGGTATAGATTTCAACAATCTTGAATTTATATAGATTTCAGAAATCTAGGATCTCTATAGATTTCAAGCGGTGTATTTTGAACTACAGAAGTGCCATCTATGACTCATGTAGATTTCAGACATTTAAAAATGATGAAGTTCTAAGAAATCTAGGTGCGAATCTAGGACATTTGAACATTTTAGACTACCCGGTCGAAATTGAAAAAATTGCCAAAGTCAGCGGTGCTAGTTTGTGAGCCTGCGAGCATGATGAGATTTCAAGCGGTGAGCCAGATTGTGCGAGCGTTAAGTTCAAAAATTTAAAGAAGTACTAAAAAATTAAGAATATTGCTAAAAATAAAAATCCATCTGAAATTTTTGATCAAAGTCTTCTATTTTTAGTGGATTATCGTATCTATTACTATAGACCTATTGCCGTGAACCTATTACCGTGGTTTTGTAGAATTCAAATGAAAATCAAAATTTCCAATGTTTCTTAAAATATTAGAAGTAGAAATTATAACAATCATGAACTCAATTGATGTGAAAGATGAATGGAGATGGAAATAAGTTCATATAGAATAATGATTGATTACGATCTTATAGCAGCAAGGGTCCTCTTAGGATTGAATGGTTGATGGGAGAATACTAATAATTTTCTCTTAATGCATTGTTGTTAGACTTGTTTCGATTTTAGAAAAAAAACATGGTTGATAATAATTATTTTTATATCTAATGATCTTTATCACATTGAATTTTATTTTCGTTGAACATTGTCTTATAGCATCATGGATCTTCTCCAAGTCAATGAAAGGGTATCAATACTTCCGTCTTGATTTGTAAGTCTGTAGACTTGTTGAGATTTTCGAAACAAAAATTTGTTCATAACAAATAATTCATTATATGTAGAAATAGCTTAGGTGAAGCAAATTTCATTTTTGTTGGTCACTATTTTGTAGTAGCATGGATCTTCTTAGGGCTGATGGAAGGTATTTGTACGTTTGTCTTAATGAGCGTATAACTGAGCTTGTTCAAAATGTGAAAGAAAATTTTTGGTTTATTGTCGTATGTGCTATTTAAAATATCATGGTTATAAATCAATTGTTTAGCGTTCACATAAAAGCACAATATTCAAAATTCCTAGGTGTCAATAATATTTGAGCTACTAACAATGTCATGAACCCCTATAAGGTCTTAGTTAGTATAGATCCATTTTTCAAATCGTCAAGGTGTGATATAAATTGCAATTTTTTCTTTTCTATGATGGAATCTCATTGTGTGTAGAATTTGTTAATGTAAGAGTCTAAGTCTGTGACGATTTGAAATTATTGTTCCATCTTCAAAAGATAGACTAAGTGAAGAAATTAATATCAAATATCAAATATGATTCAAATGTCTACTTCAGCCTACATTTCATTCTTGAAATAGGATTATATATCAAATAGGGTATTGGAAAATCTCTTGATTTAAAAAAAATAGGAGATATGAATGCAATGGTGAATAAAATCGAAGAAGAGAAGAAATTAATTTGTGCATCATGGTACATTAATAGAATTGTGTAAGTTTCAATTTTCATAAATGAAAGAATGGTGACAAGTTTAGAGAGCAAGCCATGTTGCATTCTTTGATATCCCAAATAGACTCACATAATTGTTGTGAAGTGTAGGAGGAACAACAACTTGGCCAGGTACAATTTCGGACACAGTTTCAGATGTTGGAAATTGAGAAGAGTTGGTACATTGATCTAGATTAAAATACCTCCACTTCTAGAATAGCAACAACGAAACACAATAATTCAAACAAACAAATTAAGATAACAAAATCCCAAATTTAATAAACCATCCTAGTAAGTTCGTTATATTTCTAAGTACCCAGTATTGTGTTTTCAAATTATATATCAAGTATTTTTGGATTTAGTTCACAAGAAATATGATAGTTGCAAAATTCTAAATTCTTTTTTTTTCGTTTTAGAATGGTGTGTTATGAGTGGAAAAATATGTAACTATTTATGAACAGGACTGAGTACCAATTCTTCACGGTCGCATTTTGTGTTCTTTTTATCGCAGACGCTGAAGTGATTATAACGTGGTTGCTTGACCATTAAATGGGATTATACAATACATGGAGGAAATGAAGCTCTAACCCTGCTAGCGCCAAGCATTAGTTGGCGGATGGACAAGTCAGTGGTGTAATATATGCTTTCATTGACCAAATCCCCCAACCTGTTGCTTTATCGGGGTAAGTACCCAAACACTCAAAGTTTGGGATTTTCTTTTTACATAAAAGCTAGTTATGTACATCCAATTGTACCGAAAGATGACCAAATGAATTTGATTCTCCGAAGGATCCCTAGAAGTGCCATATCATTTGAATATTGCGAATAATTGAATAAGTACTTTAGAAATCAAAGTGACCACGTTTTGGTCACTAAGGAAGTTAACCCTTTAGTGACCGTGGTTGATTTGAGGGGCGGGCCTAGTTTTTCTAGAAACTGAATTTTGTGTCCATTGCAAAGATGCAGTCTTATATCAAACCGTACAAGGTGTTTCCATAAGGGAGATTCTTCAACCTAACAAAATATGAAACTCATCCAACGGTACAAATTGCTATAAATGAGATAGGAGGTTCACAAATCAACCAATTCAAGGCTAAAATTGAAATTTGGGAAGTGAAACATTTTTAAATATTTTGTAGTAAATTTCCCTCAACAGACAAGTAGAATAGACATCTAACCGAAGTCACTTCCTATTTTTTCAAGCTTTGTAAAATTAGTTACAAATTCTTGAAGTTCACAAAAAATGGTCATCAAAACAAAACCCCTTCTAAAACGGGTACATTGAAATGTACCTCTAAATCATGTTTGCTTCTAGAGCCTTGCTGGAGTTTGAGTTGCTTTCCTTAATTCTCAAAAATCAATGCCTTAAATGACCCTTTACAATTTATGCTACATAAATACCGATGCATAAGTTTATTGTGGACATTTATGAGGTTACAAAGCAACCCTTATGCCTTTTGTATTTTTTGTATTTTGGTTGAAGATTTCCTGTGTGAGTTGGTAAATACCTCAATCTTCTGAAGTACATTTTAAATGATTGATTAAGAATAAGTAGAACTCCTAATCCTCTCCAATTAAGCAAATTCTTCCCCCTTCTAGAACTAAGCATAATATACATGTTGTAATCGTTGATTTAATTTGTAGGCAGTGCACGAGTGCATGTGAGTTGTGAGATTTGAATAAGAGTTAATGTACATATGGCCTATTTTGAGTATGTTGCCAGTCCCTTTCATGTTTGTCCATCAGTGCCAAGTGCAAATGATCCAAATATTTTGGAAGTTCATTTTAGCATTGGAAATCCAATTTTAGGGTTTTAGGGTTTTAGGGTTTAGGGTTTAGGTTTTAGGGTTTAGGGTTTAGGGTTACATGGGTATCCTATGGGTTCTTGACTTTTTATTTTTGGGTTTTTATTTGACCTACCCCCCCATTTTCGAGGTCTACGATTCCAACGGTGGTATTTTTAACCCATACAAATGCTTAGTTTGTGAGATATAGCAACTTTGACTTGAGGGTCCGGGGGTTTGACTTGGCCATTGTGGATTCAATTTTAAGAAATTCAAAATGCAAGTTACATTTTTGGAAAGGTCTCGTGGAGGGCTTTCCAAAAATGTCTTGTTTGGCTAAAAATAGAAACTTTGATTTTTGACCATATATGAGGGATTTGGAGGAATACGACTTTTGCACACGCCTTGTTATTCGTTTTTGTACTGCATGATGACGTAGGTCTTGTTTGTGGGATTCCATGATGACGTGGCACTCTTCAATTGGATGTCGTAGGCAAGAGTTATGAATGGATGAAGTTTAGATTTTCAAACTTCATCCATCAATTGCCGTCATTCCAAGTATCGGATGATAAAGTGCAATAGATTTTCGGAAAGGGCTAGGAAGGCTTGAGGGGGTGGTGCACTTAATTTAGTCTAAAGATAGAAATTGACTAGGGTCATTCCATGAGAGTCTATGTTTGGACTTTTGCAAAAAGAAGGGGGATTATATTTGGATTGGATGATGACGTAGGTCTTGTTTTTGGGATTCCGTGATGACGTGGCACTCTTCAATTGGATGTCGTAGGCAAGAGTTATGAATGGATGAAGTTTGGATTTTCAAACTTCATCCATCAATTGCCATCATTCCAAGTATCGGATGATAAAGTGCAATACATTTTTGGAAAGGGCTAGGAAGGCTTGAGGGGGTGGTGCATTTACTTCATGCTAAAAATAGTAATTGACTAGGGTCATTACATGAGGGTCTATGTTTGGACTTTTGCAAAAAGAAGGGGGATTATTTTTGGAGGGTATGATAACGTAGGTCTTGTTTTGGGGATTCCATGATGACGTGGCACTCTTCAATTGGATGTCGTATGCAAAAGTTATGAGTGGATGAAGTTTGGATTCCTCAAACTTCATCCATCAATTGCCGTCATTCAAGAAATTGGATGATAAAGTGCAATACATTTTCGGAAAGGTCTTGGAAGGCTTTAGGAGATGGTGCATTTACTTCATGCTAAAAATAGAAATTGACTAGGGTCATAAGATGATGGTCTATGTTTGAACTTTTGCAAAAAGAAGGGGGATTATTTTTAGACTGGATGATGACGTAGGTCTTGTTTTGGGGATTCCATGATGACGTGGCACTCTTCAATTGGATGTCGTATGCAAGAGTTAAGTAGGGATGAAGTTTGGATTTTTCAAACTTCATTCATTTTTTGGTTAATTTTAAGAATTGTATAATATAGTAGAAGGTATTTAGGGTACATCACTTTAAGAGTTTATACAATGGTACATTTTTTAGGCCAAAAATATATGACATTGAGTATCATAACACACGAAGTAACAAAATTGAGTTGGCTGATTTTTATTGAACCAAATTCCAATGAAGTAATGGAATGGGTACGTTAATAACTTAAACAAAATATAGCAACAAGTTGTAAATATCATTGGGACTTAAAATGCACAATAATCTTAAACTCATGCAAACATTAACCTAATTTAAATTACAATTAAAAGTAAAATACAGCGTTTGCTGTATTTTCATGAGCCTACTTCACATAAAGTCATGGAATTGGGATTTAAACAAATGAAAAAAATCAATCAACAAGTTGTGAATATCATTGATACCTAAAATTCATGATAATTTCAAACTCATGCAAACATTAAACTAATTTAAAACCTCAATTACAAATAAAGTACAGCGTTTGCTGTATTTTCATGAGCCTACTTCTTGTAAAGTCATGGAATTGGGATTTAAACAAATGAAACAAATCAATCAACAAGTTGTGAATATCATTGATACCTAAAATCCATGATAATTTCAAATTTATGCAAACACTACCCTAATTTAAATTGCAATTAAAAATAAAGTACAGCGTTCGCTGTATTTTTATGAGCCTACTTCACGTAAAGTCATGGAATTAGTACGGGAATAACCTAAATAAAATATAGCAACAAGTTGTAAATATCATTGGGACTCTAAATTCACAATAATCTTAAACTCATGCAAACATTAACCTAATTTAAACCTCAATTAAAAGTAAAAACAACGTTCGCTGTATTTTTTTGAGCCTACTTCACGTAAAGTCATGGAATTGGGATTTAAACAAACGAAGAAAATCAATCAACAAGTTGTAAATATCATTGATACCTAAAATCCATGATAATTTGAAACTCATGCAAACATTAAACTAATTTAAAACCTCAATTAAAAATAAAGTACAGCGTTTGCTGTATTTTCATGAGCCTACTTCACGTAAAGTCATGGAATTGGGATTTAAACAAATGAAAAAAATCAATCAACAAGTTGGGAATATCATTGATACCTAAAATTCATGATAATTTCAAACTCATGCAAACATTAACCTAATTTAAAACCTCAATTAAAAATAAAGTACAGCGTTTGTTGTATTTTCATGAGCCTACTTCACGTAAAGTCATGGAATTAGTACGTGAATACCCTAAACAAAATATAGCAAGAAGTTGTAAATATCATTGGGACTTAGAATCCACAATAATCTTAAACTCATGCAAACATTAACCTAATTTAAATGTCAATTAAAAGTAAAATACAACGTTCATTGTATTTTCATGAGCCTACTTTACGTAAAGTCATGAAATTGGGATTTACAAAAATAAAGTAAATCAATCAACAAGTTGTAAATATCATTGATACTTAAAATTCATGATAATATCAAACTCTTGCAAACAGTAAACTAATTTAAACTTCAATTAAAAATAAAGTACAGCGTTTGCTGTATTTTCATGAGCCTACTTCACGTAAAGTCATGGAATTGGGATTTAAACACATGAAGAAAATGAATCACCAAGTTGTAAATAGCATTAATACATAAAATACATGGTAATTTTGAATGCATACAAGTGTTAACCTAATTTATACCTCAATCAAATGTTAAATACAATCCTTGCTATAATTTCATAACTTCAATTAATGAAAAGTCATGGAATTGGTATGTAAACAAATGACTCTATCCTAAACCCTTAATCCTAAGAATCATTAGCCTTGACATGTTGACGCCATTGGGCTCCAAATAACGTGATGAAGTATCGTGCTGCAGTAACACGATCGACGTAAAGATCCTTCTTTGGCCATAATCCACCTGTCAACCTTTGTAGCATAATAGGTTCAACCATCTTATTCTTTGTCTTAGGATGAGGAACCCACTTCGCATTGTTCATGAAGTCCACAATCAATTCTCGGTTATTTGGTGAATCTTGTTCCCAACCATCATAGACATAATTGGGATGATCTCTTAAGATCTGTTGAACCGCTAAACCTCTGCTCCATCCTCGAGCTTCTTGGAGTTGCTCCTTCATTTTTTTCCCACTCCACCCAATAGATTGCCGGACATAAGTCAAGGCAGTTCGAACTCGAATGGTTGGCGCATAGGAATTCATTCCATGCACTTCATGCCTAAACCTGTCATAGTTTATCTTGAAGTTGCTCATGAATGTGTCAAGTTCAACCCCCTGGATGTCAAAAGGTCCTCCTAGTGATCTCCTTATGCCAGAAGGAGTTAGCACATCAAGACCACTACAAAGGCGGCGACTGTCAATAATTTTCTCTGCCTGAACAGTCACTTCCAATCGCGTCCCTTCAAGATGAGCAATGCGCATATTAGTTGTAAAGCCTTCCCAAACTTCTAATAAGGTCCGCATTTGGTTAAGTCTGGTACGCATTGTGAGCATTGTAGTTGGCATGTCGTCAAGATTTTGCTTATGTATTACTGAAAGAACCGCATGGCACACTTCTGGATATAATTTTACTTTATGTAAACCGTTGTCCAGTCTAGGGTTGAACTCCAGGGACCCATATCCTTCAACATTGCACATGTCATATACTTGTCCATGTGTGAACTTTCGAGCCCGAAATTGAGTTTCGCTGAATCTATACATTCTAATTCCCCGTGTTTTGAATACAATTCCTAAATCAAACACGTTTCGTCCCGAAGGAACATAAGAACCCATCTGCACGTGATAACGCTCAATGAAATGATCAATTTTAGGCTCAGCAATTGGAATGGTCCATTTCATACCAAAAAATGCAACTCGACATATCCTTGCACCTAGTTGATGGAGTGCTTGTGACATAGCCCATACTGGAATATTTACTTGGTTTCGAGTTAATATGAAACTATCTTCGTTGCATGTCAATGCTAAGTTGTAATCCTGTCGCAAAAGATTAACAAGTTTACGTTTGAAGTCCTCCCTTGCAACACTATCTTCACCCGCATAAACTTTGACTATTACTGGGTCTGAAATAACATGCAACCAATCCTTGAATTCTGGAAGATCTTTGGGCTTGACATTTCGGTTTGCTGGACGTGCCATAATGCCGAACAAATCAGGCAAATCCAATGTTAGCATCATGAAACATGCATTATCCAGATCCAAATATTGTGGATTATTGACATTTGGAAATTTTTGGATATCAACGTAGGGACCACTGAATGTTGGAAAGCGATCCAGTTGAATATCATTTCTCCTTAGATTGGTACTAATAGGAGGAAACAAACGTCGTAACCCTAAATCTTGATCCATTCCATCGGTCCTTTCCTCAGACCTATCATCATTCCTAGCGTTTAGATTAGGGTCATGACCTAGGTCGGAACTTGAATCTGCATCCGAACTTGAATCTGCATCAGAGCTAGGATTTGCTGGTACCATCGGGAAAAAATGCTCGTTTGCAAAAGCAATGACTATTGCAACACTGTTGGCAGGAAATAGATCTAGGGTATCCCAATGACTCCTTGTTTCATTTGAAGTTATAAAGCGCTCTATGTTGTAAACAATGATAGGCTTCTTGATATATAATGATAGGTAACTCAACATGAATAAATCACCCCATAGTCCACCTTCACTACGTGGTTTACTCATTAAGTCTAGGTACACCGAAATATCGGTGTCAATAGTGAGTTCAGGGTGTAGGGTAAAGACACTCCGAACTTGAACTGGCAGATTTACTTCATTTGGTCTTGCAAGCTCATTTTTCAATATATCAATTGCTGCATGCCTTAAAACTGCCGAAAAGGCAAAATTATCGGCTTCATTGTCAACATTGCGCCCTAATGCCCAAAAATATCCATAAACAATACTATCAAACAAGCAGTCCCCAACTCTAGTTGGATACAGTTGAATGAGTTGTAAATGCAACTCAGTCCTAAAATACTCCTCAAATAAGTCAATGTATTCACTAGTTATGACTGTAGGTTCATCAACATCTACTTGAGGGTTTCGCCGTGAAGATGTATATTTCACTTTCACCATATTGACGAAAGAAAGTTTGTCGTAGATGTGGTTATAATCAATATATAACAATATAATTGCCAAAATACTAAACCCTTATGAAATACAAAAATTCTAACTCTAAACCTTAACCATTTAAACTTTTCTCAAATAAAATAAATGACAAGTCTAATAGAAGATTGTCAACCCAAAATTAATATCCAACACATACTAATATTTAGAAAGTAAATCAAATGCACAAATGAATAAATGAATATATATAAAAAAAAATGTAAGTATATAAACATTTTGGGGTAAAAAATAAAGTAAAGTTAAAAAATAAAAGACAAAAGAGATAAAAGGTAAAAGATAAAGTAAAATGAGAAGACAAAAGTCAAAAAATAAAAATTCTTTAAAATTTACCTAACACATGGTTTACAGATTTAAGTTTGAGATCATAATGTGACCTATACCAAAACTTGTGGAATTTCTAGCAATATGCATGCAAATCAAATTCAAACAAGTTTAGAGATATGATGGAGTTCTAATTCGGTTTAAAATACTAGATTAATTTTTTTAGTCTTAAAACCTTAATAACACAAACTCATTCATTTTTTCACAGGGTCAACTTTAAATATATTTGAATGATGAAAAGTTATAGAATTACTAGCAAAATATACAAAAAACACACACTAACAAGTTGGAAATAGTACAATGAATTTGAAGTCATAAAGAAATTGAACTATTATTGTATTATTTTCATTCAAAACAAGCAAAAAACAGTCAATTATTCATGGGCTGTACTTTAAGGGTTTAAATGGGCAAAACTCATAGAATTATTAGCAATATTTTCCAAAAAACAACACCCACAAGTTAGAAATAGTACAAAGAATTAGAATTCATGAAAACATTGAACTATTATTGTATTATTTTCATTCAAAACAAGCAAAAAACAGTCAATTATTCATGGGCTGTACTTTAAGGGTTTAAATGGGCAAAACTCATAGAATTATTAGCAATATTTTCCAAAAAACAACACCCACAAGTTAGAAATAGTACAAAGAATTAGAATTCATGAAAACATTGAACTATTATTGTATTATTTTCATTCAAAACAAGCAAAAAACAGTCAATTATTCATGGGCTGTACTTTAAGGGTTTAAATGGGCAAAACTCATAGAATTATTAGCAATATTTTCCAAAAAACAACACCCACAAGTTAGAAATAGTACAAAGAATTAGAATTCATGAAAACATTGAACTATTATTGTATTATTTTCATTCAAAACAAGCAAAAAACAGTCAATTATTCATGGGCTGTACTTTAAGGGTTTAAATGGGCAAAACTCATAGAATTATTAGCAATATTTTCCAAAAAACAACACCCACAAGTTAGAAATAGTACAAAGAATTAGAATTCATGAAAACATTGAACTATTATTGTATTATTTTCATTCAAAACAAGCAAAAAACAGTCAATTGTTCATGGATTGTACTTTAAGTATTCGAATGGGCAAAACTCTTAGAATTTGGGTTTAGGGTTTAGGGTTTAAGGGTTTAGGGTTTAGGGTTTAAGGGTTTAAGGGTTTAGGGTTTAGGGTTTAGGGTTTAGGGTTTAGGGTTTAGGGTTTAGGGTTTAGGGTTTTAGGGTTTAGGGTTTAGGGTTTAGGGTTTTAGGGTTTAGGGTTTAGGGTTTAGGGTTTAGGGTTTAGGGTTTAGGGTTTAGGGTTTAGGGTTTAGGGTTTTAGGGTTTAGGGTTTAGGGTTTAGGGGTTTAGGGTTTAGGGTTTAGGGTTTTAGGGTTTAGGGTTTAGGGTTTAGGGTTTAGGGTTTAGGGTTTAGGGTTTAGGGTTTAGGGTTTAGGGGTTTAGGGTTTAGGGTTTAGGGTTTAGGGTTTAGGGTTTTAGGGTTTAGGGTTTAGGGTTTAGGGTTTAGGGTTTAGGGTTTAGGGTTTAGGGTTTAGGGTTTAGGGTTTAGGGTTTAGGGTTTAGGGTTTAGGGTTTAGGGTTTAGGGTTTAGGGTTTAGGGTTTAGGGTTTAGGGTTTAGGGTTTAGGGTTTAGGGTTTAGGGTTTAGGGTTTAGGGTTTAGGGTTTAGGGTTTAGGGTTTAGGGTTTAGGGTTTAGGGTTTAGGGTTTAGGGTTTAGGGTTTAGGGTTTAGGGTTTAGGGTTTAGGGTTTAGGGTTTAGGGTTTAGGGTTTAGGGTTTAGGGTTTAGGGTTTAGGGTTTAGGGTTTAGGGTTTAGGGTTTAGGGTTTAGGGTTTAGGGTTTAGGGTTTAGGGTTTAGGGTTTAGGGTTTAGGGTTTAGGGTTTAGGGTTTAGGGTTTAGGGTTTAGGGTTTAGGGTTTAGGGTTTAGGGTTTAGGGTTTAGGGTTTAGGGTTTAGGGTTTAGGGTTTAGGGTTTAGGGTTTAGGGTTTAGGGTTTAGGGTTTAGGGTTTAGGGTTTAGGGTTTAGGGTTTAGGGTTTAGGGTTTAGGGTTTAGGGTTTAGGGTTTAGGGTTTAGGGTTTAGGGTTTAGGGTTTAGGGTTTAGGGTTTAGGGTTTAGGGTTTAGGGTTTAGGGTTTAGGGTTTAGGGTTTAGGGTTTAGGGTTTAGGGTTTAGGGTTTAGGGTTTAGGGTTTAGGGTTTAGGGTTTAGGGTTTAGGGTTTAGGGTTTAGGGTTTAGGGTTTAGGGTTTAGGGTTTAGGGTTTAGGGTTTAGGGTTTAGGGTTTAGGGTTTAGGGTTTAGGGTTTAGGGTTTAGGGTTTAGGGTTTAGGGTTTAGGGTTTAGGGTTTAGGGTTTAGGGTTTAGGGTTTAGGGTTTAGGGTTTAGGGTTTAGGGTTTAGGGTTTAGGGTTTAGGGTTTAGGGTTTAGGGTTTAGGGTTTAGGGTTTAGGGTTTAGGGTTTAGGGTTTAGGGTTTAGGGTTTAGGGTTTAGGGTTTAGGGTTTAGGGTTTAGGGTTTAGGGTTTAGGGTTTAGGGTTTAGGGTTTAGGGTTTAGGGTTTAGGGTTTAGGGTTTAGGGTTTAGGGTTTAGGGTTTAGGGTTTAGGGTTTAGGGTTTAGGGTTTAGGGTTTAGGGTTTAGGGTTTTAGGGTTTAGGGTTTAGGGTTTAGGGTTTAGGGTTTAGGGTTTAGGGTTTAGGGTTTAGGGTTTAGGGTTTAGGGTTTAGGGTTTAGGGTTTAGGGTTTAGGGTTTAGGGTTTAGGGTTTAGGGTTTAGGGTTTAGGGTTTAGGGTTTAGGGTTTAGGGTTTAGGGTTTAGGGTTTAGGGTTTAGGGTTTAGGGTTTAGGGTTTAGGGTTTAGGGTTTAGGGTTTAGGGTTTAGGGTTTAGGGTTTAGGGTTTAGGGTTTAGGGTTTAGGGTTTAGGGTTTAGGGTTTAGGGTTTAGGGTTTAGGGTTTAGGGTTTAGGGTTTAGGGTTTAGGGTTTAGGGTTTAGGGTTTAGGGTTTAGGGTTTAGGGTTTAGGGTTTAGGGTTTAGGGTTTAGGGTTTAGGGTTTAGGGTTTAGGGTTTAGGGTTTAGGGTTTAGGGTTTAGGGTTTAGGGTTTAGGGTTTAGGGTTTAGGGTTTAGGGTTTAGGGTTTAGGGTTTAGGGTTTAGGGTTTAGGGTTTAGGGTTTAGGGTTTAGGGTTTAGGGTTTAGGGTTTAGGGTTTAGGGTTTAGGGGTTTAGGGTTTTAGGGTTTAGGGTTTAGGGTTTTAGGGTTTAGGGTTTAGGGTTTAGGGTTTAGGGTTTAGGGGTTGTAGGGTTTAGGGTTTAGGGTTTTAGGGTTGAGGGGTAGGGTTTAGGGTGTTAGGTGTAGGTGTTAGGGTTTTAGGTTTTGGGTTTAGGGGTTTAGGGTAGGGGTTAGGTTTTAGGGTTTAGGTTTAGGGTTTTAGGGTTTTACGGGGTAGGGTTTAGGTTTTAGGGGTTAGGTTTTAGGGTTTTAGGTTTTTTGGGTTG